>OY720142.1:2882500-4082500 GCA_963082685.1 Cyclophora albipunctata
ATATAAATTAAGTACTTACCTATATTTAGTCTAGGGCCCGTATTAATAGTCAGTACTCAAGATGCATCTCGGTCTCAAGACACGGTTCAGGCTCTGTGATTGGTTGGCTGTCAAAATTTGGACCAATCACAGAGCCGAACCGCGTCTTGAGACCGGGTCGCATCTTAAGTACTGACTATTAATACGGGCCTAGGTGACTAAACTTTGCCTAGCTGCATGGCCTATCAAGATAACATTTCAAATTATAAATAACAGCTGTTATAAAATATAATATCCTAACGGCCGTTCATACTCATCTACACTAATATTATAAAGAGGAAAACTTTGTTTGTTTGTAATGAATAGGCTCAAAAACTACTGGACCGTTTTTAAAAAATCTTTCACCATTCGAAAGCTACATTATCCACGAGTAACATAGGCTATTTTTCATCCCGAAATTCTCACAGGAATATACACAACGCTGGTAAAACCGCGGGGCGCTGCTAGTGGCATTATAAAAAGCCATTTGTAGCGTGCAACAGGCGGTGACCTCAATACTGTAAAGATCTGTTATAGTCGACCGCATTTGACGAGCGACTGCTGTCACCTAATTAGGTGGATGCAGTAGGCGCATAGTCCAGTTTGAAGACGACTCTCGTTAGCCGAAGTAGGTGGGAATCAATTGCGCGATATAAGGCTTAACGAATGCGTATTAAGAACAGTTTAGCTATCAAATGCTTTGTCACTTTCTGACATACGCAATTTTCCGAAGAGCAAAAGAGACAAAACACTTTATAACAGTGTTTTAGTTACACCGCGTTTATTAATAAGGTGGTCATAAGATGATTCTGTGCTTCGGAGGGCACGTTAAGCCGTCGGTCCCGGTTACTTTCTACGGATAGTAGTCGTTACATGAGCCATGTCAGAGGCCTTTGGCGGCTCAATAACTCTGACACCTGGATTGGTCAGGTTGACCATCCACTCGATGAAGAAGAAGAATTATGTATATATCACTACATAGTATAAAATAAAGTCGTCTCTTTTTCGTGTCTGTCTGTTTGTCTGTCTGTATGCTTAAATCTTTAAAATTACGCAACGGATTTTGATGCGGTTTTTTGTAATAGGTAGAGTGATTCAAGAGGAAGATATTTATGTAAAAAAAATCTCGAAATTCCCACGGGAACGGGCACAACGCGGGTAAAACCGCGGGGCGCTGCTAATAAACTAATATAACAAAGCTGAACAGTTTGTTTATTTTGTTTCAAAGCGCTTATTTCAGAAACAACCATTATTTTTGAATACATATATTGGTAATGGATATCTACACTCAAACAAAGGAAAGGTAAGAATATTTTGCATCCCGGAATTCCCACGGGAACGGGCACAACGCAGATAAAACCACGTGGCACTGTTGTAACGTATACGTTTGTATTTACCTGAAATGCCCCACTGCTGGACAAAGGCCTCTCATTTCACTGAAGATATCAGTACAGTGAGGAGGATGTCGTAATCACCACGCTTGACTAATGCGGGTTGGTGATCTCAAAAAATTAGGAAACATGTTTTTGGCTCAACCTGGGAATTGAACCCGGGACCTCAGTCTTGGCAGGTGAAGTCACATACTACTAGACAAGCGAGGCGTCCTATGTATAAGTAGGTAGTAATATAATAAGTAGATCAGTAGAACACACACTGCTATATATTCTAACTACATGAACGCACTGAGTAATTATTTAATCATAAAGCTTAACGTGTCACATATACATGATATAGAGCTTTCTGTAGACCCCAGAGATGTGGCTACAGAACAGCGAATTCATTTCAACTATAATTACCTATCGTCCTATAAGACACTGCAGATCAAAGTCCTCTCACTGAAGATGTTAGTACAGCGAGGAGTACACGTAATCACAAGCGAGCACTATTGTAAAGTATCGTCCTATAAGACACTGCAGATCAAAGTCCTCTCACTGAAGATGTTAGTACAGCGAGGAGTACACGTAATCAAAAGCGAGCACTAATGTAAAGTATCGTCCTATAAGACACTGCAGATCAAAGTCCTCTCACTGAAGATGTTAGTACAGCGAGGAGTACACGTAATCACAAGCGAGCACTAATGTAAAGTATCGTCCTATAAGACACTGCAGATCAAAGTCCTCTCACTGAAGATGTTAGTACAGCGAGGAGTACACGTAATCACAAGCGAGCACTAATGTAAAGTATCGTCCTATAAGACACTGCAGATCAAAGTCCTCTCACTGAAGATGTTAGTACAGCGAGGAGTACACGTAATCACAAGCGAGCACTAATGTAAAGTATCGTCCTATAAGACACTGCAGATCAAAGTCCTCTCACTGAAGATGTTAGTACAGCGAGGAGTACACGTGATCACAAGCGAGCACTAATGTAAAGTATCGTCCTATAAGACACTGCAGATCAAAGTCCTCTCACTGAAGATGTTAGTACAGCGAGGAGTACACGTAATCACAAGCGAGCACTAATGTAAAGTATCGTCCTATAAGACACTGCAGATCAAAGTCCTCTCACTGAAGATGTTAGTACAGCGAGGAGTACACGTAATCACAAGCGAGCACTAATGTAAAGTATCGTCCTATAAGACACTGCAGATCAAAGTCCTCTCACTGAAGATGTTAGTACAGCGAGGAGTACACGTAATCACAAGCGAGCACTAATGTAAAGTATCGTCCTATAAGACACTGCAGATCAAAGTCCTCTCACTGAAGATGTTAGTACAGCGAGGAGTACACGTGATCACAAGCGAGCACTAATGTAAAGTATCGTCCTATAAGACACTGCAGATCAAAGTCCTCTCACTGAAGATGTTAGTACAGCGAGGAGTACACGTAATCACAAGCGAGCACTAATGTAAAGTATCGTCCTATAAGACACTGCAGATCAAAGTCCTCTCACTGAAGATGTTAGTACAGCGAGGAGTACACGTAATCACAAGCGAGCACTAATGTAAAGTATCGTCCTATAAGACACTGCAGATCAAAGTCCTCTCACTGAAGATGTTAGTACAGCGAGGAGTACACGTAATCACAAGCGAGCACTAATGTAAAGTATCGTCCTATAAGACACTGCAGATCAAAGTCCTCTCACTGAAGATGTTAGTACAGCGAAGAGTACACGTAATCACAAGCGAGCACTCCTACAAGATACTACAGATACTTCAATAAAATCATTCAGTTAAAACGAATATTTCGTTCGATATTTCAGTAATTTAATAACAAAGACAGAATATTATATTTTTCGATATTAAAAATACGATATTTGAAAAGTAAATTGAAATGAAGAGATAAA
Source organism: Cyclophora albipunctata (assembly GCA_963082685.1). Lineage (NCBI taxonomy): Eukaryota > Metazoa > Arthropoda > Insecta > Lepidoptera > Geometridae > Cyclophora > Cyclophora albipunctata. The sequence goes on from OY720142.1 coordinate 2,885,804, forward strand.
GCGGACATTTGATCCTTTTGAAAATGATTCTTTTCAGAGAAATACAAAATATTCGTTTTCCTTTAACTGTTATCTCAAGGAAATGTTTCGCGTTATTCAAACTTTGTGTTTACCTGTCAAAAGTTCTGCCAAGTGCGTCAGAATCGCACACCAGCTCGGCTAGTATAGAAATGAAGACATATATCTCTACTCTTCGCATCGCAAAAGATTTGGTAGAGAAACTGATGTTACCATTAATATATTGCCTAATAATTCGACGTTGCAACACCGGATTCGTTCATTCATTCGCCTGTTCATTTCACTTACTCTGTTTTGATTGGCTGGATATTATATGACATGTTTGACACATTTTCAATGCATTTAGTCTTTACTTGAGAGTAAAAACGAGAGTTTTTGACGTTGCATGTAGTAGATATAGAGCACAGCCTCCGTGGTCTTGTGGCTTGAGCACCCGGTTCACGATCCGGAGGTTCCGGGTTCGATTCCCGGTGGGGTCCTCAGTTTGGTTAGGGCATTACAGGCTGAATCACCTGATTGCCCGAAAAGTAAGATGATTCCGTGCTTCGGTGGGCACGTTAAGCCGTCGGTCCCGGTTACTTTCTACGGATAGTAGTCGTTACATGAGCCATGTCAGAGGCCTTTGACGGCTCAATAACTCTGACACCAGGATTGGTCAGGGTGACCATCCACTCGATGAAGAAGAAGAGAAATGTGTCTAAAAAGTAGAGATAATACATAGAGAAAACCTTTGTCTTCAGTGATATGCTAGCCGGGTAGAGGTACCGCATTCCATCTATAACTAATACTAATATTAATATTATAAAGAGGTCAAGTTTCTTGCTTGGTTTGTATGGGCTAATCTCAATAACCACTGATCCGATTCGGATAATTCTTTTTGTAATAGATAGCCACATTCAACAGAAAGGTTATAGACTATTTTTTATCCCGAAATTTATACGGGAACGGGCACAGCGCGGGTAAAACCACGGGGCACCTTCTCGTTGAATGTATCTCATCATCATAAATATAAGAGCAAGGCACTTGTCGGTGAGTCCGATGCAGACTTCTCCATCTATTCCTGTTCAGTGCAAGCTCCTTCACATCTCTATAAGACATGACAGACACTTTTTCTTTAATCTGACTCATGTAACTGATTCTAGGCCTTCATCTACCTCGCTTTCCTTCAACTTTACCTGGAATATTACTATTAATTGAAACATACGTTAATGTCATTATTATTTATTTAAAACAGGAACTTACGTACGACGGAGGCTACTGTTGAGAGTTCCTCAACACGATTCGGTCACATACGGTGACCTTCATCAGGAGGTGGGTGAAGCGCTCGCGACAGCGTCTCTCCCCGCACTCAGTGCTGGGCAGAGACGCTGTCGCGAGTGCTGTTGAGGAACGTGTTGAGGAACTCTCAACAGTAGCCTCCGTCGTACGTAAGTTTACCTGGAATGTGTCTATCCGTTACAAATATAATTATTAGAATCGGACCAGTAGTTCCTGAGATTAGCGCGTCCAAACAAACAAACTCTGCAGCTTTATAATATTAGTAAAGAAGATTGCCATGATAACGGGTACAATTCGGGTAAAACCGTATATTTGAACAGAACCTCATTAAAGTTCAAAAAAAGTTCCTAAACTTGCTAATTACGTTTTTCCAAAATTAAAGAATAAATGTTTGCGTCGGGGTCAATTTGGAGAAGTTTGTAACTCAAATGAAGTTGATTCAAAATGTTTTTAATTAAATCGCGTAAATCTTGCTTTTTTCATTTTGAATTCGTTTCAAACCCGTATTTTTCCTCCTCACTGTACTGATATCTTCAGTGAGTTGAGATGTCTTTGTCCAGCAGTGGGACATTACGGGCTAATACTTTTTTAGTTTTAACCCCAAGTACCTTATTAATACGCGAAATAAAACATTTTAGCTGTCAAATGGTTTGTCACTTTCTGACACACCCAATTTTCCGAAGAGCAAAAGAGACAAAACACTTATAACAGTGTTAAGTTACACCGCGTTTATTAATAAGACCGGAGGAGAGTCTTCTTCATCGAGTGGACGGTCAACCTGACCAATCCTGGTGTCAGAGTTATTGAGCCGCCAAAGGCCTCTGACATGGCTCATGTAACGACTACTATCCGTAGAAGTATCCGGGACCGACGGCTTAACGTGCCCTCCGAAGCACGGAATCATCTTACTTTTCGAGCAATCAGGTGATTCAGCCTACAATGCCATAATCAAACTGAGGAAAGTCTCACAAAGAGATTTTTGTGAGATATCCCCGGGAATCGAACCCGGAACCTCCGGGTCGTGAGCCGGGCGCTCAAACCACAAGACCACGGAGGCTGTTAAGGCAGGAGAGTTAGATACTATAGTATAGTTCAGACTGTACTTAGACAGTTTTCTGGTCTACGTCTTCTTTTTTATAATGAATTTCATCATGAAAATGGCCTATAACCTTTCATTTGAATATGGTTATCTATACATTTATTAGTATTACTATTACTAATATATAAAGAGGTAAAATTTGTAAGTTTGTTTGTTTGTATGTTCGAGGTAATCTCAGGAATTATCAGCCCGATTTGAATAAATCATTTTGTAATAGATAGCCACATTCAACGGGAAGGTTATAGGCTATTTTTCATCCCGAAATTCTGACGGGAACGGGTACAACGCGGGTAAAACCGCGGGGCGCTGCTAGTGAGTATTCATGCCACGTTGTAAGCGTAACTATCTGTACACAAATAAGACAAAAAAGCGCTTTTAAGGCTTTCTTACATTCATCGTCCATTTCTTCTGTGAGTTGTGACCACTATGCTAGATAGAAAAAGGTATCCAAATAAAAAATGTAGAAAATGTAAAAAATAGAACAAAAAATGTAGCTTCAAATATTTGTATCTTCTTTTATAAAATACTAGCAGCGCCCCGCGGTTTTACCCGCGTTGTCCTCGTTCCGTGGGAATTTCAAGATGATAAGTACCCTATAACCTTCCCGTTGAATGTGGCTATCCATAACAAAAATAATTTTGCATATCGGACCAGTAGTTCTTGAGATTAGCGCGTTCAAACAAACAAACAAACTCTACAGCTTTATAATATTAGTATAGACTAGCAGCGCCCCGCGGTTTTACCCGCGTTGTGCCCGTTCCCGTGGGAATTTCGGGATAAAATGTAGCCTATAGCCTTCCTCGATAAATAGACTATCTAACAGTGAAAGAATTATTCAAATCGGTTCAGTAGTTTCTGAGATTAGCGCGTTTAAACAAACAAACAAACAAACAAAACAAACTCTTCAGCTTTATAATATTAGTATAGATTAGTCGATAATATCCCACTGCTGGGCAAAGGCCTCTCATCTCCCCTCAGATATCAGTACAGTGAGGAGGATGTCGTAATCACCACGCTTGCCGAATGCGTGTTGGTGTTCCAAACCCGCGCCATGTTGGAAAAGTAGGATACCAACATGTTTCGCTCAACCCAGGTATTAATGATGACCTAATAATGATACCTAATACTTTTTAAACTCACACGAATTGGACTCATTACACAAAAAGCTTTAGAATCACTACATAGTATAAAACAAAGTCGCTTTCGCTTAGATCTTTAAAACTACGCAACGGATTTTAATGCAGTTTTTTTTAAATAGATAGAATGGTTCAAGAGGAAGGTTTACATGTATGAAAATTCCCGAAATTCCCATGGGAACGGGCCTAACGTGGGTAAAACTGTGGGGCGCTGCTAGTAAAATATATAGGTAACCTATTTATTGTACGAACCCGACGTTTCGAGCGGATTCACCATTCGAGGTCAGTACTTATATACCATAGATATACAGGTGGTCTATGGATGGTCTGTAGACCTCATTTATCTTACATAAGGTCTATAGACCACAAAAACAGCCTTCAGACGGTCTAAAAACGAAAGCACTAGTCCATATTAGACGTTTTACTACTTATTTCTTGTAATCTAGTCGGCTCCGGGTTGCCTTGGAAACCATGATCGATTGATGATACCTATACCTGTCTCCGTCGCACCTATATTAAAATAGATAGTGTTGTCTCTTTCACACTTACAGAAGTGTAAGCACTTTCTGATATTCGCTTTTTATTATTGTTTTTTGTTTCGGAATGATGCAGTTTTGAAGGAGGGTCGTTTGTTTTTTCCGTTAGGTTGGTACTCATTGTATTGTACCCGTTCTCATGGGTATTTTAGGACTAGCAGCGCCCCGCGGTTTTACCCGCGTTGTGCCCGTTCCCGTGGGAATTTCGGGATAAAATGTAGCCTATAGCCTTCCTCGATAAATAGACTATCTAACAGTGAAAGAATTATTCAAATCGGTTCAGTAGTTTCTGAGATTAACGCGTTTAAACAAACAAACAAAACAAACTCTTCAGCTTTATAATATTAGTATAGATTTCGTGTAGGTTAATGGCCAACCTTGGTGTTGAAGTTTTTAGACCGCCTAAAGGCCTCTGACATGGTCCGACGATTGAAACAACCGACTGATTAATGTGCACTCCGAAGCACAGCAGCGCTCAGATAGAAATGCCACTATCGGCCTCCCATCCAAGTAGGGGTCGAGCTGTATTTTGGGTTGTAAGCATCTATTAACCTTCCTGTTGAATGTGGTTATGTATTACTTAACGATTTTTTAATAATATACCCGGACAAATTCACACACGGTTAATTAGACCTAAAGTAAGCTCCAAGCTTGTGTTATGGAATCTAACTCACTGAAACTACTACATATACATACACAAATACTTTATAAGAATATATAATTGACACCCAGACGTCGCCAACAACATGTCTTCACATATTGTCACTCCGTTGAATCGATCCCGCAACCCTCAACACAGTAAGCGCTCTCACTGCCACTGTGACAACGGGCTTGTATCACTAATGTAGGTATTTAATTAACAGCGTGCTTTAAATACTTATTAAAACCTCCTTTGTAAGTAGAATGAAATGGAGCGACCATTTTTTTATACTGTCTGAGTTTTTAATCATTCACCCTTTGTGTAATATTTACCGAATATTTTTGTTTTAATACAACGTAACTATACAACAGCCTCCGTGGTCTTTTGGTTTGAGCGCCCGGCTCACGACCCGGAGGTTCCGGGTTCGATTCCCGGTGGGGATATCTCACAAAAATCTCATTGTAAGACTTTCCTCAGTTTGGTTAGGGCATTGCAGGCTGAATCATCTGATTGCTCGAAAAGTAAGATGATTCTGTGTTTCGGAGGGCACGTTAAGCCGTCGGTCCCGGTTACTTTCTACGGATGGTAGTCGTTACTTGAGCCATGTCAGAGGCCTTTGGCGGCTCAATAACTCTGACGCCAGGATCAGGTCAGGTTGGTCATCCACTCGATGTAGAAGACTATAGCGAAATTTTTGTTCGTTTGAACATTAAGTGGCGCCCCGCGGTTCCATCCGCGTTGTAATCGTTCTCGTAAGAATTTTGGGATGAAAAATAGCCTATAACCTTCGTATTGAATGTAGCTAACTATTACACAATATATTATTCAAATCGGTTTGGTATTTTCTGAGATTAGCGCGTTCAAATAAACAAAAAAAAAACTCGTCAGCTTTATTATGTTACTAGCACAGCGCCCCGCGGTTTTACCCTCGTTGTTTTCGTTCCCGTGGGAATTTCGGGATTTTTTATACATATAAACCTTTCTCTTGAAACACTCTATCTATTTGAAAAAACCGCATCAAAATCCGTTGCGTAGTTTTAAAGATCTAAGCATACATATGTACATATGAAGTTACAGCGGTAGGCGACTTTGTTTTATAATATGTAGTGATGAGATACAGATACAAAATATACTTTTCGTTACAACAATCTTATATATAAAATTCTCGTGTCACAGTGTTCGTTCGCGTACTCCTCCGAAACGGCTCGACCGATTCTCATGAAATTTTGTGAGCATATTGAGTAGGTCTGAGAATCGGCCAACGTCTATTTTTCATCCCGAAATTCCCGCGGGAACGGGTACAACGCGGGTGAAACCGCGGGGCGCAGCTAGTATTAAATAAAAATGGCTTGGCTTTGCATACATGTACGAGTATCTGTTTCATGTTGTTAGGTTACGTTAGGAATATATAATTTATCTAAAAATCGTTTTCCCAACAAAGTTTACGGTAGGTACCTAACCAGGTTACTTGAGAGATGCGATTACGTGTGATCGCCGCGAGGGGCGATCGAATACTTAATTCAATCAGAGCAGGTTACCGGCGAAATATGGATCGAGAAAATTAACTTATCAATACTGCCTACGTCTGGAGGTTTTACCCGCGATATACCCGCTGTTTTAATAGTGTACCCGAGTTGTACCCACGCTGTACCTGATTCTAAACTATTTCTTATTCTTAGAAACTACTAATTCCGCTGTCTGTCCCTATGTATGCTTAGATCTTTAAAACTACGCAACTGATTCTGATGCGGTTTGTTTTAAATAGATAGAGTGATTCAAAAGGAAGCTTGATATGCATAAAAAATCTCGAAATTCTTACGGGAACGGGCACAACGCGGGCTAAACCGCGGGGCGCTGCTAGTTTTAAATATTTTAATGAGACAAGGAACTATTTTCATAGTACGACTGTACAGCTTTATATTCGCTCAAAGCGATAAGCTAGTGATCGGTTACCTTAGTCAATTGGTTACCTAGCCAATAAACTTATGACCTAGTCTAGGTAATTTTAAACCTAACTTAGGTTATAGGAAATCTAGCTCGATTAGGCTTCCAGTGATGTGGTTTATTAAGTAATGGGTAACTTTAGAAGTACTGATGTTTGATATTGTCAAAGTTAGTACATACATAGTTAAGTAGAACATCTTTATCTAGTTATTTCTATCTGCATATCTATCTACAGGTACTCCCGTTAAAAACTATGCTCTTGAATTATTCTGTACGTTGATGAAAAATGCATTAAAATCCGTTCAGTAGTTTCTGCGAGAGTCAATTACTTTGACATTTTGAAGACGTATCTATGTATCTATACAGGGCGACATCTGGGTCGTGACTCTAACTTATTGTTTCAAATTCAGTTAATTATTGCGATTTCAGTGATATAACACATAATTTTGATTAAATTGTTACAAATTGGACGATATAAAAAAATCTCTTTTAGGTCGTGTAGTCACCCTACACACCCGACCGGATTAAAAAATGTCTTAATTTATTAATCTTAAATTTTTGTTACTCATCTAATAAGTTTTAGCATGAATTGTAGATTGAACATAAATTAAGCATTTATCCGTGTATTTTATTTATTCAATTACTAACACATAGCTGTAATAAATGTAAATAAATGAAAAACTAGCTTTATAACTGAAATCGCAATAATTAACTGAGTTTGAAACAATAAGTTAGAGTCACGACCCAGATGTCGCCCTGTATTGTGTAGTATAATGAACCTGTACAATTAGATTTTTTTGATTGCAAAGCTTATCCAAAAAACTACTAATCCTTTTTGAATAATTATTAACCTTTGGATAGCCAAATTCAACGGCTATGATAATATTCCTGTTAAATAAATAAGTTTTTAAGACAATTTTTATCCTTAAATTCCCACCGGCGAGCTCACAACGCAAGTTAAACCGCGGGGCGCTGCTAGTTATAAAATAAAGCTTCCTGCCACGGTTGTCTGTGTATCCGCGATAAACTCAAAAATTACTGAACAGATTTGCATGCGAGTTTTATTGATAAACAGAGTAATTCACAGAAAATGTTTTTGGCTATTTTCATATTATCTAGATTCATAAGGAAACGGCTATAAAAAAGTAAAACTATGAGTTGTGTTCTAATATATAAAAAATCTTTTAAAATAGCTTTTTAATATATTTATTTATAATTATGTACCTGTATTTATATCAATAGCATATGAAAAAAATCTCTTAAGGGAAATCTATTTTTAATACGAAATCAATTTCATAATCCTCTCTCTATTTTTGAAGTCGGTTTTCAATAAACCTTGACGAGAGTAACGCCATCTATGGAACACTGCCATAACAATTTACAGCTACTGAAATAACCTGAAAATTAAGGTTCTTCGGGAAAATGTTAACTAAATAGTTCTCGCTGAAAAACACAGATGGCGCTATTAACAGTTCAAGAAAATCTCAAAAGATGGCGCTTTTTGAAGTTGTAATAGTTCTTGAATTTTCCTGTGGATGGCACCTGTGGCGTATAGAAAAGAAAATGAGATTATTATACTGCTTGAAACTTTGTAAGCTTCCGATATAATAAATTACTAGCAGCGCCCCGCGGTTTTTCCTGCGTTGTGCCCTTTTCCGTGGAATTCTCGGATAAAAATAAATTATAGCACTCCACTTAAATGTTACTATACATTACAAAAATAATAATAACAGCGTTGTAGTATAGTACATCACTAGTAAGTGGCCACATCACTAGTAAGTGGAAAATAGGGCCATGTCATATGGCCTTATTTTCTTAAATTGGTTAATATTTGTCCGTTTCTACGCTCAGCAGCCTCGCTTCAATGGACAGGCACCCTTAAAAAAGGTTGTCATTTCGTATTACGGATTCCCAAAAATAAAATTATGGAAATTATATCTGAAATATACTATCTTAGTCACGTATCCAATTAAATTCGCTTCCTAAAACAAATTCATATCGAAAAGAACCCTTAAGTACTTGGGATAGAGTTAAATATTGCTATTTCTCGAGGGTTTTCACTACATAGTATAAAACAAAGTAGCTTTCCACTGTCTTATGCTTGGATCTGCGGTTTTTTCTACACTAATATTATAAAGAGGAAAACTTTGTTTGCTTGGTTGTAATTAAAAATTTCTTTCACCATTCGAAAGCTACATTATCCACGAGTAACATAGGCTATTTTTCATCCCGAAATTCTCACAGGAATGGCCACAACGCGGGTAAAACCGCGGGGCGCTGCTATAAATAGATAAAGTGATTCAAGAGGAAGGTTTATAATGAATAAAAATACCCGAAATTCCAACGAGAACGGGCACAACCGGGTAAAACCACGGGGCGCTGCTAGTAAAATTAACAATTTATATTTTAACCGACGCAAAAAGATGTTGTTAAATTGATGTGGGTGTGCTTCAACTAAGAAACAATTATTTTGAATAATTTTGACTTAATTTTATAAAAATAATTAATGATAAAATCAAAGTCCCCTTTAACTCAAGCGGGGGTTTTCAGAATAACTGAAAAAGTACTAAATTGGTATCAAAATACATATCTTTTAATAACTTACAATTAACAAAGTTAGATTTGTTAACACATGGGAAACATTATATCCCGAAATTCCCGCCGGAACGGGCACAACGCGGGTCAAACCGAGGTGTGTTGCTAGTGCGTATATATTAAGCTTAAAATATCAGTTAAATCTATCCTGAAATTCAGAGTTTGGGCATATGTCATGGACAATACGTGTACTGTAGCGAACATAACATCGTACTGACTGAATTGAAATTCAGGAGACATCTCACAACATTCAAACATACAGATTGAACGCAGACTCCGTACCAAACTGTTTGCTTTAGATACTACGTGTTTTCGACCGAAAATGTGGTCGAAATTTAAGCCCCAATTCCCCCTTACAACTAAACTCGATCACTTAATCCTAGTTCACGAGCTGAACTGAGATCAAAACTTCAAAATCACTTAGTATAAAACAAAGTCGCTTTCCGCTGTCTGTCCATATGTATGCTTAGATCTTTAAAACTACGCAACGGATTTTGATGCGGTTTTTTTAAATAGATAGAGTGATTCAAGAGGAAGGTTTATATGTTTAAACGTCCCCAAAATTCTCTCGGTAGCGGGCTCAACGCAGGTAAAACCGCGGGGCACTGCTAGTTACTAAATAAAATTTAAGGTGGAAAGTCCAAACCTAAAAAACAAAAGATGTTCGTTTTAAATAATACTCTAATTTGTGCAAAATAAAGTACAATTTTAATCTAACAGATTTCGTTCAAAAAGATATTTACGTAAACAGATTAATGTAACCCTTGAATATAGCTTTTCATTACAAAAATAATCATTTAAATCTGACTGGTATTTCTATAAAATATCTTGTCCAAACAAAGGAATAAAAAACACAAATTGTTTTGCTTTATTATACTGGTCAAAATTCAAGAAAGCGCTCCTTGAAATCACTCAATTCAATAAAGCAATCAAGCCACTTAGCTTACCTTTCCAAACAGCTTTTACAGCGCTTTCTGCTGTTAAAACAGAGAAACCTCAAGCCACAAGAATAGCCAAGTCGATTGTCAAACGCAGTTGATTGATTTTCTCCGATTAATTACGAGCTTCGCTGATTTTTCATTGTTATAGTATTATGGTACATGGCAATTTGCTTTCACTTCGCTCCGGTAAATTGAATTTTGCAACTAGCAATACAGGATTGGCTTTTATGTGCAGTAAAAGGAGGGGTGTGTGTTTGACGAGAACATATTGTATAACTGGCCTGTTAGATTTTTGGTCCGATAGCATGAAATAATATCTCTACACTTTAAACGAGTACTAGCAGCGTCCCGTGGTTTTACCCGCGTTGTGCCCGTTCCCGTGGGAATTTCCAGAATGTTTATACACATAAACCTTCCTCTTGAATCACTCTATCTTTAAAACAAAACCGCGTCAAAATTTGTTGCGTAGTTTTAAAGATCTAAGCATACATAGGGACAGACAGCGGAAAGCGACTTTGTTTTATACTATGTAGTGATAACAATCTATACACTTTATAAAACATCACCCAAATCTATTTGTTTGTATGTGATAGATTTTCAAAAAAATTACTCAACAGATTTACACTCCGTTTTCACCGACATACATAGTGATTCAAGAAGAAGTTTGTGGCTAATTTTTATGTCAAAATTTCCGAAGGGCACAACGCTCGTAAAACGTAACACTGCAATAATAAAATTTATATTTACATGACAATTTCACCCACGGTTAATTAGACCCAAAGTAAGCTCTAAGCTTGTGTTATGGAATCTAACTCACTGATACTACTACATATACATACAGAAATACTTACGAAATACAAATAGACATTACAGGCATATACTTTTTTGATACTAACATTTTGTGTTCACGCCACTGTGCCACATGGCTTGTCAAAGCTTAACTTCTTCTTCTACTTCATCGAGTGGATGCTCAACCTGACCAATCCAGGTGTCAGAGTTATTGAGCCACCAAAGGCCTCTGACATGGCTCATGTAACGACTACTATCCGTAGAAAGTAACCGGGACCGACGGCCTAACGTGCCCTCCGAAGCACGGAATCATCTTACTTTTCGGGCATTCAGGTGATTCAGCCTGCAATGCCCTAACCAAACTGAGGACAGTCTCACAACGAGATTTTTGTGAGATATCCCCATCGGGAATCTAACCCGGAACCTCCGGATCGTGAGCCTGGCGCTCAAACCACAAGACCACGGAAGCTGATAAGTCGGAGTGTAAGCTGAGGCAACCCTTTCGCATTGCTCTTTATAACAACTTCATAGATTAATTCTGCGACTTCTCTAATTTAAATTCGACAAAGTTTCGAGTTTCCATAGTTACGTTCAGTCAGGCTCCAACAAGGCTAACTTTGGCACTATTTGGTAACAGAATTGTATTTGGCATCCCTTGCTTCAGTTTATTGTTGCGAGTCGACTTCAGATATCGAATAAAGATTTAATTATTTGTTTGTACCTAGTTTCTAAGACGATTCCGTGCTTCGGAGGGCACGTTAAGCCGTCGGTCCCGGTTACTTTCTACGGATAGTAGTCGTTACTTGAGCCATGTCAGAGGCCTTTGGCTGCTCAATAACTCTGACACCAGGATTGGTCAGGTTGACCATCCACTCGATGAAGAAGAAGAAGAAGTTCAGCTTTGACAAGCCATGTCGCACAGTGGCGTGTGAGAGCGCTTACTGTGTGGGGGGTTGCAGGCTCGATTCAACGGAGTCAACAATATGTGAAGACATAGTTGTTGGCGACGTCTGGGTGTCAATTATATATTCTTATCTATAATTATTATTAATATTATAAAGAGGTAAGATTTGTAAGTTTGTTTGTTTGTATGTTCGAGTGAATCTCAGGAATTATCAGTCCGATTTGAATAATTATTTTTGCAATAGATAGCCACATTCAACGGGAAGGTTATAGGCTATTTTTCATCCCGAAATTCCCACGAGAACAGGCCGAACGCGGGTAAAACCGCAGGGCGCTGCTAGTTATAAGTATTTGTGAAACGCAGCCTTTTTGAAAAAACACTTTTTTACCACGTTCTTTATTCCACAACCTTAATTAATGCTCAATATATGTACCTATGTCTCTTGCGCTTATCCGCTTGTCTGAAACCACACTAAATCCTCCAAGATTTGCTACACAAATTTATTTTCTAACTAGCAGCACCCCACGGTTTTACCTGCGTTGTGCCCGTTCCTGTAAGAATTTCGGAAATTTTTATACACATAAACCTTCCTCTTGAATCATTCTATCTATTAAAAAAAACCGCATCAAAATCCGTTGCGTAGTTTTAAAGATCTAAGCATACATAGGGACAGACAGCGGAAAGCGACTTTGTTTTAGTGATAACTCGAGAAAGACGTCGTTTTTAATATATTCATTGAAATCTATTAATAAAATTCAATTTAATTAATCCTAAATTGAAAAGCGCAAATCGTCTTTGAGGATAAAATATTGAAACCGGTATTTTCCGGGTTGTGTTGACTTGGTCGGACTTGCCAGATTAATCTATCACTACATACTCTCGGCGTCACAAAAATCGCACCTTTTAAAAAAGCAACTTTAAAATACTTTTACTCAAACTTTGTCAATAGTAAGGGTATGGTTGTAGGACATCATTGGAAAGGTAATTTAATTGCCTATTAGAAATTATAAACAAATGCATGTGTTTTAAATCTTTTAATTAAGAAAAACATAAAAAATAAAAAAATTACAAAAAATAAAATTAAAAACATTTAAAAAAAATACAAACAAGTCCTTAAAATCTAGTGTTTCCGCCTCTTGCCTTGATAACTGCTTCCATCCGATCCTTCATGGACCTTACGAGGGTCACCACTCTCTCCTGGGGTATGTTTTCCCATTCTTCCATCACGGCATCCTGGAGCTCTTGGAGGGAGGTGGGAGCAGGATCTCGTGCTCGTACATGCCTCTTTACATCGTCCCAGAGATGCTCGATCGGGTTCAGGTCTGGGCTTCGTGCTGGCCAGTGCATAACAGGGATCTCAACCTCTTCAAAGTAGTCCCGCACAGCAAACGCAGTGAGGCAACGGGCGTTATCATGCATTAACATGAACCCATCGCCAACAAAACCGGCATACGGGACCACATGGTCTTCTAAGATCTCCGTTATGTACCGCCCAGCATTCAGAGACCCTTGCCCGCGACCACCGCCAGTCCGAGAGACGCACACAAGTTCCGTCTTCCCATCGACGGATATGCCACCCCAGAACATACAGGAACCACCTCCGTATTCGACGGTTTCCTCAATACAAGGCTGAGTAAAACGCTCTCCTTTTCTTCTGTACACTCTTCTGCGTCGGTCGTTGCAGAAAAGACACACTCTTGTCTCATCGGTGAAGAGAACGGCCCTCCACTGGTCCAGCGTCCAGTTGATATGCTCCTGAGCAAATTGCATCCGTTCTCTTCGATGTTGCATGGTCAGTTTTGGGCCCCTAGCAGGTCTGTGAGCACTCAATTTCTTTTCTTTCAATCTTCTTCCAATTGTAGAGACACTCACAGACGTTCTGCGAGTTGATCGGAGCTCTTGTTGCACCTCAACAGCATTGCTGAAGCGGTGGCGCAACGACGTGGACACAATGAAGCGGTCGTCTCTTTCGGATGTGCAGCGTTTTCTTCCGGATCCACGTCTTCGGGTATAGCCACCAGTCTCACGGAACCGTTGGTATACTCGGCGAACCGAGAATCTGCTTAGGTTCAACTGTCGAGCAATGTCAGCCTGTCGCAGTCCTGTTTGCAATAGTGCAATGATTTGAGCGGCTTCATCAGGGGTTGTATCCATCTTCAGGTGTTATTCTTTAGCGTATGTGGTTCCAGTGTGTTTACTCTAGCGTCCGGGTAGCGAATGACCCATTTTTTACCTGGACATGACCTTTTATACCCTTTTAAGGTAGCTCAACTAGCGCTCCTTAAGTGAGCACTTTTTCCAACATTTTGTTGATTGGTCCCTGGTTAGAAATGGTAATTGTTTTTTTAATGATTCCGGTAATTAATGTAAAGGTATTGAAGTGCACTTTACAATGATATATAATTTTTACACGTGGTATGTATGTGCTATATTTTAGGAGCGATTTACTGAAAAAAACATATAGGTGCGATTTTTGTGACGCCGAGTGTAGTATAAAATAAAGTCTCTTTTTCGTGTCTGTCACACTGTTTGTCTGTCTGTATGCTTAAATCTTTAAAATTACGCAACGGATTTTGATGCGGTTTTTGTAATAGGTAGAGTGATTCAAGAGGAAGGTTTTTATGTAAAAAAAATCCCGAAATTCCCACGGAAACGGGCACAACGCGGGTAAAACCGCGGGGCGCTGCTAGTACTTAATATAATAAAGCCGAAGAGTTTGTTTGTTTGAACGCGCTAATCTCAGAAACTACGAATCCGATTTGAATAATTCTTTTTGTAATTGATAGCCACATTCAATGGGAAGGTTATAGGCTATTTTTCATCCCGAAATTCCTACGGGAACGGGCACAACGCGGGCAAAACCGTGGGGCGCTGCTAGTGTAATATACTCGTAAAGGCGTAGTGTATACGTATAAAAAAGTATTAGCCTGTAATGTCCCACTGTTGGGCAAAGGCCTCTCGTCTCACTGAAGATATCAGTACAGTGAAGAGGTTTAGGCGTAATCACCACGCTTGCCTAATGCGAATTGGTGATCTCAAACCCGAGCCATGTTTGAAAAGTAGGAAACATGTTTTCGCTCGACCTGGGAATTGAACCCGGGACCTCAGTCTTGGCAGGCGAGTGCACATACCACTAGACCACCGAGGCGTTCGTCCGAGTGTATACGTAGACTTACAAATACTTACTTACTTACTTACGTGTCAATTCAAAATGAGTAGTGATTGCTTTGAATTAAGAAACCAGTTGCTTTATAAAAACCTACTCAAAAAAAGAAACCATACAAAATGAAACTAATCTTTTGTCCTCATAAACTTTGAACTTAAGCACACACGTTCCTCGTTGACAACCGTTCTCTATGACATTATTTAGTTAAGCCAAGTTGCTAGTTTATGCAGTCACAAACCATGAAATTCATGAAAGCTATGCGACTCTGATATGTACATACATTATATACGTAAAGGGATACTCACACATACGTTAAATAATATTATGTTAGAATGAAAATTCTTCTTCTTCATCGAGTGGATGGTCAACCTGACCAATCCTGGTGTCAGAGTTATAGAGCCGCCAATGGCCTCTCACATGGCTCAAGTAACGACTACTATCCGTAGAAAGTAACCGGGACCGACGGCTTAACGTGCCCTCCGAAGCACGGAATCATCTTACTTTTCGAGCGATCAGGTGATTCAGCCTGCAATGCCCTAACCAAACTGAGGAAAGTCTCACAAAGAGATTTTTGTGAGATATCCCCACCGGGAATCGAACCCAGAACCTCCGGGTCATGAGCCGGGCGCTCAAACCACAAGACCACTCACAATTACTCGATAACTCTGACACCAGGATTGGTCAGGGTGACCATCCACTCGATGAAGAAGAAGGGCTAACATAACACTTATACACTCTTTTCATTAAAGTAATCATTTAGATTGTAATAGGCTTCGCCTATAAAATAATTAGTCTCGGTTATTTCAGTCGATAGACCATTTCCAAAGCCTTATGGCGGTCTTAATAACCACCAGAGGTGACCACTACCCAACTCAAAACTTAATTAAAGAGAAACAACAATCTAAACACACCTTTCGCACCTAGTGTCATCAAAGTTTTGAATCTTAGCCCCTTGTAATAAGTTTCTAAATAACTTGGCAGATTCAACAACAAGTTTGTTTTGTGTTCAGTCGCTTGAGCTTAGGATGTATATAGTTACTAGCAGCGCCCCGCGGTTTTACCCGCGTTGTGCCCGTTCCCGTGGGAATTTCGGGATAAAATGTAGCCTTCCTCGATAAATAGACTATCTAACAGTGAAAGAATTATTCAAATCGGTTCAGTAGTTTCTGAGATTAGCCCGTTTAAACAAACAAACAAACAAACAAACAAAACAAACTCTTCAGCTTTATAATATTAGTATAGATTATGTTATAGACTGTTGTTAAAAGTATTGTACGAGTAGGTAGAACAAAGGTGAACTTAGATACATTGGCTTTGTACTAGACTAGCTGCATCCCACGTTTTATCCGCATTATGCATGTTCTCGTGGGAATTTTGGGATAAAAAAATAGCCTATAACCTTCCCACTGAACATGGTTATCTATTACAAAAAGAATTATTAAAATCGGATTGGTAGTTTCTGAGAAGTTTCGTTCAAATAAACAAAAAAAATAATAAACTTTACATCTTTATTGTATTGGCATAGATTTAATAGAAACTTTCACCTATTTGAGATTAGATAAAAATGAAAATATGGTTGTTTTGATTTACCGACTAAGGGCCTTATCACACTTGCGATTTACAAGCGATTTGAAAGCGAAGCGTACGCGCGGCGTGTTCGTTGCGTGCCCGTAACGAATTGGTAACGGGAACGCGACGAACACGTCGCGCGTACGTTTCGCTTTCAAATCGCTTGTAAATCGCAAGTGTGATAAGGCCCTTAGAAATGTCAATTTAATCGACTCAAATACGTCAAATCGATCATTATCAATAATTTTTTGTAACTTCAAAAATCATTAGTGACTAAAAACAGCCGTTAAACTCGAAAAAAGGAGATACATTATTTTTCTTTTAAAGAATCGTAGCTCTAAATATAGCATTTAGGGCTACTTGCACAAGGACTGTTAAATCAATTTAATTCCTAATATGTTTAAGAAACGAAAGCTGTTCATTCAAAATTGAATTTTATTTTGTACCGACAAGAGCGTAATTTCGAAGGAGCGTAATTTCGAAGGAGCGTAATTTCGAAGGAGCGTAATTTCGAAGGAGCGTAATTTCGAAGGAGCGTAATTTCGAAGGAGCGTAATTTGTTTTATAAACATATTTAGGAACTAAATAAATTTACTTGAATCCGCTCTTAAACTCAAAAAACAGTAATTTCACATATATTTCCTTCAAAAAAAATCACACACACATTTGATACATTCGCTAACAACAGAAGAAGCACCATTTCCTTTCGAGACCAAATCCAAGGGAAACTATTTCAAGTATCAAAGCTGGTAGGGCCCTCTGTTCAAGGGCTCTTGAGTGAAGTACTTAGATCCCGGCGGTTGCGAGGGCAGTCAATATTTATGTGTTTAAAGACGTTCCGATAAGATGTTTTAAAGGTTCAGTTAATTCATTCTTTTCGATAAGTTTTTGGTCAACTCTGCCGAAGTTTTTAGACTGCGTATAGGCCTCCGATATGGTCTGAAAAAGTAGGTCTTAGGGCTTGTATAGGAAGGGGTTTGAAATGGGGTTTAGTTCTTTTAATTTAAGCGTTTTTAAGCGTCCAACTACGCGCTACACGTATTGCGCAGTCCGGGCGCACATTATGTTCATTTGTTTTTTATACAAAATGCACGAAGGATGACTAGGAATGCTTGAATTGGAAGAGCCCTTAGGGCCTGTTTAAAGTAGGTTAGGGCCTAGGAAGATTAATATAAGTCTTTTTACCTCTTTTAATTTAAGCGTTTTTATTCGTCCGCCTACACGCTACAGTGCTGCGTCAACAAATTATCTATACCTACTTAATTATCTTTCTTAACTTGAAACAAAATGAATTTATTAACAGTATAACTTACTGATATCAACACTGCAAACAGAGATACTTACCTGAAAAAAAAAACACATTATTAGTTATACGAGTATATAAAATTCAAAGTCCTGACTGGCTGACTGACTGACTGATAATCAACGCACAGCCTCAACCGCTACACCTAGAAACATGAAATTTGGCAGGAAGGGTCTTCAAGTGACGTAAGTGCACACTAAGAAAGGATTTTCGAAAATTCCTACGGGAACGGGCACAACGCGGGCAAGCCGCGGGGCGCTGCTAGTTAGTTATTAAAATAACATTAAAATGTATAATCATAAAATTTAGCAATCCAAAAAAAATAGTACGTGAGTTTGTTTGAACGCACTAATCACAACAAGTTTTAAAGGACACGTTAAACAGTCGGTCCCGGTTGTTTCAATCCTAAGACCATGTCGGAGGCCTTTAGGCGGTCTAAAAATTCCGACACCAGGATAGACCACTGACCTCTCTCTAAAAACCTAACAACATAAAATTAAGTTCAGTACGCCCTCTATAAAAGCCTGTAATGTCCCACTGCTGGGCAAAAGCCTTTCATCTCACTTCAGATACAGTGAGGAGGATGTCGTAACCACCACGCATGATGACACGCCCTCTATATGTCAAGTATATTTACAGAGATGATAATACCTCTTCTGACAACCCCAATACACATATGTATAGAGATGATAACACATCCGTGTAACAGAAAGCACCCGTTAACGTTTATCTATACGTTAATACTTATCTATCGAATAACGTTTATCTAACGGATCTTTGTAAGCTAACGACGTTTTTATCTACAGGATAAACGCTGTATAAGAGTTTATTTTATAGCGACAAAGATATCTCTAGGGATTTTCTATAGGGGATACTTATTTTGAAACATTAGTAAGGTTTAACGCCTCGGTGGTCTAGTGGTATGTGCGCTCGCCTGCCAAGACTGAGGTCCCGGGTTCAATTCCTGGGTCGAGCGAAAACATGTTTCCTTTTCAAACATGGCTCGAGTTTGAGATCACCAACCCGCATTTGGCAAGCGTGGTGATTATCCCTAATCCTCATAACTGTACTGATAACTTCAGTGGGATGAGAGGCCTTTGCCCAGCAGTGGGACATTACTGGCTAATACTTTTTTTTTAGTAAGGTTCGCGGTTTTACCTGCGTTGTGGCTGTTCCTGTGGGAATTTTGGGATGGGAAGTAGATTATGTGTGATTACAGACTCTATTCTCTCTCTGTACAAGTTTCACTCAGATCCAGTGGTTCTAAATTTGAAAATATTGACATTTTAAATTAAAACTCCGTTTACGGATACACTTCATCATCAACATCTATTTATCATCCCCCTAAATGTTAAGGGTGGTCCATCTTAATTTGTATATGGCAAAACAATGTTTGCTGGGTCAGCCAGTATAGAATAGGTTGACAACAATCACCTAGAATTTTCGCAAACAAAACTCAAAAAAGGCAACAATAAAACCTGAATCACAGGAATAATTCATACCCGTATCCCGCTGTCGGTGGACCGGAAACAAGATGGCCGACCAACACCGGATGTGACGTAACCAGATGTAGCAAAATATGCTTGTTCGACGATCGATAAAATTTTTTGGTTTTTTAAAATGGAGTCGCGTATTGTTTGTGTAAGGAAAAACGCAAAGTTTGGGATTTTTAAACGATATTTATTATAAAGGTGGAGAGGTTTTGTTTTTTTAATGTGTTAATCGCTGAAAAAGTCGGACAGATTCCGTATTTTAACCACATTTGAAGGAAGGAGGGTTATAAGCTATTTCATTAAATTTTAATTCAAAATTCTTCAATATTTAAAGTCGTTTTTAATATTATCAAAAATTATTATTTTTACCCATCATAGCTAAACACCGCAATGACTTAAGCAATAACTTTAGAATGAAAAAGTCCGCATCGAAATCGGTCCATCCGTTTGAGGGCTACGATACACACACACACACAAAAACACACATACACATCGACGTCAAACTCATAATTACTCTATTTTGCGTCGAAGTTTAAAAACATTCAACTTTAAAAGCTCGCGGTTAACGGATGAACCATCAAAAGTCACTGCACAGGTGAAAAGCGCTATATTAAAGCTTAAAAAGCGCATTTTAAAAAGGTTACCTGAAGCCGGATAAGCTTAATAATGTATTGCAGCTTGTATCTCTAAAAGCTTGCATCAAAAGCGCTTTTATGACCCCGCCAATATGTAACGAACAAATTAATAACGTTGAGATATGAAGCAATGAGTGGACATGGCATTTATGATTGTTTAACCGATTCCCAAAAAGAGAGGGTTGCAATTCGTCGGAATATTTATTATATATTATTTAGGGTTTAAGGGTCATTGCAGACTACAGTCTTGTTATTATTTAAACTAATGCATTTTATTTTTATTTTAGGTAACATCACAGAACGCACAGTGTAGCTAAACTGTCTCAATACTGACTGGAGATTATCTTCCTTTTTGTAAAAAAGACCATTGCAGTCATTAAGAAAATCTTAGGGGCCGACACTGCGTTAAGCGTGCGCCATCCGCGGTTCCATACAAAAGTGAATCGTCGCGTGCGCCCGTCGCGTGCGGTGTCATACAAAAGTGAACCGCCGCGTGCGCCCGCCGCGTGTGGTGTCATACAAAAGTGAACCGCCGCGTGCGCCCGTCACGTGCGGTGTTATACAAAAACCGCCGCGTGCACCCGCCGCGTGCGGTGTCATACAAAAGTGAACCGCCGCGTGCGCCCGTCGCGTGTGGTGTTATACAAAAACCGCCACGTGCGCCCGCCGCGTGCGGTGTCATACAAAAGTGAACCGCCGCGTGCGCCCGTCACGTGCGGTGTTATACAAAAACCGCCGCGTGCACCCGCCGCGTGCGGTGTCATACAAAAGTGAACCGCCGCGTGCGCCCGTCGCGTGTGGTGTTATACAAAAACCGCCACGTGCGCCCGCCGCGTGCGGTGTCATACAAAAGTGAACCGCCGCGTGCGCCCGTCACGTGCGGTGTTATACAAAAACCGCCGCGTGCACCCGCCGCGTGCGGTGTCATACAAAAGTGAACCGCCGCGTGCGCCCATTGCGTGCGGTGTTATACAAAAACCGCCGCGTGCGCCCGCCGCGCTTAACGCAGTATTGACCCTTAGACCAACTTCATCGACGCATTCTCATCGTAGATACTATCACATATTCATAAACTGCAGAGAAATTAGGACACAAAAATACAAAAAAACGTTTAAAACACATACAGCCGGATTGGGAATCTCCTGCGGTTTGTAGAGTCGATTCAAAAAGATATAAAAAGAAACTTTAAATTGGAGTCGGTGCGGTTCGTTTACTCTCAAACACCAACTTAATTTAAGTCAAAAAAGTTTACTTCAATTTGATGTCTATGGGTTTTGAAGTCTGTTTTTTATTATGATTTTAGTTAACTTCTACACTCAGCAAGGTTCAGTTAATATACACTTAACTAATTGATGTAATATTTCGAAGTTATCAAAAATGTCAAAATTAATCATTAAAAAGATCACAAAGAAACATACAGTTCCTATTTATATATTAAGACCTAAAAATGTCCAAGATAAAGACTTCTTCTTCTTCACCGAGTGGATGGTCAACCTGACCAACCCTGGAGTCAGAGTTATTGAGCCGCCAAAGGCCTCTGACATGGCTCATGTAACGACTACTATCCGTAGAAAGTAACCGGGACCGACGGCTTAAAATGCCCTCCGAAGCACGGAATCATCTTACTTTTAGGGCAATCAGGTGATTCAGCCTGAAATGCCCTAACCAAACTGAGGGCAGTCTCACAAAGTGATTTTTGTGAGACATTGTCCTCACCGGGAATCGAACCTGGAACCTCCGGATCGTGAGCCGAGCGCTCAAACCACTAGACCACGGAAGCTGTTGATGCTCGGCTCACGAGCGCTCAAGATGAAGACTTTAAGTTATCAAGGTACCGCTAGGCAGCCAGGTATAGAAAGTACCAGAAAATGCCACCAGGTTGTGTCAAGTGCCAGTCTTGTCATATACATCGCTGCACTAAAGCTGCATACAGTCCCACCATCTTATCTGTTCAGTTGACAGCGTCGCTAGTGGAGAATTTGGTTTTGCCATAATATAAAAAATTCACCAAGAAACAAAGGTAATTAAAACATGTCTTGCAAGTCAGTCTATAGATATCATTAAAATTTAAGAAACTACAATATCAATCATATAAAGCCTAACTAAGAGAGAGATTCAATATGACGCGGCTGTAGTCCCATTTTGCCCACCTGAACAGTTAAGTTGGTGGCACTGTAGCTCGCTTATTAAATGCCTTGGAAACGTGCGGCGGCATTCGACGACTGCAGAAATAATTAAAGTTTCCTAACTTCCTTTCATACTCCGTAAAACTTATTCAATAGATCTGATAATTAGTTTGGATGCGGCTGTTTTGTTTAATTGAATCTATGGCCGACTTTTAGGAGGAAATTTATTTGTGTTCCGTGACGTTTATTTAATGAAAATCTGAAATCAACGCCCACTATTCGAATTTACATCTATTTAGTACTAGCCGCGCCCCGTGGTTTTACCCCCTTTGTACCCGTTCCTGCGGGAATTTCGGGATAAAATGTATCCCATATGTTATTCTGATATATAACCTATATTACTGTAAAGTTTCATCCAAATCCGTTCAGTAGTTTTTTGCGTGAAAGAGCAACAAACATACATCCATACATCCATCCTCACAAACTTTCGTATTTATAATATTAGTAGGATTTATATATAACTAGCAGCGCCCGCGGTTTGATCCGTTCCCGAGGGAATTTCGGGAATTTGTATACTTATAAACCTTCCTCTTGAATCACTCTATCTATTAAAAAACTGCATCAAAATCCTTAGCGTAGTTGTAAAGATCTGTGTTAGTTTGAAATGCCACTTCCACATTTTCGTCCATGCACGGCGCAGTCCGTTTCAAAGTGCAGTAATTACATGACAGACAGATAAATGGGTCTCCACCGCTGATTTATTACTCACCCCCGTGTTAGGGGAGGAAAAGTGAGATTGTGGTGTTATTGCAGTTTTTGGGGGGTGAAATTGGGTTTGGGAGAGGTGAAATTTGCTGGTGTGTGAAGTATATTATCGTATCCTACTACTATTGTAAATGTGATAGTTTGTAGGGTGTATGTTTGGTACTCTTTCACGTAAAAACTACTGAACGGATTAGGATGAAACTTAACAGTAATACTGTAGCGCTCCTGGTGTAGTTTGACTTGAAGCGATGTAAGTTCATTGTGATTGTTAAGCAACGTGCAGCTCGACCCCTACTTGGATGGGTCAATAGTGGTATTTCTATCTGAGGGCTACGCACGTTAAATTGTCGGTACCGGTTGTTTCAATTAAAATTTCAAAACTTTACCTCTTCATAATGTTAGTAAAGATTTTCATCTGACATACTTTAAAAATTCATAAACGTTTAAAATAAACCTTCTTCGTTCTCCATTTTGTTTCCGTCATAGAGCTGATTTACGATACAAAATAAGTTAAACTTATGTAATAATTTAAAGTTGGAGCTGTTTCTTAAGTTTTAACTGGAGTTATGTTATCCATTTCGAGTTTAATGAAACGTATCGTCCTTTAAGACACTGCAGATGTTAGTACAGCGAGGAGTACACGTAATCACAAGCGAGCACTAATGTAAAGTATCGTCCTATAAGACACTGCAGATCAGAGTCCTCTCACTGAAGACGTTAGTACAGCGAGGAGTACACGTAATCACAAGCGAGCACTAATGTAAAGTATCGTCCTATAAGACACTGCAGATCAAAGTCCTCTCACTGAAGATGTTAGTGCAGCGAGGACTACACGTGATCACAAGCGAGCACTAATGTAAAGTATCGCCCTATAAGACACTGCAGATCAAAGTCCTCTCACTGAAGATGTTAGTACAGCGAGGAGTACACGTAATCACAAGCGAGCACTAATGTAAAGTATCGTCCTTTAAGACACTGCAGATCAAAGTCCTCTCACTGAAGATGTTAGTACAGCGAGGACTACACGTGATCACAAGCGAGCACTAATGTAAAGTATCGCCCTATAAGACACTGCAGATCAAAGTCCTCTCACTGAAGATGTTAGTACAGCGAGGACTACACGTAATCACAAGCGAGCACTAATGTAAAGTATCGTCCTATAAGACACTGCAGATCAAAGTCCTCTCATTGAAGATGTTAGTACAGCGAGGAGTACACGTAATCACAAGCGAGCACTAATGTAAAGTATCGTCCTATAAGACACTGCAGATCAAAATCCTCTCACTGAAGATGTTAGTACAGCGAGGAGTACACGTAATCACAAGCGAGCACTAATGTAAAGTATCGTCCTATAAGACAATGCAGATCAAAGTCCTCTCACTGAAGATGTTAGTACAGCGAGGAGTACACGTATTCACAAGCGAGCACTAATGTAAAGTATCGTCCTATAAGACACTGCAGATCAAAGTCCTCTCACTGAAGATGTTAGTACAGCGAGGACTACACGTGATCACAAGCGAGCACTAATGTAAAGTATCGCCCTATAAGACACTGCAGATCAAAGTCCTCTCACTGAAGATGTTAGTACAGCGAGGAGTACACGTAATCACAAGCGAGCACTAATGTAAAGTATCGTCCTTTAAGACACTGCAGATCAAAGTCCTCTCACTGAAGATGTTAGTACAGCGAGGACTACACGTGATCACAAGCGAGCACTAATGTAAAGTATCGCCCTATAAGACACTGCAGATCAAAGTCCTCTCACTGAAGATGTTAGTACAGCGAGGACTACACGTGATCACAAGCGAGCACTAATGTAAAGTATCGTCCTATAAGACACTGCAGATCAAAGTCCTCTCATTGAAGATGTTAGTACAGCGAGGAGTACACGTAATCACAAGCGAGCACTAATGTAAAGTATCGTCCTATAAGACACTGCAGATCAAAATCCTCTCACTGAAGATGTTAGTACAGCGCGGAGTACCTACACGTAATCACAAGCGAGCACTAATGTAAAGTATCGTCCTATAAGACACTGCAGATCAAAGTCCTCTCACTGAAGATGTTAGTACAGCGAGGAGTACACGTAATCACAAGCGAGCACTAATGTAAAGTATCGTCCTATAAGACACTGCAGATCAAATTCCTCTCACTGAAGGTACTAAAGTATAACCTATCTTAAGATAGACTACATAAAAATTCACATTGTCACAAGCAACTATAAAGATTTCTTCAGAGACACTTCCGATCAAACTCCTGTCACTGAAGATTTATAACACTGGAACAAAAATGGATATAACAGATACGATATAATAATTCTCACTTGGGCTTTATAAGAAAGTTTACCCCAAATTCGTTTTAAGATAAGAAAAACCTAGTTTAGTGGTTACATTTTTCACTGAAGACTAAAATTTGGGATAAGAATGAAGTAGGTACTTTGAGGGCTTTAACATACTAAAGCGACAATAAAAAATGTAAAAAGCAGTGACAGAGACAGTCTGTCAGACAAAATGTCGACGACAGACAAAAAAGTCGGTGACAGACAAAAAAATCTGTGGCAGACAAAATATAAAAAATCTACAGTGACAAAAAAGTCTGCATCAAACCAAAGAAGTCTGCAACTTACAAAAAAGTCTGCAACAAAACAAAAATGTCTGCAACAAACAAAAAAGACTGCAACTTACAAAAAAGTCTGCAACAAACAAAAAGTCTGCCAGTAACAAAAAAGACTGTCACTAACAAAAAAGCCTACCACTAACAAAAAAGCCTGCCAGTAACAAAAAAGTCTGCGGCAGACAAAAAAGTCTGTGACGATAAAAGGTCTGCACGAAAAACACAAAAATCTCAGTGACAGACAAAAAATCTCTTACCCTTAGACAAACAGTCTTCGACAGACAAAAAAATCTGTTACTCTTGTCAACCAAATAGACCAAACACTGTTTAACAAAAGTCTAGACTGCAAGTGAGCTAAACTCTTAAATCTGGGCAAACAATTCGGTACGTTTCAGGTACGAAAGGCTAAAACACCTGTTCTCTGTCGAGATAAGCTAATCTTTGCGTCGGCGTTTAACACCGTATTACCGAGTTAATAGGGTTACAAATACCTTTCACTTTGTTTTATTGTTGTGACTTTTTACATGGGGTGTAACAAATTGAACACAAGATAACTTTTAACTCACAGAGATAGAGATGGGGTTATGATTTTGATTTTAGCTCGTACAATACGCCGTTTGGTAATATACTATCCTATCCTCTCCTACTTCCTACTAATATTATAAATGCGAAAGTTTGTGAGGATGGATGTATATATGGATGTATGGATGTATGTTTGTTGCTCTTTCACGCAAAAACTACTGAACGGATTTGGATGAAACTTTACAGTAGTATAGGTTATACATTAGAATAACACATGGGATACACTTTATCCCGCAATTCCCGCGAAAACGGGCACAACGCGGGTAAAATTGTCGGGCGCAGCTAGTAATCACTACATAGTATAAAATAAAGTCTTTTTCGTGTCTGTCTGTCTGTTTGTCTGTCTGTATGCTTAAATCTTTAAAATTACGCAACGGATTTTGATGCGGTTTTTTGTAATAGGTAGAGTGATTCAAGAGGAAGGTTTTTATGTAAAAAAAATCCCGAAATTCCCACGGGAACGGGCACAACGCGGGTAAAACCGCGGGGCGCTGCTAGTAATATTATAAATGCGAAAGTTTGTGAGGATGGATGTATATATGGATGTATGTTTGTTGCTCTTTCACGAAAAAACTACGTGACGGATTTGGATAAAACTTTACAGTAATGTAGGTTATACATCAGAATAACACATGGGATACATTTTATCCCGAAATCCCTGCGGGAACGGGCACAACGCGGGTAATACCGCGGGTCGCGGCTAGTAATATTATAAATGCGAAAGTTTGTGAGGATGGATGTATAAATGGATGTATGTTTGTTGCTCATTCACGAAAAAATACGTGACGGATTTGGATGAAACTTTACAGTAATATAGCTTATACATCAGAATAACACACGGAATACATTTTATCCCGAAATTCCCGCGAGAACGGGCACAAAAGAGGTAAAACAGCGGATCGTTGCTTGTATTTAATAATCAACTTACGTACGTAACTGAAGCAGCCACAACAATGTATACATCCAAAACCTCTAATGTGCGATGTTTTACTTTATTTCATTAGAACATTATGTTCGTTTAATCCGATTAAAAGCTTACTAACGTGCGCATTGAAACACCTGCGGAATATTTAATACGAGCGGAAGAGATCTAGATAATGGGTTTAATATTTAACGTTGCATATTATAGTATTTTTCAAACTTTCGCGATTTTTACACATTGTTAATTGTCACAGGCTTATACTACTACTTAAAAGGCTGAATCACCTGATTGCCCGAAAAGTAAGATGATTCCGTGCTTCGCAGGGCACGTTAAGCCGTCGGTCCCGGTTACTTTCTTCGGATAGTAGTCGTTCCATGAGCCATGTGAGAGGCCTTTGGCGGCTCAATAACTCTGACTCCAGGATTGGTCAGGGTGACCATCCACTCGGTGAAGAAGAAGACTACTACTGTACCCTAGCTTTTAATTACTATAATTGGTTTCATCTGATATCCTATCCTACTAAACTATCACTACATAGTATAAAATAAAGTCGTTTCTTTTTCGTGTCTGTCACACTGTTTGTCTGTCTGTTTGCTTAAATCTTTAAAATTACGCAACGGATTTTGATGCGGTTTTTTGTAATAGGTAGAGTGATTCAAGAGGAAGGTTTTTATGTAAAAAAAATCCCGAAATTCCCACGGGAACGGGCACAACGCGGGTAAAACCACGGGGCGCTGCTAGTAATATTATAAATGCGAAAGTTTGTGAGGATGGATGTACATATGTATGGATGGATGTATGGATTTATGTTTGTTGCTCTTTCACGCAAAAACTACTGAACGGATTTGGATGAAACTTTACAGTAATATAGGTTATACATCAGAATAACACATGGGATACATTTTATCCCGAAATTCCCGCGGGAACCGAATCAACGCGGGTAATACCGCGGGGCGCGGCTAGTCATGTATAAAGAAACTATTTGAACCAAAGCTCGTTACACAAGAGCTTTAAGAAAGCTGCAACGCTGAAAGTTCCCGACACGAACGAAACTTTCAACATGCCACCGACGGCGAGTGAAAAGCTACCTACTTCATATATTTACATTACAAATAGTTTGAAGAGATTCGTGAAGTATTTTTAAGTGATTTTATATTTGTACTAAATATACTTCCTATTTGTCTTTTTAGGGTTCCGTATCCAAAGGGTAACAACGGGACCCTATAACTGAGAATTAGCTATCTGTCCGTCCGTCCGTCTGTCACCAGCTGTATCTCAAGAACGGTGATAGCTAGACAGTTGAAATTTTCACAGATGATGTATTTATATTGCCGCTATAACAACAAATACTAAATATAAAATTAAAAATACTTCAAGGGGTGCTTCCATACAACCAACGATTTTTTACCGTTTTTTAAAGCACCCTCCATGCGCGAGTCCGACTCGTTCTTGGCCGGTTTTTAAACTTAAGCAGTTTAAAAACATTCCCAACATTCCCTCGGGAACAGGATCAAACTACGGGTTACTGCTATAACAATCGAGTGACTAAATAGAAACACTTCAGAAAGGTAGTTTACTAAAGGAAGTCTGCAGTGGTTGAGTGACGAAGACATCCGCTTTGGAATCAAAGGTCACGGGTTCAGTTCCTGTAGTAATTGCAGCCGTCATCCTGTTAAGAAATTAGTTATTGCATAGGGTGACGTTTTATCACTGTACTATGCAGTGAAACTAAGTCGATATCCGCTGTCTGTCCCTATGTATGCTTAGATCTTTAAAACTACGCAACGGATTTTGACGCAATTTTTTTAAATACATAGATAGAGTGACTCAAGAGGAAGGTTTATACGTATAACAATTTCCGAAATTCCCACGGGAACGGGCACAATGCGGGTAAAATCGCGGGGTGCTGTTAGTAATAGATATAAACCGTGTCTTGCTGTTTTATTCGCATTGTGCACGTTCCCGAGGGATATTCTGTTCATATTATTAATTTCTACCTATGTATATCTATATTTCTATCGCTCTCGTGGCGGAGTTTGACTAAGCGATGTTAGTTCATTGCAATTGTTAAGCAACGTGCAGCTCGACCCCTACCTGGATGGGTGGCCAATAGTGGCATTTCTATCTGAGCGCTACCGTGCTTCGGAGGGCACGTCAAGTTGTCAGTACCGGTCTTTTCAAACGTTAGACCATGTTGGAGGCCTTTAGGCGGTCTAAAAACAACACCAGGGTTGACCACTGACCTACTCGTACTTACTTACGAGTTTATATATATTTACACAGATTTTGTAAAACCAAGAAAACTCAAGCATTATTTTTAGAGAGTTTTTCCGCAATTTATTTTCGCTAACGAACTAAAAATTCTTATCTGTTTACTTGAATATTTGTTAACCGTGACTGGTTTTATAAACATTCACTTGAATAGCAGTGCCCCACGGGTTTGCCCGCATTATATTTTTGTCTACACTAATATTATAAAGAGGAAAACTTTGTTTGTTTGTAATGAATAGGCTCAAAAACTACTGATCCGTTTTTAAAAATGTTTTCACCATTCGAAAGCTACATTATCCACGAGTAACATAGGCTATTTTTCATCCCGAAATTCCCACAGGAATGGACACAACGCGGGTAAAACCGCGGGGCGGTGCTAGTATATTATATATCCGTTCCCAAAAGAATTTCGGAATACAAAAGAGCCTATAGGTGCACTTCCTTGAAGCGGAGCTGTGCGGTGTCAACTGACCAATCACAACGCATTACGAAAAGATTTTGACAATGTCAATGTCTTGTTTGACAATGTCAATGTGTTGTTTGACAATGTCAATGTCTTGTTTGACAATGTCAATGCGTTGTTTGACAATGTCAATGTCTTGTTTGACAATGTCAATGTCTTGTTTGACAATGTCAATGCGTTGTTTGACAATGTCAATGCGTTGTTTGACAATGTCAATGCGTTGTTTGACAATGTCAATGCGTTGTTTGACAATGTCAATGTCTTGTTTGACAATGTCAATGTCTTGTTTGACAATGTCAATGCGTTGTTTGACAATGTCAATGTCTTGTTTGACAATGTCAATGTCTTGTTTGACAATTTCAATGTCTTTTTTGACAATGTCAATGTCTTGTTTGACAATGTCAATGCGTTGTTTGACAATCAGAATGCGCTGTGATTGGTGAATCTCCGCTCCGCTCCGCTCCGCTCCGCTTCAAAAGAGACGCATAACCATATAACGTTCCCTGTGAATGTGGCTATCTATTACAAAAATAATTATTCAAATCGAATAAGTAGTTTCTGAGATAAGCGCAACCAGAAAACAACTGAAAAATCTTCAGCTTAATTTTATTAAAGTACAAGCAGCGCCCCACAGTTTTACCCGCGTAGTGCCCGTTCCCGTGGGAATTTTGGGAATTTTTATACATATAAACTTTCCTCTTGAATCACTCTATCTATTTAAAAAAAACCGCATCAAAATCCGTTGCGTAGTTTTAAAGATCTAAGCATACATAGGGACAGACAGCGGAAAGCGATTTTGTTTTATACTGTGTAGTGATCTGAATGGTAGTTTCCGAAATAAGCGCGACCAATAATCCACCTATCCTTCTAAGCATTATTACACAGATAACTTCAAAAATATACCTAAAGCCCCACTAATTAAGGTGCTTTTCCAATATCCTTTCACCAACGAGTTGAACGCTAAAGCTGTAGAACGATGTTAGTCTATAATAATAAAACAAAGTAGATTAACGGCGAGACTTAACACGGATTTCCATGTCTTGGTATAATGAAAGAGACTGAGTAGGGTGGCCATGTGTTTTAGAGTTTGGGGACAATTTGGTGTATGATGTCATCACAACAGGGCGACCATATGGCTAAGAATTTGGGGATAATTTGGTGATGATGAAGTTATTAGGGCCCTGAATGTGTTCATCCACAATCGTTGATTGTACGTTGTATTTTAACGTGGTACAGAGAGTTTTAAAAGCAACTTAAACTACCCATTTTTTTTTTAAACTACATTATTAAATACAAAAACGAATGTTTTCTTAGCTTTGATTTAAAGGTATATAATAATATAATACTCGTATACCCGGACAAATTCACACACGGTTAATTAGACCCAAACTAAGCTCTAGGCTTGTATTATGGAATCTAACTCACTGATACTACTACTTAAACATACACAAATACTTAATAGGAATATATAATTCACATATTGTCGACTCCGTTGAATCGAACCCGCAACCCCCGACACAGTAAGCGCTCTCACTTCCACTGTCCCAACAGTAAAATACAACAACAATAAAATAATATAATACACAAGTGTTTCGACACACTCTCAAACTCTCGATACACTCAGATACACACACACCCACATACACCCATCTTTCACACACACCACTCACACACGCAAATAGCGCTCACGCACACCCGAAGACAAAATGTAAAGTTATGTTGCAATATATTACTTTGTCAAAATAAATAATTAATATCATTATTTTAAGCATTAAAATATAATCTTTGTTATAATTTAATAATATATCACCCAAACAATGTTATGGAAGAGCGATGTCCCCTGGCACAGGCATTACGCTTAAAAGGGGATATCAACAAATTGTTTAAAAATGTATTATTGTATTATTATGAATAAAGAATTATTTATTAAAAAAAAAAAAAAAACAGGCTTGTCAGTGTAGTAAAGATATTTTTAAAAGCAAATACAAAAACAGTAACACTAGGTACATAAAAAGAAATAAGCCCTCAAGAAAAATTGTAACTCATAACTCTTTAGCAAAAACTGTCTGCAGACTCCAAATGAAAACGTCATTAAAAACCAGTCTTTCAAAGGCAACATTAGCGCAACAAAACGACAGAGCAGTGACGTCACAAAGTGGGAAATATCCCATATTTTCGTTAAAGCACGGTTCCCCTAGTGACCCAGATTCAATGAGAGTACGTGTTGAGTTTTTCTTCTTAAATATGAGTTGAGACAAGTGCTAGCACCTTTGAAAATCACTACATAGTATAAAATAAAGTCGTCTCTTTTTCGTGTCTGTCACACTGTTTGTCTGTCTGTATGCTTAAATCTTTAAAATTACGCAACGGATTTTGATGCGGTTTTTTGTAATAGGTAAAGTGATTCAAGAGGAAGGTTTTTATGTAAAAAAATTCCCGAAATTCCCACGGGAACGGGCACAACGCGGGTAAAACCGCGGGGCGCTGCTAGTTAAAAATAAACTAGAATCTATCTACCTATATAATATCCTATCCTACCAATGCTATCCTATCCTACTTCATATTATAAATGAGAAAGTTTGTGAGGATGGATGTATGGATGTATGTTTGTTGCTCTTTCACGTAAAAAGTACTGGACGGATTTGGATGAAACTTTACAGTAATATAGGTTATACATCAGAATAACACATGGGATATATTTTATCCCGAAATTGAAACGGGAACCGATACAACGCGGGTAACACCGCGGGGCGTGGCTAGTCTAATCTAATGTAATAAAGCTGAAGGATTTTTTGTTTGTTTGTTTGTTTGTTTGTTTGAACGCGTTAATCTCAGAAACTACCAGTCCAATTTGAATAATTCTATTAGTATTGCATAGTTATATTCAAGGGGAAAGTTTAAGAGTTTTTTTTGATTTCGACATTATCTCGGTAAACGCAGAAGAAAACAAAGGAACGCGGCATGTGGCGATTCAAAAAAAAGATGGTTGATTTTTAAGCCATTTTTATAAGCCAGGGTTAAAGTCGGGACTCGCCTGAAAAAGTTATCATTATGAAATTCTTTCAGGAGGCTATTCCTGAAGGAATTCTCAACTCTGGTAATACCATCAAAAGTTTTAAAAATTAAAATATTTCGGGATTATTTTGATTCCTAGCGTTACGTTACGTCGTTGTAAACAAAGTAATTTCAGATAATTATCTCAAAATTATCGCGCATGAAATTGCAAACAGAATTGACACACAAAAACAAACCATATTTTCGACACAAAAAAACTCATTTTTGCATACTGTTTTCCAGGTAATTTCTTGGCTTGTTTGTGTGATACGATTATAGACTTTGTTCCAACGGAACAGAGATTATTTTCGCGTGCATTGATTTTCAATTAATGTTTTGTACATTTAAAAGCATGGTCCCAAGTTAAAATGTTTTTTAAAACAAAAGATTTTTTAACAATTACTTGAGACCTACTTCACTTTGAAGTTTATTTCGACAATAAGATCAAAC
Organism: Cyclophora albipunctata; assembly: GCA_963082685.1. Taxonomy (NCBI): domain Eukaryota; kingdom Metazoa; phylum Arthropoda; class Insecta; order Lepidoptera; family Geometridae; genus Cyclophora; species Cyclophora albipunctata. The sequence continues at coordinate 2,919,096 of OY720142.1, forward strand.
GGAGCCTTTTATTGAACACTAGTACTTGTCCCTGTTCCCGAGGGAATTTCGGGATAAAAATCCTTATCCCTCTTTATACTTAAAGGTATTTTACAAGACCTTGTCAAAGAGACTCAGGTCACTGACATTTTGTTCTCTCATACTCTAAAACTACCAGTGAGATTTGAAAAATATGTCCGTGTAGCTGCGCCCCGCGGTTTCACCCGCGTTATAACCGTTCCCGCGGGAATTTCGGGATAAAATGTATCCCATGTGTTATACCTGTATTACTGTAAAGTTTAGTCCAAATCCATGCTGTGGTTATTGCGTGAAAGATTAACAAATACATATATTGTACATCCTCACAAACTTTCGCATTTGTAATAATAGGATTATAACTTAATTCAAGATATAGGTTATAAGATAGTTACAGTTAACTCTCGTGGTAATTCCGATACAAGATTTATTCTACTTCAATAGAGCTATCTGATACAATAACATTTATTCGAAATGGACTAGTAGTTCCTGAGATTTACGCGTTCAAACAAACAAACAAACAAAAAACCAAGTTCGTCCGCTTCATTATTCATATTACTCGTACATAGTACTAACAGCGCCCCGCTGTTTTCCCACGTTGCGCCCATTCCCGTAGGAATTCCGGGATGCAAAATACCCTATAACCTGCCTGTTGAATGAGGTTTTTCATTACAAAAAGAATTATTTAATTTGGATGTGTAGTTTCTGAAATAAGCGTGAAATAAAAAAATTAACTCTTCGGCTTTATTTTATTAGTATAGGTCTTCGATCAACAATACACAACTAGATGTCGGGTCGGCGCAAAAAATACGTCTCGGTGAATAACGCCTCATTTGAAAAGTGAGCTCTTATTTTATTAATAAGATTTGCTACTTTATTGCTAGGTGTCATGGTTGTAATTAGGTTGAACTTCGAACTGTTTTAAAACTTTTGTTTCAGTTCGGTAGTAAACAAAATAAGCTGTCACACGTCATCCACGCGGACAGTATTTAGCTTTGATTTTGTACGTGACCCGATATCTAGTTGTGTATTGTTGATCGCAGGTATAGGTACATCAATTTATAAAACAAATTCTGAAACCGTTTTCGCTCCAATTTTTATTGGAATCCCTTTTGTAACTCAATATCGCTTCTCATAATATCAAAAACTTCGTTAAACCCTTTGTTGAGTATTTAATTACAATTTACGCGTCAAGGAAGGGTATTAATCATAATTAATTTATTGAAAAAGGGGTCAGTTTTTTGGAAAATAATTGTAACAGTCATTCATTCATCATTTCGAGTAGTTTAGTGGCCAACCCTGGTGTCGGAGTGTTTAGACCGCCTAAAGGCCTCCGACATGGTCTATCGACTGAAACAACCGTGCCCGACTGCATTACGTGCCCTCCGAAGCACGGTAGCGCTCAGATAGTAATGCCACTATCGCCACCTATCCAAATAGGTGGCGGGTAAAACCGCGGGGCGCTGCTAGTATTTAATATATGCTGTCCTTGCCCAACAGTGGGACCTAACACGGTAATACCTAGTTTTAATTCAATGGTGTAGTGAGAAGGACTAGATGTAATCTCAAATGAATGTCTAAAGAGGTGACATACTAAACTCACTAATGTATAGTCAGGGTACTTAGCGGTCGAACAGCTAAAGTCGAAAATCGCTTGCACTTAAGCAATCGCTTTTCACGTAAAACTGATATAACCTCACTCTAAACTTCAAGCAATTTGCGTCTTCATCCTTTACGAAAGAACCAAAAAATACTAAAAATCGAGTACTTTAAAACATCTAACTCATCTGCCAATAATTGCATCTATTCGTCTCTCTCTTTTTCTAACGTTAGAACGAGATAGATGATCCAATGACGTTAGATAAAGTTATTTTGACAAATGAGCGTCAGGCAGAAGCTGTCTGTAATCGCTCTGGGCTGAGATTAATGTGTTAGCAGAAAATTAGGGCTGGCACAGAGCTGACACAAAAAATTAATGAAGTAATTATACTCATTAAAGCGAATGGTAATTACAGCCTCCGTGGTCTTGTGGTTTGAGCGCCCGGCTCACGATCCGGAGGTTCCGGGTTCAATTCCCGGTGGGGCAATATCTCACAAAAATCTCGTTGTGAGACTGTCCTCAGTTTGGTTAGGGCATTGCAGGCTGAATCACCTGATTGCCCGAAACGTAAGATGATTCCGTGCATCGGAGGGCACGTTAAGCCGTCGGTCCCGGTTACTTTCTACGGATAGTAGTCGTTACATGAGCCATGTCAGAGGCCTTTGGTGGCTCAATAACCAAGATTGGTCAGGTATAGTGACTAGCGATTTCTAAAAAAAAGTCATTCACTACATATTATAAACGTCACTACATATTATATAAGTCCCCGGCCGCGTCTGTGTGTCTGTGCGCGATACACTCAAATACGGAATTTGACGCGGTTTTTTAAAAAGATAGAGTGATTCAAGAGGAAGGTTTATATGTAAAAAAATTCCCGAAACTCCCCCAGGAATGGACACAAAGCGGGTAAAACCGCGGGGCGATGCTAATGGGTAAATAAAGTACAATCTTTACATATCAATAAAAATCACAACCCTACATAAGTGGATGCAAAATCCATTATTACAGACTCACCTATCAAGCTCGACTGTAATTGGGTTAGCCCAGTTACCGACCGGTAAATGCTTCGGTATCCCATTATCAGACGATACCGGTGCCCAATACCGGTATACGAGGTACAACACAGGTATGAAATAGGAGATTATAAGGTTATGGGAAGTTGCGAATGAGAATGTGCTGGTATGCAGGTACTAAGTAGGTATGGGAAGGCAGAAATGAATAATCATAATCATTTGTTTTGTTGCATTTGTGTATGTATTTGTAAAATAAAACAAATATTCAAGAGGGCTCCCATACAACAACGTGATTTTTTACCGTTTCTTGCTCGATACTAATAACGGCGAAAAAAATCTACATCACTACATAGTATAAAACAAAGTTGCTTTCCGCTGTCTGTCTGTCTGTCCCTATGAATGCATAGATCTTTAAAACTACGCAACGGATTAAGATGCAATTTATTTATTAGATAGAGTGATTCAAGAGGAAGGTTTATATGTATAAAAAATCCCGAAATTCCCACTAAAACCGCGGGCGCTGTTAGTTACCTATATAACCTTTATTTATTACCTTATTACAATGGCTTAAGGTACAAAAATGTACATATAAATATAAAGAGCTTTACGTACTACAATACGATCAAAATAGAATAAAATACGATCCAAATTCGGGCTATCAATCGTGTATCCTTTAGTGATTTGTGGGATCGTCAAAGAGTAAAGATTTTGTTTCTGCCTCATTTGTCCCGGAGTATGCCGATAAGGAGCAGTCCATTTACCACGTTTACAGGGTTGATAAATAAAGGGACTGGATTGGTCACTTAAGTAGATTTATTTGGTCAACAGCGTCCGTGGTCTTGTGGTTTGAGCGCTCGGCTCACGACCCGGAGGTTCCGGGTTCGATTCCCGGTGGGGACAATAATATCTCACAAAAATCTCTTTGTGAGACTGTCCTCAGTTTGGTTAGGGCATTGCAGGCTGAATCACCTGATTGCCAGAAAAGTAAGATGATTCCGTGCTTCGGAGGGCACGTTAAGCCGTCGGTCCCGGATACTTTCTACGGATAGTAGTCGTTACATGAGCCATGTCAGAGACCTTTGGCGACTCAATAAGTCTGACTCCAGAATTGGTCAGGGTGACCATCCACTCGATGAAGAAGAACCAGCGCAGACTATAGACTGTAAACTGATTAGTTCAATGAATTCAGTTCTGTCTTAAAACAGTTACTTCGAGTAGGTCAGTGACCAACCCTGGTGTCGGAGTTATTAGACCGCCTAAAGGTGACGACATGGTCTAACGATAGAGACAACTGGGACCGACAATTGAACGTGCTTTCCAAAGCACGGTAGCGCTCAGATATAAATTATCGGCCACCCATCCAAGTAGGGGTCGAGCTGCACGTTGCTTAACAATCGCAATGAACGAACATCGCTTAAGCAAACTATGCCATGAGCGCTTATGTCTTTACGGGTAGGTATGTAAGTAAACAACTTTTTATGCCCCGCGGTTTCACCCGCTGCTTACCCGTATCGGGATTTTTATTAAGCTATTGCATAGCTTCTATCGCGGGCCTTGAGCGTGGGGACCGAATCCAGAAATTCCGTAATGAAAAAACCTAACGCTCTAAAACGTAACGCTCCTCAAACATTGCCTACGTATAAGCCCAGAACACAACGTTAGCGCGATGCCGACATTCAGCACACTAACGCCATCTAGTGATACAAAAAATAACTATGCAATAGCTTTACCGCGGCAGTCCCCGAGTGCCACACGTCTTTTTACTTATCTTCTTCTTCTTCACGAGTGGATGGTCAACCTGACCAATCCTGGTGTCAGAGTTATTGAGCCGCCAAAGGCCTATGACATGGCTTATGAACGCCTACGAGATTTTTGTGAGATATTGTCCGCACCGGGTATCGAACCCGGAACCTCCGGATCGTGATCCGAGCGCTCAAACCACAAGACCACGGAAGAAAGAATTCCTGACCAAGATAAAATAAAAAGTATCAATGAAATCGGTCCAGCCATTCTCGTGTCATAGGTGTACCACTGACCTACACGACCTTATATACATATAACACTTAATTGATGTATCTACATGATATTGTATCATATATAACTGAGTACTCCATCTCATCATATACTCAAAGACTAAATAATCTGAAAGATTCGGGCATCAAAGGATTGATGGGATCGCAAATGATATATCTTTGTGTTTAAAGATAAGCTTTTGATAGGAAAGTCTTTGATAAAAGATTGTATGAAGAATGCCGTCCGTATTTGATCGGTATTCATTTCATAAAGATCTTTATCTACACTAATGTTGTAACATTCTACTTATGATTCCAATACTTGACTTATAATTACTACTGTTATAGCACAGACAACTAAAACACTCAATTTAAGCAATTGCACATGATGTTATAATATAACATTATAACATCATTATAACGCGACCAATTAACCTGGCGAGCCTTATGTCAAAATCCTCATACTAGTTGCATAAAATTTTGATATTAGGCTGGCTTTTGAAAACAGTTGGGTTATACGTGAAAACTTCGTCGAAACTACATACACAAAACTCTTTGGTAAGATCTCGCTCGCTCCTGATTGGCCCTACGCGCAGCTGCGCTCTCATTGGTTAGATTTTAATGGCGGCAAGTTCACTGTGACAATACACGTACCTACGCGTGAATTTAATGTTTCGCAATGTGTTTTGTTTTTAAAATTTTGTTTGATTAATTGCATTAAATAGTGAAGATAAAGTAGTGTATGCAACTGCATATAACACGGGTATTAAAACACTCGTTACTATTATGAAACTCGCTGCGCTCGTTTCATAAACTCACACTCGTGTTTTAATACCCTTCTTTATATGACGTTGCATAAACTACTATTATAAATACGTTTACAAAATACTTTTATATAACAAACAATATGGTTTTACCCGCGTTGTGTCCGTTCCCGTGGGAATTTCGGGATTTTTATACATATAAACCTTCCTCTTGAATCACTCTATCTATTTTAAAAAACCGCGTCAAAATCCGTTGCGTAGTTTTAAAGATTTAAGCATACATAGGTACAGACAGACAGCGGAAAGCGACCTTGTTTATACTATGTAGTGATTTTCATACGAAAAATTCGATAGTTAAAGTAAAAGAACAATTTAACGTACCCTCCGAAGCACGGTAGCGCTCAGATAGAAATGTCACTATCGGCCACCCATCCAAGAAGGGGTCGAGCTGCACATGCTACCTAGTCCAGTCCTACTAATATTATAATCTCACTCACTGATACTACTACACTACACACTACAGAAAAAAATACTTTATAAGAATATATAATTGACACCCAGACGTCGCCAACAACTATGTCTTCAAATATTGTTACTCCATTGAATCGAACCCGCAACCCCCGACACAGTAAGCGCTCTCACCGCCACTGTGCCAACAGTCAATCAATATCATTCAGCTCAATGAATTCCAGTATTTAAACGTAAATAAGCAGTTATTCTAAGTCACAAACAGTCCGCCATTCCAACAATAAACTCATTAGCGGTCCCGACCGGAAGTGCCGTCGCCATCTTGCCCGCTCAACACTCATTTCCGGCGCCTAACCGCCATTCAGATAAATCAATTGTTTATTATCTTTTGTATTTTTTAACCTTTTGTTGTGATAATTTGTTGGTTTCAGTTTGACTTTTGGTTTACCGGTGTTGGATGGTTAATTATTTGAAAAGACTCACACTTTGTATTAATCCTTTTAGAATATTACCCGCGTTTAAACGTTCCTGCGGGAATTTCAGGATAAAATGTATCCCATGTGTTATTCTGATGTATATATATAACCTATATTACTGTAATGTTTCATCCAAATCCGACAAGTAGTTTTTTTGTGAAAGAGTAACAAACATACATACATACATCCTCACAAACTTTCGCATTTATATAATTAGTAGGATAGTACCTACTTTACATTAAAATTTGAGGTCTTAAAAAAATTTATAGATTGCACATAACTTCTGACGATATTGTATTAGCATTTTTTTAAAACGCACACATCGTACTATTTCAGTCCTATTTAACAAAATCTACCTACATTCCCATTAAAAAATCCTACATTCTTTAATACGACAAGGTACTAAAACGTTTTACATTCTTTGCTCGTCCACTAAGCATCAAATTCATGTTGCCCGTATCACACTAACTAGGTCACAGTATACATAACAGTGTGTGGGCACCGTCAATACGTTGAGACAGAACAACAAACATTTTGTTTATAAACTTGGAGTTATGTTCGTTTTGCGTTTGACATTTTTCATATGAACGGATTTAAAGTTTGTGTTTTAAATGTGTTGGTTTGAAAGTGTAGGTAGTCATATGGTTATTTTTCGAAAATGTTAAGACTGAAAATCATCTATAACATACGGTTTATGCTAAGGGGACATTTTACATAGGTGAAAGGCAAAGTACATATAACCATAATAAGTAATACTGACTGGTAACCGCGCGAGTATTCGTGCAGGAATTAAACGCGAAGGAATTGTATACGCACAGAAAAAGACGCTTGTCTCTAATCACCTTAATAATAAAAACCGGCCAAGTGCGAGTGGGAATCGCGCACGAAGGGTTCCGTACAATTAGTTATAAGAACCCCCCTTAACTATTTAATTTACGAGTATATTAATTTACTTAATTGTTATTTATTTGTTTATTAACGCCTCGGTGGCCTAGTGGTATGTGCGCTCGCCTGCCAAGACTGAGGTCCCGGGTTCAACTCCCGAATCGAGCGAAAACATGTTTCCTACTTTTCAAACATGGCTCGAGTTTGAGATCACCAACCCGCATTTGGCAAGCGTGGTGATTATGCCTAATCCTCCTCACTGTACTGATAACTTTAGTGAGATGAGAGGCCTTTTCCCAGCAGTGGGACATTACTGGCTAATACTTTGTTTATTTTAAAAGTATATAAATATACAACTAAATATTCGGTAAATATTTCAAGTTTCTACCTGTTTTTGTTATTACTATTTTAGCACATAAACGGCGAAAACCTCTTTTATTGAGAGGCCATCTTAATTACTTATTTAATTTAATATTAATTAATTGTAATTAAAGAGAAAATAAAATATTCTGTGTATAGAGAGTCTACCGTTATTAGTATCTAGCTAAAACTAACAAAACATAATAGTCCAGTGTCGACCACTGGCGACAATTCATTACGGCAGTTATAGGCTCCGTAAATTATAGACGTTTGGACAGGCCGGCGCGGCGGTATCTCCACGATTTATTGACTGTTTTTAGACACAAATATAACGATTGAAACTTACCTAATGACAGTTTTGCAGATATTTCAAGGTTATGAACTTAGGAACAAGTATGATATAGTTTAGGCAGTGTTTAAAGTGGGGCTACTCCACTAAGTCGGAGTGTGACTGCGGTGCCCCAGACCAGGACATGGTTCACCTCTTGTCCTGTCCTCTGTGCCCTACCACCTGCACTAAAGAGGACTGACTGAACGTATCAGACGCTGCCCTCTCTCTTGTGAATTACTGGTCCGGGAAAATATAAATAGGTACTAAAAATTATTTTGCGCCTTTGACTCGAAAGAAGAAGAAGTGTTTAGACTTTTTTGAAGCAGTTTAAACTGTCTTTAGTCAGCTCAGCTAGGCATCTGTGTGATTTGAGAAGTACTAAAGTAAACAGGTTATTGGTCAACCCTCAACCATCAACATAAATTTAAAAGCAAGGCTCTTCTCGGTGAGTCCGATGCATTATTATTTACTAGCAGCGCCCCGCGGTTTTACCCGCGTTGTGCCCGTTCCCGTGGGAATTTCGGGAACTTTTTTACATAAAAACCTTCCTCTTGAATCACTCTACCTATTACAAAAAACCGCATCAAAATCCGTTGCGTAATTTTAAAGATTTAAGCAGACAGACAGACACGAAAAAGAGACGACTTTATTTTATACTATGTAGTGATTTAAACGGGAACTTACGTACGTGGAGGTTACTGTTGAGTGTCCCTCAACACGTTTCGGTCACATACGGTGACCTTCATCAGGAGGTGGGTGAAGCGAGAGCGACAGCGTCTCTCCCCGTACCGCGAGCGCATCCCTGTCGCGAGCCGGCTGAGTGACCGAAACGTGTTGAGGGACAACTCAACAGTAACCTCCGCGTACGTAAGTTCCCGTTTAAATAAATAATAATGACATTAACGTACGTTTCAATTAATAGTAATAAGAGTCCGATGCAGACTTCTCCATCTATTCCTATTTAGTACAAGCTCCTTCACATCGCTATAAGACATGACGGACACTTTTTATTTAATCTGACTCAGGTAACTGATTCTAGGCCTTCCCCTACCTCGCTTTCCTTCGACTTTACCTTCCATGATATTATTTATGTATCTGTCATGTCGTATGAGACGTTCTATCATCTTCCGTCTCCTATCTTCTATTATCTCAAGTAATGTTCTACTACTCCTCACTACATAGTATAAAACAAAGTCGCTTTCCGCTTTCTGTCCTTATGTATGCTTAGATCTTTAAAACTATGCAACGGATTTTACGCGGTTTTTAAAATAGATAGAGTGATTCCTGAAATTCCCACGGGAACGGGCACAACGCGGGTAAAACCACGGGGCACTGCTAGTCCGTTATAAAATTCAAATACGGCTTTTACATAATAATAAATACAGCTTCCCACAGTCTGTACCAAATCTTATTTTCATTCAAATAAAATGTGGTTCAGACACTTTTCTCAAACTTCTCAATCTGTTCCGACGGGTGCAAAGTTGTTATTTATTACGAGCGCTCGTGCGTGCATTCGGTTGCATTTTCAGAATAACAACAACTATCTCGTCCTGTAACAGACGTTGCCAAGCTCACTGGAACATAGAAATGAGCAATCTTAAAGGTATTAATTGAAATGTTCGTTGATGTCATTATTATTTGTTCAAACGGGAACTTACGTACGGGGAGGTTACTGTTACAGTGTGAGCGTTGAGTGTGCCTCAACAGTAACCTCCGTCGTACGTAAGTTCTCGTTTGAACAAATAATACATCTTGAAAGTGCCATAACATTATAAGAGACTAGCCGCGGCCCGCAGTCTTCTTCTTCTTCTTCATCGAGTGGATGGCCAACCTGACCAATCCTGGTGTCAGAGTTATTCAGCCGCCAAAGGCCTCTGACATGGCTCATGTAACGACTACTAGATAAATGAAAAACTAGCCGCGCTCCGCGGTGCTACCCGCGTTGTACCCGTTTTAACCATACATACATACATACATCCATACCCATCCATGTATCGGCTGAGCTACACAAATCGACACTTCAACAAATAGATTAAAATACCTACTTCCTACTAATTTTATAAATGCGAAAGTTTGTGAGGATGGATGTATGTATGGAAGGATGTATGGATGTATGTATGTTTGTTGCTCCTTCACGCAAAAACTACTGAACGGATTTGGATGAAACTTTACAGTAATATAGGTTATACATCAGAATAACATATGGGATACATTTTATCCCGAAATCCCTGCGGGAACGGGTACAGCGCAGGTATCACCGCGGGGCGTAGCTAGTAATATTATAAATGCGAAAGTTTGTGAGGATAGATGTATGTATGGATGTATGTTTGTTGCTCTTTCACGCAAAAACTACTGAATGGATTTGGATGAAACTTTACAGTAATGTAGGTTACACATCAGAATAACATATGAGATACATTTTATCCCGAAATTCTTGCGGAAACGGGTACAATGCGGGTGAAACCGCGGGGCGCAGCTAGTTTTTCATACCTGACATGTCAAAATCACTCATCAAATATCTACTAAGGCACCTTTGACGTCTCTATCACCTGATTGCCCGAAAAAGAAAGATGATTCCGTGCTTCGGAGGGCACGTTAAGCCGTCGGTCCCGGTTACTTTCTACGGATAGTAGTCGTTACTTGAGCCATGTCAGAGGCCTTTGGCGGCTCAATAACGCTGACACTAGGATTGGACCAGTTGACCATCCACTCGATGAAGAAGAAGATTGACATCTCTGAGTACGGTCGTAAGTCAGACTACGCCAAACTCAATTATTCTGTATTCCCGCAATTCAAACATGGCCGCAATCTGAATAACCATACGGATTTAAGACGAATCACTTCCTATTGTATTAACTAGACATCCCTCAATGCAATTTACCACGGCAATTCAATATGTTTGACCCAAATACAGCGACCCCGTTAGGAAATCACGGTAAATAATATAGTGAGTTTCTTATGTGTATGACGACCCGAACGGACTTATAATATGGTACCCATATGATCTTTAATGTTTAAGCCTGCTACTTTGTACAAGTGATAAAAGAAAGTGCAAGTAGGTTAGTGGCCTACCCTGGTGTCGGAGTTAGACCGCCTAAAGGCCTCCACAATGGTCTGACGATTGAAACAACCGGGACTAACAATTTTACGTAGCCTAAGTACAGTAAAGCGCTCACATAGAAATGCCACTCTTCTTCTTCTTCTTCATCGAGTGGATGGTCAACCTGACCAATCCTGGTGTCAGAGTTGTTGAGCCGCCAAAGGCCTCTGACATGGCTCATGTAACGACTACCCGTAGAAAGTAACCGGGACCGACGGCTTAACGTGCCCTCCGAAGTACGGAATCAGCTTACTTTTCGGGCAATCAGGTGAATCAGTCTGCAATGCCCTAACTAAACTGAGGTCAGTATCACAAAGAGATTTTTGTGAGACATTGTCCCGACCGGGAATCGAACCCGGAACCTCCGGATCGTGAGCCGAGCGGTCAAACCGTAAGACCACGGAGGCTATAGAAATAATCGAGTGAGATCACTTATTAATCATCAAACCTTTACAACAAATCCACACAAATATTTGTACGTTCCTTTATAAAATACAAAAGCAAATAACAAGCTTGTTGGTTCCGTGGTTAGTAACAGAGTGTACTGTGTCGGTGGTTACGGGTTCAAATAACGCGCCGAGTAAATAATAATATACGAAAATGGTTGTAAGGAGGGGTATATTCGACTCATATGGAATACTATATACTAACAGCCACTCATATATTCTAACAGCCTCCGTGGTCTTGTGGTTTGAGCGCCCGGCTCACGATCCGGAGGTTCCGGGTTCGATTCCCGGTGGGGATATCTCACAAAAATCTTGAAACATTCCTCAGTTTGGTTAGGGCATTGCAGGCTAAATCACCTGATTGCTCGAAAAGTAAGATGATTCCGTGCTTCGGGGGGCACGTTAAGCCGTCGGTCCCGGTTACTTTCTACGGATAGTAGTCGTTACTTGAGCCATGTCAGAGGCCTTTGGCGGCTCAATCACTCTGACACCAGGATTGGTCAGGTTGACCGTCCACTCGATGAAGAAGAAGAAGATGGAATACTATCAAGGACTGGTATTTTACCCACTTTGTACCCGTCCCCGTAATGTCGGGATGGATAAGTAGCCTATAATCCATACTAATATTATGAAGAGATAAAATTTGTAAGTTTGTTTGTTTGTTTGTATTTTCGAGCTAATCACGGGAATTAGCAGTCCGATTTGAATAATTCTTTTAGTACCTGATAGCCACATTCAACGGGAAGGTTATAGGCTAGTTTTTATCCCAAAATTCTTATAGGAACGGGCATAACGCGGGTAAAACCGCGGGGCGCTGCTTGTCTTGTATATGGCTATCAAACAAAAAAACAAAAAAAGTACAGGTATTTCCTTAAAGTTAAAAAAACAAACAAACAAACTCAAGCTTCGTAAATATTATTAGCACATTATTATTAGTACAGACTATAAACGCCTCGGTGGTCTAGTGGTATGTGCACTCGCCTGCCAAGACTGAGGTCCCGGGTTCAATTCCCAGGTCGAGCGAAAACATGTTTCCTACTTTTCAAACATGGCTCGGGTTTGAGATCACCAACCCGCATTAGGCAAGCGTGGTGATTACGCCTGAAACCTCCTCACTGTACTGATATCTTCAGTGAGACGAGAGGCCTTTGCCCAACAATGGGACTTAAGGCTCATATAATAATCCTACTAATATTATAAATGCGAAAGTTTGTGAGGATGGATGTATGTATGGATTTATGTTTGTTGCTCTTTCACGAAAAAAACTACAAAACGCATTTGGATGAAACTTTACAGTAATATAGGTTATACATCAGAATAACACATGAGGTACATTTTATCCCGAAATTCCCGCGGGAGCCGATACAACGCGGGTAACACCGCGGGGCGTTGCTAGCATATCAATGTACTTTATAAATATGGCAAAAATTGCTGTCATAAAGAATGGGAAATATTATAAAGAATGGCGCTTTAATATGTTGCATTGTGCCCGCACTACACGGACTTAAATATAATTTCAGTTGACAGCTGCAGCCGTTAGCCTAATGCAGCCAACTACCATATTCACACGTGGTCAGCGCATGTTAAGTGCAGCTAACGACTCTATGTAATAATAAAATATCGAATTGTATAAAGATTATGAGGGTAAAGAAGTAAGGTCCATTTTACTTTTTATAGCTTCGCGTTATTGTTTGAGAGTACCAAAGTACGTTATGGGTCCTTAAATGTCTTTTACGGGACAATTTAAAAGTTAAGTATCAATATTAGTTTAATGTATCTCATACTTTTTTATTATACATAATCCATTTCGTACAACAAGCATTCTTTCACTCCATCTAAAGGACTTTGATCTGCAGTGTTTTTTAAGACGATACTTTACATTAGTGCTCGCTTGTGATTACGTGTGCTCCTCGCTGTACTAACATCTTCAGTGAGAGGACTTTGATCTGCAGTGTCTTATAGGACGATACTTGACATTAGTGCTCGCTTGTGATCACGTGTACTCCTCGCTGTACTAACATCTTCACTGAGAGGACTTTGATCTGCAGTGCCTTATAGGACGATACTTCAGCTTATCAACGTAATTACTTAATGTAATAAGCACTTAAGGGATGATTGATCGATGAGCTATCCATCAAGGGATGTTAACGCATTTTATACTGATTACCTACTTAACTCATACGTTTAACGATGTACCAAGATAAGTAATTAATGATGTAATTGACTGACTCAACGCCTGTCTTTTGCACTCTTTAATTTTTTATCCCAATAGGGAAAACGAGTTGAATATTACTTAATGATTTTGGTGGGAATTCAACTTAGTTGTATTTACTTGATTTAGACGATGTTGGAGGCATTAATGTAGTCTAAAAATCTGACACCAGGGATGGCCACTAAGCTAATCGCAATTAATATGTAAAATGATCTGAAGTATCGAAGTAAATGATATGGTTGAAGCTAATTAGAGTTTTGAGTTTTTAATACCTAAGAAAAAAATTGATCATGGTCATTATCATGAGGGTAACTACCCCCAAATTCAGTAAGGATATTAAACACATGAAGAATCCATCCAAATCGATAACCAAATCCCCTTTTGAAGTCGGTTCAAAATAGCCTACTGGAACCAAAATCAAATTAGCACACATAATACCTTCTTTTTGAGTAAATTAACTTTATTTTAACCAGCTCCAAAAGCTTAAACGAAGCTCAAAGGAATAAATCCTTAACAACTAAATATAAACTTCGCATACAAAAGTAACAACTTTCTAAATAGACCTACGGCGTAGCAATACTACGCCCCGTAGCCCGTAGCAATTCACTACGAACTACGATACAAGCCGCTACGAATTGTGCTACGAATTCCGGCGAATATCTTCAGAGTCTGGTGATTTACATAGAAATATATATTTGACGTGATATGTAAAGTAGAGTAATACTAGTATTCTGAAGGAAGGTATTTGTCGAAGTCAATAACCTTTTTGTGTTAGAGAAAATATTGAATGGGTATTATTGGGGAAAACTAAAGATTTCAGCACATATCGAGCGTAATCGCCACACTTGGCCTACGTATAGGAAAGTGGCAATAAAATGAACGTATTCAATACGGGATCAAGTTATATATTAATAGCAGCCCGCGGTTTGACCCGAGCTGTGCCCGTTTTCATGGAAATTGTGGGATAAAAAATGGCTCTGCGCCTTTCCGTTGAATGTGGCTTTCTATTTCGAAAATAATTATCTAAATCGGTATGATAGTTTTTGAGATAAGTGCGTTCAAAGTAACAAAATACAAAAATTCTTCAGTGTTGTAGAATTATCACATTATCACCTATACTAGCAAATCCCCACAGTTTTACCCGCATCGTACCAGTTCATTATATAGACGAATACAAATATGAATATTCGTATTCGCATACCTATTGACTTCTTCTTCTTCTTCATCGAGTGGATGGTCAACCTGACCAATCCTGGTGTCAGAGTTATTGAGCCGCCAAAGGCCTCTGACATGGCTCATGTAACGACTACTATCCGTAGAAAGTAACCGGGAGTTATTGTGATCACCGCACTACCATAGCCAAAATAAGCTTTAAATAAAATCCGACAAGCAGTCTTATTTTATTAACACACGATACCCCACACTCCCAAGCCATATTACTCCAATAATCGCAGTTTAGGCCCCTCACCGCTGGCGGACGTCCAAACCTCTGCGATCGAGTTATCATAGTGTGAAATCGGAAAGCGGCTTTGTGTTATAAGATTTATGTAGTCTGTTCTCACATCTAACATTTATATCGTATTATAATTGTTTAGGTAGATTTACGGTTGGCATTGAATGAAAACTTGTTATCTTTCCATTAGGAAAGTCTTGTTTGAATTAGGGTAGTTTAATTATACTACCTATGTTTAACCCCCGACCTGTAGCGTTTGTAGCCTAGTTTAACTAAGCGATGTTTAGCTGTATAGCTCTGCCCTTACTTGGATTGGTCGCCGATAGTGGCATTTCTTCTTCTTCATCGAGTGGATGGTCAGCCTGACCAATCCTGGTGTCAGAGTTATTGAGCCGCTAACAGCCCCTGACATGGCTCATGTAACGACTACTATCCGTAGAAAGTAACCGGGACCGACGGCTTAACGTGCCCTCCGAAGCACGGAATCATCTTACTTTTCGGGCAATCAGGTGATTCAGCCTGCAATAACCTAACCAACTGAGGAGAGTCTCACAAAGAGATTTTTGGGAGATATTGTCCCCACCGGGAATCGAACCCGGAACCTCCGGATCGTGAGCCGGGCGCTCAAACCACAAGACCACGGAGGCGGTCTGAGCGCTACCGAGCTTCGGAGTACATGGTACATTGTCGGTTCCGGTTGGATATAAGCGCTTTCACATGCCACTGTGCCAACGGGCTTTATATTCGCTACTTTGATAACGCTGTCAGTGACTTTAGTACAAGACACACATAGTGCAGGTGCGGGCACAAATACTACGTCATGTGAACCGCATCTGACCCGCACTTGACCCGCATCCGCACTGTGTGTTTTGCGGTTTATAATTAGTATAATACTAGTCGCGCTCCGAGCCGCGTTGTACCTATTCCCGAGAGAATTTCGAGATAAAATGTATCCTATGCGTTATTCAGATAGACAGCTATAATTACTGTAAAGTTTCATCCAAATCCGTCGAGTAGTTTTTTCGTGAAAGAGTAACATACATACATCCATCCTCACAAACTTTCGCATTTATAAATTATAATATTAGTAGGATTCGTAACAGCGAACAGTAATTAATGTGTACTGACATTTACTTAATTTAAATAAAACTTTATTCTTGGCGTTTAAGTTAATTTAAGTTTAATCTGCATGAAATGTTATAAATGTCACTGAATGTCACAAAACATCGGATAATTTTCAACTAACTTAAGAAGAAGAGGTTCTTAATTTATTAATTTACTAGCAGCGCCCCGCGGTTTTACCCGCGTTGTGCCCGTTCCTGTGGGAATTTCGGGATTTTTTTTACATAAAAACCTTCCTCTGGAATCACTCTACCTATTACAAAAAACCGCATCAAAATCCGTTGCGTAATTTTAAAGATTTAAGCATACAGACAGACAAACAGACAGACACGAAAAAGAGACGACTTTATTTTATACTATGTAGTGATTTCAACATTTTTTACATATATTTTTTTGACAAGCCCGTTGTCACGGTGCCAGTGAGAGCGCTTACTGTGTCGGGGGTTGCGGGTTCGATTCAACGGAGTAACAATATGTGAAGACATAATTGTTGGCGACGACGTCTGGGTGTCAATTATATATTCTTAAAGTATTTGTGTATGTATAAATGTATATTGTGTGCTTTTAAAGGACACGTTAAACAATCAATCCCGGTTAATCGTCAGACCATATCGGAGGCCTTAAGACGGTCTAAAAACTCCAACAACAAGGTTTTCACGAATCCATATGAATAAATGGATGAAAACGCAGCTTTGTGTTACTTATAGTCCACGTTGATTAAAACAGCATCTTAAAAGCAATCTAAAGATTGATTACATTTCAAGACAAACAATTTTTTATTCTCGTAGAATTTTCACAAAACAATTTTCTGAGATCATCGTATAGAAAGTCACAGACAACTCCAAATATTAATAAAAGTATTCAAGGACCTTCAACATGAGAGCGAGTACATAAAAATATGTATGTACTAAATCGTAAACCCAAAGATAAGGCTGTCTATACACTTAACGTTTCAAAACCGGGGCGAAAACGGAAGTGCTAGATTTGACGTTCGGAACACTAAAGTACCTACTAACTAAAGTAAGTAAGTAAGTTTCATACGAAAACAAATAAAAACCGGCCAAGTGCAAGTCGGACTCGCGCATGGAGTGTTCCGTACTTTAAAAAACGACAAAAAATCACCCTTCATAATGTTTTTATATTTTTTTTTTATTTTGTTGTTATAGCGGCAATAGAAATACATCATCTGTGAAAAATTCAACTGTCTAGCGCTATCAACGTATCTTGAGATACAGCCTGGTGACAGACGGACGGACGGACAGTGAAGTCTTAGGGTCCCGTTTTTACCCTTTGGGTATGGAATCCTGAAAACTCAGCTGAATCCTAAGGACACAGCTAGTTGCACACATCTTGTACGTAGTACAGTGTGACCCTGTGTCACGATATCGATAATAAAAATGTAATAAATCTTCAAGAGGGTTCAACTCGTAAATCTCAACGTTTTAAGGGATGAAATTTTCATCCCTCACCGAAGTTTTATGTTAACAACAGTTTAAAAGATTAAAGAGCTTAGTATTATTGTGGTTTTCTGAATTTTTGGGATGTTTAACATTTGGTGATGTCATTTTAGTAATGTTTCACAATTCAAAATGAAAATGGGTCACACGCGTAGAACTCTGTTGACATGCGCAAGTTTACAAGCGAACTAGCTTAATAGAACACGAGTGAGCTAGTGATTTGATATGTGTGACGATCATCGAAGCCGGCACATCCTCCTTCCTATCCTATTAATTATTTAATATTATAAATGCAAAAGTTTGTGAGGAAGGATGTATGGATGTATGTTTGTTGCTCTTTCACGCAAATACTATTTAACGGATTTGGATGAAACTTTACAGTAATATAGGTTATACATCAGAATAACACATGGGATACATTTTATCCCGAAATTCCCGTGGGAACGTGTACAACGTGAATGAAACCGCGGGGCGCGGCTAGTTTATAGTATGAGTCAAAAAGGTGTACCGACCGCAGCATCCAGCTGCAACTACCGACCACAAGCACCACTACTGGTGTCTATGAATCTCTATGAAATTTCGAGTGCGGCGACACTTCATTTAATTTCGAGTAGGTTTTGGCCAACCCTGGTGTCGGAGTTTTTAGGCCGCCTATAGGCCTGCGGCATGGTCTAAAAATAACAACTGACTGCTTCACGTGCCTTCCGAAGCACGGTAGCGCACAGATAGAAATGCCACTATCGGCCACCCATCCGAGCTGTTCGTTGCTTAACAATCGCAATGAACTAACATTGCTTAGTCAAACGCCACGAGCGCTACAGCAGAGCGGTGACATTTGACTGCTGTTTGCGGTCAGCAGTTGCTGTCTACTACTACAGACGTAGACGGAATTCAAAATATACCTTAGGGCCTTCGCTGCTTTACGCGGACGCCCGTGGCGGGTACCCGCCTCGCGTGTATGTTTTAAAAGATACGTGGGAGCAGCGCTGCGAGCGACGGTGATCCGTCGCACGCGGCGCGGCCGCGGTCTCCACCCCGCGGGCGACGGGGCGAGCTCGTATATGGGCTGATTGACTCACGCCTTTGTCCACGTTGTCGTCTTTTGACTATCAATAAATAATCCATAGGTATCGACTGTACACCAACGCGATCGAAATTATACTGGCGGCGCTGCGAGAGACGGGAGACCGCCGCGGACGCCCGCGACGGATAAGGCGGGCGCACGGCGCGGACACCCGCGTCCGCGTCCGCGCCGTACGTCCGCTCAACGCAGCGAAGGGCCTTAAGGGTCCTAAGCCCACTTTCTATTAAACTTGCTCAGTCGCATCGGAACTCGCTCACTCGCAACTCGCTAAACAGGCTCATTTTACACGATACCTATTATATTTTAGCTATCAAAATGTTTCGTCCCTTTCTGACATACGCTATGTTCCAAAGAGCAAAAGAGACAAACACTTTATAATAGTGTTTTAGTTAGAGGTTATGAACAAGGCGGATCATCTTTAAATTTTGTTAAAGAACTTATTAAACAGTCAACAAGTAACGTTACTTCCAACTTGAAAAACAAAAATGTAAAATTAAGCAAGTCTAGAACTTAAAATTCGAGACGCGAAGTGAAAATAAGGTGTTTAAGTACTTATGTAAACATTTAAGGTCTTACTTAGGTCTTAAAGTTGGAACACTAAGAGAGGCTAAAGAATTTTTGTTTATAAGTGTACGTAGGTTTTAAAAAGGTGGTCTTGTGAATAGTAAAATCGTTGACATATATATCTTCAATTACACTTTTTGCATAAACATTCGTTGGAAAAAGAATAAGTATTATATTTCGAAGTGATTGTATAAGAAAACGTATTTTATTTTAAGTGAATGATGATGTATCATCAGTTAAACAAAGTTATTTACAAAAATAATTATTCAATACTTCTTCTTCTTCATAGAGTGGATGGTCAAATTGACCAATCCTGGTGTCAGAGTTATTGAGCCGCCACGACCGACGGCTTAACGTGCCCTCTGAAGCACGGAATCATCTTACTTTTCGAGCAATCTGGTGATTCAGCCTGCAATGCCCTAACCAAACTGAGGAAAGTTTCTCAAAGAGATTTTTTTGAGACATTATCCTCACCGGGAATCGAACCCGGAACCTCCGGATCGTGAGCCGGGCGCTCAAACCACAATACCACGGAGGCTGTATTTAATACTGATTGGTAGTTTCTGAGATTTGCACGTTCAAACAAAAAATCAAACTCTCCTTTGTTAGATTTTTTAAATAGATAGAGTGATTCAAAAGGAAGGTTTATATGTATAAAAATTCCCGAACTTCCCACGGGAACGGGCACAACGCGGGTAAAACTGCGAGGCCTCCGAGGTCTTGTGGTTTGAGCGCTCGGCTCAAGATCCGGAGGTTCCGGGTACGATTCCCGGTGGGGATATTTCACAAAAATCTCTTTGTGAAACTTTCCTCAGTTTGGTTAGGGCATTGCAGGCTGAGTCACCTGATTGCTCGAAAAGCAAGATGATGGGCGCGTTAAGCCGTCGCGCGTCGGTCCCGGTTACTTTCTACGGATAGTAGTCGTTACTTGAGCCATGTCAGAGGCCTTTGGCGGCTCTATAACTCTGACACCAGGATTGGTCAGGGTGACCATCCACTCGATGAAGAAGACTGCAAGGCGCTGCTAGTTTATAATATTAGTTGACAAGCCCGTTGGCACAGTGGCAGTGAGAGCGCTTACTGTGTCGGGGTTTGCGGGTTCGATTCCTGCCCGGAGTCAACAATATGTGAAGACATAGTTGTTGGCGACGACGTCTAGGTGTCAATTATAATTATATTCATAAAAAGTATTTGTGTATACTTATATATGTAGTAGTATCAGTTAGTTAGATTCCATATTACAAGCTTAGAGCTTAGTTTGGGTCTAATTAACCGTGAGTGAATTTGTCCGGGTGTATTTATTATTTATTTATTTATTAGTAGGATTATTTACTTAAATCAAATATTATCCATCAAACATCATTATTACCTACAAAACTGTCTCCCAAAATGAAACTGTAATGGAATGCAAATAAATCAAAGTTAACAAGATTATTTTAAGTCCTGGTTCATATTTCAGTATCATTTGACAGACAGACAAGCTGATTAATTTATTATATAACCTGTCTCGGGCCTCCAGGGAGATGAATTAATAAATCTTAATCTGAGTATAATAGTCCAGTCTGTGGTAAATTTGAGTAGGTTAGTGGTCAACCCTGGTGTCGGAGTTTTTAGACCGCTTAAAGGCCGCTGACTTGTTCTATCGATGTCAGAAAAATATTTTATCTACACTAATGTTGTAACATTCTACTTATGTTTCCAATACTTGACTTATAATTACTACTGTTGTAGCGCAGACAACAAAACACTCAATTTAAGCAATTTCACATGATGGTATAATATCCACATCGATATCGTAAAATCTCATTATAACATCAATAAAACGCGACCAATTAACCTGGCGAGCCTTATGTCAAAATCCTCATACAAGTAGTATAAAATTTTGATATTAGGCTGGCTTTTGAAAACAGTTGGGTTATACGTGAAAACTTCGTCGAAACTACTAAACTTACATACACAAAACTCTTTGGTAAGATCTTGTGCCAATTAAATAAAAAAAGAACAGCGCGCGCTCGCTCCTGATTGGCCCTGCGCGCGCAGCTGCGCTCTCATTAGTTAGATTTTAATGGCGGCTTCACTGTGACAATACACGTACGCGTGAAAAACTATTGTCAGCTTTTACTCTTGTTGTTTGATTAATTGCATTAGTGAAGATAAAGTAGTGTATGCAACTGCATATAACACGGGTATTAAAACACTCGTTACTATTATGAAACTCGCTGCGCTCGTTTCATAAACTCACACTCGTGTTTTAATACCCTTCATGTATGACAGTTGCATAAACTACTATAATTTAACAGACAAAAAGTATGTAATAGACAGACTTCAGAGGGCACGTTAAACAGTCCGTCGGTTGTTTCAATCGTTAGACCATGTCGGTGGCCTTTAGGCGGTCTAAAAACGCCAACACCAGGGTTGGCCACTGATCTATTCGAAATAAATTAATGACTATAAGACAGCTGTTAAATAATTAGGTGTGTCGGTGTTAAAATGACATTTGTTAATTGAAACAAGATCATCGACCGCATTAGGCGAACGTAGTAGATAAGTCTTCATCACTACATGTATAGTACGAGAACAAAGTCGCTTTCCGCTTTCTGTCTGTCCCTATGTATGCTTAGATCTTTAAAACTACGCAACGGATTTTGACACGGTTTTTTTAAAATAGATAGAGTGATTCAAGAGGAAGGTTTATATGTATAAAATTCCCAAAATTCCCACTGGAATAGGCACAACGCGGGTAAAAACGCGGGGCACTGCTAGGAAATATATAATTATATAAAATAAATATCTCATTTTAAGCCGAAATAAACATTGTTATACCAAACTAGACAAAACAAAACAAAACTCAATTTTCAAGACTTAAACAATAACAAACTGAGCCCATACTACGTTCTTAACCATTCACAGCAAAATAAACTCTGTCCACTTAAACTCAAGTCTCACATTCCTGTATCAATTTTAGGTAAGTTAGGTTGTTATTCGGTCTAGATTTAGGCGGTATTGGCAAAGGCTAGGCACTGTAACTCTTACTTCCGGTTGCAGGAAGTTCGTTCGCAGTCTAAGAAGAGCTTGTGGTTGGATCGGGGCCAGATGGAGACGGAAATTGGACAGACGAAACGTGTGAGCTTACTTAAAACTATTAGGGACATCTTCTTCACCGAGTGGATGGTCAACCTGACCAATCCAGGTGTCAGAGTTATTGAGCCGCCAAAGGCCTCTGACATGGCTCATGTAACGACTACTATCCGTAGAAAGTAACCGGGACCGACGGCTTAACGTGCCCTCCGAAGCACGGAATCATCTTACTTTTCGGGCAATCAGGTGATTCAGCCTGCCTTAACCAAACTGAGGACAGTCTCACAAAGAGATTTTTGTGAGATATTGTTGTCCCCACCGGGAATCGAACCCAGAACCTCCTGCTGTTAATTATGGAATAATTATGGCTGTTAATTAGGGACTTTAACGCGTATTACTAATTTGTTTCTTAAGTTTAAGCGAACTCTACTCATTTTGAATTGAAATTACGTTTACCCATGTCTTCTGTGACCACGGTTCCTGTAAAGGGGCCAAAACGTCAGACAAATCTACACATAATATTATAAAGAGGAAAACTTTGTTTGTTTGTAATGAATAGGCTCAAAAACTACTGGACCGTTTTAAAAAATTCTTTCACCATTCAAAAGCTACATTATCCACGAGTAACATAGGCTATTTTTCATCCCGAAATTCCCACAGGAATGGACACAACGCGGGTAAAACCGCGGGGCGCTGCTATGTAAAATAAAAGCGAAGTGTACCCGTAAACGTTTCAATTCATCTTTTTACTTATTAAAACGGGTTGTCACTTTCTGACATACGCAATTTTCCAAAGAGCGAAAGAGACAAAACACATTATAACAGTGTTTTAGTTACACCACGTTTATTAATAAGCCAGTTAGGTAATAAACATGTTTAAATTTTTTGCTATTCATTTTTATATTGTAGATTACTATGAAGCCTTCTGCCTTAGGGGGCACATTGGTTACAGGTTGGTCCCATTTTTACCAATTTTAAAAAAAGATTGGAAAGAAATTCATGTAAGGAATTTGGGGAGACCTTTTCCCAGCAGTGGGACAGCGAGGTTACGTAAAAAAGCGGTATTTCTTGTCAAAACATGGTATTGAAGTAAAATTTTCGTAGAAATTATTCGTTAACGTTATCCTACGCCAATTCCGTCTATAACTTTCCTTATATCCTACACACAGCCAACAAGTATTCCGAATACGTACTTCAATAACTGCCAAACGAATATAGGAAGATTGTGAAATGATGAGAGATCTCGGAAATAAATTGTGGTTTCGGGAACAATAGTAAGTGTTTAATAATAAGAATGTGTTGTAATATATTAGGTACTTGTGCGAGATAGAAATATGGAGAGACTATGATCTGCAGTGACGATACTTTACATTAGTGCTCGCTTGTGATTACGTGTACTCCTCGCTGTACTAACATCTTCAGTGAGAGGACTTTGATCTGCAGTGTCTTATAGGACGATACTTTACATTAGTGCTCGCTTGTGATTACGTGTACTCCTCGCTGTACTAACATCTTCAGTGAGAGGACTTTGATCTGCAGTGTCTTATAGGACGATACTTTACATTAGTGCTCGCTTGTGATTACGTGTACTCCTCGCTGTACTAACATCTTCAGTGAGAGGACTTTAATCTGCAGTGTCTTATAGGACGATACTTTACATTAGTGCTCGCTTGTGATTACGTGTACTCCTCGCTGTACTAACATCAGTTTGATTTGTAGTGTGATTTTATAGGGTGGAAATATTTCGCCAATTTATTAACATAAAGTTTCAGAACCCAAAATAGCAAACTTAATTAGAATGTTAAAACGAAATGTTTTGTTAGTGAGAAGGGTTGAAAATATTATGTTTGCTACCCTTTCGATGTTCTTTTGTTTATGGTTAATGTAACCGACCGAGAATATTTATATTTCTTCCCCTTATTTTGTTAACCGACTCCGAGAAAGGAGGATTATTATGTTAATTCTCGTTCTTTAGCTATTTATATTTCCGTTCCATTAAATTGCGATGGTAGCGAAAGGAGGCGAATTTCTGACTTTTATATCCACGAAAAAAGTGGTTACTAAGTTAAAATGGAACCACTTTGGTGGTTACATCTTAACTTTCCCACTGTATTTTATATCTTCAGTGAGAGTAGAGGCCTTTTATTTGCCCAGCAGTGTGGTCTTTATCACTACAATTTTAAAACATAGTCTGTCTGTGCGCGATAAACTCAAATAGGTACTACTGCACGGATTTTGACGCGGTTTTTTAAAATACATAGAGTGATTCAAGGTGTACATTGATTTGACAAGCCCGCTGGCACAGTGGCACTGAGAGCGCTTACTGTGTCGGGGGTTGCGGGTTCGATTCCCGCCCGGAGTCAACAATATGTGCAGACATAGTTGTTGGCGACGACGTCTGGGTGTCAATTATATATTCTTATAAAGTATTTGTGTATGTATATGTAGTAGTATCAGTTAATTAGATTCCATAACACAAGCTTAGAGCTTACTTTGGGTCTAATTAACCGTGTGTGAATTTATCCGGGTTTATTTATTATTGATACAGGTAAACCTTCTGCCATGTTTAACCTTCCTCTTGAATCATTCTATGTATTGAAAAACCGCGTCAAAATCCGTGCTGTAGTATTTGAGTTTATCGCAAACAGACAGACGCGGCCGGGGACTTTTTTTTCTACACTAATATTATAAAGAGGAAAACTATGTTTGGTTGTAATGAATATGCTCAAAAACTACTAGACCGTTTTTAAAAATTCTTTCACCATTCGAAAGCTACATTATCCACGAGTAACATAAGCTATTTTTCATCCCGAAATTCCCACAGGAATGGACACAACGCGGGTAAAATCGCGGGGCGCTGTATACGAGTATATGTAGTGATACTTAGTAAAACCAGTCACGGTTAGAAATACTCGTGTAAAGCAAAATCAGATAGACAGATAAGAATTTTATAGTTCGTTAGCGGAACACATCAGCGGAAATACTCCCTGAAAAAAAGGATTTTCGGGACTTTTTCCTGGTTCTGTTTAAACATCTATTGTGAAGGGGATTACATTATTTGGGGATTTCTCGGGACAGACAGATAAAATGTAGTCCTGTAGCTTTTAAAGATTAGGAGACGACTCGTAGCGTAGTTTGACAAAGCGATATTAGTTCATTGCGATTGTTAAGCAACGTGCAGCTCGACCCCTACTTAGATGGGTGGACGATAGTGGCATTTCTATCTGAGCGCTACCGTGCTTCGGAGGGCACGTTAAATTGTCGGTCCCGGTTGTTTTAATCGTTAGACCATGTCGGAGGCCTTTGGGCGGTCTAAAAACTCTGACACCAGGATTGGTCAGGGTGACCATCCACTCGATGAAGAAGAAGAAGACCCGTCAATATTCTCATAATCGACCCTATACAATAATATCGACTTAATCTTACAACCCTTGAGATTCGATCACGATTTCTAAACGGCATTAGCTACTCACTGATCTATGAAGACAAAGAGGCAATCAGACAATATCTTGGTGAAATTATCAGACTCTAACGACTGCGGTTTGGTCTTAGTAGCTTCGATTCTGTCGGCATTGTTGGATAGATATTGTCTGTAGGAAATTATATAATGACTAGCAGCGCCCCGCGGTTTTACCCGCGTTGTGCCCGTTCCCGTGGGAATTTCGGGATAAAATGTAGCCTATAGCCTTCCTCGATAAATAGACTATCTAACAGTGAAAGAATTATTCAAATCGGTTCAGTAGTTTCTGAGATTAGCGCGTTTAAACAAACAAACAAACAAACAAACAAACAAACAAACAAACAAAACAAACTCTTCAGCTTTATAATATTAGTATAGATTAGTATAGATAACCGCACAATCTATTATATTTTATATTACATACTAGCTGTGCCCCACGGTTTTACCCGCGTTGGGGCCCGTTCCCGTGGGAATTTCGGGATAAAAAATTGCCTATAACCTTCCCGTTGCTTGTAGTTATCCATATGTATCGTGTGAGCGTTCAAACAAACAACAAATCGATATTTTCACCTTTATTATATTAGTAACTAGCAGCGCCCCGCGGTTTTACCCGCGTTGTGCCCGTTCCCGTGGGAATTTCGGGAATTTTTTTACATAAAAACCTTCCTCTTGAATCACTCTAACTATTACAAAAAGCCGCATCAAAATCCGTTGCGTAATTTTAAAGATTAAAGCATACAGACAAACAGACAAACAGACACGAAACAGAGACGACTTTATTTTATACTATGTAGTGAAGATACTTTGGTACAAGTAGGTCAAAGGGTCGCCTTTAAAAGGCGGAGTCCTAAAGAGCCGGCTGAGAGGCTCCTGACTTTGTACTCTCCTGAGGTCGGGGAATTTTATCGGAAGATTTAATTACTGAAGGTACTTGTTTAGGCATGAGTTTGTAAAGATGGTTGGTGTTTCTTTTGCGATGGTGGTGCCCATATTAAGGCCGATTTACACCAGAAGAGCGATGCTCATTCTATCCCCACTCTATAAAATTCTTGTATTAACAGATTTAGAGCATTCTTTCGGTGTTCTGCAGCCTCTATGGTCTTGTGGATTGAGCGTTCGGCTCACGATCCGGAGGTTCCGGGTTCGATTCCCGGTGGGGACAATATCTCACAAAAAATCTCTTTGTGAGACTGTCCTCAGTTTGGTTAGGGCATTGCAGGCTGAATCAGCCGATTGCCCGAAAAGTAAGATGATTCCGTGCTTCGGAGGGCACGTTAAGCCGTCGGTCCCGGTTTCTTTCTACGGATAGTAGTCGTTACATGAGCCATGTCAGAGGCTTTTGGCGGCTCAATAACTCTTGACACCAGGATTGGTCAGGTTGGCCATCCACTCGATGAAGAAGAAGAAGAAGCTATCAAATGGTTTGTCACTTTCTGACATACGAAATTTCCCAAAGAGCAAAAGAGACAAAACGATTATAGAGCGAGAGCTGGCTGCAAAAATCCTGGCCGATCAGTTAACAGAATGAAATGTTTTTTAAAAGTTAGTACTTATATCTAGAATGACAAATATCAATGTGTGCCTGGGCGGAACTTGTGCATAAGTTTTATATGTGTTGTCTTTGGAGCTTTTTTCGTACAATAACTGTACCAATGGAGTAACACTTTCAAATTATTTTCAAAAGTTAGTTTTCAACAAGTAAAATAAAATTGTTTTTGTGTGCCTCATTAAATCCTGTGCCCATGCCTTGGCACACCATATTTAAAAAATTTTTTTTTTGTTCGTTTGTGTACCCATCGTGTAACAACTTCAAATTAGTACCTACCAAATTAAAGTTTAAACATTCCTTTATTAAAAAAAAAAGGTGTGCCACGCCTATGCCTGTTACTAATACATGGCACACACCATTTCATGTTGAAAGTCGTATACTATCACTAATATAATCTATTGAGGAAGTATTGAGGAATGAGGAATCAAAATGATTAAAAACAAAACTTTTCATTTATTTTGATGTAAACAAAGTCGGCAATGTAGCTTATAGCCTTCCTCGATAAATAGACTATCTAACAGTGAAAGAATTATTCAAATCGGTTCAGTAGTTTCTGAGATTAGCGCGTTTAAACAAACAAACAAAACAAACTCTTCAGCTTTATAATAATATTATAGTATTTGTAGATATAAAAGTTGCTTTAATTCATTTATTCATATCAAGTAGGTCAGTGGCCAACCCTGGTGTCGGAGTTGTTAGACCGCCTTAAGGCCTCCGACGTGGTCTAACGATTGAAACAACCGGGACCGACTGCTTAACATGCCCTCCGAAACACGGTAGCGCTCAGATAGAAAAGCCACTATCAGCCACGACAATGTAAAAAAAAACCGGCCAAGTGCGAGTCGGAATAGCGCACGGAGGGTTCCGTACTTTAAAAAACGGCAAAAAATCACGTTTGTTGTATGGGAGCCCCCCTTGAATATTAGTTTTATTTTATTTTTAGTATTTGTTGTTATAGCGGCAATAGAAATACATCATCTGTGAAAATGTCAACTGTCTAGCTATCACAGGTCTTGAGATACAGCCTGGTGACAGACGGACGGACGGACAGCGAAGTCTCAGTAATAGGGTCCCGTTTTTACCCTTTGGGTACGGAACCCTAAAAACTGTCAACCCAAAATACGATCTACCTAACCCTTTCATGCCAATACTGTGCCTATAGCACCCAACCTATAGCGGCAGCAATTAATATTACGAATGCCTATCGCTAAACGGGCCTAACTACCAGGCCCGACTTATTATCTGGCAACCTGCCAAAGAAACTATACTCATTATTGTTTAGGCAGTTTTATGGTTGAATGGAGCAGCGAAATATTTATCGTCTTTCAGGCTGTTATGCCAACAATGCTGTATTTTATATTTCATAAATTTTAGGAAATTAAGCTGCGCCTCACGCCTCGCGAATTTTTCAAGGGTATTTGAAGACAAGTTCCTTTTCATTTCATTCATTTCTCATATAAAACTGGAAAAACAAATCATTCATTTACTCATTCACTCATTCATTCACTCATTCATTCACTCATTTGTTCACTCATTCATTCACTCACTCATTCACTCACTCATTCATTCGAGTTAACTAACCAATTGTCGGTGTATTTTTTAGACCGCCAAAAGGCTCTCCAACATGGTCTATTGAAATAACCAGGACCGACAATTGAACGTGTCCTCTAAAGCACGGTAGCGTGCCATCACCCATCCAAGTAGGATCCAAGATGTACGTTGCTTATCAATTGCAATAAGCTTACATCACTTATCTAATCAATACTGTTATTAGATGTAATTGTATGTTTAACAGATTTTTAACATAATTTCTATCAGATTAAAAAATAACAAGTGCGAAATAATATAGCCGAAAACTTAGTATGTTTAAGTCTTCGATCAAAAATACACAACTAGATGTCGGGTCGGCGCAAAAAAATAACGTCTCGGTGAATAACGCCTCATCTGAAAAGTGAGGCGTTATTCTCACTTATTTTATTCATAAGATTTGCTACTTTATTGCCACCATTACAACCATGACACCTAGTCATGGTTGTAATTAGGTAGAACTTCGAACTGTTTTAAAACATTTTTTTCAGTTCGGTAGTAAACAAAATAAGCTGTCACACGTCATCCACGCGGACTGTATTTAACTTTGATTTTGTACGTGACCTGATATCTAGTTGTGTATTGATGATCGAAGGTTTAAGTGTTTAAAAGATAGGCTATTTATCCCCTTAAGTCCACTAAAACGGGTACAACGCGAGTGAAACCGCGGGGCACGACTGTAACCCAATCATTCACATTCATCAATTTTCTCAAAGCCATTTATAAAAGACCATCTCATGTTCCATTAAGCTAATTAGGAACACACATGTCACTAATTAGTTAATTAATTAGAAAAACCAGCCAAGTGCGAGTCGGACTCGCGCACGGAGGATTCCGTACTTTAAAAACGGCAAAAAATCACGTTTGTTGTATGGGGGCCCTTGAATATTTGTTTTATTTTATTTTTGGTAATTGTTGTTATAGCGGCAATAGAAATACATCATCTGTGAAAATTTCAACTGTCTAGCCATCACCGTTCTTGAGATACAGCCTGATGACAGACGGACGGACAGTGAAGTCTCAGTAATAGGGTCCCGTTTTTACCCTTTGGATACGGAACCCTAAACATACTAATTGGATCCGACGTTACGGAGTCAAGTTTTATTGAAGCTGACACATTAAGAAGAAAGCTGTAGGTACTTGATCTCTTGTAGTAGTGTTGGAAGAACAATTAAGATACCACAAGCAATGCCCGCGGTTTCACCCGCATTCCGATGGGAATTTCGGGATCAAAATTAGCCTATGCGTTCATTATACGAGTAGTAAATGACACGGGACTATATCGCGTTATAAGGATTAGGTTATAATGGCCCACTGATGGGCAAAGGAAGTTTTATCTCTCTAAAGATATCAGTACAGTGAGGAGAATGTCGTAATCACCACGCTTGACGGGTTAGTGATCTCAAACCCGAGGTATGTTTGAAAAGTAGGAAACATGTTTTCGCTCGACCCGGGAATTAAACCTGGCACCTCAGTCGTTCGTTTAAATAAAAAACGTATTTATTAAAATACGTATTAACATTTTTTTAGTCTAACAGGCAGAAATATGGGTCTAAAAATAGAGAAAACAGAAATTCTATATCCAAATAAGCAGACTGTCTGTCAATCTTCTCTCTAGTGTCTAAAAACTGTCTAGAGAACAGTCTGTGCAGGCTCTTAGGGCCCAAACTGCGTTAAGCGGGCGCACGCGACGGTTCACTTCACTTTTGTATGAAACCGCACGCAACGGGCGCACGCAGCGGTTCACATTTGTATGAAACCGCGCGGGCACCCGCTTACGCAGTCTCGGCCCTTAAAGTAATTACTCTATAAACACAATCCAATCCAGAAATTATTCATCGCAATTATAACGCTACATTAAATCCATCAACATCCCCTAAAATAACTTTAACTTCGGAGTTCTGTAAACGAGAAACAAAACAAAATAAATACCGACATTGAAAATCAAACTGTGAAAAAATAACAGTTCGTAATAGCAGGAGAGCCAACATAATAATGGTAGTAACGCCGGGTCCACACGGCGCTCGCTAGTAGTCGGGTGTAAATATTGCCTTAGGTCTGCCGTGCTTTGCAAACTTCATTACGATCGCACCACCTTGGGTGAGGTTGAGGCCCAAGTTACGAGTTTGGGAGACAAGAATATGTTTTCAATTTAAACTACGTTTTGGGATACACTTCGCTTTTTACACTAGCTGTGCCCCGTGACTTCGTTCACGTGGACAGCAGCGTTTGCTATTAGACAATGTCGGAACAATAATTTATATTTTTTGTATAAAAACTGCTGAAAAACAAATTTTTTATATTTGTTGGTTATCATCATACATATGTTTGTTCACTTAAATATCTGTTTAATAAAAAGCCTTATTTCAATCGGGCTGTTAGTAGAAAGCAAAGAATTTTCATTGCCTTACGTCCGTTCTTCTTCTTCATCGAGTGGATGGTCAACCTGACCAATCCTGGTGTCAGAGTTATTGAGCCGCCAAAGGCCTCTGACATGGCTCATGTAACGACTACTATCCGTAGAATGTAACCGGGACCGACGGCTTAACGTGCCCTCCGAAGCACCGAATCATCTTACTAACCTACTCAAAATGTATGACTGCTACCCTCCATATCTTATGCTTTAGACCACACATTATAAAGCAGTAAAACAATTAGGTGCCTGCAATTACTACGGAACGAGACCCTTAAATGGTGCGCCGCTATAATTTGGCACTACCCTGAACTTAGCTATGTATATATCTAAGTGGGAACTATTTAATTAGTTTTATGTAATATCTATATATAGAGTGCTTAAACGTTGGTGCACTAATAGTAGTTTATGCAATTGTCATATAATGAAGGGTATTAAAACACGAGTGTGAGTTTATGAAACGAGCGCAGCGAGTTTCATAATAGTAACGAGTACAATAAACTTTATATAAAATTCTCGTGTCACAGTGTTCGTTCGCGTACTCCTCCGAAACGGCTCGACCGATTCTCATGAAATTTTGTGAGCATATTGAGTAGGTCTGAGAATCAGCCAACGTCTATTTTTAATTCCGAAATTCCCGCGGGAACGGGTACCGTGGTTGAACTCCTCTGAAACGGCTCGACCGATTGTCATGAAATTTTGTGTGCATATTGGGTAGGTCTGGGAATCGGACAACATCTATTTTTCATCCCGAAATTCCCGCGGGAACGGGTACAACGCGGGTGAAACCGCGGGGCGCAGCTAGTAAACTTTAAAATGCACTCAATAGTATGTAAGGCAATATTTTTTTGTTTCAGTTTTGTCTGACAACGCCTATGGCCGATGAACATAAGCAATTTTTTTTTATCAATAACTGATTAAAAACTACGAAATACCTAAAATAAAATGTTTTACATCTTAATAAAAATAATTATTTTTTAACAATTCTAAATACAGAGACTAAAAGATATTTCTCCAATTATTGTTAAAAAAACAGATACAATTTTTTTTAATAAGTATATAAACGTGACCAATTTTGGTCATGTCTAAATTATGTTATTAGACTATATTAAGTAATATACTTTTTTTATAAACGTGACCAATTTTGGTCATGACCAAATCGTAAATTAAACTATATACTTACAGACTCTGCGATAGGTACTTGGAGAGTCCAAGTTTAGATATCTTGCTACCTTTGATGCCTTCGTTAACGATGTTGGTGACGGTCAGAAAATTCTTCGTCATTGTCGACTCTTGAGAAGACACTGTCGTCACAATTTTACACGGATTGGTTAGTTTTTTTGTGACCAAAAAAATAATTTAAAATATTTGAATATAAAAAAGGAGTGTAAGATCTAAATACTTAAAAAATTTTTTTTTTTAAATAAAATGTAAGTCTTGTATATTATGATTACCAAATTAGTGGTTTAAAAAATACTTAAATATGAGTTAAATAATATGTAAAAAAATCTTTTATAAATAAAAGATTGGGTGTAAAGACTCCAAATAAATTTTTAAATTATTTTTTACCTTTGAAATAAAAAAAAATTACAAAATAAAAAAATCACAACAAACTTACTCTTTTTTGTTTTGAGAACCCAACATCGAATTCTATTATTTTAAATTTAAAACTTTCAACACGCAACAATAACACGCGAATAAAAATATTTTTTTTATTTTATTTTCAACAAAAATAAATAGTTTTTATTCCATTTCAACAAAATAATTTTAAAGACACTGCTTCTCTCTTGTTTTTCTTATTATCACAGATGTTTCTCGATGTTTTTTTATTAATTATGCCAAGTATAACCTGAAAATAAATTTTCATTTTATTTATTTTGAACACAAAAAGGCATTCTTGCTGTCGAGATGTGTCTTGAAAAAAAACATCTAAAACAAGTTTTTTTTTGTTTTTATTTTATGAACTGATAAATTAGGATATAAATAATATCGTTAAGATAGCTTAAATATAAAGTCCTAATTACACTACTGTGTTCGCCTAAGTTGACGAACGCATTTAAATATAGATCATCATTTTCACACGAATACACTTTTGCAGGCGCGACCCCACTAAATCTGGGAAATAGAGTGATCTACAAATGTTTCACTGTAGCGCCATCCATTGGATCGCGGGTGGAACCATCGCGCGGAAAAAGCTAGTCAACATTTTCACGTTTACACGGGCCATATATTATTAAGTTCACCATCAGTTTAACAGCCTCCGTGGTCTTGTGGTTTGAGCGCCCGGCTCACGACCCGGAGGTTCCGGGTTCAATTCCCGGTGGAGATATCTCACAAAAATCTATTTGTGAGACTTTCCTCAGTTTGGCTAGGGCATTGCAGGCTGAATCACCTGATTGCTCGAAAAGTAAGATGATTCCGTGCTTCGGAGGGCACGTTAAGCCGTCGGTCCCGGTTACTTTCTACGGATAGTAGTCGTTACTTGAGCCATGTCAGAGGCCTTTGGCGGCTCAATAACTCTGACACCAGGATTGGTCAGGTTGGCCATCCACTCGATAAGAAGAAGAAGACCATCAGTTTGCAGCGAACTTGATGCGGCGTCCAGTCAACTTGATGGTGTAAGTAGTCTTGTCATGCACACCCATAGCCATGCACCGTCGAGTTTACTGGACGGGACATTAAGTGCACTGCAAACTTGACGGTAATTAAGTTGTAGTGGCCAACCCTGGTGTCGGAGTTTTTAAGGACATGGTCTGACGATTGAAACGACCGGGACAATTTAACGTGCCCTCCGAAGCACGGTAGCGCTCAGATAGAAATGCCACTATCGGCCACCCATCCAAGTAGGGGTCGAGCTGCACGTCGCTTAACAATCGCAATGAACTAACATAGCTTAGTCAAACTACGCCACGAGCGCTAACTTGACAGTGAACATGATAGTGACCCGTATTACAGTCTTCTTCACCGAGTGGACGGTCAACCTGACCAATCCTGATGTCAGAGTTATCGAGCCGCCAAAGGCCTCTGACATGGCTCATGTAACGACTGCTATCCGTAGAAAGTAACCGGGACCGACGGCTGAACGCGCCCATCATCTTACTTTTCGGGCAATCAGGTGATTCAGCATGTAATGCCCTAACCAAACTGAGGACAGTCTCACAAAGAGATTTTTGTGAGATAACCCCACCGGGAATCGAACCCGGAACCTCCGGATCGTGAGCCGGGCGCTCAAATCACAAGACCACGGAGGCTGTTAATTACATTACGTAGGTATTACAGTAGGTACGTTGCATACACCTTAATATAATTCCGCCATTACATCAAAAACTTTGATTTGACCACAATTCGACTGAACTTCCTTTACTTAAGTTAGAACAACCCAACATAAAGTTACTTCAAAGTTATAACTTAAAAGTAACTTCAAATAGAATTTTGTTAAACCCCTCTTTATTTAACAGGGGAGGGTTATTTTGGGAGATTTGTTAAACGTTCAGGGAATGTTTGAAGTTTCTGAATTCTGTTCTCTGTGGGTAGATGTTGGAGACAAATATTTGTGAAGTTATTTAGTGAATAAGCTATTTTAATTGTTCAAGTAGTTATGAATAAGAGGTAAAGTCAACTAGAAAAATGATTTTGTTATCTGTGTCTTAAAAAACAAAGTTTTTATACTAAACTAGCTGTGCCCCGCGGTTTCACCCACAGCGCACCCGTCCCCGTAGGAAATGCGGGATAAATAGTATCCTATATCCGTCTCCTGGTTCTAAACTACTTCCCCACCAATTTTCAGTCAAATCGGTTCAGCCGTTCTCGAGTTATAAATAGTGTAACTAACACGACTTTCTTTTATATATATAGATGACACGGGTCTGTATCGCGTCAGTATAATGAGTGCAAATCGTGTGAGTTTAAAAAGTATGTAATCAAAGTTTTTGTATTTTAACCCCTGATGCAAAAGAGGAGTGTTATCAAAATGACGTCAATGTTTGTGTATGTGTCAAAGTCAAAGTCAAACATACATATTACATCCATCCTCACAAACTTTCGCTTTAAAAATATTAGTAGGAAGTATAGCTGACCCGGGGAACGTTGTTTTGCCATTTAAAAAATTCAGGGGTGGACCACCCTTAACATTTAGGGACATGATGTTCGATTGTCAGACCTACCCAATATGCACGCAAAATTTCATATGAATCGGTCGAGCCGTTTCGGAGGAGTTTTACTACAAACACCGCGACACGAAAATTGTATAATATACTAGCTGTGGCTCGCGGTTTCACCCACAGCGCACCCGTTCGCGTAGGAAATACGGAATAAATAGTATCCTATATCTGTTTCCCGGTTCTAAGCTACCTCCCCAACCATTTTCAGCCAAATCGGTTCAGCCGTTCTCGAGTTATAAATAGTGTAACTAACACGACTTTCTTTTATATATACAGACTAGCAGCGCCCCGCGGTTTTACCCGCGTTGTGCCCGTTCCCGTAGGAAATCCGGGATAAAATGCCTATAGCCTTCCTCGATAAATAGACTATCTAACAGTGAAAGAATTATTCAAATCGGTTCAGTAGTTTCTGAGATAAGCGCGTTTAAACAAACAAACAAACAAACAAAACAAACAAACTCTTCGGCTTTATAATATTAGTATAGATTAGATAGACTATTTTTATTCTACTACGGCTGTAAGATAGTTTCCTTCATCTAGAAACCTGGACAGAAAAGATATTCACTTAATTCCCACTTCCTCCCGTTTAAATCGAACAAGGAAACTTACTTAGCCGACGTGATAAAGGAAGGGGGAACATTTCTGCAACCTTTCTATATTTCAAGGGCCATATTAATAAACGCGTCAACAGTTTAGCTATCAAGTGGTATGTGTATGTGACATTTTCACACAAAACTACTGTTAAGATTTGAATGAAAATTGGCTCAGAAATAGATTAGATTCCGTAATAACACAAAAGCTACTTTTTATCCAAAAAACAGCCTCCGTGGTCTTGTGGTTTGAGCGCCCGGCTCACGATCCGGAGGTTCCAGGTCCGATTCCCGGTGGGGATATCTCACAAAAATCTCTTTATGAAACTTTCCTCAGTTAGGTTAGAGCATTGCAGGCTGAATCACCTGATTGCTCGAAAAGTAAGATGATTCCGTGTTTCGGAGGGCACGTTAAGCCGTCGGTCCCGGTTATTTTCTACGGATAGTAGTCGTTACATGAGCCATGTCAGAGGCCTTTGGCGGCTCAATAACTCTGACACCAGGACTGGTCAGGTTGACCATCCACTCGATGAAGAAGAAGATCCCAAAATTTCAACGAAAACGGACACAACGCAGGTAACACTTCAGGGCGCGGCTACGTACTACGTTAGTGAACATACCCGATAACCATCGCTAACTATTATATACTACACTAGCAGCGCCCCGCGGTTTTACCCGCGTTGTGCCCGTTCCCGTGGGAATTTCGGGAATTTTTTTACATAAAAACCTTCCTCTTGAATCACTCTACCTATTACAAAAAACCGCATCAAAATCCGTTGCGTAATTTTAAAGATTTAAGCATACAGACAGACAAACAGAGAGACACGAAAAAGAGACGACTTTATTTTATACTATGTACTGATAACGTTTATATAAACGACGCTTCTCTTAATTGTCCTTAACTTAATTAACCGACTGCGCAGGCAATAAAATTGGTGTAATTTGTTTAAGCCAATTACTTGGGGTGGGTACGGAAAGTTTGTTGATGTTTTTTGTACCGATAAGGACTTTGTTGTGAACTAGAGTAGCATCCGTTAGTTTAGAAGTAAAGCTTGCTATGTGATATTATACTAATATTAGAAAGAGGTGAAATTTGTAAGTTTGTTTGTTTATTTGTTTGTTTGTATGTTCGGGGTAATCTCAGGAATTGAAAAATGAAAAATATTTTAAAAATATTTATTGACAAAAAAAAAGCTAAAACTTAAAAATTACATATCACAATTTATTATCAGTCCGATATGAATAATTCTTTTTGTGATAGATAGCCACTTTCAACGGTAAGGTTATAGGCTATTTTTCATCCCGAAATTCCCACGGGAACGTGTACAACGCGGATAAAACCGCGGGGCGCTGCTAGTTATTAATAAAACTTACGTTAATATCGTTATTATTTGTTTAAACGGGAACTACGTACAATGGAGGTTACTGTTGAGTATTCCTCAACACGTGCGGGGAGAGATGATGTCGCTGTCGCTTCGCCCACCTCCTGATGCAAGTCACCGGACGTGACAGTTAGTCAATGTCGGAGGCCTTTAAGCGGTCTAAAAACTAAACACCGCTAAAGAACACTAACCTTTCGATAACTAACTTATGAAATAGGAAATAGAATCGCTATTGTATAATAAACTAGCAGCGCCCTGCGGTTTTACCCGCATTGTACCGTTCCCGCTGGAATTTCGGGATAAAATGTATCCCATATATTATTCTGATGTATAACCTATATTACTGTAAGGTTTCATCCAAATCCGTTGAGAAGTTTTTGCGTTAGAGAGTAACAAACATACATACATACATCCATCTTCACAAATTTTCGCATTTATAATATTAATTAGGATAACGCGCGTAGCACTACAATTATTCAAGTTATAATGTAGCTATCAATCGCTATACATCTGCAATAACTAGACGTTGAAACAGTCATAAACTTTTCCTATAAAAAGATTACAAGCTCATCGATTTCCCGAAATATCTTTTATTATTATCCTTCGGGATCCTTAAACAGATCCTTAGGGAGAAGATGATGTAAACGATTGTCCAGAGGCGTACTTAGTAAGCAAGGACTAATGTAATGTATCGTCCTATAAGACACTGCAGATCAAAGTTCTCTCACTGAAGATGTTAGTACAGCGAGGAGTACACGTAATCACAAGCGAGCACTAATGTAATGTATCGTCCTATAAGGCACTGCAGATCAAAGTTCTCTCACTGAAGATGTTAGTACAGCGAGGAGTACACGTAATCACAAGCGAGCACTAATGTAAAGTATCGTCCTATAAGAAGTACAGCGAGGAGTACACGTAATCACAAGCGAGCACTAATGTAAAGTATCGTCCTATAAGACACTGCAGATCAAAGTCCTCTGACTGTAGATGTTAGTAAAGATTTTTTTTTAAATAACACAATATAGTTATAGAGCTAATCATCTATGTTCTATCCCCTTTGACCCCACTTGCAATATGGCGCCCCCATTTGCCCCTGATTTGAAGACCTCTTAAGGCATCCTTAATACATCTCTGTACTCAATACTAATGTATCTATCGTCGTCGTAATTTTTCAACAGTTTTTGACGTTTAAACAATTCTTGGAGCAAATACATCAAAGAGATATTGAATTTGGTTAAAGAAGTTACTTTATTGAGTTTGTTTATTTATTCATTGTTCCTGTTTATTTTCCTGTTGAGAGCTATTTTTTACTGAGGACAAAATAAGGAGGTGCCGTGTTTGGTCTGAATGGATGTTAGTTGTTCGCGTGTTTCTAAAAAAATATATTGGGTTTTCGGTATTGGAAAGTATATTTTTGTAGGTAGGTTTTAACTGACTCCGAAATAAGGAGATGCTGTTTTTGATCTGACTGTATGCTGTTTTGGCTGTTGACGATTTTCACAATAAAGTCTGATCTTCGTTGGGTTTTTCGTTATTTCGAAAGGATAATATTTTTTACCTACGTACAAACTGGCATGATTGACTTGTCTATATATATTACTAGCAGTGCCCCGCGGTTTTACCCGCGTTGTGCCCGTTCCCGTGGGAATTTCGGGATAAAATGTATCCCATGTATTATTCTGATGTCTAACCTATGTATATTACTGTAAAGTTCCATCCAAATCCATTCAGTAGTTTTTGCGTGAAAGAGCAACAAACATACATCCATACATACATCCATCCTCACAAACTTTCGCATTTATAATATTAGTAGGATAGTATAAGATAGGATATTTGTATACAGTCATTCCTTTTAAAACCCTAACACAACACTAGCTTAAATTAAATTTCAGTTAACTAAATACAATTTAAAACAAAAATAACTTTACCTTAATTAAAACTCTTTTTCCAAAAAGAACTTTCAACTTTATAAAAATCGTCGTTAAAAAAGTACGAAATTTACACAAAACTGAACGCAGCGAATCGTATGACGTCACAGGATCTTTGACGTAAAACTTAGATTATTTCACATCTACATCCACGTTATACCCGTTCCCGCGGGAATTTTGAGATAAAAATTACCCTTTGTGTTATTCCAGGCACTAATGTTATTAAATCCAATCAGTATTATAAGCGAGAAATATACAATAATAATATATTCCCGGACAAATTCACACACGGTTAATCAGACCCAAAATAAGCTCTAAGCTTGTATTATGTAATCTAACTCACTGATACTACTACATATACATACACAAATACTTTATAAGAATATATAATTGACACCCAGACGTCGTCAACAACTATGTCTTCACATATTGTTACTCCGTTGACCGACCCCGCAACCCCGACACAGTAACCGCTCTCACTGCCACTGTGACAACGGGCTTGTCGATATTTGACAATGTAAATGCCTTGTTTGACAATTTCAATGCGTTCGAGCTCTGCACAGCTCCGCATCGCTTCAATGGAACGCGTCCTTAGAATCGTTAAGGCGAGGATATGTAAAAATAACGCGCATAGTCGCTACTTTGACGATCAAATATTAACACTTCTATCGATTCTATAATAGTAGTTTATGCAACGTCATATAAAGAAGTTACTATTCTCTCTCGACTCGTTACTATTATGAAACTCGCTGCGCTCGTTTCATAAACTCACACTCGTGTTTTAATACCCGTGTTATATGCAGTTGCATACACTACTTTATCTTCACTATTTAATGCAATTATTCAAACAAAATTTTAAAAACAAAACACATTGCGAAACATTAAATTCACGCGTAGGTACGTGTATTGTCACAGTGAACTTGCCGCCATTAAAATCTAACCAATGAGAGCGCAGCTGCGCGTAGGGCCAATCAGGAGCGAGCGAGATCTTACCAAAGAGTTTTGTGTACGTAGTTTCGACGAAGTTTTCACGTATAACCCAACTGTTTTCAAAAGCCAGCCTTACATCAAAATTTTATGCAACTAGTATGAGGATTTTGACATAAGGCTCGCCAGGTTAATTGGTCGCGTTATAATGATGTTATAATGTTATATTATAATGATATTATAACATCATGTGCAATTGCTTAAATTGAGTGTTTTAGTTGTCTGCGCTATAACAGTAGTAATTATAAGTCAAGTATTGGAAACATAAGTAGAATGTTACAACATTAGTGTAGATAAATAAAATAAAAACACCAATTAAAAGAATATATCCTTAATAAAATTTTAAATCGAGTAGAATTTTAAAATTCATTATAATAATGTAGAAATAAGATGCACAAGATTATGTAAAAGTAGCACCAAATATTATTTTCTCGTCCTAGATCTCGCTATTTGAAGCGATAGTCATAGTTTTTTTTTAGGAATATCAATTTCCTAATACTCACTTAGATTTTAAATCAGTTACATTTTTCATTTGACCCGCCAATTTCTATAAAAACGCAAAAGAGTTCAAATATTCGCCCGCCACGTATCACGCACTCGTGTCTTGCTTCACAAATCTCAACCTTATTTTATGGAATTAAGAACACCCCCTCAGATCTGACCGAGCGCCACATAGCCTCGCCTTAAAAATATTATTGAGTTTTGAAGATCGTTAAAAATTGCCATCTTTTTTCACAAACAGTTTAATAGTGTTTCCTAAATAAAACCCGTAGTTTTGGGCAAAACATCCCCGTGACCTATTTACTACCCTCCACAGTTCGTTATGTAGTTACAACGAGCTGTTACGTCATACATCCTGTGACGTCATTCTGTATCGTACGAAGCAAGTTCGGGTCCGATTGTAGCCAACTGTAGTCGGAGTTTTTAGACCGCCAGAAGGACGATATGGTCCAGCTATTGAAACAACCGGGGCCAATTTAACGTGCCATCCGAAACACGGTAGCGCTCAGATAGAAATGCCACTATCGGCCACCCATCCAAGTAGGGGTCGAGCTGCACGTTGCTTAACAATCGCAATGAAATAACATCGCTTACTCAAACTGCGCTACGAGCGCTGTACTGATATCTACAGTAAGATAAAGCCTTTGCCCAGCAATGGGACGTTACAGCCTAATACCACCGATCTTCTTCTTCTTCATCGAGTGGATGGTCAACCTGACCAATCCTGGTGTCAGAGTTATTGAGCCGCCGAAAGCCTCTGACATGGCTAATGTAACGACTACTATCCGTAGAAAGTAACCGGGACCGACGGCTTAACGTGCCCTTCGACGCACGGAATCGTCTTACTTTTCGGGCAATCAGGTGATTCAGCCTGCAATGCCCTAACCAAACTGAGGACAGTCTCACAAAGAGATTTTTGTGAGATATTGTTGTCCCCACCGGGAATCGAACCTGGAACCTCCGGATCATGAGCCGAGCGCTCAAACCACAAGACCACGGAGGCTGTACCAGCGATTATTAAATAGTAACTTCGTCTAATTCTTTTCTAATACTTTAAAATATCGCTAGTCACTGTCACAGTTGCTGTTGCTGCATCGTGGCACTTCTCTCTATAAACATTTAGTTTTCTTTTTCATCGCTCAGCGAAGCGTATTTATCGCCCAGCTTACATCGAAGACACTAAATCACTCAACCGGGAACACTAACTGACTATATTAATCCTAGGTAGTCTGTCTGTGCCTAGGGCATCTAAATCTAGTGTTTAGTTAGGTATTGAAGTAGATATTGAGGTAGGTAACGATTGCAGTAGAACTTGAGGTAGGAAAATTGACTACGTGATGTTTTCATTGCGATTATTAAGCAACGTGCAGCTCGACCCCTACTTGGATGGGTGGCCGATAGTGGCATTTCTATCTGAGCTGTACCATGCTTCGGAAGGCATGTTAAGCAGTCGATCCCGGCGGTTTCAATCGTTAGACCATGTCGGTAGCCTTTAGGCGGTCTAAAAATACTTCGACGCTAGGGTTGACCACTAAGTTATTGGAAAATAATTAATGAATATATAAATTACTTAAATTAACCTTGTATCACTCTATCTATTTAAAAAACCGCGTCATAATCCGTTGCGTAGTTTTTAAAGATCTAAGCATACATAGGGCCAGACAGCGGAAAGCGACTTTGTTTTATACTACGTAGTAATTATGTTAAATGCACAAATTACTTAAACTTGAATACGCTGACCTGCATTTTATTCTCTCATAATGAATGCAATTCAATTTAAACGGAATTGTTCGTCTGTATGTTAATCAAGCAAGCTTACAGCATCACTACATAGTATAAAACAAAGTCGCTTTCCGCTGTCTGTCCCTATGTATGCTTAGATCTTTAAAACTACGCAACGGATTTTGACGCGGTTTTTTTAATTATGTAAAGTGATTCAAGAGTAAGGTTTATATGTAATTCCCGAAATTCCCACGGGAACGGGCACAACGCGGGTAAAACCGCGGGGCTGCTCTTTAATATAATGTTTAATTTATTCTCGTATTTATTGGTTAAATCTGTTATCTGTGGAATGCACGTGGCGTTATAAATTGGGCCGCGTTAATTTATGCGATATTAAGTACGTAATTGATTTCTCCATGCTGTAGTATATTGGAGAGACTTACGAGTTCAAACGCCTCGCTGTTTTACCCG
Source organism: Cyclophora albipunctata (assembly GCA_963082685.1). Classification (NCBI taxonomy): domain Eukaryota; kingdom Metazoa; phylum Arthropoda; class Insecta; order Lepidoptera; family Geometridae; genus Cyclophora; species Cyclophora albipunctata. Next base: position 2,962,286 of record OY720142.1, read on the forward strand.
CTTTACCTGGTTTGTACCCGTCCCCATAGGAGTTTTGGAATAGAAATATAATGCACGTCTTTCGTAAATAATGCAACAGATTTTTTTGGTATAAGTTTGACGAACATTTTGAAAAAGATTGAAGAAAAGACTAAGGAATCGCAGAAAGTTTGCGCCCCTTTTTTACCCCTTTAGGGGTACGTTTTTCAAAAATTATGCAAAAGATTTTTTAGTAAAATTTTGAAGAAAATTTTGAAAAAATATTATGTTTAAAGAAACGACCAAGGAATCTCGTTTTCTCCTGTACAAAGTTTGCGCCCCTTTTTCACCCCTTTTAGGGGTGTTATTGTTATTTAAGGCTTTTATCCATCTTTGTATCAGTTTGATTCTGATTTGATAACTATTTTGGATGAAAGATTAGAGTACCATATAAGTATAATCCTATGTAAGCATGAAGCCAGTAAATAAGTCTCGAAAGAAAATGTCAAAAAATAACTTCATAAAAATGTTCGTAATATATTTATTTGCAACATTTTACGGTATAAAATTTTGTTGACAGTAACATAAATAGAAATAATTTGATATAGTGGTGTAAGGCTCGCTCTACACTTGCTCGAGTCACTTGCCGAGTCACTTGTCAAGTCGCTCGGTGTATGTCTCAGAAAAAATTGTAATTAGATCATTTTGAATTGAAACTAAGTTTATAGTAATAAAACTACTAATTAAATTGAAACTAAGTTTATAGTAAATAAACTACTAATTAAATTGAAACTAAGTTTATATACGTTTCAATTTTACACTAGCAGCGCAGTTTATACTAATACAAATCTAAAGATTTTTTAAGCTATTGCATAGCTTCTATCGCGGGCCTTGAGCGCGGGGACCAAATCCAGAAATTCCGTAACGAAAAAACCTCACGCAAAAAACCTAACGCTCCCCACTAACGCCATCTAGTGATACAAAAAATAACTATGCAATAGCTTTACCGCGGCAGTCCCCGAGTGCCACACGTCTTTTTTTGATTTGGTTGAACGTGCTTAGGAATTACCAGTCCAATTGTATTCAAAAAATAAGTTTTATATTAGATAGCCACATCCAAAATTAAGATTATATAATTAATAATTATTTACATATGTACCGAAATTCCTACAGGAACGGGCTCAATGCGAGCACACCGAGGGTACGCCTAGTTAAATATACGAGTAATACTTTTTGTTTAAAGTGTACGGAGTGCCTTATTTCATATGAAGCTTAACGTTAAGTAAATATGATTCTAAGAAACCTTTTAGATAAAAATAATTGAGAAGAGAATTAGATATAAATGTACTTAATTTGGAAACTGACATCCGAAAGTATATAAGTTATTAATAATAAGTTATTATTTATTAGTTTAGCTACCTAATTGAGAATGGATTTGAATTGAATTGAAATAGTCTGTTTTTAGTGAGAGAATTTGAGTCTAATAGAACGATAGTACATTAGTGCTCGCTTGTGATTACGTGTACTCCTCGCTGTACTAACATCTTCAGTGAGAGGACTTTGATCTGCAGTGTCTTATAGGACGATACTTTACATTAGTGCTCGCTTGTGATTACGTGTACTCCTCGCTGTACTAACATCTTCAGTGAGAGGACTTTGATCTGCAGTGTCTTATAGGACGATACTTTACATTAGTGCTCGCTTGTGATTACGTGTACTCCTCGCTCTACTAACATCTTCAGTGAGAGGACTTTGATCTGCAGTGTCTTATAGGACGATGCTTTACATTAGTGCTCGCTTGTGATTACGTGTACTCCTCGCTGTACTAACATCTTCAGTGAGAGGACTTTGATCTGCAGTGTCTTATAGGACGATACTTTACATTAGTGCTCGCTTGTGATTACGTGTACTCCGATCTGCAGTGTGTTATAGGACGATACTCTCAATAAGTATTCGCTTCCATTCAAATTAAATTATTGGAAAACAACTTTCCGAGAAGTCTCAAAGAGAACTAGAAAAAACTAAGCACAAAAGCAAAACTTATTTCCAATAACCTCTAACAATCCTTTTATTAAAATAAAATCTATTTCGCTGTAAAATATCCAATGATTTTATATTAAAAATTTCACAAACGAATACGAGTATCTGACGCGTGCATCTGTATCGGCGAAATGTGAGAATTTTGCGATATGCTTTGTCAGTTGCGGAAATTAAATTATATCGGGATTCTCGATATATCGCGCCATTTTCTTTGACACTGCATAGGGGTCACTGTATTTCATAATAAATGTATTATGTAAGGCGTTCTAGATACTAAGCTTGTTTACAAGTGGTGAGAATATGTAAAACGAAAGCCACCCTGGCTTTGTTTCTTGTGAAAGGACGCCTGTTAGGGGTTGAATTTTGCAAAAGATTATATAATACAAGCTTAAGCTTAGTTTGGGTCTAATTAACTGTGAGTGAATTTGTCCGAGTATATTCATTTTTTATTCAAGTCAGTGAGTCAGTCAGCTAAGTTTGCTTTTTGGTAAAACGAGCATGTTTTAAATATTTACTGATACGATTGAGATTATTACAAAGATTGTTCCTGTAACGGTATCCTGCCCTTTCGCCGAAAATTGATTGCTCGTAATCACTGCCCAATTAACGTTTCGCAGAATATTGTTTCCCCGAATAATCATTTGACAGCTTATCGATTAATTTTATTTTATATTCCAACTTCACTGTTGCTAACTGTACGTTTAGTCTAGCTATAAAAATAAAAATGAATCTCCGAAATGTATGTACGCGCATAACTTCAGAATGACTGCACCAAATTAGATGTTTTTTTTTAAATGTTACTTATTGTCAGGACAATGTTTTAATATAATAAAATAATAAAAAATCTCATAATTCCCACGGGAACGGGGCACTGCGGGTGAAAATGCGGGTGATCTTAAACCAGAGCTATGTTTGAAAAGTAAAAATCATGTTTTTTTTCGGCCGACCCGGGAATTGAACCCGGGTCCTCAGTCTTGGCAGGCGAATGCACATACCACTAGACCACCGAGGCGTAACAAAGTAAGTGCATCACAATTTCAAACAGTATAAGATACTCTATGATAACCATTGCATATGTTTGATAAGTGATTTGTATCCAGACACCTTTCAAGAATCTTGATAAAGAAAGTTGGAGAAGGTCAGTGGTCAACCCTGGTGTCGGAGTTTTTAGACCGCCTAAAGGCCTCCACAATGGTCTGACGATTGATACAAACGGGACTGACAATTTAACGTGCCCTCCGAAGCACGGTAGCGCTCAGATAGAAATGCCACTATCGGCCACCCACCCAAGTAGGGGCCGAGCTGCACGTTGCTTAACAATCGAATCATGATAAAAAAGCTTGACTAAGTTTTTTAGTACAGTTTTCAACAAACTTTGAATATACATTCTGTGCTGCCAAAACTGAAAGTTCACTCCCAAAAAAATACGTAAAACAAAAACCACAGAGAATGAAATCGACCGGAAGCTCAAAGTAAACAGGAAGGGGAATAAAAACAGAAGTATACTCGTACCGCTGTTTTGGCAGCCGCCATATTTTTACAACCTAACTCCGAAGTCTTATAATGTTAGGCTCTGTAATAATATTATCATTGGACGGTGGTCTAGTGGTGTGTGCACTTGCCTGCCAAGAATGAGGTAGAGTGCCACCAACTTAACTGTTCAGGTGGGCAAAATGGGAACTACAGCCGCGTCATATTGAATCTCTCTCTTAGTTAGGCTTTATATGATTGATATTGTAGTTTCTTAAATTTTAATGATATCTATAGACTGACTTGCAAGACATGTTTTAACTACCTTTGTTTCTTGGTGAATTTCTTATATTATGGCAAAACCAAATTCTCCACTAGCGACGCTGTCAACTGAGCAGATAAGATGGTGGGACTGTACCGGTCGAGCGAAAACATGTTACCTACTTTTCAAACATGGCTCGTGTTTGAGATCACCGACCCGTTAGTCAGCATTAGGCAAGCGTAGTGATTACTTTAAATCCGCACTGTACTGATATCTTCAGTGAGATGAGAGGCCTTTGCCCAGCAGTGGGACATTACAGGCTGATACCTTTAATTTTTTACTTTAAAGTTACTGTGTAAATCAGTCAAATTTGTTTTTAACTGAAGGCATTTGGTCAAATCCACGTTTGTCTGATTTTTGCAGTAAAAATGATTTTGACCGGTTGTTAAGTTTAACTGTAACATACCTTATACGATAAAATCCAATAGTAAGGGTAAAGTAAGTCAAATAAATAAGTTTGGCTAAGAAGAGGGAAGTTTCTTGTTTATTATAGTTTGGGGATGTTTTGGGGTGACTTTAGGATATTTTCGTCTGAGGTTGGGAATAGTCATGATATTATAGTAAAATATATAGTATTAACCGCGCCTCGCGGTTACATCCACGTTGTATCCGTTCCCGCGGGATTTTCGGGATAAAATGTATCCCATGTGTAATTCTGATGTATAACCTATATTACTGTCAAGTTTCAACCAAATCCGTTCAGTAGTTTTTGCGTGAAAGAGTAACAAACACACATCCATACATCCATCCATACATACTTACATCCATCCTCACAAACTTTCGCATTTATAATATTTGTAGGACGTAGGCACAACGATGAAAGGGCTAAAATTGTGTCAAAACACATGTTTTCTAACTTTTACATTTAAAACACAAAGTATGCTCTCCAAATATTTTCCCTCGTAAATTTTTACCTTTAAAAGTCTTTATTTAATTTCATAATTGCCATAATGGTTGTAATTATACGAAAACAAAGGTATCTTTATTTGTAATTCAGGACGCGGCCTGTAACGAGGCTGGGGAGGCCAATTTGTGGCCTTAACAAGGTTAGGCTAAGCTTATTTATGATGCTAATGAGATTATTGAAGCTTACAGGCATTCACAGACGGCGTGGCAAAGATTTAATTTTCAAGCTACATACAAACATTCTGCCTGAAATATCCCACAAACACACTTTGCCTACTTTGCCCAGCAAAGGTCTCTCATCTCACTGATATCATCAGTACATAATAACAGTGGGAAGGTTTTAATCACACGCTTGCCTAATGCGGGTTGGTGATCTCAAACCTGAGTCGAGTTTGAAAAGTACCCGTTCCCACGGGAATTTCGGGATAAAATATACCCCTGTGTTATTCAGTCGTATAACCTAATATAACTGTAAACTTTCATCCAAATCCGTCCTGTGGTTTTTGCGTAAAACACTTACAACATACAAACATATGTGAAGACAGCAATATGTGCAGACATAGTTGTTAGCGACGACGACGTCTGGGTGTCAATTTTAAATTCATACTAGCAGCGCCCCGCGGTTTTACCCGCGTTGTGCCTGTTCCGATTGGAAATTCGAGATGATAAATAGCCTATAACCTTCCTGTTGAATGCGGCTATCTATTACAAAAAGAATTATTCAAATTAGACTGATAATTCCTTAGAATATTACCTCGAACATACAAACAAACTTACAAATTTTATCTCTTTATAATATCAGTGATAAGTAGTATCAGTGAGTTAGATTCCATAATACAAGCTTAGAGCTTACTTTGAGTCTAATTAACCGTGTGTGAATTTGTCCGGGTGTATTATATTATAAATCCTCACAAACTTTCGCATTTATAATATTAGTAGGACGAATATTTACTTGCATTATATTGAGTTCTCTGAGAGACTCAAACTGCAAGATGCAAGCTGAATCAAATTTGAAACGATTTGCATGATGCTAGATGTTACGTGACTAGTTCCGTAACTTATGTATGAATTAAGTTATTAAGTTACAAACTTGCAAATTTACAGTTTGGAATCAAAGATAAATGAATTGGAAATCACTGAGGAATATAATTTAATTTGTAACTAGTAATCACTACATAGTCACTACATAGTATAAAACAAAGTCGCGTCTGTTTTGTCGTCTGTTTGTCTGTATGCTTAAATCTTTAAAATTACGCAACGGATTTTGATGCGGTATTTTGTAATAGGTAGAGTGATTCAAGAGGAAGGTTTTTATGTAAAAAAATTCCCGAAATTCCCACGGGAACGGGCACAACGCGGGTTAAACTGCGGGGCGCTGCTAGTTATTTATAATCGTCAGCTTAAAATTAAGTTTACGTTAGTTCGCATCGCGCCACCTACTGAGAAGAACTAACAAGAAACTCAGTGGGGTTGTCATTTTTTTAATATTCATTGTATTCACAATTTTAAGCAATTTTAAAATAATACAGCAATCATTTCCAAACGTCTGAGTCTAGAACATACTCTGAAATAGAGTAATATGAATTTGCCTGAGTCTATGGTCTAGTGGTATGTGCACTCGCCTGCCAAAACTGAGGTCCCGGGTTCAATTCCCAGGTCGAGCGAAAACATGTTTCCTACTTTTCAAACATGGCTCGGGTTTGAGATCACCAACCCGCATTAGGCAAGCGTGGTGATTACGCCTGAAACCTCCTCACTGTACTGATATCTTCAGTGAGACGAGAGGCCTTTGCCCAACAGTGGGACATTACAGGCTAATACTTTTTTAACCTTTGGAATACTTTCTATGCCCGCGGGAACGGGTATGTACAAAGCGGGTATGACCGCGAGGCACTTCTTGTTTGTGAGGATGTAGTTTGTTACTCTTTCACGAAAAAACTACTGATAGGATTTAAATATATGATTTTTATTCTTTATCTTTTTAATTGTATGTTTAAAGATTACAATACAGTCACTTACATGATAAATTATAACTAATGATTAGTATTTCACAAGGAGTTGACAGTCGTAGTAGTGTGATACAGTTCACTCGCACAATGTTTCATCCGAATCCTACTGATATTATAAATGCGAAAGTTTGTGAGGATAGATGTATGTTTGTTACTCTTTCACGTAAAAACTACTGGACAGATTTAGATGAAACTTTACAGTAATAAAGGTTATACATCAGAATAACACATGAAATACATTTTATCCCGAAATTCCCGCGGGAACCGATACAACGCGGGTAACACCGCGGGGCGCGGCTAGTGTGACCATAATAATGTAAATCATAATAAACAACAAGATAAAAAAAACAACTAAATAAAGTAATATCTATTACGCAAAACTAGTTATAATACAAGGGGTGATAAGTTATTGTAAACAAATTAATTTTTTTGATGTCTTTTTTTCTAAGACCAATTTCAATTTTACTTTCAAAATTGTATCACAACAGTCTTCTTCATCGAGTGGATGGCCAACCTGACCAATCCCGGTGTCAGAGTTATTGAGCCGCCAAAGGCCTCTGACATGGCTCAAGTAACGACTACTATCCGTAGAAAGTAACCGGGACCGACGGCTTAACGTGCCCTCCGAAGCACGGAATCATCTTACTTTTCGAGCAAACAGGTGATTCAGCCTGCAATGCCCTAACCAAACTGAGGAAAGTCTCACAAAGAGATTTTTGTGAGATATCCCCACCGGGAATCGAACCCGGAACCTCCGGGTCGTGAGCCGGGCGCTCAAACCACAAGACCACGGAGGCTACAACAGTTAAAATCGTGAACGACTCCAACTATAAAAAAAGTAAGTTAAGTTAGTAAGTAGCTTAGTAGCCAACCCTTTCGGAGTTTTATGACCATCCAAAGGCCTCCGACATGGTCTGACGATTGAAACAACCGGAACAGACAACGTGCCTTCCGAAGCACGGTAGCGCTCAGATATAAATACCACTATCAGCCACATTTAACAGCCTCCGTGGTCTTGTGGTTTGAGCGCCCGGCACACGATCCGGAGGTTCCGGGTTCGATTCCCGGTGGGGATATCTCACAAAAATCTCTTTGTGAGACTTTCCTCAGTTTGGTTGGGGCATTGCAGGCTGAATCACCTGATTGCTCGAAAAGTAAGATGATTCCGTGCTTCGGAGGGCACGTTAAGTCGTCGGTCTCGGTTACTTTCTAGGGATAGTAGTCGTTACTTGAGCCATGTCAGAGGCCTTTGGCGGCTCAATAACTCTGACACCAGGATTGGTCAGGTTGGCCATCCACTCGATGAAGAAGAAGCCACACACACATAGGAGCCGAGCTGCGCGTTGCTTAAACAAATAGCAATAAGCTAACATTGCTTACTCAAATTCCGCCACGAGAGCCACAAAATAAAACAAAACACTACCAAACATTTCAACCGAAACATCACAGCTAATTTCCCCAGCACATATCTTCAGCATTCAGTTAAATTTCATACCTCTTCGTAAATAATACCTTCATATTACACCGGCGTATAAATAACACATTTTACAAGACAGCTAGTAAATAAAACATGGCGTTTTGCGCGGTGAGTGGCTCATACATTTATCGTTCGCGGTTTACCGTAGTGGAGGTTGTAGACAGCACAGACTGGTTGTAGTCTAAGAATACACTATAGACAAGATTATCAAAATAGTGTTAAGACAATATTGTCACCGCCTCCGTGGTCTTGCGGTTTGAGCGCTTGGCTCACGATCCGGAGTTTCCGGGTTTGATTCCCGGTGGGGACAATATCTCACAAAAATATCTTTGTGAGACTGCCCTCAGTTTGGTTAGGGCATTGCAGGCTGAATTACCTGATTGCCCGAAAAGTAAGATGATTCCGTGCATCGGAGGGCACGTAAAGCCGTCGGTCCCGGTTACTTTCTACGGACAGTAGTCGTTACATGAGCCATGTCAGAGGCCTTTGGCGGCTCAATAACTCTGACACCAGGATTGGTCAGGTTGACCATCCACTCGACGAAGAAGAAGAGAATACTGTTTCACTATTGATTTTAAATAATTAAATCTATTTCATCCAAATCCTAGATTATAATTACAATTCAATTAACTATTAATTAAGCTTCGTTAATTAATAACGAACATGGTTAATTAAACCATTGATAATAATTATTATCAAATATCTTATTTGGTACTTACACTATAATGTGTATATTAAATTAGTATTAGGTATTAGCAGTGCCCCGTGGGTTTACCCGCGTTGTACCCGTTGCTTTGCGATCATCGAAAGTAACCTTCAACCCAAAAAGGTAAATTGGGCCTTGAAAATATACGCCTGAGGTTGAAATTCATTGAAAATTTGGTGTTTTAACAACATGACATAACAATGCTTGGTAAAGCATTTTAAGCGAATTTTTTTAAGCGCGTTTCAAGAGCTTGTGTGATCATTATAAGCAAATAATGGTTTTATTTATTGCAACAAATAAAGTAATTCTCTGATTTTATAGATTTCATCTAAATTGGTTGCAAGTAAAAATAGAAGCAACCTATCTTTATACTAATACTAGCAGTGCCTCGCGGTTTTACCCGCATTGTGCCTGTTCCCGTGGGAATTTCGAGAATGTTTATACATATAAACCTTCCTCTTGAATCATTCTATTTATTTAAAAAAACCGCGTCAAAATCCGTGCAGTAGTATTTCAGTTTATCGCGGACAGACAGACAGACGTGGCCGGGAATCTATGTGTAATAAAAATAGCTTTGAAATAACACCCCGGAAAAGTAAATAGTATCGAGTTTCATTGAGTTCTCTTTATTTATAGTATCTTATATTAATAACTAGTACCACCCCGCGGTTTCACCCCCGTTGTGCCCGTTCCCGTGGGAATTTCGAGAATTTTTATACACATAAACCTTCCTCTTGAATCACTCTATCTATTTAAATAACCGCATCAAAATCCGTTGCGTAGTTTTAAAGATCTAAGCATACAAAGGGACTGACGGACTGACAGCGGAAAGCGACTTTGTTTTATACTATGTAGTGATTAATTTTGACATTTCTCTCCGTACAAAAAAGAACATTACTGACGCAGGTTCTATTTAAGGTCAATCTACCACTCACAGCGCATTGTGACTGTCAAACAACGCATTGACATTGTCAAAATATTTTCCTAATGCGTTATGATTGGTCTGTTATTGAGTTCCGTACAGGTCCGCTCCGGTCACAGACACGCGCCTTTATACGGAGTATAAACCTATCAAAGAAGTTTTATTGATAAGTACCTATTAAAAGTTTTTATAAATAGATAATTTAATATTAAAGACTATATTATATTACATAGTAATCCTTGTTTAGGCTATATGTAGTTTACTGTCAGAAGCTAACAATTGCATACGTTTTTAATGCATACAAATTTAATTATGCTTAATATATTTTGGTATTTATTATCCTTTAAATCATTTACGTAAAGACGTCAATTTTATGTAAATTATCCGAAAAAAATAATTAAAAAATCGTGAAAAATTTACCAAAAAATCAAGACTTAAAACGTGACTAATTTTCCAAAACACATCTCGACAGTGTTGCCAACATTAAAAAGGGTATATGCATAAAAAATACCGCGTATTTACAAACCTTGGGTTACATAACAACGTTGCTCTTCACACAGATACGATTGTCACACAGTCACACAAAATCATGTTCAGCCAATCAGAACACTGTATTTTTTATTTTATTATTGCTTTGAATTTCGAAGGAGGAATTTTTTTTAAAGATTTTTTTTTTGGAGAGGGAAAAACAGACGTGCTTTTGCCGCGAAAGCTTCGTGAGACTGAAGCTTGCGAGAGAGCGGGAAACATGAGGGATGGTATATGTCTATCTCTTTCTACATTTTGAGCTTTTAGACCCCTGGTTTTGGTTGTTTGAGCTTTAGTGCTTATTTCAATGAGCTTGTTTCAATTATGATGTAAGCTTTTGAGGTAGGTAATGTTTTTTGACACATATTGAAAATCATAAACAAGGAAATCAGAAAATGATTTGTGTGTCTTTAAATGGCATCAAGCAAGATTAGATTTTCTATTTGTTTTTTACATAAAGCCTAACTTAAAACTTCAACGTTAATGAAGCCATTTCAAAAAACACTTTTTAATTAATGACTGATTAGTTGCAATAATGGGCCCATTTTTAACAGATTTATATTTATTAAATCCTACTAATATTATAAATGCCAAAGTTTGTGAGGATGGAGGTATGTATGGATGCATGTTTGTTGCTCTTTCACGTAAAAACTACAGAACGGATTTGGATGAAACTTTACGGTAATGTAGGTTATACATCAAAATAACATATGGGATACATTGTATCCCGAAATTCCCGCGGGAACGGGTACAACGCGCTACGCAACGTGTGGCTAGTCGACTGTAATGTTAAAAAAATTATGTGTATCTAGTTATTCGCATGAAAAATAATCTAGACTTTTTGATATATGCTTAAGAAATTATTTCACGCCACAAACCTTTGTTTGAAAAACCTTTTTATTAAAACCTTGCGAAATAAAAAGTAAGCTTCTGGTTCGCGAGGATTTCATTAATATTTGTCACCTTATAGCTCCCTCTTTAGGAATCAACTAGCAGCGCCCCGCGGTTTTACCCGCGTTGTGTCCGTTCCCGTGAGAATTTCGGGAATTTTTATACATATAAACCTTCCTCTTGAATCACTCTATCTATTTAAAAAACTGCATCAAAATCCGTTGCGTAGTTTTAAAGATCTAAGCATACATAGGGACAGACAGCGGAAAGGGACTTTGTTTTATACTATGTAGTGATTATTTCAACCTACTATGAAGTCGGGTATTCGCTTAAAAGTTGTGTTTCAGTACAACCAGCACACACAATAGATTCACGAAGACTTCAAGTACCAACATAAAAGTTATAACTGCCTATTTTATGAAAAGTTAGATTGTAAACGAAAATGTACTTTATTACAGTTCGTTTTCAGTTTAAATTGGGTTGAATTTCATATGTTATTAGTTGAGCTTTTCAAAAAGTATGTTTAATAAAATGTATAATGGCAATTATGGAGAACATGTATGTATGTATGAAAGCAATTTGTCTCGCTCAGGAATTTAGTTTTAAGAACATTTTAAGCGTATTATTTATTTGGGATGTTGCTGGAATCACTACATAGTATAAAACAAAGTCGCTACTTTTGTCTGTTTGTTTGTCTGTATGCTTAAATCTTTAAAATTACGCAACGGATTTTGATGCGGTTTTTTGTAATAGGTAGAGTAATTCAAGAGGAAGGTTTTTATGTAAAAAAAATCCCGATATTCCCCTCGGGAACGGGCACAACGCGGGTAAAACCGCGGGGCGCTGCTAGTATCTTTATAAATAAATATATCAGCTGTCGGTCCCGGTTGTTTCAATCGTTAGACCATGTCGGAGGCCTTTAGGCGGTCTAAAACTCCGACACCAGGGTAGGCCCCTGACCTACTCGACATATAATGAACTAGCAGCGCCCCGCGGTTTTACCCGCGTTGTGCCCGTTCCCGTAGGAAATCCGGGATAAAATGTAGCCTATAGCCTTCCTCGATAAATAGACTATCTAACAGTGAAAGAATTATTCAAATCGGTTCAGTAGTTTCTGAGATTAGCGCGTTTAAACAAACAAACAAACAAAACAAACTCTTCAGCTTTATAATATTAGTATAGATAAATGAGCTAGATTTTATCCCAAACTCTCACAGACGGACACAACTTGACCGAAGGTTCTACAAAGCTGAGAAACTGGCAAAATATATTTAAATATAATTATGTATTTCTTTTTAATTCCCTCACGGTTAATTAGACCCAAACTAAGTTCTAAACTTGTAGTATGGAATCTAACTGATACTACTACATATACATACACAAATACTTTATACGAATATATAATTGACACTCAGACGTCGCCAACTACTATGTCTTCACATATGGTTACTCCGTTGAATCGAACCCACAACCCCCGACACAGTAAGCGCTCTCACTACCACTGTGCCAACGGGGTTGTCAAATAAAAATCCTATCCTACTAATATTATAAATGCGAAAGTTTGTGAGGATGGATGTATGTATGGATGGATGTATGGATGTATGTTTGTAACTCATTCACGAAAAAAAACTACAAAACGGATCTGGATGAAACTTTACAGTAATATAGGTCACTAGCAGCGCCCCGCGGTTTTACCCGCGTTGTGCCCATTCCCGTGGGAATTTCGGGAATTTTTTTACATAAAAACCTTCCTCTTGAATCACTCTACCTATTACAAAAAACCGCATCAAAATCCGTTGCGTAATTTTAAAGATTTAAGCATACAGACAGACAAACAGTGTGACAGACACGAAAAAGAGACGACTTTATTTTATACTATGTAGTGATACATCAGAATAACACATGGGATACATTTTATCCCAAAATTCCTGCGGGAACCGATACAACGCGGGCAATATTCGGGGCGCGGCTAGTATAAAATATATATAAAATATGATTATTTAAGCAATGAAATCTCCAATTTCTTGGGATATTAAGCCCAGTCGTTCCTCCGGTCATTCAATTTAACCTAATTTTAAGGTTGTTTCAAACACTCGCTATTACTTTTTATTGATTTACTTAGAATTTGAACTTCATTTTAATTCATTGTTGTTTAACGGTTTGAAAAGGACAACTGGGCAAGATGGCGGTTGAATGGTCTATAACAACTAATAAACATAGAACTTGGTGCAGATGGATGGATGTATGAGTGGATGTTTGTAAAAAAAACAATAGTTATTATTAAAATTCGAAACTGATTGCCGCACTCAGAGACGCACATTCAATAAACGCTTAATTATATGACATAATTTGTCATACATGACATTTCAAAATCACTCATTAAATCTCTACTAAGGAAGCATTTGACGATTCTGAGTAATGTTTATCAACCGACTTAAAAAAAGCAAGAAATTGTGAATAGGGACCTTGATCGAAATCCTCCTTACCTTTAATTTCGACTACAATTTTCGTGTACCCGTAAATTAATTTTGGGTTTATTTAAGCCGGAAACGTTTGAGTTAGGTGAGCTTACCCAGTACATTCTGATACATAATTCATCACAAATGATACATCGAGGATATACTACCCACCTGAGTACACACGTACACTCAATTTATTTGATAACTGACGCACGAGAAAGCTTTTATAAGCACGGATTTAGAGCTTTGGCTTTCTCACTCTCTCCTTTTTCTTGATTATAGATAGACTACAGTTTTCCGCGGTTTTACCCGCGTTGTGGCCGTTTCAGTACAAATTTTGAGATGAAAAATAGCTTATAACTTTCCCGACATCCGTCGTATTTTATTTAGAATTATTAATACGTACTTTATGATTGAGTTTTTTAATATTATTTTTTCTCCTCACTGTACTGATATCTTCAGTCAGATGAGAGGCCTTTGCCCAGCAGTGGGACATTACTTTACTTACTTCTTAAAGGGAAAATAAGTTTCAGAACCAGCGATTTTTTTAAATTTTAAATTTTTTAATTTTATTTTATACTCATTATAGGTACATAAAACACACCCCCCTTTTTGCGTCAGGATTTTAAAAAGATTCACCCACACATAGAACCACACACAAACACGATTTGAACTATCAATACTAACATTATTGCCGAAGCAATCATACCGCACGTCTTTACCTCGTTCCTATTTCGAAAAGTCAGCCATAGTGGCCCATAATGGCCTTCCAGGGCCACTCAATAGAGATCATCCAGTGTGCACTGACCTCGCCAATCGAGTTATAGAATCGATTCGACTAGATCGACGAATCTTCCTCGTTAGGGATGTGATAAATTTTTATGCGAGTTCGTGTGGTATGGGTCATTTTAGTGTGCGTTAGTAATAAGGAAACAAATGGTATTTTTAGACGTGGACAGTTTTAACGTGCAGGTATTTGCAGGTGACAAGCCTGTTGGCACAGTGGCAGTGAGAGCGGTTACTGTGTCGGGGGTTGCGGGGTCGGTCAACGGAGTAACAATATGTGAAGACATAGTTGTTGACGACGACTGGGTGTCAAATATATATTCTTTTAAAGTATATGTTTTTGTATATGTTGTAGTATCAGCGAGTTGGATTCCATAACACAAGCTTAGAGGTTACTTTGGGTCTAATTAACCGTGTGTGAATTTGTCCGGGTATTATATATTATATTTGTGTGGTAAAGGCGTATTACCATCAGAACTATGCTAAGATTCGATGCTGTGCTACGTCTGGCATCCATTAGATAGTATAGCCCAGCACTGGTGGAAACGGACGCAGATGACCTAAGCTATGGCGATATAGTAAGACTATCGAACGAAATTGTTGCAAAGATCCGGGCTACGAAATACGAATGCATGCTACGGAAATAGGTATACTACGGTTGCATGCTACGATACGGGCTACGAACATATTGTGCTACGGATGTGTGCAGTAGACACGTACTACGAATTTGTGGTACAGATGCGTACTACGAATATGCTACGAATGCGTGCGAGCTACACAAACGCATGCTACGAACGCATCCTCAGATTACATGCTTCAAATATGTAACAGGCACAACCTGGGTAAAACCGCGGAGCGCTGCTAATTTTAATATATAGAGATTCTACTGTAGCATAGTATTGGTCTCATCTGGCTAAGCGGCCTAAACGAAAAACTTACATAGCCAAAATTCTTTCGGTAAACTTGGAAACTTGTTAAGTAACGTTTAGACGTGTTAAGTACGCTCTCGCGGTCAAAATATCCTATATTTCGGTATTTATAAGAGAAAACTTGGGTATTATACACAGTGTAATATGATGCAGTAGGTTTTTGGAAAATATATATAAAATTCAAAGTCTTGACTGACTGACTGATAGTCAATACACAGCCTCAACCACTACACCTAGAAACATGAAATTTGGCAGAAGGGTTCTTCAAGTGACGTAAGTGCACACTAAGAAAGGATTTTCGAAAATTCCTACGGGGACGGGCTCAAAGCGGGCAAAGCCGCGGGGCGCTGCTAGTTTATAATATTATACAACTGACCAATCACATTGTATAACGAAAAGATTTCAATGCGATATTTGACAATCACAGCACTCTCATTCATTCATTTTAAGTAGGTTTTGAGTAGTTTTTAGACCACGTAAAGGCCTCCAACATGGTCTGATGATTGAAACAACCGGGGCCGACTTATTAACGTGCCCTTCGAAGCACGGTAGCGATCAGTTAGAAATACCATTAGCCACCACCAATCGGCGAATCTTTTCCCAAAAATGATTCTTTGACTCAAAAAATAAGACCAAATTTCAAATCCTTTCTCAACATCCAGATCCAAACCAAATAGACAAATTAATTTATTGACGTAATGACAATGTGAAATCGTAACAATCTTAAATTGTCACGTTGTATCAATTGCAGCAATCAAAACTATGTATTTTATTGTGTGTTGTGTTTCTGTCAGATGCCAGCCAATCAGAGGCTTGGTGCCGCAACCACAGTGTCACTACCGTAGCCTACGATAAACGCTCAGTTTTAGTACAGTATAATCACAACCAAACCAATTAAAATTGAATTACGTTCGAGTCACCCTACCGTCCACCCCACACTGTGTCACCCGTAGCGTTCTCAAATTAAGGGTGAGTCTGGAGCCCGCGAACGGCTGAAAAGACTCTGTAATTACACACTGAAATATTCACCCGGAATACACTGAGACAACCAACGACGTCATACGTGTACTGTCCGCAGAAGTGACTTCAAAAAACCACTTCTAAATCAACTATTAACTATATAAATAATTAAATAAATATATATACCCGGACAAAGTCACACACGGTTAATTAAGGGCTCCCACACAAAACTGCGATGCGATGCGATGCGAATTCGCATCGCAGGAACTTGCGATGCTGTTCCATTAATTAGCGATTCTCATTTCATATATTCATCTCTTTTCTTTGTACTGTAGTAATGGCGATGGATATACCTATTTCAGTTCGTATCGCAGAAATTCGCATCGCAAGTTCCTGCGATGCGAATTCGCATCGCATCGCATCGCAGTTTTATGTGGGAGCCCTAAACCCAAAGTAAACTCTAAGCTTGTATTATGGAATCTAACTAACTGATACTACTACATATACATACACAAATAATTTATATTAATATATAATTGACACCCAGACGTCGTCCACAAATATGTCTTCACATATTGTTGACTCCGGGTGGGAATCGAACCCGCAACCCCCGACACAGTAAGCGCTCTCACTGCCGCTGTGCCAACGGGCTTGTCAATATATTAGCACTATTAGCTTTATTATGTTACTTTCTACGGATAGTAGTCGTTACATGAGCCATGTCAGAGGCCTTGGGCGGCTCAATAACTCTGACACCAGGATTGGTCAGGGTGACCATCCGCTCGATGAAGAAGAAGATTAGTTCCCATCTCAGTAATGACTGAACTGGGCATTGCTTAACAATTACTATGAGCCAACATCGCTCAACTAAACTAATCCACGCAAACAGATTATTTTTGTATACTTACATCGTCCTTCAGTGAGAGGACTTTGATCTGCAGTGTCTTATAGTACGATACTTTACATTAGTGCTCGCTTGTGATCACGTGTACTCCTCGCTGTACTAACATCTTCAGTGAGAGGACTTTGATCTGCAGTGTCTTATAGTACGATACTTTACATTAGTGCTCGCTTGTGATCACGTGTACTCCTCGCTGTACTAACATCTTCAGTGAGAGGACTTTGATCTACAGTGTCTTATAGGACGATACTTTACATTAGTGGTCGCTTGTGATCACGTGTACTCCTCGCTGTACTAACATCTTCAGTGAGGGGACTTTGACCTGCTGAGGTATATAGGAAGTCGCAAAATATGCTATATTCATTTATAATTGAAACCAGAATTGACTATGATCGTCCGTTTTTAAATATTTACAACATGTAAGGGATAGTAACCGTTGGAAGGAGCAACGGTTACTATCAAATGATCATGAATTTTAAAGGAAGTCCTAGATTCGATGCTCGAGGAACCAATCCTATAGGGTTTTAAGATTTGTTCGTGCCGGACTGGCAAGTGTGGCAGGGCACGATTTCTTGTCATATGTAGTGTTAGCCTGTTATATCCCACTGTTAATCAAACGCCTCTCATCTCACGGAATATATCAGTACAGTGAGGAGGATGTCGTAATTACGGCGAGGTGATCTCAAACTCGAGTTATGTTTGAGCGGCTAATCGAATAACTGATTCGCTTGACTTATTGTTTTTATCTAAAATTACCGCACAGACTAACTTATATGTAAGTAAAATCACGTGACAGATGTAGGGTTCTTGCAGTTTAAGCATTTTTAGACGTCAAGCTATGCGCCACAGTAGAGCCCAGTCGTCCGCGCGCACGAAACGACAGATCGTACTCTTTTGTTTTTCAGCCGTCCGCGCGCACGGATGCTTTTTTGTTTTTTATACAAAGTGCACGTAAAAGGATAAAATAAATAAATACTCCTTGACAAATTCATCTAACTCTCTGATACTACTACATATACATACACAAATACTTTTTAAGAATATATAGTTGACACCCAGACGTCGTCGTCAACAACTATGTCTTCACATATTGTTGACTCCGGGTGGGAATCGAACCCGCAACCCCCGACACAGTAAGCGCTCTCACATGCCACTGTGCCAACGGCCTTGTCAAAATGCGGGCGGGATGACTGCAAACGTTTAATTCGAAAGAGCCTTTTAGTGAAACATAAAAATGTCAAATAAAATTCACACTTTACCGCCCAATCCGATTAGAGACGAAAAACTTTTGCTCCACTTGTGTTTTTTACAAAAGAATTCTGTTCAATCTGAAATATGATAATCTAGTTTTTATGTTAAAGAGCTTTGTTCTTTCTGGAAATCTTACAATTTGCTCTGTGAATTATTCTATTAGGCGTCACTTTCACGCTTTTTCAGCTGAATTTCGTATTGTGTTCGAAATATAACTGTATATCGTGTTACATAAAATATATTGTTCTTCTTCTTCTTCATCGAGTTGATGGTCAACCTGACCAATCCTGGTGTCAGAGTTATTAAGCTGCCAAAGATGCTGTTTGTAATTACCTACTAGTATTTGTTTTAGTAGATTACTTATAAGTTTTTTAGTTAATATAATTATATCAAAACATTGTTAATATTTAAACACCATTTAGATTAAGGGTCAACACTGCGTTAAACGAGCGCCCGTCGCGTGCGCCCGCCGCGTTCGCCCGCGTCTGTTCACTTTTGTATGACACCGCACGCGACGGGCCCACGCTACGATTCACTTTTGTATGGAACCGCTCCGTTTTCGACAGTAGCAGCTGCAAAATTTTCTGTAGCAGTATTTTTCATCCCTCTAATCGTTAAGGATAGTCCACCCCTAAATTTTAATGCGAAAGTTTGTGAGGACGGATAAATAAATAAAAATAAATAAATAAATATACCTGGACAAATTCACTCACGGTTAATTAGACCCAAACTAAGCTCTAAGCTTGTAATATGGAATCTAACTAACTGATACTACTACATATATATACACGAATACTTTATAAGAATATATAATTGACACCCAGACGTCGTCGCCAACAACTATGTCTGCACATATTGTTGACTCCGGGCGGGAATCGAACCCGCAACCCCCGACATAGTAAGCGCTCTCACTGCCACTGTGCCAACGGGCTTGTCAATGGGATGTATGTTAGTTGCTCTTTCACGCTAAATCTACTGAACGGATTTGGATGAAACTTTACAGTAATGTAGGTTATACATCAGAATAATATATGGGATACATTTTATCCCGAAATTCTTGCGGGAACGGGTACAACGCGGGTAAAACCGCGGGGCGCGGTTAGTAATTTAAAATATTGAAACTACTATCCGCTTGCGGTAAAACAATCTAAACCTTCACTAGTATAAGTAACTCCATATCTTTGAACCATATGTAATATGAAAATTAATATTTCATCAACTTAAGGGTTAAAACTACATCATAACGCTGAGGTGGGGTATATTTGACCTTCATACGAAGGGTTAAAAAAGCCCGTCATTGCATTGGAGTCAAATATCTTGTACGTAGATTTTTTAAAGATATTTTGTAACACTTTCTTAAAGATATTGCTGTACATATTTTTTTAACTCACACGATTTGCAATCATTATACTAAATGAATAGGAGCCGTAAAACGTTGGAATATAATAACGTATTTATTAAAATACTAGCAGCGCCCCGCGGTTTTACCCGCGTTGTGCCCGTTCCCGTGGGAATTTCGGGATGAAAAGTAGCCTATAACCTTCCCATTGAATGTGGCTATCTATTACAGAAAGAATTATTCAAATCGGACTGATAATTCCTGAGATTAGTTCGAACATACAAACAACCAAACGAACTTATTTTACTTCTTTATAATATTAGTTAAGATTTAGTATTAAGATAACGAACTTGATTCACCTGCAATCAGTACGCTAAGTGTTAAGTTTTGCATTCATATCATGACGTCACACGTGGCTCGGCTTTTGTTCAACCATTTTATTTAGAGACTCGCAGTGTGAAATTTGCACTATTTTCACTGAATTTATTTTTCAGTTTTTTGCGAAAACTGTGTCGAAAAAATATGTGTTTTAATGTAGTTTTTTTAACTATTGACCTTAAAAAGGATAGCGGAGCATTATGTGACATTTCCTTAAGGAAATAAATAACAGACCCCGATAAATTCACACACGGTTAATAAGACCCAAAGTAAGCTCTTAGCTTGTGTTATGGAATCTAACTCACTGATACTACTACATATACATACACAAATACTTTATACAAATATATAATTGTCACCCAAACGTCGTCAACAACTATGTCTTCACATATTGTTACTCCGTTGAATCGTACCCGCAACCCCCGACACAGTAAGCGCTCTCACTGCCACTGTGACAACGGGCTTGTCAAATTAATACAGCTCTTTAAAAACCAGTTTATATTAACCTATATCCCACTCTACGCTAAATGTCTGGACAAAGGTGTCCCAGAAGTAGGACAGCATTCATTGAAAACCATTTCAAGCAACTAAGACCACCGAAAGGTCCAATTATATTCTATACACTACAGTTTGAAATGAAATCTTTCATCATTAATTAGTGAGGTCACTGAAAACAAAAGAATATGCAAGGCAGACAGACCTTTTTTCGTACTAGCAACTCTCTTTTGCTTTGGTTTAGTTAAGCAAGATGGCGTGAGGTTCCCGTAGGAGTTCTGGGATAGAAAGCCCTTTGAATCCACTCTATCTGATGAAGTAAATCGTATGAAAATCCGTTCAGTAATTAGTTTATGAGTTCAAGTATAAAAATACACTGACGCAATCACGACAGACTGATGTTTAAACGTACAAATTTTAATATTATAAATGCGAAAGTTTGTGAGGATGGATGTATGTATGTTTGTTACTCTTTCACGAAAAAACTACTTAACGGATTTGGATGAAACTTTACAGTTATATAGGTTATACATAAGAATAACAAATGGAATATATTTCATCCCAAAATTCTTGCGGGAACGGGTACAACGAGGGTAACACCGCAGGGCGTAGTACTAATACATGTTCGAAATAGTTACAAACATAACACCGGGGATATATTCCGGGAAACATTCCCAATAATAAGTTTAGTCTGAGACCTCACAACCTTCCAAGCTCAAGTAATACGATTAGGGGCCTCTGGTTATCTTCAATTCGGAAATAATTATAGTGGAAAGGTATGTACGGGAATTCTCGCTATAGAATGATCATCGTCTATAAGACACTGCAGATCAAAGTCCTCTCACTGAAGATGTTAGTACAGCGAGGAGTACACGTAATCACAAGCGAGCACTAATGAAAAGTATCGTCCTATAAGACACTGCAGATCAAAGTCCTCTCACTGAAGATGTTAGTACAGCGAGGAGTACACGTAATCACAAGTGAGCACTAATGTAAAGTATCCTCTTATCAGGCAATGAAAATCAGTATCTGTATATAATAGAGTCTAGTTCTATCTTCACAATTACTATAAAACCAACTTCTTATTGTAAAATCAAAATTTCCACAAAGATTTTTCGAAAGGAAAAATATTTTCAAATGGAAACATTTCCCCGATTTCTGTAACGGTTGAAATAAATGCCGACGGTACAATGACAGGGTGGAATAAGCCGCTCTCTGGCCGTTACGGGTACACGGATAAGCCGGTGGGCTAAGTCATAGGATGTAGCGAGAGCGGTATACGTAGCGTATTTCGATTCTGTGGTTTCAAACTTTTGGGTGCTGTAAAGTAAAGCTTATAATGTCCCACTGCTAGGTGACGGCCTTTCATCTCACTGAAGATATCAGTACAGTGAGGAGGATTAGGCAGAATCAAAACGCTTGCCTTATGCGATGCGGTTGATTGCTGTGAGTTGACGAATTCATAAGAAAGAGTTTGAAAAATGTATGACGAAGCCAGAGAATTCTTGACAGCTGTCAGTGTGTACACTTGTCCTATGTTAACTACATCTTAGTACTGCTCCGATTAGCCTATATGGAAGCTCAGGGTACGTTTCCATATAAACGGAACGGAACAATGTGGTGCTAATCTCAATTGAGCAATTACAATGCATAATTATAACATTTTGATAGTTTTCTGTCGCTAAGAATTGACTTTGAAAATAATTTCGGCATTAAGGGCCAAAACTGCGTTAAGCGGGCGCACGCGACGGGCGCACGCGACGGGCGCACGCGACGGGTGCACGCGACTGTTCACTTTTGTATGAAACCGCGTGGGCACTTAACGCAGTTTTGGCCCTTAGATATGTATGTAAGCTTGCAAAATTATTCAATTTTTTAATTTTTTTAAAATGTGATTGGCAGTTTGACCATTTGAATAATAGAACCTGATTTTTTGCTTTAAAAATGCATTGTCTTCTGATAGTTCCTAATATTCGACCTCTCCCCGCTACCTCCTCTCACCCAGACCGCACCCTCTCTCAGTAATGGTTACCTACAGTATATTCCGCGCCAGTGAATAGTAATCCTGATTTAAGGGGACCGATCATTATATTTACACGATTACTGCTAATTTATTACAGAAATTGATAAAAACCTGGTAACATGTTTATCTAATCAAATCAAATATTATCTATACTTCTACACTAATATTATAAAGAGGAAAACTTTGTTTGTAATGAATAGGCTCAAAAACTACGGGACCGTTTTAAAAAATTCTTTCACCAATTCGAAAGCTACATTATCCACGAGTAACCTAGGCTATTTTTCATCCCGAAATTCCCACAGCAATAGACACAACGCGGGTAAAACCGCGGGGCGCTGCTAATCAATTAAGTCCTTCTTCACTAATGTATTTAGAATTCAGCTTCTTAGGTACTCGAGAAAACCTAAAAAGCACATGACCTAGGTATCAACTTAGTAATCCTGAATCAGATCTATTCTTCTTAATCATGAATGCTCTTCTTCTTATCCAGTCAGCCATTTTGTGGTGAAAGGATCAGCGAATCTGCGTTACCGACTGCACTGTCTTCGCAGACTCCTCAGGGCGAACCGAACGTACAGGATTTTTTAGTACGTCACACTTGCAGGCTCCTTTCGTGCACTAATACACTGATAAAAAGTATTTTGTCTCTTTCGCTCTTTGGAAAATAGCATTTGTCGTAAAAGGGATAAACCATTAGATATCTAAAATAATGTAAATAAGTGTTTATGAAAACGGCCTTTATCTTGTACAAGACAAACCCTGAAAAGCACATGAGCTAGGTATCAAGTTAGTATACCTAAATCTGGACTAGTCTAGACTCACCCCAAGGTCTTGGTGCTGATGAGAGGCGTCTTCAGGTTTAGGAATCCGTTCAGGCGTCCTATCTTCCCTCCATCACTGGATGAAGTATCAGCCCTGGAAGAAACATAAATTATATATTATTAACTAGCTGCGCCCCGCGGTTTCACCCGCGTTGTACCCGTTCCCGAGGGAATTTCGGGATGAAAAATAGACGTTGGCCGATTCTCAGACCTACTCAATATGCTCACAAAATTTCATGAGAATCGGTCGAGCCGTTTCGGAGGTGTACGCGAACGAACACTGTGACACGAGAATTTTATATATAAGAAGATTGAACTGTTATGTGAAGTATACTATACAGATGTAAATGGGTCAGACTGAACATTGATGGCGTCGCCTAAGTATAATAATATTTTCAAGTAAGTACTTTATTTAAGAACGATTTGATCTTCTTCTTCTTCATCGAGTGGATGGTCGACCTGACAAATCAGAGTTATTGAGCCGCCAAAGGCCTCTGACATGGCTCATGTAACGACTACTATCCGTGGAAAGTAACCAGGACCGACGGCTTAACGTGCCCACCGATGCACGGAATCGTCTTAATTTTCGGGCAATCAGGTGATTCAGCCTGCAATGCCCTAACCAAACTGAGGACAGTCTCACAAATAGATTTTTGTGAGATATTGTCCCCACCGAGAATCTAACCTGGAACCTCCGGATCGTGAGCCGAGCGCTCAAACCACATGACTACGGAAGCTGTTTGATGTTTTGTGGAAAGTACCCTTAAAAAATCGGTTTCAAAGATTTACAGAAACCTTTTCCCAGATTTAATGCTAGAAAAATGTTGCTGTCGGATTCTACTGACACAGATCCTGAATGATTACTTCTCTAGCAAAGGTCACGCTTTTGTTGTACAAGTTCAAACTACTCAAACAGCGTCCAGTACCAGACTTACATCAACGCCATCTATACAAATTTTCCGGAACTAAGTTGAAAGAAAATTATATTCGAAAGTGGAATTTTCTTCGCGTTAAAACCTTGTGGATGTTTTATTTTGTTTCAGGACGTGTTACATAGATGGCGCTGTAATTAAACTTGTTTCTTATGAATTGCGAATGTGTGTGTTACCTGTACACAAAATGTTAGATGGGAAGTATTTTTTGCCATTTCACGCTACGAGAGTTTTACGGTGATGAATGCAATTTGTTTCATATTTAGCTAATAACCTAGAAAAACTCACAAGAGCCTAAGTTGGTACAGTTTTGGTAGAAAATGTTAAGTTAGTTTCGAAATTCGTATATTAGGAAGCTTAAACAGATGACAAATCAATGGCGAACAAGAGAAGGAAGGCATTTAGGTTATCTTTCTCCAAAAATCTTTAAAAGCTTTTTTCTGCAGAGTTAAATAAATATTGTTCTTGTATTCACTCTAGAGGGAACATTGGTATTACTTAATCCATACGTATTTTACTCTATGAGTAATTCAGTATCTTAAGAGTAAAATTAAATGTAGTTATATTAATTAGAACTAGGCAAGCTCCGCGGTGTTACCCACGTTGTACCCGTTCCCGCGGGAATTTCGGGATAAAATGGATGTGTTATTCTGATGTTTAACCTAGATTAAGTTGTACGTATTACTTTGTATATGTGAATGGGTTATAAATAAATATATTATTATTATAAAATATATTATATTGTTTCTCCTCGGAGTCACGGGACAAGCCCGGTCTTTTTGAGAGGCATGCGAGGGGATACAGGTCCTACTCAAATATATTATTATTATTATATTATTGCTGTAAACATCCAAATCCGTTTTGTAGTTTTTTCGTGAAAGAGTAACAAACATACATACATAGGTACTACATAGTACATCCTCACAAACTTTCGCATTTCACTACATAGTATAAAACAAAGTCGCTATTTTTGTCTGTTTGTTTGTCTGTTTGTCTGTATGCTTAAATCTTTAAAATTACGCAACGGATTTTGATGCGGTTTTTTGTAATAGGTAGAGTGATTCAAGAGGAAGGTTTATATGTATAAAAATTCCCGAAATTCCCACGGGAACGGGTACAACGCGGGTAAAACCGCGGGGCGCTGCTAGTATAATAGAAGGATTAACAGAAACCTAATACATAACAGACCTAAATCTAATATTTTCTAACATTCTGTCGCATATTTATTCTCTAGTATTAAACGCTTAAGCCTATATAGACGAAGAGTCATAGGCGGCAGCGATTCTTAAATTTTAATAAATATCCCTGTTAATCACTACATAGTATAAAACAAAGACACTTTCCTCTGTGTGTTCCTATGTATGCTTAGATCTTTAAAACAACGCAACGTATTTTGATGCAGTTTTTTAAAAATAGATAGAATGATTCAATTGGAAGGTTTATATGTATAACAATTTCCAAAACTACCACGGAAACGGGCACAACGCGGGTAAAACCGCGGGGCGCTGCTAGTCTATATATTATATAAAGTACTTTTTGACAAGCCCGTTGTCACAGTGGCAGTGAGAGCGCTAACTGTGTCGGGGGTTGCGGGTTCGATTCAAAGCGTTACCGTGCTACGGAGAGCACGTTAAATTGCCGGTCCCGGTTACAATCATTAGACCATGTCGGAGGCCTTTAGGCGGTCTAAAAACTCCGACACCAGGGTTGGCCACTTACCTTTTTTTTTTGTAGGAGTAATGCGTTTATACATCCCCGGCAGTTCGGGGAAACGACCGGGGTATGTGGGACTCGTCCCGACGCGATCTACGGGCCGGGAAATACCCACTAAAGCTCCTACTGTGTTCCGTCGTCAGCGGCTCACTGACAAGAGTAGCGGGGCTACCTTGCGGCATTCCTGGAGCCATACCATGACCTCTTAGCGCGATACAAATGCGGACCTAAACTAGTTCGCTGTCAGTTTTCGTACCATGACATCAATGAGTGACAAATTGTAGTTGCTTAGCAGATTACCTAAACTGATTCGCTATTTGTCATACTAAAGATGTTTTCGTTCATTCATTTGGTACCATGAGCGTCTTTTGCGGCTTTGGTAAAGCGTCTCAGCTGTCAAAATTAGCAATTCAATAAAAGATACATTTTTATAACATAAATTGAACCGTTGTTGATATTTTTAACAACAATAAGTATGTACTTGAGTTAATTATTAATGTTTAATTGTTCCTTACTATAAACAATGCATTTGTGCAAATAACTTAATGATATTCAACTGAAAGAATTGATTAAAATGTGCGAGTTTGCATTTAAAAATTAAATTAATTAGGTATATTAAATTAAGAACTTTGGAGCTTTTGGAGATTAACGAAGAAAAAGTTAATCGACGTTTGAGGCGATGTCCACTAAGATACTAAGATTAAGTCGAACCCGTTGAATGATGACATGATTGGAGAGTGAAGAATTTATTAATTCTTACACGATATAGCCTCACCAAACAATTGGTGAAAACTGAGACCACTGAGACCACTGTTTAACGACCCCAATAAAACAAAACAGACCTTTACATTATTAAAATTGGACATTTCTTTTCTGAGTTATGATGAGAAGTAAATATGTACTTACACAAAATAAAATACGAGCGCGGACGGGTTGTAGTACTGTATAGTGTAGATTGAGCGCAGGGGATGTACGAGTAGGTAGGTATTTACGAGGGTAAACATGACTATCAATATAAACATGGAGGATATGCTTTGTTTTATCCCGAATTTCCCCAATGAAGCGAGAGCGACAAGGCACAAGGCTCGGGAATTCTGAGACTTAACTTATATTCCTGGTTAATCCATAATACTCGTAAAAATCTTTAACAATCGCATTTTATATCAAACGAGCTTGAAGGTAATAATTTAAATGCTTAAAAAATATACCTATAATAATATATTTAATCTATGTCTTATATTATAATCTATGTCTATATTTTAATCTATGTCTATTTTATAATCTATGAATTGTTTGATCTTTGCCAAAAATGAAATGCCACTTTCAGTGACGTTCCGAACACTTAAATCTTAATTTTATTTTGGATGTCTGTTTAAAATTAAAAATACCATTGGTTTCTGGAGCAATAAATACTATAAAGTTCAAACATTTTATGATTACAAATTAGGTAAAAATAATTATTGTGTGTATAAACAAACCAATGTTTGTTTTAAATAATACTTATCATTTTAAATAGGTTCTCATAAAAACCGTAACTTTCCGTAATTTTAATTATTAAGGTTTTCGAACGCACCTTAATAACTTCTCTTAGAGGAAGTGACGCAATTAGCCGATCAGCAAAATGGTTTGTTCATTCATTCAAAGCGATGGCGATTCAAGTGCGATATTGTTTAAATAAGGTCACGGTACGAATTGAAACGCAAACCTAAACTAATCTGCTTGGATCTTGAGACGCCATCTAAGAGGTCATGGTATGGCTACTGCGCTTCTCCAGTCGCGCCGACAGCTCGCGTTGACGAGCACGCCTCGGAGAGGGTTGGCCACTAATCTACTCCAACTTTCTTACCAGTAAAAACTCTCCCTGAAACTAACCAGTCAAAATCGCTCTCGCTTATAGTCTATCCACGCCACTCTGCGTGACTCTGGCAAATAAAACGCATGCCACATGCCATTGTGTGCGAGCCATTTGGAGCCACTTCCCGTATATAATATATGGAGTGAACGACTTATAACTGATGATTATGAACCTTAGTACTGCTGGGATTGCAGGCCAATAGCTTTCTTTATATCCTACTAGTAGTCCCCCGCGGTGTTACCCGCGTTGTGCCCATTCCCGTGGGAATTTCGGGAATTTTTATACATATAAACCTTCCTCTTGAATCACTCTGTCTATTAAAAAAACCGAGTCAAAATACGTGCAGTAGTATTTAAGTTTATCGCGAACAGACAGACGCGGCTATCATATTACATCTACGCCACGATCCCGGAATAAACCCGTGACCCCCGACCTCTAACATGAATATATAATTATATATTACCCGGACAAATTCACACGCGGTTAATTAGACCCAAACTAAGCTCTAGGCTTGAATTATAGAATCTAACTCACTGATACTACTACATATACACACACAAATACTTTATAAGAATATATTATCGACACCCAGACGTCGCCAACAACTATGTCTTCACATATTGTTACTCCGTTGAATCGAACCCGCAACCCCCGACACAGTAAGCGTTCTCATTGGGACGGGCTTGTGTAACCACTAAGCTATTTCGGTCAACCCAAAGTGAGTCCGGATCGATACTTTCTAATATTATACCTTAAAACTGGTTTTATGGATATCGAACGATAGCTGAACGGAAGTTCTTTGTTCAATTATTTTATTTCAGGGTTCCGTATGCAAAAACGTGACCTTATTACTAAGACACCGTTATCTATTCATCTCAAAAAGTAAAAAATGTAATAGCCTCTAATGTCCCACTGCTGGGCAAAGGCCTCTCATCTCACTGAAGATCAGTCAGTGAGGAGAATTAGGCATAATCACCATGCTGGCCTAATGCGGGTTGGTAATTGCAAACCGAGCTATGTTTGATAAATAGGAAACATGTTTTGCTCGACCTGGGACGTGAACCCGAGATCTCAGTCTTAGCGGGTGAGTGCACATACCACTAGACCAGCAAGGCGTTATTAATAATAAGGTTTATTAGATCCAAACTTAACTCTAGGCTTGACCTTAAAGATAATAAATACATACATATAATAAAAACAAGCCGCGCCCGCGGTTTTACCCGCATGGTGCCCGTTCCTTTGAGAATTTCGGGATGAAAAATTATCTATATCCTTCCTCGATAAGTGGCCTATCCCACACTGAAAGAATTTTACAAACCGGACCAGTAGTTCCTGAGATTAGCGCGTTCAAACAAACAAACAAACTCTGCAGCTTTATAACATTAGTAGAGGTACTAAAAACTAGGTTATCTGTCATCACCAGGCTATGATAGCTACAGTTGAAATTTTCACAGATGCATTTATGTTCCAACTATAACAACAAATATAATTAAAAACAGAATAAAATGGACTTTTAGTGAAACAAACATTCAACAAACATGATCTATTGAATAGATAACTAGCGGCCGCCCTCGCTTCTCTTCGGGTAAAAAACACCCCATACTAGGGGTTGAATTTCACAAATTACTTTTTAGTGCTCACGTACATCATGAAAGGAACTCAATTTTCACGTTTTTAGATATAGTGGTTTCGGCTGTACGTTGATAAATAAGTCAGTCAGTCAGCAGCCAGTCAGGTATGCCTTTTATATATAGATACTACTACGTTTTGCCATATATTTAGGGGTGGAATACCCTTAACATTTAGGGGGATGAACAATAGATGTTGTGCAATTCTCAGACCTACCCGATATGCACACAAAATTTCATGAGAAACGGTCAAGCCGTTTCGGAGGAGTTTTACTACAAACACAGCGACACGAGAATTTTATATATTTAGATGATGCGGAACTGTTTCCCGTGAGTCCGACTCGCACTTGGCCGGTTTTTTGATTAAACGATTAGGCCCATCGCAGACGACAGACTTTTTGTGCGATCGAGTCTGCGGCGCACAAAAATTCGGTCGCGGATTGTCGCGGATTTTTGCGCGTCGTGTGCGTTACTGCATATAATTACATAGGTTCTATTTTCACAGACTAAAAAGTGCGTCACGGATAGTCTGTCGTCTGCGATGGGCCTTTTATAGGTAATCGTTGTACTACGTGTATTCAAATTACGGCTCACTGTGGCAGCCATTTTGTTTGTTATTTTAACCTCGAACTACAATGAGGGTTGTTGTAAAGTTTGTCTTATTACCATATGCATAAAATGTTGAAAAGAAAATATATTTTACTAGGAACGCCCTTCAGTTTTACCCCCGTTGTGCCCGTTCCCGTGGGAATTTCGCGAATTTTTATACAGGTAAACCTTCTTCTTGAATCATTCTATTAAAAAACCGCATCAAAATCCGTTGCGCAGTTTTAAAGATCTAAGCATACATAGGGACAGACAGCGGAAAGCTACTTCGTTTTAATGTATGTAGTGATGACGAGTAAATGTACCTGAATAAATTCACTCACGGTTAATTAAGCCCAACTAAGCTTAAAGCTTGTATTAAAGGATCTAACTAACTGATACTACTACATAGATACTTTCTATGTATATATAATTGACACCCCGACATTTATGGTATGTTTTAAGTAATGTCTTTCCCGCAGGATATATAGGATAAACCAGAATACGTAAAAGCACAACGTCTTTCAACACACACATTTAGACTCACACTTTCACAATGGTATACCTAAGTAGAATGTAGTCATAATACTTGGTGAGCTAGGAAAGTGCACCACCAGCTCGACAACCTAGCAGCCGCCACTGGTCTTTTGCCAAAATAAAAAAAACATTAACTAAGCGATGTTAAGCAACGTGCAGCTCGGTCCGTACTTAGATGGGTGGCCGATAGTGGCATTTCTATCTGAGCGCTACCGTGCTTCGGAGGGCACGTTAAGCCGGTCCCGGTTGTTCAAATCGTGTCGGAGGTCTTTAGGCGTTCTACACAATTAACAGCCTCCGTGGTCTTGTGGTTTGAGCGCCCGGCTCACGATCCGAAGGTTCCGGTTTCGATTCCCGGTGGGGATATCTCACAAAAATCTCTTTGTGAAACTTTCCTCAGTTTGGTTAGGGCATTGCAGGCTGAATCACCTGATTGCTCGAAAAGTAAGATCATTCCGTGCTTCGGAGGGCACGTTAAGCCGTCGGTCCCGGTTACTTTCTACGGAAGGAAGTCGTTACTTGAGCCATGTCAGAGGCCTTTGGCGGCTCAATAACTCTGACACCAGGATCGGTCAAATTGACCATCCATAGAGGTCAAACATAAAACATCCTTCTTTTTGCGTCAGGATTAAAACTAGAAGGCACTGCCAGTAATAGTTAGTCATTAACTAAATTACTATGCACCGCAGTCGACTAACGTAATAACAGCGAGCTAAGTTAGAAACTTGTTTCAAATTGTACAAATGGCTGGACATATCACTGATTATAGTAATGAAATAATTATATTAAAATTCGGCTACTATTTTTATTCACTCTAGTAATTAAGCTAGATTCAACTGCGTTAACTTTATTTAATTTTAAGTGAGAGGACTTTGATCTGCAGTGTATTATAGGACGATACTTTGCATTAGTGCTTGCTTGTGATTACGTGTACTCCTCGCTGTACTACCATCTTCAGTGAGAGGACTTTGATCTGCAGTGCCTTATAGGACGATACTTTACATTAGTGCTCGCTTGTGATTACGTGTACTCCTCGCTGTACTACCATCTTCAGTGAGAGGACTTTGATCTGCAGTGTCTTATAGGACGACACTTTGCATTAGTGCTCGCTTGTGATTATGTGTACTCCTCGCTGTACTACCATCTTCAGTGAGAGGACTTTGATCTGCAGTGTCTTATAGTACGATACTTTACATTAGTGCTCACTTGTGATTACGTGTACTCCTCGCTGTACTAACATCTTCAGTGAGAGGACTTTGATCTGCAGTGTCTTATAGTACGATACTTTACATTAGTGCTCGCTTGTGATTACGTGTACTCCTCGCTGTACTAACATCTTCAGTGAGAGGACTTTGATCTGCAGTGTCTTATAGGACGACACTTTGCATTAGTGCTCGCTTGTGATTATGTGTACTCCTCGCTGTACTACTATCTTCAGTGAGAGGACTTTGATCTGCAGTGTCTTATAGAACGATACTTTACATTAGTGCTCGCTTGTGATTACGTGTACTCCTCGCTGTACTACCATCTTCAGTGAGAGGACTTTGATCTGCAGTGTCTTATAGGACGATACTTTAAATTAGTGTTCGCTTGTGATTACGTGTACTCCTCGCTGTACTAACATCTTCAGTGAGAGGATTTTGTTATAGAATGATACTTGTAATACAGATAAGATATTAATAATCCAAACCTCTTTACATAATAAGCAAGAAATAAAACGTTTTTCTCTTCGCTCGTAAAAACGAAAAGATATAATCCTCTTCAAGCGTTTGATTTTATTTGTTTCACCTTGGATGTGGTACGTTTAACCTCTAACAAAAAGGAGGATTATAAGTTTCACTTTGTTTTCTTGTGTTATTCTGTGGATATATAGATTTATCTATACTGAAGAGTGTGATTGTTTGAACGCGCTAATCTCAAAAACAATCAATCCAAATTGAATAACTATTTTTGTTATAGATAGCCGCATTCAACGGAAAGCTTATTGGCATATTTGTATTGTAAACTTTCCATTTAAACACGCACAACGCGGGTAAAACCGCGGGGTGCTGCTAGTTCTTTCTATAGTAAAGAGGAAATATTAATTTTCTTCCATATACTTCTAATTTTCTTGTACTCGAACTATTTTATTAAAACATTTTTTCCATTCATTGCTAAACACTTTTTCATATTTGTTTCTAACGTACTAATCTTTGGAACTAACCGTCAGATTTAAAAAAGTATTTTCGTATACGATACCCAAATTCAAGAGAAAAAATACAGTCTATTTTTATCCCGAAATTCCCACGGGAACTGCAAAAGGTATGAAAAACCGCGGAGCGCCGCTAGTTACAAAATATTCATGCGATATTACTACGACCGCTACGGATGAATGCTACGGAGTACCTACGAAAAGCTCGCTGCTACGCCGTAGCACTTTAATTTCAATAAATTCTTTGGCAAAGAATATTTTCTTAGGAAATAGTATTCTAGATTTAGTTATATTCAAAACGATGGAATATTTATATTACATATATGAAACGAAGATAATATTTCGAATTCGACTGGTAATTCACAAAAAAGGGTGATAAGTCTTATTCTCCTTATAATCATTACTTTTATGTTTCTCGTATCTATCTCATATATTCGTAGAATTTTATCCCAAAATTCCCGTGTACAACGCGGTTAAGTCGTGAGGCGCTAGTGGGCGCTAGTACCCGTTCCCGCGGGAATTTCGGGATGTCTGCACATATTGTTGACTCCGTTGAATCGAACCCTCAACCCCCGGCACAGTAAGCGCTCTTACTGCCACTGTGACAACGGGCTTGTCAAAATCTTCTTAATTTTGGTTTACTTGTTTATTAAATCAGTCAGCCTGTACCGGCGTTTCGGTTAATTTTTCTATTTTATTTTCAATATTACTATATTATAATATGTACGTCATCTTTTAATGCTAGAGTCTATCCAATAAGAGTAGGGGGCGTCTGGAAACCAGCGTTCTACCGAGGCCTCGGTCCAGGTAAAACATCAGCTGAGATGCCTCCCATTGCTACACTATTTTTTAGCCTTAAGTAATACGTGAATGTATTTTTCCTATTTTTTGTGGCAATAAATTTTATTTTATAACTTCCGGAAAAACTCGCAGTATTTCGCTAACATACGAATAATGATTAAGTAACTCATTCCATATGTGATTGAGGTTACAAAAGGGCGACCCTATCAGACCCTTGAAACCACCGGTCCGGTACCCTTGCGGTGAGCAGGATCCCGTCAAAAAACGTATATTACTAATGAAGCATTTATACATTTATGTATGTCTAATACATTACTCGGTAACCTACTGATATAAATGCGAAGTTTGTGAGGATGGTTTGTTCCTCTTTCACGAAAAAACTACTGGACGGATTTGAATGAAACTTTAAAGTTATATAGGTTATACATCAGAATAACACATGGGATACATTATATCCCGAAATTCCCGCGGGAACGGGTAAAACGTGGGTGAAACCGCGGGGCGCGGCTAGTTAATATTATAAATGCGAAAGTTTGTGAGGATGGATGTATGTATGTTTGTTACTCTTTCACGAAAAAACTACGAAACGGATTTGGATGAAACTTTACAGTAATATAGGTTATACATCAGAATAACACATGGAGTACATTTTATCCCGAAATTCCCGCGGTAGCAACGCAGGCAAGACCGTATAGCGTTAGTAGTTATTTCTACTTTATTCAACATACTCAGAAGAGTATGTTGAATAAAGTAGAAATAACTACTGAGTAGAAACTCATAAACTTTTAAGTTCACTCACCGTCGTAAGCTCATCTTGATCAATAGAGCTTCCAAAGTCCAAACCTTTAATTATCACTTTCAAACTCTGTTTAAAATCCAACTATTAAGTTTCAAGAATAAACCAATTAAATTCTCATAGAAAACAAAACACAATCACAAAGAAAACATTTTTTTAAAATTTACACTATCTAACGCACTCAGAGACGTTCATTAAATGGACACTTAACTAATTGACGTAATTTATCATACACTAGCAGCACCCCGCGGTTTTACCCGCGTTGTGTCCATTCCTGTGGGAATTTCGGGATGAAAAGTAGCCTATGTTACTCGTGGATAATGTAGCTTTCGAATGGTGAAAGAATTTTTAAAAACGGTCCTGTAGTTTTTGAGCCTATTCATTACAAACAAACAAAGTTTTCCTCTTTATAATATTAGTGCATTTCACGTCTCTGAGTACGAACGTTAGTCATCTATCACAAAAATTACTTTAAGTTAGCTTTACAAATTAAACGTGGTTTTAAATAATACTCATTAGCTTAAAAGCGTTTATTAACACTAGCAGCGCCCTGCGGCTTTGCCCGCGTTGAGCCCGTTCCCGTAGGAATTTTCGAAAATCCTTTCTTAGTGTGCACTTACATCACTTGAAGAACCTTCCTGCCAAATTTCATGTTTCTAGGTGTAGCGGTTGAGGCTGTGCGTTGATTATCAGTCAGTCAGTCAGTCAAGACTTTGAATTTTATCTATACTAATATTATAAAGCTGAAGAGTTTGTTTTGTTTGTTTGTTTGTTTGTTTGTTTGTTTGTTTGTTTGTTTAAACGCGCTAATCTCAGAAACTACTGAACCGATTTCAATAATTCTTTCACTGTTAGATAGTCTATTTATCGAGGAAGGCTATAGGCTACATTTTATCCCGAAATTCCCACGGGAACGGGCACAACGCGGGTAAAACCGCGGGGCGCTGCTAGTATATGTATATAGATAAAGTGAGTTCACAATCTCAAGGCTGACGTGTTTAATAGCACGCTAGCGTCACATCTATTCCAACTAGCTAGCCCACCCGTTCGCGAAAGAATTTAGGGATTTTACTACTTTACACATTTAATACTAGCAGTGCCTTGCGGTTTTACCCGCATTGTACCCGTTCCCGTGAGAATTACAGGACGAAAAATATCTTACAACCTTCCCGTTGAATGTGGCTATCTAATACAAAAAGAATTATTCAAATCGGATTGGTAGTTTTTGAGATAAGCGCGTACAAACAAAAAATCAAACTTTTTAGCTTTATTATATTTGTATAGATATTTTGTTTACGGCAAAGAGTCAGGTCTTTACGCTGCAGTAGTATATTGCAGGTCGGTCATTACTTAACAATACGTTTTATCGATATACAATGCATTGCTGTAGCAATGGAATACAAAAGTCTGTAAAAGTTGTTATATTAAATTAACATACATATGATTTTTTTTGTAGATACATGCATATTTTTTTGTAAATACAAATTGGTCAAATAAAAAAGCTTCAAGCTTCTTATCCAACTGCTGGGCAAAAATCTTTCTCATTACAAGAATAAATTACCAAACAAATATCGTAATATTACTCGTATTTCAACAAATAAAGTATTTCATTACAATGCTTACAAAAATTTAACTTATTCATTCCACACTTTCCTACTGCTGCACAATGACTTTCCCCAAATACCAATATCTTCAACAAAGGAAGTCCAAATATCCCTACTAATATTATAAATGTCAATGTAAGTTTGTTTGTTACGCTTTCACGCCAAAACTACTGAACCGATTTGAATGAAATTTAGTACACAGTTAGTCCAGAGCCTGAGGAAGGACATAGGTTACTTTTTATCCCGTAATTCTCGCGGGAACGGGTACAACGCGGGGAAACCGCGGGGCTAGTTTTGCTATAATTTTGAAACAAATTCTTTTATATTTTAATTTGATTAAAATAGTATTGACATTATTAACGAACATTTTTAAATTTCACTGTAGAGTATAAATTAACCACATTTACTTTATAAAGCTAAATTATAGTACGAATAATATACCAAACAATGAAATCGAACACTTTTTGAACATCAATTCCGAATTTCTTTGACACAACAACCGAGATCGAAGTCCCAAACCCAACTGAATTTCAGAAACTACGAAACTCGTCGTACTGAATATAATATCACAAAAATCAACCTTATTACACATGCTATAAGGCATCAAATTGTTTGTAACAATTCCTGGTAGATACTAACCTTTGGTGTTACAAAGAAAACTACAGCCGAACAATATGCTTAAGAAATATGAGTATTATTGCAGAGAGATAAGATTGTATTTCCTTTGTGTAGTTTAGTTGTATTATAATTTTGAAAATATGAATGGTAATTTGAGCTTTATGGGTGCAGAAATAAGCGCAAATTTTGTGTAGCAATTGGTTGGTTGTATTTGTATAAAATTAGTCCGGTTTTATTGACTAGCATTTGTCTATAGATTGCGCTGTATTTTTGTAATCTTCAATACATATAATATAACAAACTCTCCGGCCGCGTCTGTCTGTCTCTCTCTCTGTCTGTTCACGATAAACTCAAACACCACTGCACGGATTTTGACGCGGATTTTTTGAATAGATAGAGTGAGGTATAAAAATTCCCCAAATTCCCACGGGAACGGGCACAACGAGGGCAAAACCGCAGGACGGTGCTAGTACTAAAATATTTTTTCAATTCCAACTGATAGCTCCAAAAGATTATCGCGATCAAACAGAAAACACGAAACACAAAACACGCTATAACCTCACCTAACCGACTTTATCAAATCGACTGTATGTTTTTTGTTATAAAAAAAAAATATACTTGGACCAATTCACACACAGTTAATTGGACCCAAAGTAAGCTCTAAGCTTGTGTTATGGAATCTAACTCACTGATACTACTACATAATATGCATACACAAATACTTTATATGAATATATAATTGACACCCAAACGTCGTCGCCAACAACTATGTCTTCACATATTGTTGACTCCGGGCGGGGATCGAACCCGCAACCCCCGACACAGTAAGCGCTCTCACTGCCACTGTGCCAACCGGCTTGTTTGTTTGTTATTTGATATCTCAGACGTTTATGAATTAGTACAAGCACGCCTTCGGTATATGTTACAAAATTGACTGCAAAAACGTTGATTTTTTTCAGAAAAATCTGGTTTTTCGAAAATGTTATCTACTCGTCGCTACATAGTATAAAAGAAAGTCGCTTTCCGCTGTCTTTCTGTCCCTATATATGCTTAGATCTTTAAAACTACGCAACGGATTTTGACGCGGATTTTTTAAATAGATAGAGTGATTCAATAGGAAGGTTTTTTTATTTTATTTATGGAATTTATGGAATTCACACGGGAACGGGCACGACGCGGGTAAAACCGCGCTGCTAGTATACTAATAAAATAAAGCTTTGATTTTTTGTTTATATCAACGCGTTAAACTTAGGAATTCAATAATTCTTTTTGTAATGGATAGCCACATTCAACGGGAAGGTTAAAAGCTATTTTTCATCCCAAAATTCCCACGGGAACGGGTACAACGCGGGTAAAACTGTGGGACTCTGCTAGTATTAGATTAGATTAAAGATAACTAAGAAATAGGTTCCATTTCAGATTATTTTTTGCAGCTAAGTTTGTTCAAAATTTATAGTTGTTCTAAGCTTGTAATAGGCAAAGTTTGTAAGTTTGACCGTGCAAAGTTACCTTGAAAAATAGTGCTTGCCAAAATGACAAAAGTCATGCATCGATAGTAGAACTAGCCTAGTAACAGCCTCCGTGGTCTAGTGGTTTGAGCGCTCGGCTCACGATCCGGAGGTTCCGGGTTCGATTCCCGGTGGGGATATCTCACAAAAATCACTTTGTGAGACTGTCCTCAGTTTGGTTAGGGCATTGCAGGCTGAATCACCTGATTGCCCGAAAAGTAAGATGATTCCGTGCTTCGGAGGGCACGTTAAGCCGTCGGTCCCGGTTACTTTCTACGGATAGTAGTCGTTACATGAGCCATGTCAGAGGCCTTTGGCGGCTCAATAACTCTGACACCAGGATTGGTCAGGTTGACCATCCACTCGATAAGAAGAAGTAGAACTAGCAACAACCCGCGGTTGTACCTGCGTTGTACCCGTTCTCATGGGAATTTCAGGATAGTATGTAGCGTATATTTTAGAATAAACAATTAGAAAAAACTACAAACTTTTTCTCATATCACTTTAGAGATTGTTTTGTAAAGATAGACATACAAACCAACTTATTACTAACTCACATCTCTATACGTAAAAGACAATCACAATAAAATAAGGGAATCGTAACCTTAATTAAGTAAAACAATAAGATGTCTATCAGTAAATTAAACATTTCTATATATAATTAACATCATACGAAACAAAACAGTAAAGATCATCGCTCATATACCCATCCGGTACTCGCTTGACGCGCGCCATTTTGTATTTCTTTGAATTGATGTGACATCTTTAATTACATTTTTGGAACGAAGTTCCTTATCGCGCGTTGCGAAAGGGGGCTAGACGGAAAAAAAGGTAACGACACTTTTTAGGCCAGAGAGGGACAGACAGAGAAACTTGCGCACGCCAGAGAGAGACAGACATAGAAACATGCGCGAGAGAGACGGCGCGGCGCGCATGTTTCTCTGTCTGTCTCTCTCTCTCTCTCTTATAGCTAGCTAGATATTTTCGTTTCGTCTTTCTATTTCGCATTGAACAGTGTGGTGTCGCGACGATTATTTTTGTTGATAATAAATAAACTTCGTTCCATCCGGGTGTCCCTTGACACCTCTCAAGTTTTTTATTTTACATTTTTATCTGACGTTTCGGCTATGTATTCTGTATAGTAGTAGTGTTCGTTTAAACTTAAGAGACCAGTATCGTTAGACCGTGTCAAATGCCTTCTCGAACTTTCTTACTTACAGCCCGAGGCATAAGTAACCAAACTTTCACACTGCCTCGCTGTGTCTAAACGGGATAGGTGAACAGTGACCTTTACATCATAAAGTCGCATTCAGGCTTATTTTATAACGGTTCTTGTATCGCCTAACGGATTTACACGCTTTAGCAAGGCCTCCGGCTTGGTCAATGCAACCTCTAAAGCACGGTGGCGCTCAGATAAAAAATACCTTCCTTTAGGCCTGACGTTCATCGCGTTCCCGAAGAGTCCGCCCGCCTGCCCACGCGCGTAGACACGCGACGGTTGCCCGTTGCGGGTGCCCGCTTAACGCAGTTAAGCCCTTAGTCATTTTCAATCTTTCGGGATTTGTACACATTATTAACGTAGTACTATGGTGTTTTCACTGCTGCAGGCTGCAGGTCAAGCCTGGTAAAGTGGGGCTACTCCACTAAGTCGGAGTGTGACTGCGGTGCCCCAGACCAGGACATGGTTCACATCTTGTCCTGTCCTCTGTGCCCTACCACCTGCACTAAAGAGGACTTACTGAACGTATCAGACGCTGCCCTCTCTCTTGTGAATTACTGGTTCCGGGAAAATATTAATACTGAAAATTATTTTGCGCCATTGACTCGAAAGAAGAAGAAGAAGAAGAAGAAGAAGGTGTTTTCACAGCACAAAAACATATTTTAGTACGTAAAAACACTTACTTGTATGTATGGATGTATGTTTGTTACTCTTTCACGCAAAAACTACTCAACGGATTTGGATGAAACTTTACAGTAATGTAGGTTATACATCAGAATAACACATGGGATACATTTTATCCTGAAATTCCCGCGGGAACGGGTACTACGCGGGTGAAACCGCGGGGCGTGGCGATTACATACATACATCCTCACAAACTTTCGCATTTATTATATTAGTAGGACTCGAACCTAAAACACTAGCAAACCCTAAATGTACGAAAATATTTTGACAAGCAATTCCGAATTAGCACACTCCAATAATTCAATTTGCCAAGCGACAATTACTCTTAATACAATCGAAATAAAGTCCAACAAATTGACGTTGAGTTTTTGGGCAAACTTTTACATTGTAAGTTGAAATAAGCTTTCTGTAGGAGTAAATAAAGTCCAAATTCGTTAAGTTGTTTCTTCTTATTTTTGTTCTCAAGTTAATTGGACCTATTTCGCTCGAGATACTTTCCGTGTTCGTTTCGTTCATATAGATTTTTAGCATTTAATATTTTGTGCCTAATTAATACAAAAGGTTGTTTCCCAGAACGTCTAATAGGATTTAAGACCCGTCCTAATAACCCGCTTCCGTGGTCTTGTAGTTTGAGCGCTCAGCTCACGATCCGGAGGTTCCGGGTTCGATTCCCGGTAAGGACAATATCGCACAAAAACCTCTCTGTGAGACTATCCTCAGTTTGGTTTGGGCATTGCAGTGAATCACCTGATTGCCCGAAAAAGAAAGATGATTCCGTGCTTCGGAGGGCACGTTAAGCCGTCGGTCCCGGTTACTTTCTACGGATAGTAGTCGTTACATGAGCCATGTCAGAGGCCTTTGGCGGCTCAATAACTCTGACACCAGGATTGGTCAGGTTGACCATCCACTCGGTGAAGAAGAGAAGGCCAAAATAACTAACTTTGTTCATGTAAGTAGCCAACCCTGGTGTCGGAGATTTTAGTGCACCTAAAGGCCTCCGACATTGTCAGACAATGGAAACAACCGGCACCGAAAATCTGACGTGCCAAAGCACGAAAGCGCTATTTATATCACAGACTTTTGTCCCCAAAGACTAAGGGTGCTTTCAAATTATGCGTTTCGTGTCGGACCGCTGCGGTGCCAAAGCCGTGCGTTTGTCGTATTGTGAACGTACGATCGTGTGTTTTCATACAAATCGAGCAGTGCGGCAACAGTGCGTACTAAAATTATTTCGCGGTACCGACGCCGCACTGTTGCCGCACTGCTCGATTTGTATGAAAACACACGATCGTACGTTCACAATACGACAAACGCACGGCTTCGGCACCGCAGCGCGGTCCGACACGAAACGCATAATTTGAAAGCACCCTTAGTCCCTCGTCTCTCAGAATGTTTTCCATCATTTTGAATCGAATCAATACTTCTTCTCGTAAAATAGTTTTGGCAAAACCCAAAAAGTTTTGGAACTCACATCGAGATAAATGGATGGCCGAGTTTGTGTTATGTAATCTAATATTATATACTAGCTTTGTCCCGCGGTTTAAACCGAGGTGCACCCGTTCCTGTGGGAATTTCGGGATCTTTATTACGTTTTATCCTATTCCTGACCTAGATAAATAAAACAAAAAACTAATCATTAAAATCGGTCCAGCCGTTCTCGAGTTATGAATAAAGTAACTAACACGACTTCACTACATAGTATAAAACAAAGTCGCTTTCCACTGTCTGTCTGTCCCTATGTATGCTTAGATCTTTAAAACTACGCAATGGATTTTGACGCGGTTTTTTAGATAGATAGAGTGATTCAAGAGGAAGATTTATATGTATAAAAATTCCCGAAAATCTCACGGAAACGGGGACAACCCGGGTGAAACAGCGGGGCGCTGCTATTTTTTTTATATAGATTTAGATTAGAGGGTAATTAAATAAGGAAGTATCAAGTCCTATGGGTATTTATATATATCATCATCCTCCGTGGCGTGACGTAATGGAGAACCTTGGGCTTAAACTCGTTCATGAGCTCGGATGTGGCTTGCAAAGCCAAATTTTGTTGTGAAGGTCCTGTTGCAGAGCGCGCAATGCAACTGACCATCAGCATTGAATGTGTACGTGTAGGAAGGTTTCGGACGGGCCTTTTTGAGAAGGCGTTTGGCATCAAGATCTTTTTGATAAATATAGACTACATTTTGAATTTAAACTACGTTTACGGATACACTTCGCTTTTATTTTACATTTTTATCTGACGTTTCGGTTCTAAAGGATCCGTGGTCAGATAAGAAGACTGACTTAAGAAACCAGTAGATATAGAGGAGCAGCGCCCCACAGTTTTACCCGCGTTGTGCCAGTTTCCGTGGGAATTTGGAAATGAAAAATAGCCCATCATCGTCCTCTTGAATGAGACTAACAGTAAGAATTATTAAAATCGTCTTGTATAGATTAGTCATGATATTTTCAGTGAGAAAATCAGTTGGATACAACAAACCATTACCTCGTTTTTACAAGTCCTTTATTTCTCGTATTCGGTCGTGTTAACATAACAGGACATAAAGCTTACAAATTCTATCCACGCATCATATATTTTATCACAATGGCTGAGACAGAACAAACATAATAAAATCAGTTGTGTTATGTTCCTAGTTCTGTCGACAAACACATTTCTAAGTCGATAAGTCAGTTATGTTGGGACAAAATGGCTACCTCTAAGGGGAATGAATTTGTTTTGGTATCACAAGCCTGTTGGCACAGTGGCGTGTGAGTTCAGTTATAACGGTGGAATTGGGGCTGAGATCCAAATACACCGTTTCCATCTTTAACCACGTTCAACTAAACTCCGTTTTAATTATTCAACTTTGATGTTTCGGTCTCAGTTCAGTTTTGACAAGCCCGTTGTCACAGTGGCAGTGAGAGCGCTTACTGTGTCGGGCATGCGGGGTCGATTCAACGGAGTCAATATGTGAAGATATAGTTGTTGGCGACTGGATGTCAATTATGTATTCGTATAAAGTATATTGTGTGTATTTATATGTAGTAGTAAGTTAGATAACATAAAATTATATAGGCAATTTTTCATCCCAAAGTTCCCGGGCACATCGCGAGTAATACCAAGGGCCGTTTTGTTAGTCAGTCATTCATTTCAAGTATGTGGCCAACTCTGAAGTCGGAGTTTTTAGACCGCCTAAAGGCCTCTGACATGGTCTGACGACCTAACAACCGGGATCGACTGCTTGACGTGCGCTCCGAAGCAAGGGGACGTCTAAAAACTCCGACACCAGGGTTAGTCACTGACCTACTCGGATTTACTACTATTTTTAAGGCAGAAGACAGTTTTATTTGCGTCAAATAATTCAGTCTAAATACAGATGTAACTAAAGCAAGTTCAGACTCGAATATGAATTCTTTTATCCTAAAATCTTTTGCCGTTTTCAGAGTGAAACAAAAGTATACATAAGTAAGACACATCTTCGCAATATCAAGAATGATTTAATACAATACCGTCTTGCGAAAACAAGATAACAAATAAAGGTATAAAAGATTGTTCTCTCTCAAATGGGATTCGCGACCATTTTCACATAATTCTGAAAGTATAAGTTAGGAAGAAAGTTATTCAAGTTTTACGCTAAAAGATAAGTTGTGGGTCTATGAATATAGCGGTTCCTTTAAGTGTTTTGGGGTGCGATTCATAAAAGCGGAGCGGAGCGGAGCAGAGCCTGACTCAACAATCACAGCGCATTGTGATTGTCAAACAACTTCTTCTTATCGAGTGGATGGCCAACCTGACCAATCCTAGTGTCAGAGTTATTGAGCCGCCAAAGGCCTCTGACATGGCTCAAGTAACGACTACTATCCGTAGAAAGTAACCGGGACCGACGGCTTAACGTGCCCTCCGAAGCACGGAATCATCTTACTTTTCGAGCAATTGGGCTTTTGAAAAAAAATTTTTTTGTGGTAAATGG
Organism: Cyclophora albipunctata; assembly: GCA_963082685.1. NCBI lineage: Eukaryota > Metazoa > Arthropoda > Insecta > Lepidoptera > Geometridae > Cyclophora > Cyclophora albipunctata. Next base: position 3,006,481 of record OY720142.1, read on the forward strand.
AAAGATTATATATTAGTTTTATAACAAAACTATTTTTATTTTATTTTTTTCGCAATAATTCAAAAGTTATTTCAAAATAAAAATTATTTTTTGAGTCCAGTACCGAAAACACTCGGACAACTCCCGAACAAACCCGAGCGCGTGTGACGTCATAATGTATAGCCCCATTCGGTACACGTGTAATAGCCGTAAACGCTGTACGTACTTATGGTTAAATAGCTATACATTATCACGTCACAACCACGGTGACCAATTATGGCGCGTTTATAGTCACGTAATTTTTATTCAATTTTTAATTGTATATAATTAATTGAAAAAATATTTTTTTTAAGTTTTTTGCATTAAATATCAATATTATTAATAATAAAGTTTTAAAATACATAAAAAAACTCAATATTTTTTTTTTTCAAAAGCCCAATTAGGTGATTCAGCCTGCCCTAACCAAACTGAGGAAAGTCTCACAAAGAGATTTTTGTGAGATATCCCCACAGGGAATCGAACCTGGAACCTCCGGGTCGTGAGCCGGGCGCTCAAACCACAAGACCACGGAGGCTGTCAAACAACGCATTGACATTGTCAAAATCTTTTCGTAATGCATTGTGGTTGGTCAGTTGAACTCCGCCCAGCTCCGGTTCGCTTGATTGGAAATGCATTCTAAAATCAAACCGTTATTACTCAATTAATTTACATTTTAGTGACACTTGTCTATGGCAAGGTCATAGGTTCAAGTCCCGGAGCGGGCGAATCCTGATTAGTACCCATTTCACTAAAATTATGTGTTTGAGATAACTACCGCAGTCGACGCGCGTGGTGATTACGACATACTCCTCACTGTACTGATATCTCCAGTGAGATGAGAGACTTTTATCTTACAGCATGACAATACAGGCTAATACTTTTTTGTTTCAAACGCTGGGAAATCCAAGGGGTTCCTTTCCCAAAGGCTAAAACGGGACCCTATTACTGAGACTTCGCTGTCCGTCCGTCCGTCCGTCTGTCACCAGGCTGTATCTCAAGAACGGTGATAGCTAGACAGTTGAAATGTTTACAGATGATGTATTTCTATCGCCGCTATAACAACAAATACAATAAAACAAATATTCAAGGGGAGGTGATTTTTTGCTGTATTTTATAGTACGGATCCCTCCATGCGCGAGTCCGACTCGCACTTGGCCGGTTTTTTTTTACTTACTAAATCAACCTTCTGTAACGCGAAAAAACCCGCAGTAATACATTCATGATACCTTAATTTGGTGTATAAAAGGGTTATTTTTTCGTAAAAGGTTACCAAATGATGTTTAATATTCTGTCCAATGAAGCGGAGCGGGACAGCGGAGCGGAAAAGCGGTGCAAAATATTAACCAATAGAATAGCTTGAAATCTATACTAATAATATTAAAGAGGTACATTTTTTAAGTTTGTTTGTTTGGATGTTCGAGCTAATCTCGGGAATTACCAGCCCGATTTGAATAATTCTTTTTGTAAAGGATAGTCATATTCAACGGGAAGGGTATAGGCTATTTTTTCATTCCTACGAGAACTGATATTTAATATTTTTCCCGCCAATTTTAGGGACTGAAGACCCTTTTATTACGCCTTGGTTGAAGTTACCAAAAGTTTGTAGTATGTACTTTGGTCCATTTTCTTTTAGTATTCATATATTACAAAAAAATATATATTTTAATTTGTCAGCTGTCGGGGCCGGATTTTAAGCGGACGTCCCACTTCACAATTGTCACCATGCTATGCCAATACCTCAGCGTCACTACAACTATTACTTTCTACGGATAGTAGTCGTTACATGAGCCATGTCAGAGGCCTTTGGTGGCTCAACAACTCTGACACCAGGACGGTCAGGTTGATCATCAACTCGATGAAGAAGAAGACCTCATTATGACATATTATCTCCGATCATCTTCATCTCCCATCTTCACCTAACATCTCCACCTATTATCTTTCATTAATTTCGAGTAAGTAGTTAGTTAGTGACCAACCCTGGTGTCAGAGTTTTTAGACCACATACGGCCTCCTAAATGGTCTGACGACAGCAACCGGGTCCGACTGACTACTTAGCACATTATATACCATCATCGCCATTCACCAGCCATTCTTCCCATAACATCTTGTATCTCCTAACTCCCAACCTCACACCCACCTTCATCTTATACCTACTATTTGATATCTCCCAACCTATCTCCAATCTCACTTAACATCTCTTAAAGTCAGTTAAGGCCCATCTCGTAGCCAGATTTGGTAGCTAGCTACGAAATGAGAAAAGTGTTTTCCCATCTTGTAGCTAGCTACTAAATGGGAACGATCTATTCGGTAGGTTAGGGTTATTTTTTTTTTTACTAGTTAAAATCCTAAATCTTGGACTTTCGAATTCCTATTTCGTAGCCAGCTTCGAATCGGGATTATTTCTCCCATTTGGAAGCTAGCTACCAAATCTGGCTACGAGATGGGCCTAAACCTTAAAGTCTACCCTCACCTGATCGCACAGCTGGTGCCATCTTCCTCATCCTCCCGCTTGCGCCGCTTCCTCCTCACGTAAAGGTAGGCGCCCACTGCGAAGAGAGCTGCCACCGCGCCGCAGCACAGTATGGTGATCAACACCACGTTACGGGTCTTCATGATGAACTGGAATGAGAAGGTGGAGCTCAGGATATATGTTTGGAAGAAGTCGATGGAACGTACAGGTTTTTGTGACCATGTTCCTTTGAAGGGGCTGGAGTGTCAGATAAAAATCCTAACTAATATTATAAATGCGAAAGTAACTCTGTCTTCCTGTCTGTCTGTCTGTTACGCTTTCACGCCAAAACTACTGAACGGATTTGAATGAAATTTGGTACACAGTTAGTCCAGAGCCTGAAAAAGACATGGGCTACTTTTTATTGCAAAATTCTTGCGGGAACGGGTACAACGCGGGTGAATCCGTGGGGCGCTGGTTGTGTAAAATAAAAGCGAAGTGCTTCCGTAAACGTATTTACAATTTTAAAAAGTCAATATTATAGATTACGAGCAGCGCCCCGCGGTTTTACCCGCGTTGTGCCCGTTCCCGTGGGAATATCGGGAATTTTTATACATAAAAACCTTCCTCTTGAATCACTCTACCTATTACAAAAAACCGCATCAAAATCCGTTGCGTAATTTTAAAGATTTCATTAAGCATACAGACAAACAGACAGACAAAAATAGCGACTTTGTTTTATACTATGTAGTGACTACAAATCTATACTTATATTATAAAGCTGCAGAGTTTGTTTGTTTGTTTGAACGCGCTAATCTCAGGAACTACTGGTCCGATTTGAATAATTCTTTTTGTAATAGATAGCTACTTTCAACGGAAGGGTAATAGGTTACTTGTCGCTTGACGCAGTCTCGGCCCTAACCAAAAAATATCTAGGTTATGTTACACCAACTTTAAAAATGCATAAACAAATCTTCTTCTTCATCGATTGGATGGTCAACCTGACCAATCCAGGTGTCAGAGTTATTGAGCCGCCAAAGGCCCCTGACATGGCTCACGTAACGACTACTATCCGTAGAAAGTAACCGGGACCGACGGCTTAACGTGCCTTAAGCATCTTAATTTTCGAGCAATCAGGTGATTTAGCCTGCAATGCCCTAACCAAACTGAGGAAAGTCAAAGAGATTTTTGTGAGATATCCCCACCGGGAATCGAACCCGGATCGTGAGCCGAGCGCTCAAACCACTAGACCACGGAGGCTGTTGCTTAAACAAATAGGTATATTATATCAAAGTTCAACTTCAACTCCTCAAAAATACAAGCAAATTCGTTCCAAACCAGTTAAAACATATCGTTTGAAAACTACAAAATTAAACCAGCAGCACACGAGAAAAACTTTCAAAAACTCCACTGCAACCAAACTGCAGTCTTTCCTACGTAAAAACATTTATATTCCCATAACTCTACCACTTGTTCAATACATTTAACGTATACAATTTGGCATTTATCCAGGATTCCTGTGCATACTACCTTCATTTACATATTTATTACATAACACACCTTAGCTCAAACAGCAGAGAGCTGAAAATGGAATGCATGGGATTTATATTAAGTTGGTGCTGTGGATGCATCCCTTACTAATGGTTTCTCGATTAATTGTTGTGTGCGAGTTTTGAACATGATCGAGAGCAAAAGTAAGTATTGACCTATCTTTGACAAGCCCGTTGTCACAGTGGCAGTGAGAGCGCTTACTGTGTCGGGGGTTGCGGGTTCGATTCAACGGAGTCAACAATATGTGAAGACATAGTTGTTGGCGACGACGACGTCTGGATGTGAATTATTTATTCTTATGAAGTATTTGTGTATGTATATGTAGTAGTATCAGTGAGTAAGATTCCATAACACAAGCTTAGAGCTTAGTTTGGGTCTAATTAACCGTCAGTGAATTTGTCCGAATTTGTCCGGGAATCGAAGCCGTAATAAATTAGTAGCAATAGAATAACTCGAGAACGGCTGAACCGATTTGGCAGAAAATTGGTGGGGAGGTAGCTTAGAACCTGGAGACGGATATAGGATATATTATCCCGTATTTCCTACGGGAACGGGTGCGCTGTGGGTTAAACCGCGGGGCACAGCTAATAAGCAAATAAACAAATAGTACGGCCATTTTATGATATCACGAGCGATTCTATTGAGATAGACGTCGCTGGCATGTTGCATGTAATGTAATAGACATGGCGCAGGAATGCTGTGGCTAATTTAATATATTCGGAACTTGCAGTAAACAACGTCGTTTGGGATACAAATCTATAGTTATTGGCGTTAGATAAGTACTATATACATATATAACATTCAAAGTCCTGACTGACTGACTGACTGATAATCAACGCACAGCCTCAACCGCTACACCTAGAAACATGAAATTTATCAGGAAGGTTCTTCAAGTGACGTAAGTGCACACTAAGAAAGGGTTTTTGAAAATTCCTACGGGAACGGGCTCAACGCGGGCAAAGCCGCGGGGCACTGCTAGTCATCTATACTATACTAATATAATTATCTAATACTAGCAGCGCCCCGCGGTGTTACCCGCGTTGTGCCCGTTCCCGTGGGAATTCCGAGATAAAATGTATCGCATGTGGTATTCTGCTAGATAACCAATATTACTGTAAAGTTTCATTCAAATCCGTTCAGTAGTTTTTGCGTGAAAGAGCAACAAACATCCATCCATACATACATCCATCCTCACAAACTTTCTCATTTATAATATTTGTAGGATATAAAATTCTCGTGTCGTGGCGTTTGTAGTTAAACTCCACCGAAACGGCTCGACCGATTCTTTTGAAATTTTGTGTGCATATCGAGTAGGTCTGAGAATCGGACAAACCTATTTTTCTATTTTGCATCCCGAAACGGGTACGACGCGTGTAAAACCGCGGGGCACTGCTAGTTATATTAGTGTAGATATGAACTAGGTCAAACATTTATCTAATTCAAAAAAATAAGATCTAGGTTATCGAGAAAGACCTATACTAGTAAAGTAAGTAAGTCCGAGTAGGTCAGTGGCCAACCCTGGAATTTTTAGACCGCCTAAAGGCCTCCGACATGGTCTAACGATTGAAACAACCGGGACCGACAATTTAACGTGCCCTCTAGAGCACGGTAGCGCTCAGATAGAAATGTCTCCATCGGCCACCCATCCAAGTAGGGGCCGAGCTGCACGTTGCATAACAATTGCAATGAACTAACATCGCTTAGTCAAGCTACGCCACGAGCGCCATTCAATCCTGGTGCCAAACGCTTTCAAACCGAGCCGAGAGTATTTAAACATTTACGATGTAAGACACGTTAAACTATATGCAAGCTCACGAATGAGTTTGGCTCAAACATTTTTCAGCGTACTCTGCACTCTTGTTAAAATTTCAAACGTTGGCTGTTGGTACAAAAATTGGGTGAACTTAAAACTCCGACACCAACCCGGCAAGCATATAAACGAAGACATATATACATATACTATTCCCGTGCTTCGTAGGCCACGTTAAGCCGTCGGTCCCGGTTACTTTCTACGGATAGTAGTCGTTACATGCGCCATGTCAGAGGCCTTTGGCGGCTCAATAACTCTGACACCAGGACTGGTCAGGGTGACCATTCACTCGATGAAGAAGAAAATCTTCTTCTTCATCGAGTGAATTGGTAGAGAACCTGATGTTACTAATATATTGCCTAATAATTCGACGTTGCAACACCGAATATATCTCGTCTGCACAATCTAATGTACTTCTCCCACGCCAAACTCTTTACCTAAAGCCGAAACATTTAATGTAATAACATCAAAGAGAAAATGGCGCGAAGTATTTCAATAAAATTTTATTTGGAGAGGCTCCAAGCGAGTGTCGATATATTACGCGTCGAAAAATATATATTGCGCGAAATATATTAATGATCGCTTTGGCATGCGGTCTTACCCGCGTTGTACCCGTTCCCGTGAGGATTTCGGGATAAAATATATCCCATGTGTTATACTGATGTATAACCTATATTACTGTAAAGTTTCGTCAAAATCCGTTCAGTAGTTTTTACGTGAATGAGTAACAAACATACATGCCATCCTCACAAACTTTCGCATTTATAATATTAGTAGGCATAAAAATAAAACCATATAAAAACCCGATTAGTAACAACATCACGTCTTACAAGTTAATACATTTTACAGCAAACGTACTATGAATAGAAAGGTGCCGAAATTTCCCGAATTCGGCCGAATTTTCGGGCAATATTGGCCGAAAGACAACGAGGCCGAAACACCGGTATGCGGCGATTACATCGACCCGTGTGCGTTTGAACGGGCAAGTGTACTTGCTTGGGGTTGGGTAAGTGGGTTGGGCAAGTTGACTGGTATGCTAGTAGTTTTGTGTGTTGTAGTATAAATATGAATGTTTATTTTACAGATACATAAGACATTTAACCATTTTGATAATTCGTTTTGAATTAACTTTTTGTGAAAACTATTTTGTATTTTTTATTAATATTGGAAAATATACGATTAAATGGCAAATAAATCAACTCAAGTCCTTAATCTATATAAATAAAAATGAATAGCCGAAATATATGAACGTGCATAACTTCAGAACGACTGCACCAAATTGGATGATTCTTTTTTGTGTGTTCCTTATTTGTTAGGGCAAGATTTTTATATAAGAAAATAATCCCACGGGAACGGAGGCGGGTGAAACCGCGGGGAACAGCTAGTTAATAAATAAATAAAAACATCCGGATCAACTCAAATAAGGTTAATTAGACTCAAACTAAACTGTAACGCATGTACAGAGATATCAAATGCTTTCTTAGAGATTTTAACATGTGTATGAAAAATTACGTCAATCAATTTAGTGTCGATATAATAAACACCACAGAGCGCGAAACTAAGGTTGTATTGTCTTCTACTTTTCCTCACTCGTACTTCACTATATAGTTTTAAACAAAGTCGCTTTCCGCTGTGTCTGTCTGTCTGTCCCTATGTATACTTAGATCTTTAAAACTCGCAACGGATTTTTATGCGCTTTCTTTTTATTAGATAGAGTGATTTAATAGAAACGTTTATATGAATAAAAAATTCCGAAATTCTCAAGGGAACGGGCACAACACGGGTAAAACCGCGTCAAATCCGTTGCGTAGTTTTAAAGGTCTAAGCATACATAGGGACAGACAGACAGACATCGGGAAGCGGCTTTGTTTTATATTAAGTAGTGATAAGGTTCAAATTTTACTTTTAAATTAGACACCTACTTTTCCACTTACCCCTTTTTTCAGATTAACTAACTATGACTTACTACTACTAACCCCTTTTCTTTCCAGTGGACTCGCCCGTTCAAACGAGTGCGCTCTGATTACTCAACATTGATAAGCCCGATTGGTCTGTCAGAACATTTAGTGTAGATTCCGTATTATTATTGAGACAGACAGTTTCTGCAGATGATTACAATCCCGAAATGGAGATGATATCAACGGAAATGTATAAGGCCAAATTCACCGTTCCTATTTCAAACCACGTTCAACTGAACTCCGTTTTAATTAATCAATTTTGATGTTTTGGTCTCAGTTCAGTTTTGACAAGCCCGCTGGCACAGTGGCAGTGAGAGCTTACTGTGTCGGGGGTTGCGGGTTCGATTCAACGGAGTCAACAATACGTACATATGTATTAATATACAAGCAGTGTCTCGCGGTTTTATCCACGTTGTGCTCGTTTCCGTGGGAATTTCGGAATTAATAATAATAGCCTTTGAGTTGAATGTGGCTATCTATTCAAAAAAGATTTATTAGAATCGGATTAGCCATTCCCGAGATTTGCCCTAACATACAAACACACAAAATTCAAAAAACTTATGTGTCCACGATTTCGTCCGCGTGGAATTTTACAAAAAAAAGTAGCATAAGTTACTCCTTATTACGTTAACTACCTGCCAGTAAAAAGCCCGTAAAAATCGGTCCAGCTATTCAGAGATTAACCGAAACAAACAGACTGATTATGAATTCTAATGTATGTAAATGTATGAAATTTGACGTGTGGCGTGTTAATATGTTACTAGGTATTCCCGCGGCGCAAAAGTTTATACCTTTACTACTTCTAATATTCTACTAAATATTACTAATATTCTACGTCTACTTATATTCAAAGGTTTACCAAATAATAATCTACACTAATATTATAAAGAGGAAAACTTTGTTTGTTTGTAATGAATAGGGTCAAAAACCACTGGACCGTTTTTAAAAATTCTTTCACCATTCGAAAGCTACATTATCCACGAGTAACATAGGCTATTTTTCATCCCGAAATTCCCACAGGAATGGACACAACGCGGGTAAAACCGCAAGGCGCTGGTATTATGTTAATAATGAGAACAAATCTTTATAATAATTAAGGGGTTTTATAACTCTTTTTGTAATAGATAGCCACATTCAACAGGAAGGTTATGTAGGCTATTTTTCATGCCTAATTTCACACGGGAACGGGCACAACGCGGGTAAAACCGTGGACGCTGCTAGTTTTGTAATATAAAGGTAATATTACAAAATGGTAAATGTTTCGTGTGATCAAAAGGCAAACCTAATATATATTTTCTACGGCCTGAAAATTGAGTATTAACTTCAAATATGAAAATACGTGAACCAATCTTTAACACCCATTTTTCATGTAAATAAATAAGATTATTATTATGAAGAAATAAGCTTTTTTACCATATAATATTGAATTTCAGGTAAAAGTCGAAGGTATGAAATGAAATATATTTTTACTCTCATCTATACTATATTATATTTGACAAGCCCGTTGGCACAGTGGCAGTGAGAGCGCTTACTGTGTCGGGGGTTGCGGGTTCGATTCCCGCCCGGAGTCAACAATATGTGAAGACATAGTTGTTGGCGACGACGTCTGGGTGTCAATTATATATTCATATAAAGTATTTGTGTATGTATATGTAGTAGTATCAGTTAGTTAGATTCCATATTACAAGCTTAGAGCTTAGTTTGGGTCTAACTAACCGTGAGTGAATTTGTCCAGGTATATTTGTCCAGGTATATCTATACTATATTATTATAAAGAGGTAAAATTTGTAAGTTTGTTTGTTTGTATGTTCGAGCTATTCTCGGGAATCAACAGCCCGATTTGAATATTTTTTTTTGCAATAGATAGCCACATTCAACGGTAAGGTTAAAGGCTATTTTTCATCCCGAAATTCCCACGGGAACGGGCACAACGCAGGTAAAACCGCGAAGCGCTGCTAGTATTACATCATGTCATATACAACAGTTTCATCCAACATTTGTTTATTCCGTTCAGTATACAGTTCTGAATAAAAATATATTTATATTTTTAAACTAGCTGCGCCCCGCGGTTTCACCCGCGTTGTACCCGTTCCCGCGGGAATTTCGGGATGAAAAATAGACGTTGGCCGATTCTCAGACCTACTCAATATGCTCACAAAATTTCATGAGAATCGGTCGAGCCGTTTCGGAGGAGTACGCGAACGAACACTGTGACACGAGAATTTTATATATAAGATAAATACCTGACAAATTCACACACGGTTAATTAGATCCAAACTAAGCTCTAAGCTTGTAATATGGAATCTAACTTACTGATACTACCACTTATACATACACAAATACTAATAAAAAAAAGGAAATTAATAAACCGGCTAAGTGCTAGTCGGACTCGCGCACGAAGGGTTCCGTACTTTAAAAAACGGCAAAAAATCACGTTTGTTGTATAAGAGCCCCTGAATTATTATTTTATTTTTAGTTTTTGTTGTTATAGCGGCAATAGAAATACATAGTCTGTAAAAATTTCACTGTCTAGCTATCACCGTTCTTGAGACAAAGCCTGGTGACAGACGGACGGACGGACAGCAAAGTCTCAGTAATAGGGTCCCGTTTTTACCCCTTGGGTACGGAACCCTAATAAAAACACACAAAACAAAACCAAAAAAAAACTAATTAAATAAATACAAATCTACTACTACTCTCAATAACTAATCCCACTCAAATCTTTGAACATTTTTACCATTCCGTGTCGGCAAGTCAACTCGCCCGTTCAAACGGTGCTCGACCGCAGTTATCCGCGAACAACGCACTTAATACCAATCGATAAGCCGTTGAATGAGATTTGTTGTCTATTGATTTGGTGAAGCACTCTTCATTCCTTTTTAGAGGTTTAAGGGTTCTGTACCTAAAGGGTAAAACCGGTCAGTCATTCATTCATTCATTCTGAGTAGGTCTGTGGCCAAATCTGGTGATAGAGTTTTTAAACCACCTAAAAGCCTCCGACATGGTCGCACGATTGAAACGACTAACAGCCTCCGTGGTCTTGTGGTTTGAGCGCCCGGCTCACGATCCGGAGGTTCCGGGTTCGATTCCCGGTGGGGATATCTCACAAAAATATCGTTGTGAGACTTTCCTCAGTTTGGTTAGGGCATTGCAGGCTGAATTGCTCGAAAAGTAAGACGATTCCGTGCTTCGGAGGGCACGTTAAGCCGTCCGCTCCCGGTTACTTGCTACGGATAGTAGTCGTTACATGAGTCGTGTCAGAGGCCTTTGGCGGCTCAGTAACTCTGACACCTGGATTGGTCAGGGTGACCATCCACTCGATGAAGAAGAAGAAGTACCTTACTTTAAGGTCAAGACAAACATAGTGCGGATGCGAGCCATACAAACAAGGATTACAACGTCAAGCGACAACAAAATAGAAATTATCACTAGCCTTATTTGCGAAAACCACAGACACTCACATACATTCTTAATCACTACATAGTATACTAGCAGCGCCCCGCGGTTTTACCCGCGTTGTGTCCATTCCTGTGGGAATTTCGGGATGAAAAATAGCCTATGTTACTCGTGGATAATGTAGCTTTCGAATGGTGAAAGAATTTTTAAAAACGGTCCAGTAATTTTTGAGCCTATTCATTACAACCAAACAAACAGAGTTTTCCTTTTTATAATATTAGTGTAGAAAACAAAGTCGCTTCCCACCGTCTACCCCTATGAATGATTAGATCCTTAATACTACGCAACGGATTTTGATGCGGGTTTTATTAGATAGAGTGATTCAAGACTAAGGAAAAAAAACCCCAAAATTGCCACGGGAACCACACACACCACCACGGGAACCACGGGGACCACAACGTGAGTAAAACCGTGGGACGCTGCTAGTCTTATATACATTCAGATCGAATACAGAACTTCCATCACTTCTTCTTCATCGAGTGGATGGTCAACCTGACCAATCCTGGTGTCAGAGTTATAGAGCCGCCAAAGGTCTCTGACATCACTGAAATCAGTTACCAAATAAAGCTTTAAACAAACTAAATACTAAATAAAAATAAATAAATAAATACACTCGGACAAATTCACTCACGGTTAATTAGACCCAAACTAAGCTCTAAGCTTGTGTTATGGAATCTAACTAACTGATACTACTGCATATATAATACACAAATACTTTATAAGAATATATAATTGACACCCAGACGTCGTCGCCAACAACTATGTCTGCACATATTGTTGACTCCGGGCGGGAATCGAACCCGCAACCCCCGACAGAGTAAGCGCTCTCACTGCCACTGTGCCAACGGGCTTGTCTAACTACTGTTTTACTAAACTTTGTTTTACTTATTTTATTTAAATGACGGCCATTTTGTATACAAAACTGAAATCCCACCTGAATCAAAGCACTTATTCCGAGTATTATTCAAGATTACGCCAATAATACCAAATAGAACGAAATGCTTCGCTTTTAAGGTAACATAAACCTATTGTTAAGCTTCAAAATGCTGTAATTTTCAGCAAAATGGGACCAGAAATGTTAATTCAGAATCTAAATAAAAGGTGTGTATCCGTGCTTCGGAGGGCACGGTAAGCCGTCGGTCCCGGTTACTTTCTACGGATAGTAGTCGTTACATGAGCCATGTCAGAGGCCTTTGGCGGCTCCATAACTCTGACACCAGTATTGGTCAGGTTGACCGTCCACTCGATGAAGAAGAAGAAGAAGAATAAAGGTGTATCTATATAGTTAATATAGATAAACAAGCTGTGTCCTACGGCTTCTGCCGCAGCGTGCCCTTTCCCGTGGGAATTTCGGGATATTTTATCCCATTCCTGACCATTTGCCTGGTTGGCATCGTGAAGCTCTCAATAGAGAGAAGTGGAAACGATGAAAGGAGGCCTTTGCCCAACAATGGGACACCCAAGGCTAATATTCCTGACCAAGATAAATAAAATTAAAACGGGCTTGTCCTATTAATAAAAATGGAAATATCATATATTAAATCTAACTGGCTACTTCAGAGTTATTAATGGTACTTAAAGATAGATTAACGCGGGATTTTTCTCACGACACTTTTTTAAAACGTTAATTAATCGGTGGTCTAGTGGTATGTACACTCGCCTGACAAGACTGAGGTCCCGGGTTCAATTCCCGGGTCGAGTGAAAACATTTCCTACTTTTCAAATATGGCTCGGATTTGAGATCACCAATCCATATTTGGCAAGCGTGGTGATTATGCCTAATCCTCCTCACTGTACTGATATCGTCAGTGAGATGAGAGGCCTTTGCCCAGCAGTGGGACATTACAGACTAATACTTTAATTTTTAATTATTTGTTGATTTAATTGACGGCTCTAAGTACGGCCATTACTACCTACAACAAAATATCACCAATAAAACACAATAATACTCGTTAATACCTACTAATCTATCGTCTACGTTTAATTTAATAATAATAACATAATATTCTCGGACACATTCACTCACGGTTAATTAGACCCAAACTAAGCTCTAAGCTTGTATTATGGAATCTAACTAACTGATACTACCACATATACATACACAAATACTTTATATGAATATATAATTGACACCCAGACGTCGCCAACAACTATGTCTGCACATATTGTTGACTCCGTTGAATCGAACCCGCAACCCCCGACACAGTAAGCGCTCTCACTGCCAGTGTGCCAACGGGGTTGTCATCAAATGATCTGAAGAAAAATAATATAAATCGACATCAAAAATATCCATCTATCATTGCTTTCAAGTCTTTCCAGTAAACTTGCCTCAATAACTAACCCATTCGAGTGAACTCGACCGTTCAAACGCGGCACGGTTGAGTCAATCCAAGTGGATTTATGTTTCATCGTGAGAAAAAAAATCTGATCCTATTTTGAAGGTTTTGTTTTGTAGTTTGTTTAAAAGAGGATTATCTTATGATATTTTATTAACCACCGCAAAAGAGGTTTATTTGTTACTACCCGTTGTGCCCGTTCCCGTGGGAATTTCGGGAATTTTTAAACATATAAACCTTCCTCTTGAATCACTCTATCTATTTGAAAAAACCGCGTCAAAATCTGTGCACTAACATTTGAGTTTATCGCGAACAGACAGGCAGACAGACGCGGCCGGGGACTTTGTTTTATAATATGTAGTGATACTGATTACTGAAGATATCAGTACAATGAGGAGGATTAGGCGTGCAATCACCACGCTAGCCTGATGCGGGTTGGTGATCTCAAACCCGAGTCATGTTTGAAAAGTAGGAAACATGTTTTCGCTCGACCCGTGAATTGAACCCGGGACCTCAGTCTTGGCAGGCGAGTGCACATACCACTCGACCACCTAGGCGTTACAAAAAACGATTTGTAATTGTTAAAACCCTTTAACAGTCCACCAACGTACTAGAAAATGGGTCATATTTTACCGACAACGGGTCCTGGCGACCCGGCCATCTAATGGGTTATATCGCATGACAAATTGTCTTGATTAGCATAAAACCTCGCTGGCAGGCCTCACACAACGTGTGAAAATTTGCATGCGTTTAAATAATTGAAATATATGTGTTGTTAAATAAATTAACCTTAAAAATGGTGGCAGGAACACGGTAAAACATTGTTCGTCCATTTTGAAAACGTTAAACAAAAATCTGTATTGAACAGATAACGCCTCGATGGTCTAGTGCAGTGATGGGCAAAGTACGGCCCGCGGGCCAACTCCGGCCCGCGAAGGTATTTAATCCGGCCCGCCAAAGGTCCATCGACATGGACAACACACGATATGGAGTATATGGCCCGCTATAGTTACGTTTTGACGGTCAAGAAGTATAAAGTAGACTTTACTTAGTAGATTAATAGATGCATAATCTATAGGTGAAGCTAAACTACCCGCGTAGTTCATGTGTTGCGTATTACCGGGCGCAAAGCGTGGTGAAATGAAAGGCGCTGGCGGCGGGGTCGTTACCATGGCAGGGCCTTCGAATAAAAGTTAAATTTAATTACTATTTATGTTTAAATACTAATGTTTTTATTATTATTATGATTAAAAGCTTTCACACAAAATCAATTTTTTCTATAATTCTGGCCCTCCTCTAGATTTTTTTTAACTTTGTGGCCCCCCATTAAAAAAGTTTCCCCACCACTGGTCTAGTGGTATGTGCCAAGACTTTCTCTTCTTCATCGAGTGGATGGTCAACCTGACCAATCCTGGTGTCAGAGTTATTGAGCCGCCAAAGGCCTCTGACACGGCTCATGTAACGACTACTATCCGTAGAAAGTAACCGGGACCGACGGGTTAACGTGCCAAGACTGAGGCCCCGGGTCGAGAGAAAACATGTTTTCTACTTTTCAAACATGGCTCGGGTTTGAAATCACCGACCCGCATTTTGCAAGCATGGTGATAATTCTCTAATCCTCCTCACTGTACTGATACTTTCAGTGAGATGAGAGGCCTTTGCACAGCAGTGGGACATTAAAGGCATACAGAATAACCAACCGCAATTTTACTTGCGTCGTGCCCATTCCCGTAGAAATTTCGGGATGAAAATTAGCTTAAAACCTTTCCGTTGAATGTGACTATTTATTACAAAGAAAAAAAATCTAATCAGATTGCTAATTTCTGAGATTAGCGAGTTCAAACAAACAAACAAAACTTCAGTTTTATCATCACTACATAGTATAAAATAAAGTCGTCTCTGTTTCGTGTCTGTTTGTCTGTATGCTTAAATCTTTAAAATTACGCAACGGATTTTGATGCGGTTTTTTGTAATAGGTAGAGTGATTCAAGAGGAAGGTTTTTATGTAAAAAAAATCCCGAAATTCCCACGGGAACGGGCACAACGCGGCTAAAACCGCGGGGCGCTGCTAGTTAGTACTATAGATGAATATACGAAAGAATTCAGACTACTAAACATTGATGAAACCGCAAATTGAAAAGAAATCCGAACAAAAACTGCTAAATTGCCGATGAAGAAACTTGTACCGTCCTTATTAATATTGAAACAATACCGCTGGGATAGCGTTTCATGTATAAATTATCGTTTATAACTTTCTTCATTTATACATTTCAATTTATAGAACGAATCACAAGTCTTTCAAATACATATTACTAGCAGCACCCCGCGGTTTTACCCGCGTTGTGCCCGTTCCCGTGGGAATTTCGGGAATTTTTTATACATATAAACCTTCCTCTTGAATCACTCTATCTATTTAAAAAAACTGCTCTAAAATCCGTTGTGTAGTTTTAAAGATCTAAGCATACATAGTGACAGAACCTCCCATCTCAGTGAAGATACATATTAAGAGTGTTTAAAGCGAAAATAGCTAGGTTTTTATGAAACGCCTTTTTTGAAATCGGTTTAAGTAGGAACAGTATTTAAAAACATGTTCACCGTTTTCAAAGGAATACAAACATCAAAGGAAATACTCCTTCAGTTTAATAGTGTTAGTGGCCTAGTTTAGCTAAGCAATGTTAACCCACTGTTAAGCAACGTGCAGCTCGGCCCCTACTTAGATGGGTGGCCGATAGTGGCATTTCTATCTGAGCGGTACCGTGCTTCGAACACGGTAAGCAGTCGGTCCCGGTTGTTTCAATCGTTAGACCATGTCGGAGGCCTTTAGGCGGTCTAACAACTCCGACACCAGGGTTGGCCACTAACCTACCCAAAACTACTTACTTTTTTAAGAGTTCTGTCTTGCAGCCGACAAAGGATGTTATTTTAAAGTAAAGTAAAGTTTTAATTGAAACAAAGCAAGTTAAAGTAAAGGCTAGATTACACCGGGGCAACACTGTGCGGCATTGCGGCATGCCACAAGGCCGCATGCTACAAAGTCAAAAATGTCGCACATTGTGGCAAGGGCACAATGGATTCCATGCGACATTTTTCGTGCGTCAAAAATGTCGCATGGAATTCCATTGTGCCCGGATACAAGATGCGACAGTCTGCCACGTGACGCAAGGTGTTGCCATGCCGCACGGTTCTTGCCACAATGTGCGACATTTTTGACTTTGTAGCATGCGGCCTTGTGGCATGCCGCAATGCCGCACAGTGGTGCCCCGGTGTAATCTAGCCTTAATAGTCTTTGTGTATCCGCAATGCAGTTGCTGTAAACATAAACAGACATTAACATACAAAACCGTGTTAGAACCATTTCTAGACACGACTTAATTCCAGAGTCTCTTTATTAAAATATCTAGATAATTTTTTTGTGGAAAAATCTTTATCGAATAGAACTATCTACTTCTTCTTCTTCATCGAGTGGATGGTCAACCTGACCAGTCCTGGTGTCAGAGTTATTGAGCCGCCAAAGGCCTCTGACATGGCTCATGTAACGACTACTATCCGTAGAAAGTAACCGGGATCGACGGCTTAACGTGCGTTCCGAAGCACGGAATCATCTTACTTTCGGGCAATCAGGTGATTCAGCCTGCAATGCCCTAACCATACTGAGGACAGTCTCACAAAGAGAGAGAGAACTATCTACTTGTCTACGCCCGCACTTGGAGACGTAAAAGCTTCCTTAGTAGAGGCTTAATCAGTAATCATGATATGAAAAATTACGCCAATTACTAAGTGTCTATTTAATTTGTTTAATTGTCGATTATAAGTTGTTCCAATAACAGCCTCCGTGGTCTTGTGGTTTGAGCGCTCGGCTCACGATCCGGAGGTTCCGGGTTCGATTCCCGGTGGGGATATCTCACAAAAATCTCTTTGTGAGACTGTCCCCAGTTTGGTTAGGGCATTACAGGCTGAATCGCCTGATTGCCCGAAAAGTAAGATGATTCCATGTTTCGGAGGGCACGTTAAGCCGTCGGTCCCGGTTACTTTCTACGGATAGTAGTCGTTACATGAGCCATGCCAAGCCAGAGGCCTTTGGCGGCTCAATAACTCTGACACCAGGATTGGTCAGGTTGACCATCCACTTGATGAAGAAGAAGATGTTCCAATCGGATTGTAACAATTTTTGTAATAGATAGCCACATTCAACGGGAAGGTTATAAATTCCTCCGGGAACGGGTAAAACGCGAGTGAAACCGCGGGGTGCTGCTAGTAAACAATAAACACAAATTACAGAATTCCTTTCATGCGATATTGATTCTTAGAATACGTATTAGTTCTTGCAATTTATTGTAGTACAGTAATGGCGGCTACTTTCCTATTAAATCAATTAAAATAATAATTTCTTGTTAAACAGGTATTGAAGTCTTTATATACGTTTAACCGACTCCAAAAGGGAGGAAAAATATTCTGATCGGTTGGTAGTTTCTGAGATTAGCGCGTTCAGACAAACAAAAAAACTTGAGAGGTGTCAAGGAACACCCGGATGGAACGAAGTTCATTTATTCACAAAAATAATCGCCGCGACACCACACTGTTCATTGCGAAATAGAAAGACGAAACGAAAATATCTAGCTTGCTTTCTATAAGAGAGAGACAGACAGAGAAATATGCGCGCCAGAGAGTGTCTGTCTCTCTCGCGCATGTTTCTCTGTCTGTCTCTCTCTGGCGTGCGCAAGTTTCTCTGTCTGTCCCTCTCTGGCCTTAAAAATGTCGTTACCATTTTTTCCGTCTAGCCCCCTTTCGCAACGCGCGATAAGGAACTTCGTTCCAAAAATGTAACTACGGCTTTACTATAATAGTAAAGAATGGATTTGTAATTTAATAACCCTGCTAATATTATAAATGCGAAAGTTTGTGAGGATGTATGTATGTTTGTTACTCTTTCACGATAAACCTACTGGACTGATTGGGATGAAACTTTACAGTAATATAGGTTATACATCATAATAACACATGGGATACATTTTATATCAAAAATCCCGCGGGAACGGGTACTACGTGGGTAACACTGCGGGGTGCGGCTAATCTATACTTAATAAGATTAAGAGGTTTGTTCCTTTGTTTGTATTTTCGAGGTAATCTCAGGAATTATCAGTCCGATTTGAATAATTCTTTTTGTAATAGATAGTCACATTCAACGGGAAGGTTATAGGCTATTTTTCATCCCGAAATTCTCACGGGAACGGGTACTACGCGGGTAAAGCCGTGGGCGCGTAGTTTAATATAAGAGGGTGTGTAACAAAGCCATCAAGTGAAGTTTATCCCATTATTCATATCAGGTATTGATGTTAAGAGATTGCACACTGGGTAACGATGATTAATGTGGGCCATAAAACTTGTTCAAGGCAATTTGCTGCACAGTGGGGCGAAACTAATTTCGTACTTTATTTCAACTGGGATTAATGTAGAAGTTTTAATACTTTTAAGTAGATAAAATTATCGCCATACTATAAACGTTATGTACCTGTTGCTATAGTGTAGTAATATTATCAGGGCCTTATTTATATACGCATATTAACAGCACTTGGATACCAAGAGACGGAAAGAGAAAACAAGGAAGACCGTATAAAAGATGGAGAGATATCTTTAACCAAAGATGTGGACCCCACTGGATGCAACTAGCGCGAGAGAGAGATGTGTGGAAAGGGTTAGGAGAGGCCTTCGCCGCAGAGGGTTTTTTTTTTTTTTCTTTTCTTATTTATTTATTAACAGCGCTTTAGCTATAAAATGGTTTGTCCCTTTCCGACATACGCTATTTGCCAAAGAGCGAAAGAGACAAACTTAAAACACTGTTTAGAAATAGATAGCCACATTCAACGGGAAGGTTATAGGTTTTTTTCATCCCGAAATTCTTACGGGATGAAAAATACCGCGCTGCTAGTAGGTTATACATCAGAATAACACATGAGATACATTATATCCCGAAACTCCCACGGGAAATCACATAACGCGGGTAAAACCGCGTGGCACTGCTAGTTACTACTACAGTCTTCTTCTTCATCGAGTGGATGGTCCTGACCAGTCCTGGTGTCAGAGTTATAGAGCCGCCAAAGGCCTCTGACATGGCTCATGTAACGATTACTATCCGTAGAAAGTAACCGGGACCGACGGCTTAACGTGCCCTCCGAAGCACGGACGTTACAGTAATATAGGTTATACATCAAAATAACTCATGGGATACATATTATCCCGAAATTCCCGCGGGAAATCACATAACGCGGGTAAAGCCGCGTAGCACTACTAATTACTAATACAGTTAACCTCAACATAGAACTTACTCTCTCTAGAACTGCTTGGGTAACTGAAAGCTAACTTTAAAGCACTGTTTCAAAGAACAACGGAAGTCTATTAAGTTATTAAGTAACGTTTCAAGTTCCGGGTACAGTCAACATTAAAACAAATAGTTTGAACTAGCTGTGACACGCGGTTTCACTCGCAGCGTATACGTCGTCGTCGTCCATCGAAATTTCGGGATTTTTTATTATTTAGTGCGTGTACACTTTTGTGTGATACCGCACGCGACGGTTCACTTTTGTATGAAGCCATACGCGGCTTGCGCACGCGACGGGCGCATTCGACGGTTCACTTTTGTATGAAGCCACACGCGGCGTGCGCACGCCGCGGGCGCCCGCGACGGTTCACTTTTGAATGAAGCCACACGCGGCGTGCGCACGCCGCGGGCGCCCGCGACGGCTCACTTTTGCATGAAACCGCGGCGTGCGAACGCTTAACGCAGTGTCGGCCCTAATCACTACATAGTATAAAACAAAGTCACTACTTTTGTCTGTTTGTTTGTCTGTATGCTTAAATCTTTAAAATTACGCAACGGATTTTGATGCGGTTTTTTGTAAAAGGTAGAGTGATTCAAGAGGAAGGTTTATATGTATAAAAATTCCCGAAATTCCCACGGGAACGGGTACAACGCGGGTAAAACCGCGGGGCACTGCTAGTAATTTATAAGAAAAAGCTGGTTTCTTACGTTTAATTGATCACTACTCATTTTGAATCGAAACTACGTTTACGGATACACTTCGCTTTTATTTTACACTAGCTGTGCCCCGCGGTTTCACCCGCAGCGTACCCGTTCCCGTGGGAATTTTGAGATTTTTATTCCTTATTTTTCTTATATAAAAACCTTGTCCTGACAATAAGGAACACATTAAAAAAAGAATCATCCAATTTGGTGCAGTCGTTCTGAAGTTATGCGCCTAGCAACAGATTCTGCGATTCATTTTTATATTATAGATTTTTATCTGATGTGTAATTTTAATTCAAGAAAAAAGCCGTTTTTCCTAACCGTACCGTGGTTTCGAAGTTAGGTCATAAAGTTCAAAGAATATTGTTGCATCTGAAAAGTCGATATTACCGAGAAAGCTTCCTTTTCTAAGGAACTTCGAAATGGATTTTCCTTATAGACAAAGCTTTTGATATTGTATCTCTATCTTTTCTCTTTACTGGTGTAATTTTCTTCCTAGGTAGACTGAAAATTACTTAGATTTTTATGAAAACAGCCGCGTTTTTAAAACTTAGTTGAAAATTGAATTTCTGCCGGATTTTTCAAGTCGGCAAAGGTTCACCTTATAACAGTAAAGTATCATACCTATAAGACATCACTACAGACCACTGCTGCTTTATAAAGAAACTAGTTGCGCCCCGCGGTTTCACCCGTGTAACCCGTGTTGTACCCGTTCCCGCGGGAATTTCGGGATAAAATGTATCCCATGTGTTATTCTGTAAAGTTAAGTTGTTTACCTATAATACTGTAAAGTTTCATCCTAATCCGTTCAGTAGTTTTTGCGTGAAAGAGCAACAAACATTATATCCATACATCCATACATACATCCATCCTCACAAACTTTCGCATTTATAATATTAGTAGGACTAGCAGCGCCCCGCGGTTTTACCCGCGTTGTGCTTGTTCCCATAAAATAAATAAAATATACCCGGACAATTCACTTACGGTTAATTAGACCCAAACTAAGCTCTAAGCTTGTAATATGGAATCTAACTCACTGATACTACCACATATAGGTACATACACAAATATTTTTTATTTGGCAAGCGTGGTGATTATGCCTATTGCCTAATACCCCTCACTGTACTGATAACTTCAGTGAGATGAGAGGCCTTTGCCCAGCAGTGGGGCATTACAGGCTACACACACACACACACATATATTTGACATCAGACGTCTTCGCCAACAAATAGGTCTCACATATTGCCGACTCCGTTGAGTCGAACCCGCAACCCCCGACACAGTAAGCGCTCTCACTGCCACTGTTGACAACGGCCTTGGTAATAGTTTTTAAACATCAGCCCAGTACTAGTTTTTCTTCTTATTTACATAAATCACAATCAAATTCCAAGCAAATCCTATGGGAACTACTAAACAATATAAATGTAGGCGAATAAAATATTGCCCTAAAAGAAATTTTATTAGATTTACGGAGCACAACACTTCATCCCATTTTACATCCCCCAATTCATCCCTTGAGTGTATTTAAACCCTGTTTTTATCCCTTTTATACCTCCCTATAAAGAAAACATAAAGTTTTATCTGTCTTAGGAAAGAAACTACATAAATCAAATGTTTTGAATTATAGCTCGTGGAAATCGCCAACACGCTTGTGATTACGTGTACTCCTCGCTGTACTAACATCTTCAGTGAGAGGACTTTGATCTGCAGTGTCTTATAGGACGATACTTTACATTAGTGCTCGCTTGTGATTACGAGGACTTTGATCTGCAGTGTCTTATAGGACGATACTTTACATTAGTGCTCGCTTGTGATTACGTGTACTCCTCGCTGTACTAACATCTTCAGTGAGGGGACTTTGATCTGCAGTGTCTTATAGGACGATACTTTACATTAGTGCTCGCTTGTGATTACGTGTACTCCTCGCTGTACTAACATCTTCAGTGAGAGGACTTTGATCTGCAGTGTCTTATAGGACGATACTTTACATTAGTGCTCGCTTGTGATTACGTGTACTCCTCGCTGTACTAACATCTTCAGTGAGGGGACTTTGATCTGCAGTGTCTTATAGGACGATACTTTACATTAGTGCTCGCTTGTGATTACGTGTACTCCTCGCTGTACTAACATCTTCAGTGAGAGGACTTTGATCTGCAGTGTCTTATAGGACGATACTTTACATTAGTGCTCGCTTGTGATTACGTGTACTCCTCGCTGTACTAACATCTTCAGTGAGGGGACTTTGATCTGCAGTGTCTTATAGAACGATACTTTACATTAGTGCTCGCTTGTGATTACGTGTACTCCTCGCTGTACTAACATCTTCAGTGAGAGGGTTTTGATCTGCAGTGTCTTATAGGACGAAAGGTACTTATTTATTTATACTGTTCTAAGAACAAAAATACCCTGCCCTTTATCGGGTTTATAAGGTCGCAATATTTAAAATTATCTCTAAAGGTCAATAACAATAACCTTTCATATATCCATACTAATATTTTAAAGCTGCAGTTTGTTTGAATGCATTAATCTCAGGAACTGCTGGTCCGATTTGAAAAATTCTTTTTGTAATGGATAGCCACATTCAACGGGAAGGTCATAGGCTAATTTTCATCCCAAAATTCTCACGGTAACGGGCACAACGGGGGTAAAACCGCGGGGCGCTGCTAGTCACTACATAGAATAAAACAAAGTCGCTTTCCGCTGTCTGTCTGTCCCTATGTATGCTTAGATCTTTAAAACGGATTTTGACGCGGTTTGTTTAAAGGATAGAGTGATTCAAGAGAAATGTTTATATGTATAAAAAATCCCGAAATTCCTACGGGAACGGGCACAACGCGGGTAAAACCACGGGGCGCTGCTAGTATCTCGTATTATAAAATTATAGAGATATTTTTTTTAAGTTTGTATTGTCAAGCTATAGCTCTGGAACTACCAATCCGATTTCAATAATTCTTTTTGTAATAGATAGCCACATTCAACGGGAAGGTTCCCACGGTAACAGACACAACACGTATAAAACCGCGGGGCGCTGCTAGTAAACCATAAATACGAACAAAGATTTCGTGAGAAATAGTGTTAGTTGGTCCGTGACACACTTAGGAGACCCTTTTCATTGCGACATTCGTCGGTGACATTTGACTGACATTCGTTTTATACTTACGATACACTTTTGTTTCGAGAGATATAATCTTTTGGAGTGAACGCATTTGATACGAGTATTACTATGGATGTATCGGCTTAGTGTCAGTTGTAGATACCATTGAATTGTACCATTGATGGTACAAGTGACCCAACTTTGTATCATTAGTACCAGTAAAGAAAAATGTGGATATTCCCCCGTAATGTTAACAGGTAACTATGTACCATCAATGGTGTACAACTCAATGGTACAACTGACACTAAGCCGATTTATCTGTACTAATATTATAAAGCTGCAGAGTTTGTTTTTTTGAACGCGATAATCTCAGGACCTACTGGTCCGATTTGAAAAATTCTTTTTGTATTGGATAGCCACATTCAACGGGAAGGTTATATGCTAAAAATATTGGTTATAGGTTATAGGAAAAAAGTGGTTGTGACAGACAGACAAACAGACATAACGAATCTACAAAAGTTCCGTTTTTTGCCATTTGGCTACGGAACCCTAAAAAGCATATATGCGGTCGAATTGAGAAACCTCCTCCTTTTTTAAGTCAGTTAACAAATATGGCCGACTCTAACCATAGACAAAACCATCTACATAATAACAAATATCTATGGATTCAGGACATGAATGAAGAACGGGACAATAAAGCAATTAAGTAAATAAACAAACCGGACCGCGCCGGGCCGGACCGGATCATTGGCAAAACAGACATTTCATTATCCGGCGAATTTGAATCCGGTCACGTTCAATGCTGAATTAATGTTAATATATGGGGCGTTGCAATTATGATTGGACTATAGTCTAGATGTCTATAACGAATACTTGGTAGAAAATGTGGCAAAAATTACTACGCTCGGATTAGCGTAGTTTTTGTAGTTCCGTTTTTGTTAATTTCGTTTCAACAAAAACAATCGAATTGTGAACATTCCTTTGACAAGCCCGTTGGCACAGTGGCAGTGAGAGCGCTTACTGTGTCGGGGGTTGCGGGTTCGATTCAACGGAGTAACAATATGTGAAGACATAGTTGTTGACGACGTCTGGGAGTCCATTAGATATTCTTATAAAGTATTTGTGTATGTATATGTAGTAGTATCAGTGAGTTAGATTCCATATTACTGCTTAGAGCTTAGTTTGGGTCTGACCTGATTAACCGTGAGTGAATTTATCCGGGTATATATTTTTTTAAGCTATTGCATAGCTTCTATCGCGGGCCTTGAGCGCGGGGACCGAATCCAGAAATTCTGTAATGAAAAAACCTCACGCTCCCCACTCCGACGGGCAAGGAGGTGTGGCTTGAAGGCCGTGCATCGTCTAACGTCGTTTCAGTTCGGCAGTCTTCGACACGGCGTTGTGTGCGATTAGACGTATTAAATTATAATTGCATAAGTTGATACAAAATGCTATGCAATAGCTTTACCGCGGCAGTCCCCGAGTGCCACACGTCTTTTTTTTTATTTATTCTTTGGTATTTGAAGCTAGTTATGTAATGACACTAGCAGTGCCCTACGGTTTCACCCACGTTATGCCAATTTCCGAGGGAGTTTCAAGATGCATATATCCTATAACCTTCCCGTTGAATGTGGCTATCTATACTAAATTATAAAGAGGTAATTTTTTAATTTTGTTGTATATATGTTCGAGTTTATATCGGGAATTATGAGTCTGATTTGAATAATTCCTTTTGTAAAAGATAGCCGCATTCAACGGGAAGGTTATTTTACACATTGTAAACACTAATCTAGACAGGACTTAGTCGCAAATCGGGAAGGTTAAAGGCATCGTTCGTAATATAACGCTATCTGCCTAGTCCGTCCGGTTGAGTCGAACACTTGTTCCAAACTAAAGTATCGACTATTTCTCGACATTGGATGTTATCGAAAAGTTTGACCAACCCTGACTAATGTGGTGTATTTAGTTAGGGTTGTTTTTACAAGTTTGAGTAACTTTGGCGGGTTGGGGAGTCGATTTGGTGTTAATTTATACATTATGTGAATCCGACGTGCGTTTGAAAAGAAAAAGTGTTTGAGATTAGACAAAGAGAATATATATTTGATAGACTACGGTAAAGTTAATGTAGAATGGTGTTATCTATATGTGAATGTTATAAATAATAATATGTATAATAATATGTTTTAAATAAATAATAATGCCTGCCGCCGATATTGTTCACCACTTGTGATGGCAGGTGCCGGCCTCTTTGCAATATCCCATTTCCAGTCCATCCAACCTTCATTTCCATAGCCCAGTCTTTTTCTTTCATTTTTACTTACAATAGTCCCTACTTCTGCAGGTACACATTCCCGGATATGTTGTACTGATGTGGTCGGGAGTGTGTCCCTGCAGTTGTAATCCATTACATTAAACATCTCCAAAGGGCCTCTACAAGTTGGATCTGTATCCCCTTGCATGCCTCTCAAAAAGACCGGGCTTGTCCCGTAACTCCGAGGAGAAACAATAATAATTCATTTATTGCAGGCATATAAATTACAATTCAATTCTTCTTCATCGAGTGGATGGTCAACCTGACCAATCCTGGTGTCAGAGTTATTGAGCCGCCAAAGGCCTCTGACATGGCTCATGTAACGACTACCTCCGGATCGTGAGCCGAGCGCTCAAACCACAAGACCACGGAGGCTGTTCAATTTAATAAAGACGTTCAAAGACCTTAAAAATACAAAATATCGTTCTTCCGTGGGAGATATACGAGTTTATATGATATGGTAACAAACATACCTCCTTAATATCTTGAAGTCTAAACTAAACGTTCATTAAATTCCACTTTTCTCTAAACATTCTCTCACGGTGTGTATTTCGAACACGTCTCTCGACAGGAAACCATCGAGTCGAAAATTGATCGCGCCATTAGCTGGTTCAAATTAAATTGCAAGACTGAACTAATTGACATCTTTTATTTTCAACGATGAGATATTTTTAAGCGCAAGGTTCATTTATTCATTCCTCTATATATATAAAATTCAAAGTCCTGACTGACTGACTGATAATCAACGCAGAGCCTCAACCGCTACACCTAGAAAAATGCAATTTGGCAGGAAGGTTCTTCAAGTGACGTAAGTGCACACTAAGAAAGGATTTTCGAAAATGCCTACGGGAACGGGCTCAACGCGGGCAAAGCCGCGGGGCGCTGCTAGTTCATTCAGCTAGACCTAATAATATTATAATTGCAAAAGTTTGTGAGGATGGATGCATGTATGGATGTATGGATGTACATATGTTTGTTGCTCTTTCACGTAAAAACTGCTAAACGGATTTGAATGAAAATTTACAGTAATGTAGGTTATACATCAGAATATCATATGAGATACATTTTATCCCGAAATTCCTGCGGGAACGGGTACAACGCGGGTAACACCGCGGGGCGCGGCTAGTAACATTATAAATGCGAAAGTTAGTGAGGATGGATGTATATTATGTATGGATGTATATTTGTTGCTCTTTCACAAAAAAACTACTGAAGGGATTGGGATGAAACTTTATGGTAATATAGGTTATACATCAGAATAACATATGAGATACATTTTATCCCCAAATTCCCGCGGGAACGGGTACAACGCGGGTAACATCGCGGGGCACGGCGAGTGTATTATAATTGGTCGGTTGGACCGCACAGCCCCACTCCGCCCCAATCAAAACGCATACCTGTATTGGGTTTGAACAATTAATTTGCCAAACTACTTGCCGAGTATACGAAAGCGTTCAATAAATAATATCCAAATTATTCTTCATAATATTAATCTGTTGCTGGAACGCAACTAGTTTTCCCCAATCTATCCTGTTATTATATTTGTTCTGTAACATTAATCATATGAAACCATATCGCATCTTCTTTGTTGGCTAATATTCAACATCATTTGTCAAAGCTCGCCGAACACGACACGAGTATAGCGACAATTATATTTATGGTTTCCCTAAAAGAAACGGCTTAAGATATAGTTTGAAGATATTGTGTATACCGGTTTGCCTTTTATATATAAAACTAGCTGTGCCCTGCGGTTTCACCCGCAGCGCCCCCGTTCCCGTGGGAATTTTGAGATTTTTATTCCTTATTTTTCTTATATAAAAACCTTGTCCTGACAAAAAGGAACACATCAAAAAAAGAATCATCCAATTTGGTGCAGTCGTTCTGAAGTTATGCGCTTAGCAACAGATTCAGCGATTCATTTTTATATTATAGATATGGATGAAACTGCTGCAACTGCAACAGTTTAAAGAATATTGTTGCCTGCTGCATTCTGCGATCGACTGCAGCAGTCCGTAGTTGGAGGACAATCTTTGATAGCTGTTCGTCGCGTATGAAGCGCCCACTGGTAGCAGAAAAAGTATAGAAAACCCTCATCGCGTCAAAATAATAACTCAGGATCTAAACAGGTGTTACAAAACTATTTGCGAAGTCTAACCTATCATTATTTTGAAATGAAACTACTTTTCGCGATACACTGACGTTTAATATCTCAATTATTAATAGACGCATAACATTTGTCTTCTGTGAACACGGTTCCTGTAAAGGTGCCGAAACGTCAGATAAAAATCACTACGTAGTATAAAACAAAGTCGCTACTTTTGTCTGTTTGTTTGTCTGTATGCTTAAATCTTTAAAATTACGCAACGGATTTTGATGCGGTTTTTGTAATAGGTAGAGTGATTCAAGAGGAAGGTTTTTATGTAAAAAAATTCCCGGAATTCCCACGGGAACGGGCACAACGCGGGTAAAACCGCAGGGCGCTGCTAGTGTAAAATAAAAGCGAAGTGCATCCGTAAACGTATCTCAATTCAAAATGAGTAGTGTTCGTTTAAACTTAAGAAACCAGTATCTATCGTTATTTTCAATAAACATTCTTGTTAAAAATAACAGAAACTGTGGACAATATTTCAAGTTGAGATCGTCAGTTCACAGCTGCGAATTGTTATAGGTAATATCTGCACGTTTGTAGTGTAGAGTTCAGAAAAGATAGATGCTCAGAGCGTTAGCAGATCAGCGCTTTACCCGCTTTGTGCCCGTTCTTGTGGGAATTTCGGGATAAAAATAGCCAACAACCTTCCCGTTGAATGTGGCTATCCATAACAAAAATAATTTTTCAAATCGGACCAGTAGTTCCTGAGATTAGCGCGTTCAAACAAACAAACTCTGCAGCTTTATAATATTAGTATAGATTAAATTTGAGTCAGTTAGTGGCCGGCCCTGGTGTCGGTGTTTTTAGACCGCCTCAAGGCCTCCGGCATGGTCTAACGATTAAAAAAACCGGGAACGACTGTTGAACGTGCCATCCAAAGCTTATTATACAACACTAGCAGCGCCCCGCGGTTTTACCCGCGTTGTGCCCGTTCCCGTGGGAATTTCGGGAATTTTTTTACATAAAAACCTTCCTCTTGAATTACTCTACCTATTACAAAAAACCGCATCAAAATCCGATGAGTAATTTTAAAGATTTAAGCATACAGACAAACAAACACGAAACAGAGACGACTTTATTTTATACTATGTAGTGACTATGTAGTGATATTACTTGTCTAGATTCAACTTACGCATTATAGGTCATAGCCTTATCTAAAACCTAAACAAAATCCTAGCTCTACAACACTTCAACACACGCGTACCCTTCGGTCACGTATTTCACGTTATAACTACGTAGATACGTAACTTTGCGTAGTACGTAGTAGCGTACAGCACTACGGAATACGAGCATTAACAGCAAGCCGAACAAATTAACCGTTGACATACCTACTTTAAATAAATAAATATACCCGGACAAATTCACACACGGTTAATTAGACCCATACTAAGCTCTAAGCTTGTATTATGGAATCTAACTCACTGATACTACTGCATATACATACACAAATACTTTATATTAATATATAATTGACACCCAGACGTCGTCAACAACTATGTCTTCACATATTGTTACTCCGTTGAATCGAACCCGCAACCCCCGACATAGTAAGCGCTCTCACTGGCACCGTGACAACGGGCTTGTCAAAAGTAAACTATAGGTTTCTCTTTGAAAGTGGCATGATATTAAAAATTCAACATTCAACATTTATTAAAAATACCGGTCCATAGCACTGCGCGTTATAAGGGATGTTTCAAGTTTGTTGCAGCAAGTATTTGGGACGACCTACCACCTCCTTTTAGAAAGAAAATGTGTGCTCTGCTCAAAAGACAACTTGCTGTAGAAAATTTTAAACCTACCTATGTTAAATGCTTAAAATTAAAAGAATTCTTCGAAATAGATATTCATAAGAACCCTAAGAAAATGCCTAAACGATGATACCACACACATACACCAATTCACTCACTCACTCATTCACTCACTCACCCACCTACTCACTCACTCATCCACTCACTCACTCACTCACTCACCAATTACTTACCAATCAGATAGTGATGATAGTAGTCTATTAATACTCGTATAGGTGTTTTATTGTTATTATTACCGTTTATAGTTTTATCTTTTAATTTTAAATATGTACCTCTAGTTAATTATATCAATTGTTTAACCAATCGTTGCGTGACAACGTCCCTCTACTACTTGTGGCTCCGCGCGTCACCTCAGGAGCTAGGGGTGGCTGAAAACCAGCGCTGTTCCAGCGGACAGCACAGCTGAGCCATTTTCCTTATGCCCTTCCTAATTTTATAGTTTTTTTTTTTTTTGTTTAAAGTTTGCGTTATTCACTATATATTGTATTACTTAATTTTAAGATAAGGGCAATAAACGTAATTTTATTTTATTTCATTTTAATTTTTTTATTTGATGACAGACGGACGGACGGACGGACGGACAGCGAAGTCTCAGTAATAGGGTCCCGTTTTTATCCTTTGGGTACGGAACCCTAAAAATCTGTTAATTATTAAGACCTTCAAAAGTTTTGAAGACGTTTTCATTCAAAATAGTCTGTCAGTATCTCAGTCACGGATTCTGACCAAAAAACAAAAAAACCTTCGATATCTGTAACGATGATTCTCTCAATCTATACTGATATTATAAAGCTAAAGAGTTTGATTTTATTTACAGAAACTACTAATCCAATTTAAATAATTATTTTTGTAATTGATAGCCACATTGAACGAATAAGTAACAGGTTATTTTATTATCACAAAAATAATTAATACACAACATTGTTTTATATCAAAAATCGATTTTCAAAATCCAAAAACATGACATCGCAATAAGTCTTATCTCAAACTTAACCCCTAAAGGTCACTTAGAGGTCAAACCAAGGTCATTAGAAGGTCAATTTGAAGATCGGAAACCGATATCAGTACATAAGTCACGTATTGTCCTTCCTCCGAGATAGGTTATATTTTATTCATTCCACCTTTGATTGGTTTGGCGCTGAAGGGTTGAAAATGAAATGTATATTTTTATTCCACTTTGGAATGAATAAATTTTATCAAAGCATTGAACTTTTAATAAAAAAAATTGTAGGGTTAATATAATTAACGACTCGGTGGTGTACTGGTATGTGTACTCGCCTGCCAAGACTGAGGTCCTAGGTTCAATTCCCAGGTCGAACGAAAACATGTTTCCTCCAACATGGCTCTGTGCCAACAGGCTTGACAAAGCCTTTACCCGTCCTATTATTACAGGACTGTCTTCATAATCGTTCATCTATACTAATATTATAAAGCTGAAGAGTTTGTTTTGTTTGTTTGTTTGTTTGTTTAAACGCGCTAATCTCAGAAACTACTGAACCGATTTGAATAATTCTTTCACTGTTAGATAGTCTATTTATCGAGGAAGGCTATAGGCTACATTTTATCCCGGATTTCCTACGGGAACGGGCACAACGCGGGTAAAACCGCGGGGCGCTGCTAGTCAAACATAAACAAAGTCGTAACGTCAAATAACTGAATATAATTCCGTAATTCTAGTTTAGTACAGTCATAATGTTCAGTTCAGTGAGCAGTAAATATTTAGTATAAAATCATTTTACGAGTAAACACAATATGTATCTGTTAACGGGTTTATGGAGTATTTCCATGACTTGGGAATTAAATTCTACGTGTATTCGCTAGTACTAACGTCTTCAGTGAGAGGACTTTGATCTGCAGTGTCTTATAGGACGATACTTTACATTAGTGCTCGCTTGTGATTACGTGTACTCCTTGCTGTACTAACATCTTCAGTGAGAGGACTTTGATCTGCAGTGTCTTATAGGACGATACTTTACATTAATGCTCGCTTGTGATTACGTGTACTCCTCGCTGTACTAACATCTTCAGTGAGAGGACTTTGATCTGCAGTGTCTTATAGGACGACACTTTACATTAGTGCTCGCTTGTGATTACGTGTACTCCTCGCTGTACTAACATCTTCAGTGAGAGGACTGATCTGCAGTGTCTTATAGGACGATACTTTACATTAGTGCTCGCTTGTGATTACGTGTACTCCTCGCTGTACTAACATCTTCAGTGAGAGGACTGATCTGCAGTGTCTTATAGGACGATACTTTACATTAGTGCTCGCTTGTGATTACGTGTACTCCTCGCTGTACTAACATCTTCAGTGAGAGGACTGATCTGCAGTGTCTTATAGGACGATACTTTACATTAGTGCTCGCTTGTGATTACGTGTACTCCTCGCTGTACTAACATCTTCAGTGAGAGGACTTTGATCTGCAGTGTCTTATAGGACGATACTTTACATTAGTGCTCGCTTGTGATTACGTGTACTCCTCGCTGTACTAACATCTTCAGTGAGAGGACTTTGATCTGCAGTGTCTTATAGGACGATACTTTACATTAGTGCTCGCTTGTGATTACGTGTACTCCTCGCTGTACTAACATCTTCAGTGAGAGGACTTTGATCTGCAGTGTCTTATAGGACGATACTTTACATTAGTGCTCGCTTGTGATTACGTGTACTCCTCGCTGTACTAACGTCTTCAGTGAGAGGACTCTGATCTGCAGTGTCTTATAGGACGATACTTTGAATTAATGATCGCTTGTAATTACGTGTACTCCTTGCTGTACTAACATCTTCAGTGAGAGGAATTTGATCTACAGTCTTATAAAAAAAAAGTATTCAGTGAATGATTATGAGACTGGTACATTTCACAAGTATAACGCAATAAAAAGACTGGAATTTTGTAAAATACATTCCTTTCTAGTGATTGACAAATGGATGCCGTCACATATAAAGTACTTGTAAATTGATGGAGAACGATTCTTGATAAATGTGGGCCTGACGTGTTTGTTCGGCTCAAGAGGCTTTGATTCGATTGGGTTGGGATTACAGCAGCCATGTTATTATAATCAATACGATATTAAAAACGTTTGTTAATATTTATTTGTATCCCAAGTGTTATTCTGATGTATAACCTAATATAGGTTCCCAAGTGTTATTCTGATGTATACCTAATATAGGTTATACATCAGAATAACACTTGGGATGTAAACTTTCATCAAAATCCGTTCAGTACTTTTAATTTTTGCGTGAGAGTTAAAAACATACATACATCCATCCTCACAAGCTTTCGCATTTATAATACTAGCCGCGCCCGCGCTGTTACCCGCGTTGTCCCCGTTCTCGTAAGAATTTCGGGATAAAATGTATCCCATGTGTTATTCTGATGTATGACCTTTATTACTGTAAAGTTTCATTTAAATCCGTTGAGTAGTTTCTGCATGAAAGAGCAACAAACATACGACTTCCTTACACACAGCGGCATTATAATATTAATAGGATAAGATTTGTGCCAAGTAAAGCTTAATTCACCGTCGCTTTTTAGCACCTACGATCTTCGATCAACAATACACAACTAGATATCGGGTCACGTACAAAATCAAAGCTAAATACTGTCCGCGTGAATGACGTGTGACAGCTAGAAGAAAATAAGAACCGAACTGAAAAAAAAGTTTTAAAACAGTTCGAAGTTTAACCTAATTACAACCATGACACCTAGCAATAAAGTAGCAAATCTTATGAATAAAATAAGTGAGAATTACGCCTCACTTTTCAAATGAGGCGTTATTCACGGAGACGTATTTTTTGCGCCGACCCGACATCTAGTTGTGTATTGTTGATCGAAGCCTACGATAGTCAATAACTGTACGATACCGAACTGCATTTCTCAACCAAACGGTTGCAAATCTCGGTTACGAAAACGGTGGAGGTTAACCACAAATATAAAATATTTGAAGTTTATTTAACTAAACCGAAACCTTATTTCCGTTCAGTTCCTGTATATTTCATTGGGAACTATAACGTAATCAGATTTGTGACGAATTCAATTTAAGTTAAGCTTGTAGCTTTGAGGGTAGAAATATTGGGAATGTGTTTTACTGTATGGATTTCAGCTGTTTTACTTAAGTTGGTTTTAGAATTGCATTGATTCTAGAAAAATTGCCTGTAATGTCCCACTACTGGTCAAAGGCTTCTCATCACACTGAGGGCCGACACGCCGCGGTTTTATACAAAAGTGAACAGTGGCGGGCGCCCGCGGCGTGCGCCCGTCGCGTGCGGTGTCATACAAAAGTGAACCGTCGCGTGCACCCGTCGCGTGCGCCCGCCGCGTGCGGTTTCATACAAAAGTGAACCGTTAGCGTGCGCCCGTCGCGTGCGGCTTCAAACAAAAATGAACCGTCGCGTGCGCCCGCAGTGTTGGCCCTTAATGTTGCATGGGGTTTCTTTTAGGACATACATAGGTGCTTGCTAAGAAGGGATTGTGTGAAATTTAACCCCTAACAGGGTGCCAAAGTAACCGAAGCGAGGGCAGGACTAGTAAGTATTAAAATAAATAATTTGTTATATCGTTTTATTTTCGGTGTTAATGTATTTTTTACCAAAATATATTTGAACCATAAAATCAAATTACATTAATTGGAGATTTCGCCAGAATTTTAATGAAACCGACGTAAATTGGATTTCAATGGAATTTGAATAATCAAGAAATATTTCTAAAATAAATTACTTTGAGCTATGTTTTCAGTTGACCAATTTTGAACGATAAGCAAAACATATTTTAGATACAAAAATACAGCAAAAAATATAAGTATAGTAGTATTGGTTGTAATTAACTGCAAAGGCCTCTCATCTCACTGAAGACATCAGTGCGGTGAGAAGAATTGAGCATAATCACCAAGGGCCATTTGAAAATTTAGGAAACATTTTTTCGCTCTACCTGGGAATTGAACCCGGGACCTCAGTCTTGGCAGGTGAGCAAAAATTTACAAATAAATAAATACAAAAACGTCCCAAGTTAGTGCTAATTATATAAATGTGTAAGCTAGTCAATAGGAGATGCCACACTTTCCGGCACGACACGACATCGGCTAGCTCGTATGTATTAAGAGAGATGCCACACGGACGCTGCCGCTGCGCTGCGCTCGTCGCAACGAAGAATTCTTCTTCATCGAGTGGATGGTCAACAGAGTGTCAGAGTTATTGAGCCGCCAAAGGCCTCTGACATGGCTTAAGTAACGACTTCTATCCGTAGAAAGTAACCGGGACCAACGGCTTAACGTGCCCTCCGAAGCACAGAATCATCTTACACTTCGGGCAATCAGGTGATTCAGCCTGCAATGCCCTAACCGAACTGAAGAAAGTCTCACAAAGAGACTTCTGTGAGATGTCCCCACCGGGAATCGAACCCGGAACCTCCGGGTCGTGAACCGGGCGCTCAAACCACAAGACCACGGAGGCTGTTATATCTTTAACGCAATGAGTGCATCACGAACGCTGCGACGACCCAACGCAGCTTTCTCCGACGCAGCGTCTCCGATGTAGGTGTATATAAATTATATGTAGTCTTTGAACGACAGCTTCAAGTAGTATCAGTTAGTTAGATTCCATAATACAAGCTTAGAGTTTAGTTTGGGTCTAATTAACCGTGGTCCTGTCCTGGTAATTTGTCCGGGTGTATTTATATAAATTAGTTTGCTTTTAATTATTACTTTTATATGATACAACTTATGTAATGTTGTGTAGGTACTCTAAAGCGATAAATGTTGTTTTTTAAGTTTTATTTATTGAATAGTGCTTAAATTACTTCTTATAATAAAAAATTCTGTGCGTCTGTCGAGGGCGGCAGTGTGGTAACGACACTATGGTTGCGGCACGAAGCTTCTGATAGGCTGCCACCTGACAGAAGCACGCGGCAGATAGCTCTAATTGGCTGCAGCCTGACAGAGACAACACACAATAAAACACATAGTTTTGAAGCTTTCGTGCAGAAAAAATAGTTGAAATAATTTTAGTGTGGCATCGAAGCTATAGGTGTATTACCGTGCCGGAGCCGGTAAGTGCGGCATCAGACAATAGGGTCTGTAATTATTATTTTAGTTAGGCAGTAACTTCATTATCTATGTATGAATAAGTTCGTATGTCGGCCTGTTGAATCGGATTACAAGGGTCTTTCGTAATTATGGAATTTCGCCCACAACTTGTAACTTAAGTTGCAAAATGAACCTTACTTGGAATTAAGCTAATGTAACTTACATACTAGGAGAGCCTCGCGGTTTAATCTACGTTGATCCGTTTCAAGTAAGAAATTTGGACAAAAAAGAACTTCCTGTTGTATGTATCTATCTAACAGCCTCCGTGGTCTTGTGGTTTGAGTGCCCGGCTCACGATCCGGAGGTTCCGGGTTCGATTCCCGGTGTGGACAATATTTCACAAAAATCTCTTTGTGAGACTGTCCTCAGTTTCGTTAGGGCATTGCAGGCTGAATCACCTGATTGCCCGAAAAGTAAGTTGATTCCGTGCTTCGGAGGGCACGTTAAGCAGTCGGTCCCGGTTACTTTCTACGGATAGTAGACATGTAACGAAACACGAGCCATGTCAGAAGCCTTTGGCGGCTCAATAACTCTGACACCAGGATTGGTCAGGTTGACCATCCACTCGATGAAGAAGAAGGAGAAGAAGTATCTAATATATAAAATTCTCGTGTCGCGGTGTTTGTAGTTAAACTCCCCTGAAACGGCTTGTCCGATTCTCATGAAATTTTGTGTGCATATCGTGTAGGTCTGATAATCGGACATCTATCTTTCATCCCCCTATTTAGGGTAGTACCACTTAATTTTCATATAGCAAAACAACGTTTACCGGGGCAGCTATAACTACATAGTATAAAACAAAGTCGCTATTTTGTCTGTTTGTTTGTCTGTATGCTTAAATCTTTAAAATTACGCAACGGATTTTGATGCGGTTTTTTGTAATAGGTAGAGTGATTCAAGAGGAAGGTTTTTATGTAAAAAAAATCCCGAAATTCCCACGGGAACGGGCACAACGCGGGTAAAACCGCGGGGCGCTGCTAGTTACTAATAAAGCTGTATAGTTTCATTTTTTATGTATTGAACGCTCCTATCTCAGAAACTACCAATCTGATTTGAATAATTCTTTTTGTAATGGATAGTCATATTCAACGGAAAGGTTAAAAGTTATTTTTCATCCCGAAATTCCCATAGTTAATACGGATTGCTATCGTTACATAGATTCGTTAAAACGTTCACGATTATTAATGTTTGACCTTTAAACATATGAAAATCTACACCGAAAAGTAAATAAAATAAACATAGCACGTGAAGGAAAAGGGCCTTACAAGAGTTTATAATTAAAGGACGTTAATTAAAATTCTTTGCCTCTGTGCGACGTTTCGGGAGCGCGTAAAGTACTCCATTTTGAAATAGGTAAGACTCCAAATTAAATATAAATACGGGTAAGGGGACGTTTTTTACGAAATGTTGAAGGTCTGTAGGATTTGGAACAGTATTTTTTAAAGTAATTAAGTTAGTGTAAGGGCCGACACTGCGTTGAGCGTGCGTACGCGTGCGGTGTCATACAAAAGTGAACCGTCGCGTGCGCCCGCGGCGTGTGGCTTCATACAAAAGTGAACCACCGCATGCGCCCGTCGCGTGCGGTGTCATACAAAAGTGAACCACCGCGTGCGCCCGTCACGTGCGGTGTCATATAAAAGTGAACCGCCACGTGCGCCCGCTTAACGCAGTGTGGGCCCTAAACTCAAATACTACTGCACGGATTTTGCCGCGGTTTTTTAAATAGATAGAGTGATTCAAGAGGAAGGTTTATGTGTATAAAAAATCCCAAAATTCCCGCGGGAGTGGGCACAACGCAGGTAAAACCGAGGGGCGCTGCTAGTTAAGTATATAGACAACTGGAATAACCTTTAATATTAAGAAGGGATTTCAGCCTATTGTAACAGTCTACAACAAATAGCAGTAAAATACTAAAACTTGTGGCGTCCAATCTTGGAAACAAAACACATTAATTTAACTTATCATTTTGATGAGTCGGGTAATAATTTAGGCCTCTATCCCCCAAGCTATTTGTTTGATTACATAGCTGCCATTTTGTTTAATGGTATACTAACGATCTAGATTACTTGCCACCGGCCAACCGTAGTGTCGGAGGGTCTTGCCTGTTCTTAAAAGTGTACAATTTGAAAGATGAGTTTAGTAAAATAACTAAAATTATGTTCAAAACTGTAATCAGAATCGAATCCAAAAAATAGAGAAATTATAAGCTCTGAAATATTCTCTCCTGTCTGATTCTGTCCCTTTCTTGCAAAACGATTTTTTGTATGCGACGTCTATGGCGCTCTAACTTTGTAACGTCACAGACCTAGTAGTGCTGTCTCTGTCTAATCTGTCGAAGCTGTCAACTCAATCAACTTTGACCGCCTGTAACTCTGGAAATAACGATATAAAGAAGGTTAGAGGCTATGTATTATCCCGAAATTCCTACAGGAACGGACACAGTGCAGGTTAAACCGCAGGGTGCGGTAACACACTAAATTACGTTAAGGGTTGTAAAAATATCCGAACATTCATCCTATTATAAACCATGGTAAACTTTGCACCAGGCGTTGCCCTTTGACTCGTAACAATGGCGCCAAACAAATGACAAAGGGGTTGGATTACTGCAAATTTAAACATGCAGGGTTAAACGTGCCCTTGTTAGAAACAACACGAAACTACCATAACTATGTATAGTGAACTATGAAAAGGTTACCTGTTAAGTACTTTGGCATGTTAATAAAATTTGAATATTCATGCTAACTAATATTATAAATGCGAAAGTAACTCTGTCTGGCTGTTACGCTTTCACGCCATAACTACTGAACGGATTTGTATGAAACTTTACAGTAATGTCTATAGTAATATTATATAGAGGTAAAATTTCTAAGTTTGTTTGTTTGTTTGTTGTGTTTGAGCTAATCTCCGGAATTACCAGTCCGATTTGAATAATTCTTTTTTTAATAGATAGCTACATTCAACGGGAAGGTCATAGGCTATTTTTCATCCCGATATTCCCACGGGCACGGGTACAACGCGGGTAAAACCGCGGGGCGCTGCTAGTAAGTTATACAACAAAATACCACACGGGACACATTTTATCCCGAAATTTCCGCAGAAACGGGTACAACGCGGGTAACTCCGCGGGGCGCGGTTAGCGAATAAAGTAAGTCCTAAATTGGTTTGCTCTCTCTTTGTGAGACTGCCCTCAGTTTGGTTAGGGCATTGCAGGCTGAATCACCTGATTGCCCGAAAAGTAAGACGATTCCGTGCTTCGGAGGGCACGTTAAGCCGTCGGTCCCGGTTACTTTCTACGGATAGTAGTCGTTACATGAGCCATGTCAGAGGCCTTTGGCGGCTCAATAACTCTGACACCAGGATTGGTCAGGTTGGCCATCCACTCGATGAAGGAGAAGAAGATTGGTTTGCATTTTACTAGCATCTCATAAAAGTCGACAATACAGATATAATCACAGCGACTCCTTCACGTTTTAAAGTCAACGGTTAGTGTACGCAAGCCGGGTTTTATTTACCGAAACTAATTACTATTTGTTAGAAACTCGCCTTCCAATTTGAGTCTCATTTGACGCCCTGTGAATTTGCTTGTTTTAAGTATTTGT
Source organism: Cyclophora albipunctata (assembly GCA_963082685.1). Classification (NCBI taxonomy): domain Eukaryota; kingdom Metazoa; phylum Arthropoda; class Insecta; order Lepidoptera; family Geometridae; genus Cyclophora; species Cyclophora albipunctata. The sequence continues at coordinate 3,046,119 of OY720142.1, forward strand.
AATCGTTAACGTAACTTCTGGAACAATGGTGTAGTAACTGTAGATTACAGTCATGTAGCACTCATGGCGTAGTTAACTCATTGCGATTGTTAAGCAACGTGCAGCTCGGCTTCTACTTGGATGGGTGGCCGATAGTGGCATTCCTATCTGAGCACCGTTTCTGACGAATTTTCGAAAATGTATCACATGTGTTACTTTGATGTATAACCTATACAACTGTAAAGTTTCATACAAATCCGTTCAATCGTTTTTTCGTGAAAGAGTAACAAACATACATACCTCCTCATAAACTTTCGCACTTATTATGTATGTATGGTTGTTACTCTTTCACGCAAAAACAACTGAACGGATTTGGATGAAACTTTACCGTAATATAGATTATACATCAGAATAACACATGGGATACATTTTATCCCGAAATTCCTACAGGAACGGGTACAACGCGGGGCGCAGTTAGTTCTTTATAAAACCTCAGGGAACAGTACAAAATCAGCTAACGCCATTGTTTCAACGTTTTATCCTGTTATTTGTTAATCAGAGGCGGGCAAACAACGCGATACGGAATGTCTTCCAAGAGCTCGATAAACTGAGCTCAGACTGTCTTTTGTTTTAAAACAATGAGAAGAACTATAAAGACTCCGAAGGACATGCCAGGACAATGACTTGACTGCTTGGCTTTATCTCACACTAACGCTCTGTGGTTTTGCCCGCGTTGTGCTCGTTCCTATGGGAATTTCGGGATAAAATATATCCCATGTGTTATTCTGATGTATAATCTATATTACTGTAAAATTTCATTCAAATCCGTTCAGTAGTTTTTGCGTGAAAGAGTAACAAACATACATATATACATATATACATCCATCCTCACAAATTTTCACATTTATAATAGTAAGGATATGATAATTATACATAAAAAATCAAAATATTCGAATTACATCCAAAACTTAAGACAGAGCCAAGAGTGATGACTTTTAGGGTTCCGTACCCAAAGGGTAAAAACGGGACCCTATTACTGAGACTTCGCTGTCCGTCCGTCCGTCTGTCACTAGGCTGTATCTCAAGAACGGTGATAGCTAGACAGTTGAAATTTTTACAGATGATGTATTTCTATTATAGTACGTAACCCTCCGTGAGTCCGACTCGCACTTAGCCGGTTTTTTAAGCTCCTCATATCTCAACGAACATCTACATGACATAGAATCTTGTCGCAATAAACCAAGTTCTCGATCGAACCAAATAAGATTAGTAGTTCTTCGATCACACGTGAACTGTCAATTTTGATTACTTTGACAAGGTCACATCTTACTCTTACGAGCTCCGATTTGATGAATTAGATCTTAGAAAGAAAATCAAGCGGTGATTTGTTGGTTGTTTCTTTATTTCAAGATAGAATTAATACCTTCTTCTTCATCGAGTGGATGGTCAAACTGACTAATCCTGGTGTCAGTTATAGAGCCGCCAAAGTTCTCTGACGTGGCTCATGTAACGACTACTATCCGTAGAAAGTAACCGGGACCGACGGCTTAACGTGCCCTCCGAAGCACGGAATCATCTTACTTTTCGGGCAATCAGGTGATTCAGCCTGCAGTGCCCTAACCAAACTGAGGATAGTCTCACAAAGTGATTTTTGTGAGGTATCCCCACCGGGTATCGAACCCGGAACCTCCGGATCGTGAGCCGGGTGCTCAAACCACAAGACCACAGAGGCTGTTATTAATACCTTATATATGTTTTTGAAATTATCCAAATGACATGTTTACTAAGTAAGTAAGTAAATAAGTTCGAGTGGGTTAGTGGCCAACCCTGGTGTCGGAATTTTAAGAACGCCTAAATGCCTCCGACATGACGATTGATACAACCGGGACCGACAATTTAACGTGCCCTCTAAAGCACGGTAGCGCTAGATAGAAATGCCACTACCGGCCACCCATACAGGGAGTAAAGCTGCACATTCCTTAACAAGAGCAATGATTAAACTCCGCTGAAGCGCTAGACACCGAGGGCCCTAAACGGGCCAGTGTGACACCTTTGATACAAATTCAAGGAATACTACGTCACACGAGCCACAGCCAGCTCGCATCCAGCCCGCACCTGGCCCGCATTCAGCCCGCACCCACCCCACACCTGCATGCATAAACTTAATTACGCCAGAGTGCTCCAGACAATAAAATTATTTTCCTTTAAAACGAAACATACATTACACTAAAATTATATTAAATTGCATACAAAAAGCTTTCTAATATCGTTCTAAATACATAAGTTTGTAAATGTAATTTGTAGCTGTAACGAGTTGAATACTAAATAGGTTTTAAAATATAAACTTTGTGAAATATTTCAGTTTAAAGTTGGCAACTTTAAGCTCTGCGTCATTGAGAGATACATAATTTGAATATTTTTCAGGCAAAAAACAAAAATGTTAAAGAGTTGCTCTGACGCAGCGTCTAGGTTATTTTTTTAGAAGAAATTCATTCATTTATTCATTCATTCAATCAATCATTCATTCAATCATTCATTCATTCAATCATTCATTCATTCAATCATTCATTCATTAATTCATTCATTCAATCATTCATTCAATCATTCATTAATTCATTATGAATAGGTTAGTGGCCAACACTGGTGTCCCCTAAAGGCCTCTGTCATGGTCTGACGATAGAAACAACCGGGACCGACTGCTTAACGTGCCCTCCGAAGCACGGTAACCCTAATAGAAATGCTACTATCGGCCACCAATCCGTGCTTCGGAGGGCACGTTAAGCCGTCGGTCCCGGTTACTCTCTACGGATAGTAGTCGTTACATGAGCCACGTCAGAGACCTTTGGCGGCTCAATAACTCTGACACCAGGATTGGTCAGGTTGACCATCCACTCGATGAAGAAGAATTGAATTGTAATTTATATATGCCTGCAATAATTGAAATATTATTAAGTATATTATTATTTATAGTATTAGGAAAGATAACACCATTCTACATTAACTTTACCGTTGTCTATTAAAAATATATTCTCTTTGTCTAATCTCAAACAGTTTTTCTTTTCAAACCTGACCAAGGATGGCCATCCACTCGATGAAGAAGAAGAGTCAATCTATACCATGAGCGGTTCAAGAAAACCAATAATATACATAGACTAGAGCCTACTATAGTACAATATTCTTGTCTTTTCAAAACAAAAAACGTTCATCGTCGTCGCGATCAAGACACTATGGCACCTCTACAATATTGGGATTTAAAAACTACTAAACTACTATTATCTTAGGAACTCTTTTTTTGTTTGACTGAACGGAACGAACAACTGCCAAAAGGTATTACTTTTTGCGTCGAGGTTTAAAGAAATATTATCTTATGAGATTTGTCAATTAACAGTTACCCGTTCCAAGTTTTCTTAAGAAACATTTACAGCTTCGTTACTTTTTACAATCTTAATTTCTAATTTACATTTAATGGTAATGTAGCAGAAATCTCAATAAACCTAATTTCCTTTGGTATAAAGGAAATAGGCCGTTAAAAATAACGAATACCAGAGACGTAACTTTAAAATAACTGTTATTTTGTAACTGTTTTAGTTTCAGTTACTTTATATCACAACGACTAGCCGCGACCCAATAGATGGCAAATATCTTTAACTAGCAGCACACCGCGGTTTTACCCGCGTCGTGCCCGTTCCCGTAGGAATTTCGAGATGAAAAATAATCTAATAATCTATAGCCTTCCTCGATAAGTGGACTATCCAACACTGAAAGAATTTTTCAAATCGGACCAGTAGTTCCTGAGATTAGCGCGATCAAACAAACTCGGCAGCTTTCTATTACAGTCGACTCTCGTTAATTCGAAACTTGAGGGACTCTTAAAATATTACGAATTATCGAATGTTTGAAATATCAAATGGTTCGTGTATGTTGATACAAGTTTGAACTTGTCGCTCTTTCTCTCTGCAACTTTGAATTGTCGAGTGTTGGACGCCGATGAGTTCGAATTAACGCGTCGTTTTATTAAATAGCAATGATTTTTTCGTTCGAATTACCAAGTGCAAATGTATTGATTTAGTTCGAAATATCAAGAGATTTTGTAGGGAACTCGTGATAACTTTGAATTATAGAGAGGTTCTTATTATCGCAGGTTGGAATTAACGAGAGTCGACTTAGTAAATATATAATTAATTGTTTTTTAGCTAAAACGTCTCAATAGTGTAATGACTATGCACTGGACTGCAATAACTAATGTCGGGTTCAATTCCTAGGTCAAGTGGAGCATGTTTCCAATTTACTTTAAACATAGCTCTGGTAAAAATTCTCCAACCAGCAGTAGACGCGCGTGGTGATTACAATATTCTCTTCATAGTACTGATATTCGAGTGGAGATTCTTTTGCCCAGCAGTTGGGACATTTGAGTACACAAAATTGAACATTGATTTAAGCGGAAGCCACCCATAGTGTGGGTGCCAGCCTGCAACGTGCCTGTGTGACACCTTTCATACAATACAACGTCACGCGACCCGCTCCCGGCCCGCAACCGGCCCGCACCCAGCCCGCACCCGCACTATGAGTGTCTTTCACTTTATGTCTACTTTGACTTAAAGTATAAAACTCAATTATTTCGTAATTTTATAACAAAATAAGAGCACTTTACAAAAGACATTAGTCTGTTAAAAACTACTTAAAACGTAATAATTGTAACTGTGCATAAAATAACGGTACATTTAAATAACTAAAATAACGTAACGACTTCTAAGATGTTATTGAAAATATTGTAAAGACCTCTGCTATTGACATCAATTGAAATGTTCGGAAAATACCAGCAAGTAATATAAAATTCTCATTTTATATCCTACTAGCCGCTCCCCGCGATTTCACCCACGTTATACCCGTTCCCGCGGGAATATCGGGATAAAATGTATCCCATGTGTTATTCTTATGTATCTATACTAATATTATAAAGCTGAAGAGTTTGTTTTGTTTGTTTGTTTGTTTGTTTGTTTGTTTAAACGCGCTAATCTCAGAAACTACTGAACCGATTTGAATAATTCTTTCACTGTTAGATAGTCTATTTATCGAGGAAGGCTATAGGCTACATTTTATCCCGGATTTCCTACGGGAACGGGCACAACGCGGGTAAAACCGCGGGGCGCTGCTAGTAACCTATATTACTGTAAAGTTTCATTCAAATCCGTTCAGTAGTTTTTTCGTGAAAGAGCAACAAATATCCATACATACATCCATCCTCACAAACTTTCGCATTTATAATATTAGTTGGATAATATTACAGTATTTCCATGATTTACAGAACATACCGCTCTTAGCGTAGTTTGACTAAGCAATATTAGATCATTGCTATAGTTAAGCAACGTGCAGCTCGGCCCTTACTTGGATGGGTGGCCGATAGTGGCATCTCTATCTTAGCGCTACTGTGCTTATACTCTATTTCTTTTGGATTGGCACAAAATGTGGACCAATGTCGTCAATTTTCCAGCCGAAGACAATTGCTCCTGAAGAGGAAAAAGGTTTAGTAATTTTATTTTATTATTACCCTATCTCTAATCCTTTTTCCTCTTCAGAAGCAATCGTCTTCGGCTGGAAAATTGTCGACATTTAACCACATTTTGTGCCAATCCAAAATAAATAGATTATAGGTACGTATTGTCGTTACCGCTTGTTTTAATCGTCAGACCATGTCGGAGGTCTTTAGGCGGTCTAAAAATGAATCCAGGGTTGGCCACTGACCTACTCGAACGTACGTACTCAGAGAAATCAACCGCTTTCTTAGTAAAGATTTATACTCGTAATGATTGATTTTGACATAATATAATGTATGTAAAACTAGTAGCGCCCCGCGGTTTTACCCGCGTTGTGCCCGTTCCCGTGGGAATTTCGGGAAGTTTTTTACATAAAAACCTTCCTCTTGAATCACTCTATCTATTACAAAAAACCGCATCAAAATCCGTTGCGTAATTTTAAAGATTTAAGCATACAGACAGACAAACAGTGTGACAGACACGAAAAAGAGACGACTTTATTTTATACTAAGTATGTAGTGATTTGTGTATGTATATGTAATAGTATCAGTGAATTAGATTCCATAAAACAAGCTTATAGCTTAGTTTGGGTCTAATTAACCGTGAGTGTATTTGTCCGGGTGTATTATATTATGGGTATATTATAATATAATGGACGCTCTGTACAGCCCTAAAGGAAAACGAAATTCGTATTAATACATTTTGCAAACATGTTACATACTCGCCTGAATATAAATAAGTCACACAAAATTTACTTGAAAATCACAGCCGAAATCGTTTTCGCAAATCTTCGTTTTCCGGGTACATTTGACAAACTAATTTCACTTTTATTGCTACAAAAATAAAGTATATTTTCCTTTACATTACTATAAAGAAAGGAATATAATTTTCTTTTACGATTTTAGGTTTCATTATTTGATTAATATGGTTCATGTTTCTTTGTGCTTTTTAATGACAAGGTACCTTTGTTGCGATTATTCTGTAATAATTTGGTTGAGAATTTAATTTGTAACATTCTTAAACTTATAAAGGTAAATTATTACCTTTTTTGCATGCCATTTCTACATAACTTTGCAGTGTCTTATAGGACGATACTTTACATTAGTGCTCGCTTGTGATTTCGTGTACTCCTCGCTGTATTAACATCTTCAGTGAAAGGACTTTGATCTGCAGTGTCTTATAGGACGATACTTTACATTAGTGCTCGCTTGTGATTACGTGTACTCCTCGCTGTACTAACATCTTCAGTGAGAGGACTTTGATCTGCAGTGTCTTATAGGACGATACTATACATTAGTGCTCGCTTGTGTTTTTGCTTACATAAACGTTATCACGGCTTGTTGATTTGTTAACCAAGTTGTAATTTATTTACCTGAACGTTGCTTAAAATGAACCCGTATTTTTCTGTCAGAAAAGGGCTGTGTAATTCTCTTTTGTAATACTGTTAAAATTGTATGTAATACTGCGGATGTGTATAAAATAAAAGGTGGGAGTTTTAATTTGTTTCGTGGTTTTCTGAAATGTTTAAAGCTTTTGAATGTTTTTTATCTTCTTGGATTAATTAAGCTTTCCGCAACATAGGGATGTATAATACAAACCAGTACAAGTTACTTTCTGCAGTATATTAGAGGAATACACGCATAAATAAATAAATAAATATACCCGGACAAATTCACACACGGTTAATTAGACCCAAAGTAAGCTCTAAGCTTGTGTTATGGAATCTAACTAACTGATACTACTACATATACATACACAAATACTTTATAAGAATATATAATTGACACCCAGACGTCGCCAACAACTATGTCTGCACATATTGTTGACTCCGGGCGGGAATCGAACCCGCAACCCCCGACACAGTAAGCGCTCTCACTGCCACTGTGCCAACGGCTTGTTACAAAGATAAGCGACCGATCTATACAAATATTATTAAGAGGTAAAAGTTTTTGTTTGTTTGTAAGTTCGTTTGTAATCTCGGGAATTACCAGTCCGATTTTGATAATTTTTTTTGTAATAGATAGCCACATTAAGCGTCCCCGATTTTTCTATAATATAAGACGCGGCTGGAGACTCATTATGTAGTGATTCACTGTACTAAGCTATAAGTAACTTGAAAGAAAACCAAAACAATTCGATGAGGGTAGAAAAATATTTACTTCCAGTTCCTTTTGTATATCTGATAGGATTCTAGTTTGAGAGACTGTAGCAGATTTTTTCATTTTCATTTTGTTTCATGTTACTCTACGCTTCTATCGTCAGTAAAAAGAGGCCTTTGTCCAGCATTTGTCAAACACACACGGTGAATTAAACCCTAAAGCTCTAAGGTTGTATTATTGAATCTTACTAATTGATACTATTACAATACAAACAAAATTACTTTATATGAATATATAATTGACACCCAGACGTCTACACCAACAACTATGTCTGCACATATTATTCTTCTTCTTCTTCATCAAGTGGATGGCCAACCTGACCAATCCTGGAGTCAGAGTTATTGAGCCGCCAAAGGCCTCTGACATGGCTCATGTAACGACTACTATCCGTAGAAAGTAACCGGAACCGACGGCTTAACGTGCCCTCCGAAGCACGGAATCATCTTACTTGTTAATAAAATAAATTGTAATAGATAGCCACATTAAAAGCCGCTTGAATCGAACCCGCAACCCCCGACACAGTAAGCGCTCTCACTGCCACTGTGCCAACGGGCTACAGTTTCTAAAAGGGTCACAGATTTAATGTAATAAACTCGTTAGAAAACTTGTTTAATAAAGTTCCTTTGCGTCACGACTCCCAGTTAATATAATTATTCATAATTAACGCAGCATTCGCTGCCAAATGTTTGAACTTCTTTATTATCCTACTAGCAGCGCCCCGCGGTTTTACCCGCGTTGTACCCGTTCCCGTGAGAATTTCGGGATGTAAAAATAGCCTATGACCTTCCCGTTGAATGTGGCTATCGACTACAAAAAGATTTATTCAAATCGGACCGATAATTCCTGAGATTACCTCGAACATACAAACAAACAAACTTACACATTTTACCTCTTTATAATATTTGTATAGATTTTGACAGCAGATGGTTTTAATGCTTTAGTTTAAGGAATAATTCTTCAAACAGTTTTTAATCAATGCTATATTTCTGTACTGCAAAAAATATGCAAAGTTTTTTATAAGTAAGTAAGTTTAAGTAATGGCCAACCCTGGTGCCGGAGTTTTTAGACCGCATAAAAGCCTTCGACATGGTCTATTGATTGCAATAACCGGGACCGCCAATTTTACGTAGTCTCTGTAGCACGGTAGCGCTCAGACAGAAATGCCACTATAGTTTTCCCATCCAAGTCCAAGTCCAAGTCATCCAAGTCCATTGCCTTGAAAATTTCCGGATGAAAAAAAACCTTTCCATTCAATGTGGCTATCCATTACAAAAAGAATTATTAAAATCGGATCGGTAGGTTCGTAGAATAGCGCGTTCAAACAAACAAACTGTTCAACTTTATTATATTAGTATAGATATAGATAGATATTGTCTTTTTTCTATTTTTTCTATTTTTCTAAATATGTTTCGTATTTTTATAATGTAAGTTGAATTTTAGTATTTCATTATTCTTTATTGTTGTAGGTAAGGTCGTATGACGGTGTATGACTTTGATTCTAAAAATAGAAAATCTAAAAATAGAGCGAAGAAAATTTAATAATGCGCTCCATGATATGAAATAGCAGTCATGTTGGAAAACTATATTACATTCGTATGATAATGAAGGATTCGATTATACGAGACAAAAAAAGTAAAAAGTATAAACCCAGAATGTCCCACTGCTGTCAAAGACTCCCATCTCACTAAAGATATCAGTACAGTGAGGAGGATGTCGTAATCACCACTCTTGCCTAATACAGGTTGGTGATCTCAAACCCGAGCCAGACAAAATTGTCTATCTGGGAAAGAAAAAAAAGAAAGAAAGAAATAAATAAAATAAAGAAAATTGACTGCGGTCTCCCGGACTATATTTGCGTTAGATCTCAAGTACTCTCGAGCTCAAAAGGTACGTTCCTTTCTATCCAATATTATCTTATTTCCTACGGATAAGAAGCACAAAATATATCTGTCGGCTGAACAGCGGATATTTATCCCACTTCTGATGTCGGGTAACCTCGATAATCATCCCAATTCTGATGTCGGCCGAACAGCGATATGATACCCCATTTCTGATATCGGGGACATGTCACATCAGGATAAGCACGAGCATTATACTGTCAATCCAACATCTTAGGATTTCTAGGTCTTGATCTTGAAATAATAACTCACAGGACTTCATTACAATGACATTGCTTGTATTTTACACACGATCATCATGGATTACACATTACAGTTAGGATACGTCTAGATTCAATTAATTGATGGAACCTAAACGACCTCCCTACACCCCATAGTCGTCCTGTCCACGCCATAGAATCTTTTCCTAATCCTATACTCGATTCGCAATACGATCGTGATGTCGTCAACCATCATTCTTCCCATCTACGTTCCAATCTAATCGCCCCCCAACCATCTCCATTGCTCCCATAACGTCTAATGTCCCCACCAGGCTAATGTACGCCATCTTTACTTATCATAGACTCCCTCACTCACTCACTGCCACAGACTACCAAACCAGCTCACATCCCTCTATCGAACAACTGTCATCTGTCACAGTGCGTAACACCACAGACTTAACATAGTCTATTCTCATACCACAGACTACACCACGAAGGTAGAACTCACGTCACGGAATAACAACACTACCGATTCCATCAGTCAACTGAATTTACAAACTACTCTTAAACTTCTACAGACTAAAAATAATGTAGTGACGTTATAAACCGCTATCTGGTGTGGCGCCACTGATGCCACGCTCCGACACGGCCATCCTGCTAGCACACGTCCTCGTGTGTTGGCTAACCTGCACAGAAATAACCAACGAGAGTATTTGTTCGCCTCGGCCACTTCTGACCAATCATATTTCTACAAACAGCTCAAATAAAGAAACTTCGTAACTGTATAGTTTTTCTTTTAAAGTACTAACTATGATTACTAACAACTCAAATTCAGATTAACAATATGATCAAATAGCGTAAGAAATCACAAAGTAAATTATGATAACGTTTCATCTACCAAAACCCTGGGGCCAGTAACAGTGACAGACTCTGGTTCATTATTCACACACAACCAACAATTTAAACACAATTGATTTACTACTGAGCTTTATTCGTGGTCACAACACAAGATTTAGCAAACGCATTTGCCCTTTATGCACTTCCATTTCGGAATGCCGAGTCGTCCTATGACTCTACGGTCTTCGCTACCAGGCAAGACCCGACCACACTACCCAGAGCTACCGCCTACTGCCTACCCACGGACTACTACAAGTAGTAGACACCGATTTCTAACGGGCTACAGCTACGGCACTCTGGTGCGGTCTCAGACTGACCCACCGACATAAAACCAGTAACAATCAACAACTTAATCAACCTCACTGTCTCCACCTTCGTCTGAGTCAGCTGTTACCTGCCCCACAGGCATCTTCCTAACACGATCAATATCAACCAGAGCCATGTACCACTTTCGCTTGTAACAACAAATAAACACAATTTAATTAACCACACAAATCGAAACTTCACTCTAGTAAGCCCCTCTATCGCCACGGCTCTCCAGCCGACCAGCAATCGCAATTGCTCTCTCCTGAGTCTACTCCTGGACTCTATGGTTCCTCCAGAACCCGACCTCCGCCAGAGTTGCCTGCTACCGCGTACTGACGGACTACAATGTAGACACCGATTTCTACTGAGCTACGGCTACACGACAACCTCTGGTACGGTCCAACACAATACGGCCGATAGAGTCTTACCCGAGTTTCCACCAAAACAAGTTTACTTATCCTCATCAGGATCACTATTAACATCAACTTCGACTGGTACATGACTTACTGGCATCTTTCGTAATCTATCGTGTGCATACTTGTAAGTACGTTTAGAGTTCAAAGCTTTCAACGTGTACCGATCACCATCGTTCGGTCACTCCTGGCCTAATTAACTACTTCAACGAAAGACTTAGTAAAGCTCAAACTATTATTCTTTTCCAATCAACAATTTAACTATCTCAATATTCATAATCACATTGCTTATCTAAACATTAGAACTAGAACATCGTCAGGCGCAAGTACCCATTAAAAATCAAATTAATCTCGAATCAAAGTAAAAGTCAAGTGTGTGTGTCTCTATTGTCCGGCTATCCCCGTAGCCCTAATACGCAGTCATCCCTGTGACTGGCCGTGATCATCCCAGTGATCACCCATGACCCTGATCATCCCTGTGATCAGTCACTCCCGTGATCATCCCAGTGATCAACCATGACCCTGATCATCCCTGTGATCAGTCACTCTCGTGATCATCCCAGTGATCATCCATGACCCTGATCATCCCTGTGATCAGTCACTCTCGTGATCATCCCAGTGATCACCCATGACCTTGATCATCCCTGTGATCAGTCACTCCCGTGATCATCCCAGTGATCACCCATAGCCCTGATCATCCCTGTGATCAGTCACTCCCGTGATCATCCCAGTGATCACCCATAGCCCTGATCATCCCTGTGATCAGCCACTCCCGTGATCATCCCAGTGATCACGCCTAGCCCTGATCATCCCTGTGATCAGCCGCTCCTGTGGTCATCCCAGTGACCACCCGTGATCATCCCCGTGACCACCCAGACTCAAGAGGACACGCACAACTAGTTACCACACAGTCAAAAGTGACTACAGTTCATCCTCACAAGGCTCAGAATCACTAACAATGGGTACTTGCCCTTCAGGCATTTTCCTATACCAGTCAATGACACTATATTGTGTACTCGTTTTCCTCTAAACCTCGCGGCCACAGTAATTTGCACTCGCTCGGTCAACCTGACTATTAAGAAGCTTGTTCTTCCTCAAAATTCTTGATTTCAATCAAAAGTTAATTAAAATTATTATCAATCGGGAAACTTCAATGCTATGTAACACATGAATACTAGGTACCACGTCATTTTCAACTTTAACTTCAATAGACTATTAATCTCAAATGCACATTACAATATGAGCCATGAGTAAGTAACAGTAAGCTTGTCTAGTCACGTCTAGTCACGGCAACCAGCCGACGAGCAATCACATTGCTCAACAACACACGGTCTCAGCAGACCACTCCACAGTACGGTCAATCCAGACCACGACCATCGCCGACTTCGAACATTGAACTCAATAAGTCACATAGTCACATAGAAACCCTTACTCATACTCTCATATTTTACAACGGGATAAACATCCAAAATACTTTCAATAAGCTTTCTATTTTATCAAGTGGTACGAAGATTCACTACAAAACTCTCAATGTTAACTGACTCAAATATCACAAAATAGCTCACCGGATATTTCCCAACTAAGATACTTCAATACGCCAATTCATGTCAAACATTACCGCAATACATCACCAATTTAACATCCAATGTGAATTCGTCGTGATAGATTCTTGAATAATTCGGCATACCGCAATCCCTCATATTCCTCAGGTAACAGGATTGAGAAGAGAACCACGTTCTACCCTTCTTAACTCCACAATAGAGTAGAAAACTAACTAACTATACTCACAGAACATTCCAACTTTTATAACCAATTGCAAAATAAACATTACGTAAAGCGCATGACAGTAGCGCTTTTGGCGGGATGATGATTCAGACATATCTCCGAATACTACGAGCTTCATAATCCAGGGGAAGGTACATGAATTTCAATCTCGTCGTCGTCGTCGTCGTCGCCGTCGTCGTCGATAACATGCACTAACGAGCTCAGCTTGCAGCTCTCAATATTCTTTCATCTTATCATAAACCTAGCTCCGTGGTTGATCTTGAACACAATCCATGGCGATATGATATTCAGCACAGTGGGCAATCCAGGCTCAGTGGGCAATAGCGATCTTTATCATTCTCTGCTGGACGCTCGGTGGGCAATCCAGGGCGATCCAGGCTCAGTGGGCAATAGCGATTCTTATCATTGTCTGCTGGACGCTCGGATGGCAATAGCGATCTTTATCATTCTCTGCTAGATGCACGGTGGGCAATAGCGATCTTGATCATTCTCTGCTTGATGCACGGTGGGCAATAGCGATCTTGATCCCACTTCTGATGTCGGCTGAACAGCGGATATTTATCCCACTTCTGATGTCGGGTAACCTCGATAATCATCCCAATTCTGATGTCGGCCGAACAGCGATATGATACCCCATTTCTGATATCGGGGACATGTCACATCAGGATAAGCACGAGCATTATACTGTCAATCCAACATCTTAGGATTTCTAGGTCTTGATCTTGAAATAATAACTCACAGGACTTCATTACAATGACATTGCTTGTATTTTACACACGATCATCATGGATTACACATTACAGTTAGGATACGTCTAGATTCAATTAATTGATGGAACCTAAACGACCTCCCTACACCCCATAGTCGTCCTGTCCACGCCATAGAATCTTTTCCTAATCCTATACTCGATTCGCAATACGATCGTGATGTCGTCAACCATCATTCTTCCCATCTACGTTCCAATCTAATCGCCCCCCAACCATCTCCATTGCTCCCATAACGTCTAATGTCCCCACCAGGCTAATGTACGCCATCTTTACTTATCATAGACTCCCTCACTCACTCACTGCCACAGACTACCAAACCAGCTCACATCCCTCTATCGAACAACTGTCATCTGTCACAGTGCGTAACACCACAGACTTAACATAGTCTATTCTCATACCACAGACTACACCACGAAGGTAGAACTCACGTCACGGAATAACAACACTACCGATTCCATCAGTCAACTGAATTTACAAACTACTCTTAAACTTCTACAGACTAAAAATAATGTAGTGACGTTATAAACCGCTATCTGGTGTGGCGCCACTGATGCCACGCTCCGACATATCTAATAATTTATGTACACAATGTTACTGAACTCTGCGTTACACTATCTTCAGTAAAGGAAAATGGCAATGGCAGATATGACATGCCGGTCAAATGAGATTTCTGTGTCAATTTCATAGATTTACTTTTGAACTATCAGCGAACCACGCATTGTGCCCGTTCCCGTGGGAATTTCGGGATGAAAAATAGCCTATAACCATCCCATTGAATGTGGCTATCTATTACAAAAAGAATTATTCAAATCAGACGGGCAATTTTCGACATTAACTGCAAAATACAAACAGACAAACTTACAAATGTTATCGGTGTATAATATAGAAGATAACATTTAATCAAATTCGCCGTCTGTTTGTTCGTGTTTGGTTAGGGTCTGTTTGTCCTTTCTGTTTGTTTTCGATGTATTAATTTAGTTATAGGTCAAATATCATAACCGATCTCTCGGTATTTTGCACTCAAGTTGAAGGATGTTAGTATAAATAAATACATAGATAACATTATTAACAGCCTCCGTGGTCTTGTGGTTTAAGCGCCTGGCTCACGACCCGAAGGTTCCGGGTTCGATTCCCGGTGGGGATATCTCACAAAAATCTCTTTATGAGACTTTCCTCAGTTTGGTTAGGGCATTGCAGGCTGAATCACCTGATTGCTCGAAAAGTAAGACGATTCCGTGCTTCGGAGGGCACGTTAAGCCGTCGGTCCCGGTTACTTTCTACGGATAGAGAGGAAATACACTACACGTATGAGTTTGATGGGAAAAAAAATAGTTTCAGTTGGCAGTATGACGACCAAAATTAATTGTTTTTTACACTTTCTACTTACCAAGTTTCAAAGGAAAGAAGTGGCTGCGACATACGGACGGACAGACAGACAGACAGACAGACGTAAACACATACTAGATAACGCCTTTGTTCTATTCCAACGCTATTTTAATAACGCTAAAAACGCTAATGTAGTTCAGCCCTAAAAGACAGGTAATACGAGTACAAAAACGACAATTTATTTCAGTAATTCCATCTTGATATAAAATCGTTTCGATATAATTTCACAAATTGAACTCCGTCCTATGAGCTCTCTAAATTACTTTGTCAAAATTGATGCTATTATTTTTATGAAATTCTTTGGTTGGAATTGTAATGAGATTTTATTGCGATAAGGTTTCACGGAATCTTTGTACGACTGTTTTTTCTCTTTTATTCATTTAGAGGCTTGTAAATTAGTAAGTAGAGTTCCAGTAGGTTAGTGGCCATTGTGGCCAACCTTGGTGTCGGAGTTTTAGACCGCCTCCGACATGTTATAACGATTGAAACAACCGGGACCGACAAATTAACGTGCCCTCCGAAGCACACCGGTCGCAATTTTAACCAATTTTAAAATGTTTTTAGTTCTCATTAAAATCTAGTAACAGCCTCCGTGGTCTTGTGGTTTGAGCGCTCGGCTCACGATCCGGAGGTTCCGGGTTCGATTCCCGGTGGGGACAATGTTTCACAAAAATTTCTTTGTGAGACTGTCCTCAGTTTGGTTGGGGCATTGCAGGCTGAATCACCTGATTGCCCGAAAAGTAAGATGATTCCGTGCTTCGGAGGGCACGTTAAGCCGTCGGTCCCGGTTACTTTCTACGGATAGTAGTCGTTACATGAGCCATGTCAGAGGCCTTTGGCGGCTCAATAACTCTGACACCAGGATTGGTCAGGGTGACCGTCCACTCGATGAAGAAGATTAAAATCTAGTTCAAAATCCGTTTTTTGTATGAAAAATGTATTAAGCACAACTCAATTATTTCGAATAAACCTCATTAATACAGAATATCCGGATAAAAAATCTACCAAATTGAACCAATATTTTGAAATATATATTTTGATTGCGCAGCAAAATTTAATTATCTCGGTGTATCATGTACACAAATAAATCAAATTTGATTGTGAGGTATATTTTTAATTACTGAGGTATTATAACACTTTTTGAAAGTAAGTAAGTAAGTAATTTTGAGTAGGTCAGTGGCCAACCCTGGTGTCGGAGTTTTTAGACCGCCTAAAGGCCTCCGACATGGTCTAACGATTGCAACAACCAGGACCGACAATTGCGACCCCCTGTGTCGGGGGTTGCGGATTCGATTCTCGCCTGGAGTCAAAAATAAGTGAAGACATAGTTGTTGGCGACGATGTCCGAGTGTCAATTATATATTCTTATAAAGTATTTGTGTATGTGTATGTAGTAGTATCAGTGAGTTAGATTCCATAACACAAGATTAGAGTGGGTCTATTCCGGGTATATTATATATTATTATTATTAATTTAACGTGCCCTCCGACGCACGGTAGCGCTCAGATATCAGAGAGAAATGCCTTCATCGGCCACCCATCCAAGTAGGGGTCGAGCTGCACGTTTCTTACAATGGCAATGAATTAATATCTCAAGCCAAATTACGCCACGAGCGCATCAACATTTTACAAATGGCCGCGGTTTAAACGGACTGGGAATAGCTTCGATCAACAATACACAACTAGATGTCGGGTCGGCGCAAAAAATACGTCTCGGTGAATAAGGCCTCATTTGAAAAGTGAGCTCTTATTTTATTCATAAGATTTGCTACTTTATTTCTAGGTATCATGGTTGTAATTAGGTTGAACTTCGAACTGTTTTAAAACTTTTGTTTCAGTTCGGTAGTAAACAAAATAAGCTGTCACACGTCATCCACGCGGACAGTATTTAGCTTTGATTTTGTACGTGACCCGATATCTAGTTGTGTATTGTTGATCGAAGGGGAATAGTGTCTGAACAAAAGGCTGATATCTACGTCAAACTCACGACCCCTCCCTATTGTGAAGGGAAATCTAATTATAATAAAAGCATTTGCATATTTACGAGTACTAGTTGAAGACTGCGGGTTTTAGATTTGTACTTAATCCACTTTCACAATTACACTGAACTTGATCAGTTCAACTTAATCTAAATGAGCTAAACGAATGTTAAATCTACAAAATTGTTTTACTGCCTAGTTCAGTTGTTCGTGGTGGATAGAAATGGTAAATTTGGACCTTAATTTCCTGTTTAGAAACCTAGATTAAGGCACCATTTTGATTATACTTTATCTAGAAAAGACACAGTTCTTAAACCCAGCGTGCGCCCGTCTCGTGTGGCTTCATACAAAAGTGAACCGTCGCGTGCGCCCGTCGCGTGTGGCTTCATACAAAAGTGAACCGTCGCGTGCGCCCGCCGCGTGTAGCTTCATACAAAAGTGAACCGTCGCGTGCGCCCGCCGCGTGTGGCTTCATACAAAAGTGAACCGTCGCGTGTGGCTTCATACAAAAGTGAACCGTCGCGTGCGCCAGTCGCGTGTGACTTCATACAAAAGTGAACCGTCGCGTGCGGTGCACGTTTAACGCAGAGTTGACCCTTAACGATAAATTTTAAAATGATAATTAAAACTTTGCTATTTTGCATATTAACTTAAACAAAAGGGTTGAACAAAACTCTTGTTTACGAGTTTTATAATATTTTTATTAATATGCTAATTTGAAGGTTCGATCCCCTAAGCGATAAGAGAATAATTATATTTTTATATTCATTACTAGGAATGGTCATTTATTTGAAATTTAATTAAAACAGTTAAATTAACCGTTGCTGCGAGACTTTTGAGAAAAAAATCCGTATAAAAACCGCTACTGAGCTCTCCTAGAACATGCGAATCACAAGCGAGCACTAATGTAAAGTATCGTCCTATAAGACACTGCAGATCAAAGTCCTCTCACTGAAGATGTTAGTACAGCAAGGAGTACACGTAATCACAAGCGAGCACTAATGTAAAGTATCGTCCTATAAGACACTGCAGATCAAAGTCCTCTCACTGAAGATGTTAGTACAGCGAGGAGTACACGTAATCACAAGCGAGCACTAATGTAAAGTATCGACCTATAAGACACTGCAGATCAAAGTCCTCTCACTGAAGATGTTAGTACAGCGAGGAGTACACGTAATCACAAGCGAGCACTAATGTAAAGTATCGCCCTATAAGACACTGCAAATCAAAGTCCTGAACTGAAGACACTTTATCACAAGCGAACAGTAAAGATACATAATATAAACATTATTACCCATTATTATAAGCCATCATAAAATAATAACAGCTTAATTAACTAACAGCTTATCTGAGCTATAAATCTAATCTACGCTATTACCGTTTAGAACCAATTACACCGTATTAAGTCATAAAATTAAGTGATATTATATCGCTTGCATTAAGCTAAGTACCCAGATTTTATCTTGGTTAACTTTTGTTAACATGATTTACCTACTCACGTTTAGAAAATAACGACCTCATACATTACAAAGGTTTAGTTAAATAAGGGTGAGTTAACAGCCTCCGTGGTCTTGTAGTTTGACCGCTCGGCTAACGATCCGGATGTTCCGGGTTCGATTCCCGGTGGGGACAATCTCTCACAAAAATCTCTTTGTGAGACTGTCCTCAGTTTGGTTAGGGCATTGCAGGCTGAATCACATGATTGCCCGAAAAGTAAGACGATTCCGTGCTTCGGAGGGCACGTTAAGCCGTCGGTCCCGGTTACTTTTTACGGATAGTAGTCGTTACATGAGCCATGTCAGAGGCCTTTGGCGGCTCAATAACTCTGACACCAGGATTGGTCAGGTTGACCATCCACTCGGTGAAGAAGAAGGGTGAGTTGATTGAAACTGTTGACTATCGTAAGATACGTTCGTTAAAAAGTTCACGCTGTTAAATACAAAGCGTTGTTATACCTATACTAATATTATAATCAGGTAAATTTGTTTGTTTGTATGTTCGAGGTAATCTCAGGAATTATCAGTCCGATTTGAATAATTATTTTTGTAATAGATAGCCACATTCAACGAGAAGGTTATAAGCTATTTTTCATCCCAAAATTCTCACGGGAACGGGTACAACGCGGGTAAAACTGCGGTGCGCTGCTAGTAACTTATATTTTGTCAGTCTGTTAAAGTTATTCGAGTAGCCAGTAAGAGCCACGATTTTACATTTTCTTACGTGACTCTACGGTATGAGTTTGAGGGTTGTAAATTATCCCTTACAAAATAAATAAGAAACAAAATTGCTAGAAATTTCTATACTACGTCGTAGTAGACCGTAGCGGCGGCTACGCCGTAGCTCGATATTTCGTAGCACTTTTTTATATAAATCACGAAAGTCCATTATAATCTATTTCAGATATTTTTAGTTTCATCTTAGAACGCTAAACCGATTATGATAAAATATACCATGAAGATAGTTTAATCTTTGAGCTTGTCAATTAGCTGAGTTTTATCCCGAAATTCCCATAAGAACGGGCACAAACGGGTGAAACAGCGGGTCAATGCTAGTACATAAAAAAGCCTTGGGCTACGTATAAACCGTATATACAGTTGAGTAATTTTAATGTAATTATATCAAGGCGTGCCGATACCGAGGGTAAAATTATAAATAATATATTTGGGACTCTCTGACCCGCGAAATATAAAAATAAAAAGGTATTTTACTTGTTGGTTTAAGTGGGGAAGCTTCTAAAATTTTTCAATTTTTATTTCTTTTTCCGAGTACTTAGTGACGTTGAATGATTGCTTAGCAGTGGCAAGAGTAGTAGTCTTCTCTTCATCGAGTGGATGGTCAACCTGACCAATCCTGGTATCAGAGTTATTGAGCCTCATGGCTCATGTATCGACTACTATCCGTAGAAAGTAACCGGGACCAACGAACGTGCCCTCCGAAGCACGGAATCGTCTTACTTTTCGGGCAATCAGGTGATTCAGCCTGCAATGCCCTAGCCTAACTGAGGGCAGTCTCACAAAGAAAATTTTTAAATTGTCCGCACCGGGAATCGAACCCGCAACCTCCGGATCGTGAGCCGAGCCACAAGACCACGGAGCCTGTTGGAGTAGTATGTATGAGTGACTTTTGACTTGTATTGTATGGAAGATTACGTCAATTAGTTTCAAGTCAATTTAATAACGGTTTCAAAGTAACTTTAGTAAAACGCCTCGATAGTCTAGTGGTATGTGCACTCGCCTGCCAAGACTGAGCTTCCCGGATCAATTTCCAGGTCGAGCGAAAACATGTTTTCTACATTTCAAACATGGCTCGTGTTTGAGATCACCAACCCGCATTAGCAAGCGTGGTGATTACGACATCCTCCTCACTGTACTGATATCTTTGGTGAGACGAGAGTTCTTTGCCCAGCAGTGGGACATTTAAGCTAACTTGCAATGATGGTAATCGTCTTTACAAAGCTAAATAAAAGCTTCGCGTTTTATACACATAAACAGAAGGCAGTCGTGTACAGTTTTTATTAAGCGTCCTCCGCTGAGACATGCCGTGCCAGGCACGGATACTACTTTATTGACTGCCCAAAAGAAAATTCATCTTTTGTGTTATAATCAAGTTTTATCAACTTTACAAATAACAAGCTATCTATCCATACATCTATACTTATATTATAAAGCTACAGAGTTTGTTTGTTTGAACGCGCTAATCTCAGAAACTATTGGTCCGATTTGAAAAATTCTTTTTGTAATGGATAGCCACATTCAACGGGAAGGTTATAGGCTACTTTTCATCCTGAAATTACTCCGAGAACGGGTACAACGCGGGTAAAACCGCGGGGCACTGCTAGTATTATTATAAAGCTGAAGAGTTTTTCTGAGCGCGCTTATCTCAGAAACTACCAATCCGATTTGAATAAGTCTTTTTGTAATGGATAGCCACAATCAATGGGCAGATTATAAGCTACTAGCAGCGCCCCTCGGTTTTACCCGCGTTGTACGCGTTTCCGTGAGAATTTCAGGATGAAATGTAGCCTATAACCTTCCCGTTGAATGTGGCTATCCATTACAAAAAGATTTTTTCAAATCGGACCAGTAGTTCCTGAGATTAGCGCGTTCAAACAAACAAACTCTGCAGCTTTATAATAATACTAGCAGGGCCCCGCGGTTTTACCCGCGTTGTGCCCGTTCCCGTGGGAATTTCGGGATAAAATGTAGCCTATAGCCTTCCTCGATAAATAGACTATCTAACAGTGAAAGAATTATTCAAATCGGTTCAGTAGTTTCTGAGATAAGCGCGTTTAAACAAACAAACAAACAAACAAAACAAACTCTTCAGCTTTATAATATTAGTATAGATTAGTATGTAATATATAGATGAAGAATCTATCCAGATTCTTCATCCCCAAATTCCCACGGGAACGGGCACAAAGCAAATACAATTGCGGGGTAATGGCTATCCATGATAATAGTCAGTTTAACGTAAAAAGTAATTACGTACCGTTTAATTGTCCTAACATGTAATTTGAATGCCACATTACAAATCAATACGTTATATCAACTGTTAGGTTACGGTTGCTCATCGATCACAGTAATCTGTCCTCACGGCTATTTCACCGATATTAAACGTAATCCTTGATTTATACTCTTACAGATGTTGGTTTAGGACGGATTGATTCAGTTTATGCTTACATATCAGTAAACGTTATTACAGAATGTAAACCTCAAAAAACTTAAAATTTGTAACTTTGTTTGTTCGGGCTAATCTCAGAAATTACTAGTCCGATTCTAATAATTCTTTTTGTAATGGATAGCCACATTCAACGGGAAGGTTATAGGCTATTTTTGATCCTGAAATTCCTGCGGTAACGGGCTCGACGCGGGTAAAACCGCGGTGCGGTGCTAGTTAAAGATATTTGCCATCTGTTGGATCACGGGTGGAACCAAACGCGAAGTCGTTGTGATATAAAGTAACTGAAACTAAAACAGTTAGAAATAACAGTTATTTTAAAGTTACGTCTCTAGTATTCGTTATTTTTAACGGCCTATTTCCTTTATACCAAAGGAAATTAGGTTTATTGAGATTTCTGCTAGTATAGTATCACGATATAAAGCACTTACAAGTATGTGTGCTTGTATGACTCAAACACACATTTATAAGACAGGTATAGTCACGAACATTATGGCGGCTTTTATATCACATTAGTGATGTTAGGTCTTGGGAATGTACTGTCGGGAACGAAAGTGATTTCAATTTTATGTTTTATCCAATTTCTCTTTGAATCACTACATAGTATAAAACAAAGTCGCTTTCCGATGTCTGTCCCTATGTATGCTTAGATTTTTTAAACTACGCAACGGATTTTGATGCAGTTTTTTTATGTGATAGATGGATTTTATTTGAAATGCTTTTATTTTACATATTTATCTGACGTTTTGACTCCTTTACAGGACCGGGATGTCATCCTCAGATGACTGGTTTTTATTTTATAGTCAAGTGAGTTAAACTTCACAACCCCGCATTTATTTTAGTTTTTTTTTTAAACGTTCCTCCTGAACATACTATCTATCTACTAATATTATAAATGCGAAAGTTTGTGAGACGAAATGGACATATGTTTGTTACTCTTTCACGCAAAACCACAGGACGGATTTTTGTGAATCTGTACAGTAATATAGGTTATACATCAGAATAACACATGGGATACATTTCATCCTAAAATTATGCAGGAATGGGTACAACGCGGCTAACGCCTCGAGGTGCTACAAGTATAATATAATTTACTCTCAAAATCTTCAGCTCCTTCGCTAAAAATACACACCAATATTAAACGAAAAACACAATTTCAGAAACATAACAACGTATCCTTTCAAAACGTTTCAACATATAACGTAATATACAAAAATAACATTATTTCTTGTACTTTGTACAGAACATCCCTCGGTACTGTCTAAGTGTGATCTTTTACTGGCTTACGGTACGCAATGTGGCGTGAAAAAAAAATATTTATACGTTACTAGCAGCGCCCCGCGGTTTTACCCGCGTTATAACCGTTCCCGTTGGAATTTTGAGATGAAAAATAGCCTATAACCTTCCCGTTGAATGTGGCTATCTATTACAAAAAGAATTATTCAAATCGGACTGATAATTCCTGAGATTACCTCGAACATACAAACAAACAAACTTACAAATTTTATCTCTTTATAATATTAGTATAGATGAATTATATACATTAGGCTTAGGCTCAGTGTACTCCTGGGTTGAGAAAACCATGTTTCCTACTTTTCAAACATGGCTCGAGTTTGAGATGACAGTTCATAGAAATAAAAAAACCCCATTAATATTCACCCATTCGAACGCTATAGTCCTACTAATATTATAAATGCGAAAGTTTGTGAGGATGTATGTATGTTTGTTACTCTTTCACAAAAAAACTACTGGATGGATTTGGATGAAACTTTACAGTAATGTAGGTTAAACATCAGAATACCACACAGGATATATTTTATCCCGAAATTCCCGCAGGAACAGGTTCAATACGGGTAACATTACAGAGCGCTAGTAGTTCATAATATAATCATTCACATACACCCATCGCATTGTACTAAGGGGCTTGTCTAACACTTCTGTTCACGACAGTCCTTAAGATATTTTTAGAACCAACATTACTCACGGCTGACGGACAGGGGATGGTTCTATATTACTTTATATTATACACCCATATATACACTTTATATGCACACCATGTTATACTTATGTTGGCGATTATTCGTAGTATACAGCATGTTATAACAGCCTCCGTGGTCTTGTGGTTTGAGCGCTCGGCTCACGATCCGGAGGTTCCGGGTTCGATCCACGGTGACAATATCTCACTAAAATCTCTTTGTGAGACTGCCCTCAGTTTGATTAGGGCGTTGCAGGCTGAATCACCTGATTACCCGAAAAGTAAGACGATTCCTTGCTTCGGAGGAAACGTTAAGCCGTCGGTCCCGGTTACTTTCCACGGATAGTAGTCGTTACATGAGCCATGTCAGAGGCCTTTAGCGGCTCAATAACTCTGACACCAGGATTGGTCGGGTTGACCATCCACTCGATGAAGAACACACCATATCATCACTACATAGTATAAAACAAAGTGGCTTTCTGCTGTCTGTCCCTACGTCTGCTTAGATATTTAAAACTACGCAACGAATTTTGATGCGGTATTTTATTAGAGTGATTATAAGCACTAATAATTATCATAGCTAAACTAAATTCCCTCAGGAAAGGCTACAATGGGAGTAAAACCGCGTGAAGCTGTTTGTCTAGCTATGGTATCTGTTATATAATCTATCTAATATATAAAATTCTCGTGTCACAGTTTTCGTTGCCATACTCCTCCGAAACGGCTTGACCGATTTCGATGAAATTTTGTGTACATATCGGGTAGGTCTGAGAATCGGCCAACATCTATTTTTCATCCCGAAATTCCCGCGGGAACGGGTACCGTGGTTGAACTCCTCTGAAACGGCTCGACCGATTCTCATGAAATTTTGTGTACATATCGGGTAGGCCTGAGAATCGGACAACATCTATTTTTCATCCCGAAATTCCCGCGGGAACGGGTACAAAGCGGGTGAAACCGCGGGGCGCAGCTAGTTCTTAAGTAAAATCTAGGATTTTCTTCCACTTTTAATGACATTAAGAGATTCAATCTGTTGTAAGTGTATCCCTATCTTATCCTATCCCAAAGCGCTCTAAACCTAGTTTCAAAGGCAAATTGATAAAGTGTTCTTAGATTCAATTTCGTTGCTTCCACGTCGTGGTGCATAAATTGAACTTCTTTATAGATAGCGCACCAACGTGATAGAATATGTTTTTCTATACTAATAGATACTCGTAGTATAAAGAGGTAAAATTTGTAAGTTTCTTTGTTTGTTTGTTTGTATGTATGTTCGGGATAATCTCAGGAATTATCAGTCCGATTTGAATAATTCTTTTTGTAATGGATAGCCACCTTCAACGGGAAGGTTATAGGCTATTTTTCCTCCCGAAATTCCCAAGGGAACGGGTACAACACTGCTA
This sequence comes from Cyclophora albipunctata, assembly GCA_963082685.1. Classification (NCBI taxonomy): domain Eukaryota; kingdom Metazoa; phylum Arthropoda; class Insecta; order Lepidoptera; family Geometridae; genus Cyclophora; species Cyclophora albipunctata. The sequence goes on from OY720142.1 coordinate 3,071,473, forward strand.
GTTTTCTAATAAACTAGTAAAGCCCCGCGGTTTTACCCATCTCGTGCTCGTTCCTATGGGAAATTCGGGATGGAAAAATACCCTATAATCTTTCCGAAGAATGTGGTTATCCATTACAAAAAGAATTATTCGAATCAGACCTGTAATTACCGATTAGCTCGAACATACAAACAAACAAAATTACAAATTTACTTTATAATATTACTATAGATGTAGTTTTAATCAAAATCTAGGATTATGGTGCCTGTCCAGTCCATTGATGCAGAGCGAAGCTGCTGAACGGAGAAACGGACAAATATAATCCAATAGGATTGCATATAATCTCGAGTCAGATGTTTTAAGGTACTGACAGACGTGCTCAAAAAAAGCATGCTAATAAGCTTGCTTAAAATTACCATGCTCTGCAAACTGTTCACATTTGCCAGAAATAAGCATACTTGTTTTAATTAATTACATCAATTAATTGCATAAAACATGTTCAGACGTGCTCGGATGACGCGCTCAAACCACAAGACCACGGAGGCTGTTACAAAACATATTTATAACTCTATTGACAAGGAAAATCTTTTTATAGTTAAAAATACCCTTAATGTCGATCCAGTAATGGAATTCAAAAGAACGATAATTGAATAAGAAAAACCCTCGGTTGATCAAGTAACACTCTGAATGAGCTTTTAATTACCTCAAGAAGAGATTAGGAGAAAAAGCTTTGATAAAAATGTTTTATTTAATTAAAGCTTACCTTTTAAATTGAAGTAAATTTTCAAAATAATTATTGGAATTACCATCTCTTTGAAAGCTGTTTTTAGGGTTCCGTACCCAAAGGGTAAAAACAGGACCCTATTACTGAGACTTCACTGTCTGTCCGTCCGTCCGTCCGTCTGTCTGTCCGTCCGTATGTCCGTCCGTCCGTCCGTCTGTCACCAGGCTTTATCTCAAGAATGGTGATAGTTAAACAGTTGAAATTTTCGTAGATGATGTATTTGTATTATCGCTATAACAAATACTAAAAATAAAATAAAACATATATTCAAGGGGGGCTCCCAAACAACAAACGTTCTTTTTTGCCGTTTTTTAAAGTACGGAACCCTCCGTGCGCTAGTCCGACTCGCATTTGGTTTTTTTTATTTGACACCCAGGTGTTGCCAGGGTATTTTATTTACTAGCAGCCCCCCCTCGCTTCGCTTCTGATAAAAAGGCAACCCCTGCGCCTCGCGGTTTTACCCATGTTGGACCCGTTTTCGTGGCAATTTCGGGATAAAAAATAGTCTATAACCTTCCCGTTGTATGCAGTTAACCATTACAAAAAGAATTATTCAAATCGGACTGATAATTTCTGAGATTACCTCGAACATACAAACAAACAAATAACTCGAGAACTGCTAAACCGATTTCATTGATTCTTTTATATTTTATTTATCAGGAATAGGATATTAAGTAATAAGAGCCAGAAGATCCCACGGGAAGGTGCACTGCGGATGAAACCGTGGGGCACAGCTAGTCATATTTAGTTATCATGTCCGATTTCTTTACAGAGAGTATAAATAAACTAACAAGCACATAATAGCACAGGCTACAAAACTATGAGCACTATCCCGAAGGATAAAGCCCATCCCGTTGATAAAATAAAACCGTATACAATATTAACTGGCTTATAGGCCGGGTAAGCAAAGTTGGCACTTCTCACACTACAGCTGAGTTGCAACCTTTTGCCAAGTACCTTGTATTTAAATTTTATTTATGTGTATATGTAATTTTTTAATGTTGGCAATCAATTTATTTTATTCAACATTGATATGTGTTGCGCTAGCAGTGCTGGTTTTAAGGTCTCTCCTCAGATATCAGTACAGTGAGGAGGATGTCGTTATCACCACGCTTGCTTAACGGGTTGGTGATCTCCAAAATCCGAGCCACGTTGGAAAAGTAGGAATCATATTTTCGCTCGGCCCGGGAATTGAACCCGAGACCGCCGGTGTCTCGACAGGCGAGTGTACATACCACTAGTACGATGAACACCAGTTTGTATAGTGTCTATGAAAAAAGGTTCGTTCGTTTCTCTCCTTTTTTCAACCCGCTATTATGAAAGAGAAGTTACCAAAACAAGTTTTTTCCATTATTTTTCAAAATTAAACCATTTGAAATAATTATTAAATTATTATTACCGATATGGTAAAGTGTATTGCAGCGGAATGATCTTTTTACCGACTTCAAAAACTAAAGAAGATTTTCAATTCGTCTGTATGTTTTTTTGTTTGTTTGTTTGTCTAAAAACTCCGTCACTATTGGCCACTAACCTACTCGAACTTATTTTCTTACATGCCACAAATGTTCCACCTTTCCCCACTCCGCCTATACGTTACGCAAGCTAACGTATTTACGCCACATATTCTATTACTCTCCTTAATATCGCCAATAAACCCCGTAATGAAGACGCAGACTTTGATACAGGGTAATCTAGTGTAACACGCTGTGCTTACAAATTATTGTTGAGAGAAGTTTGTGATTGGATTACAGACGCTGTGCTAGCAACCAACAGCGTCTGTAGTAGATAAGATATTACATGATAGTATGTAATGTCCCACTGCTGGACAAAGGCTAAAGCAGCGAGGTTTTAAACAGGGCGTTTGCTTTTGCTCTTTTTAACCAACTTCAAAAAAGGAAGTTTCACAATTCGACTCTAATTAATTCAAATTTATTCAACAATATGTGAAGACATAGTTGTTGGCGACGACGTCTGGGTGTCAATTATATGTTCTTATAAAGTATTTGTGTATGTATATGTAGTAGTATCAGTGAGTTAGATTCCATATTACAAGCTTAGAGCTTAGTTTGGGTCTAATTAATCGTATGTGAATTTGTCCGGGTATATTTATTATTATATATTTTCTAGAACAACCCTAACCTAGGATATTGTTCAATAAACTTAGTGCTTTATTCAAGACCTAGATAATAATGTATTGACTTAACCTAGGAACTGGCTAGACCAAGATCTAGACTGTAAACAAACTGAGCAAATAGCTGAGCGTTGAAAAACTTTGTGTTTGAAATGGGTGGGGCCATACCATTAGCGGGTGATAGATAAAAATCTAAAAATGAGACCAATGGTATATTTTTGATGTGGAAATAAATGGTTTAATATCCCACTGCTGGGCAAAGGCCTCTCATCTCACTAAAGATAACAGTACCGTGAGGAGGATTAGGCATAATCACCACGCTTGACAAATACAATGCGAGTTGGTGATCTCAAATTTGAGCCATGTTTGAAAAGTAGGAAACACAAATCACATACGAGAGTGTCTAACCATTACTAACGCTGGTTACGTAACCGTTCGTAACTAGTTACGTAACCACCTCAAACCCGCTGTAACTGACACTCCACATTGTTTGTGCTGAAGTTCAATAGAAAACCACTTCTCAACTGACTTTTGTGATTGAAGAACTTCAATGTCTATTCGCTTTGGAAGACAATGGCTTATACGCTTTAGTTTTTAATATAATAGTTGTACTAATTTTGCTATTAATTGAAATGTACGTTAATGTCATTGTTATTTGTTCAAACGGGAGCTTACGTACGACGGAGGTTGCTGTGACTGTGTTGAGGGACGCTGTCGCTCTCGCTTCACCCACCTCCTGATGAAGACTCAGCCAAAAGGCATATTACTCTATTTCAGAGTATATTCTAGACTCAGACGTTTGGAAATGAATTGCTCTATTATTTAAGGCTTAAAATTGTTAATACAATCATTAAAAAAATGACAACCCCACTGAGTTTCTTGTTAGTTCTTCTCAGTAGGTGGCGCGATGCGAACTAACGTAAACTTAATTTTAAGCTGACGATTATAAATGATTGTAATGATCTGATATAATAAAGACATTTTGAATTTGAATTTGAATTTGAAGGTCACCGGACGTGACCGAAACGTGTTGAGGAACTCAACAGTAACCTCCGTCGTACGTAAGTTCCCGTTTGAATAAATATTTGTACTATTATTACTGTTTCTCCTCGGAGTCACGGGACAAGCCCGGTCTTTTTGAGAGGCATGCGAGGGGATACAGATCCAACTCGTAGAGGCCCTGTGGAGATGTTTAATGTAATGGATTACAACTGCAGGGACACACTCCCGAACACATCAGTACAACATGTCCGGGAATGTGCACCTGCAGAAGTATGGACTATTGTAAGTAAAAATGAAAGAAAAAGACTGGGCTATGGAAATGAAGGTTGCTTGGTTACTACATTAAATCTATACTTCTATACTAATATTATAAAGAGGTTAATTTTGTTTGTTTGTGTGTTCAGGATAACCCCTTTTTGTAATAGATAGCCTCGTTCAACGGGGAGGTTGTAGACTATTTTTTATCCCGAAGCTCGTACGGGAACGGGCACAACGCAGGTAAAACCACGGGGCGCTGCTAGTATTCATATAATGGATTGGTATACTCTATTAAGCTATTGCATAGCTTCTATCGCGGGCCTTGAGCGCGGGGACCGAATCCAGAAATTCCGTAATGAAAAAACCTCACGCTCCCCACTAACGCCATCTAGTGATACAAAAAATAACTATGCAATAGCTTTACCGCGGCAGTCCCCGAGTGCCACTCGTCTTTTTTTTTCTTTATTGTCCCAAAATGAGGACCAATGTCGTCAATTTTTCAGTCGAAGACGACTACTGAAGAGGAAAAAGGTTTAGAGATAGGTTAAGAATAAAATAAAATCACTAAACCTTTTTCCTCTTCAGGAGCAATCGTCTTCGGCTGGATAATTGACGACATTGGTCAACATTTTGGGCCAAAAAAAATAGAGTATTCCTGAGATAAGCCCTTACAAAGAAACAAAGTTATAAACTTTACCTCTTCATAATGATAGTATACTCGTAGCTGACCCACCAAACGTTGTTAGCCCAGCTACAATACTATCGAAACTACACACTCACTTCCTGTTGATCGCCAACTCGTTTATACATAGTTTCTAGTTCTACTCGTTTCTCGTTCATCGTCGGCGTCGGCCTTAATGTTGACGCGGTGAACGCGTAAAAATAAGTATGGCAACTTACAAACAATGTCAAACAATTACTCTACTCACAGAGTTTATTCACTTAACGCGACGGTGAAGTTATTTGGAAAACTCACACTAAGCACACTGAACATTTAGGGGGATGAAAAATAGATGTTATCCGATTCTCAGACCTACCAGATATGTACACAAAATTTCATGAGAATCAACTCAACGCGGGCAAAGCCGCGGGGCGCTGCTAGTTGAATATAAAATGGCAGTTATTTTACAATTCGGACGGATGCCTCTTCTCCTCTGACGCGGTAGTTAAAAGGGTTAGCTCAAAGCTCACAGTTAGTTAACTAACGACATTAACACAGAACAATTATCCCGGAATAACCTTGGGCACGAAATTCACTTGAGTCAAGCCGGCCAACTGGACATATAAGAAGACTAGCAGCACCCCGCGGTTTCACCCGCGTTGTACCCGTTCCCCCAAATATTTCGGGGTAAAATGTATCCCATATGTTATTCTGATGTATAACCTACATTACTGTAAAGTTTCATCCAAATCCGTTCAGTAGTTTTTGCGTGAAAGAGCTACAAACATACATCCATACAAACATCCATCCTCAAAAACTTTCGCATGTAGTATAATATTAGTAGGAAGTAGGATTACAATATAAAATTAGTCGCAAATATATAATTTAGTATCTAAAGCAGTTTCTCGTGTTACCCGCGTTGGGACCGTTCCTGTGAGCATTTCGGGAAAAAAAAATAGCCTCCCAATCTTCCTGATGAGGGTCTATCTATTACAAGTAATAATTATTGTAATTGGATCAGCAGTTTCTGAGTTTAGCGCGTTCAACCAAGCAAACTAAATATATCAATCAGCTTTATTATTACATAAAAGTGTCGTATCGTTTTTAGACCGCCTAAAGGGCTCCAACATGGTCTTTAGGCGGTCTAAACACCCCGATACCAGAGTTGGCCTCTAACTTCACTACATAGTATAAAACAAAGTCGCTATTTTTGTCTGTATGCTTAAATCTTTAAAATTACGCAACGGATTTTGATGCGGTTTTTTGTAATAGGTAGAATGATTCAAGAGGAAGGTTTTTATGTAAAAAAAAATCCCGAAATTCCCACGGGAACGGGCACAACGCGGGTAAAACCGCAGGGCGCTGCTAGTATTTATAAAACCTTACCCAAATGAAAACATTACGAACGAAAACTAAATCTTGAAACATCAATTATCTTTGTAATTGAATAAATATTATTACATTATAATAACACTAAAGCCTTGTTTAATTTCATTTCCAAAGTTCGGTTCTTCGGGCCCACCTGCCCGAAACAAATCAAACTTTGAGCACAGCTAACTTTGAGAACCCATTGTGAGAGACAAGTGCTCTAAAAGTTTGGGACACACTTAGTTGTGTTGTGTTCAAGTATCTTTACTATTATATAGCCGCGGTTTCACCCACGCTGTACCCGTTCCCGCGGGAATTTCGGGATAAAATGTATCCCATGTGTTAGTCTGATGTATAACCTATATTACTGTAAAGTTTCACCCAAATCCGTCTAGTAGTTTTTTCGTGAATGAGTAACAAACATACATACATACATTCCTCACAAACTTTCACATTTATAATATTAGTAGGATATCGCACAACACAGATAAATCTCATGCATACAAAATGTAGATTTTCTCTCAGACTTAAAGTCACCGAGGACTAAAGTCGCTAGTCTGCCAAAGTTTTTGTTCCGTTTCCTGGTTGTCTTCGCAGCAGAATATGGTAAATAATTATTTAATGATGCTTCTGGGGATTAGAATAAATAAACTGACTAAATACTGTCCCAGTTGACGCCGAGATTTATGTAAATAAACGCAGAGTTTTATGTACTGACGAAATAGAAAGTTATTTCTATGCTTAATTTAGAAAAAATCTGTCAACTAGCCGCGCCCCGCGATGTTACCCGCGTTGTACCCGTTCCCGCAGGAATTTCGGGATAAAATGTATACCATGTGTTATTCTGATGTATAACCTATATTACTGTAAAGTTTCATCCAAATCCGTTAGGTAGTTTTTGCATGAAAGAGTATCAAACATACATCCTCACAAACTTTCGAATTTATAATATTAGTAGGGTTAATAATGGGGCATAGGAACGTGATTGTTGCTAGAAGTTCATGTGGTTACATACAGCAGGCACGAACGTTCAAGGTGTTTACGTTGTGGTTTTGATGTGGTTGCATTGTGCTTGCATTGTGGTTGCGATGTGGTTGTGTTGTGGTTGCGTTGTGGATGCGTTGTGGTTGTGTTGTGGTTGTGTTGTGGTTGCATTGTAGTTGCGTTGTGGTTGCGATGTGGTCAGTTCAGTAACGTAGTCGATTAAGACGGCAAAATGTGCTTCATGTTAATTGTACAATTCAATATATATTCGTCCCCCATGTGGTGTGGTTGTGTGGTGGGCTTACAAGAGGTTACCCACGGAAGAGGGAACTAGAAAAACCACAAATGAAACACGCGAATGTCAAACCCAAACCTTGTTTTTGAAAATGTCATTTTCAAAATGAGGTTATAAATAAAGCTTTGTTCAAGTATTCTTTACCAAATTGTGTTTTTGCGTTCTTTGATATTACAGTGAGTGAATTTATAAATAATGTCTAACAAACTCACTAACAAGGCCCTTGAAATATATATATCGTTTTCTCGCAAATTTAGTGAGACATTTCCTTTTACGTTTTGTGTAGTATACTTATTTTGAAACTACATTTACGGATACACTTCGCTTTTATTTTACACTAGCAGTGCCCCGCTGTTTTACCCGCGTTGTACCCGTTCCCGTTGGAATTTCGGGATGAAAAATAGCCTATAACCTTCCCGTTGAATGTGGCTATCTATTACAAAAAGAATTATTCAAATCGGACTGATAATTCCTGAGATTACATAGAACATACAAACAAACAAACTTATAAATTTTACCTCTTTGGTATAGATTTTTATCTGACGTTTCGGCCCCTTTACAGGAACCGTGCTCACAGAAGACTGTGTTATGCGTCTATACAAGAAAAAGTAAAAATATCACAGTTACCGCCAAATACATTTTGTTAGTGGCAAACTACTGAACGGATTTGAATGAAACTTAACAGTAATATAGGTTATACATCAGAATAACACACGGGACACGTTTTATCCTGAAATTCCCGCGGGAACGGGTACAACACCGTAAGGAGCGGCTAGTAAAACATATTGTCATGAAAAAGTATTTACTATTGTATTTATTGTATTTACTTTGAACGTTAAACAAATACAATCAATTAATAAACTTAAGTATAGGTACATAATCAAATTCTCAACATAAAATGCGAGTCAATTTGCAAAGTTTCACCCCAAATAGGCCAACATCACGCGATTCGAGCACGAAATAGTTCACAAAACATTGCACAGGAAATGTTATTGAATTACTGAAATTACGTCGTTTATTTTCTAGTAATTTGTAGATCGAAGATTGTTAATATTACGCCCTTCACACTTCATGAATTAAGCTATGGTCAGTGGTTTCACTACTTCAGTTTTTTACGCTGAGGTATTTGGGACCTACTAATATTATAAAGCTGCAGAGTTTGATTGCTTTTTTGCTCAGAAACTACGAATCTGATCCGAATAATTCTTTTTGTAATGGATAGCCACGTGTAACGGGAAGGTTATAGGCTATTTTTCATCCCGAAATTCTTACGGGAACGGCCACAACGCGGGTAAAACCACGGGGCGCTGCTATAAAAAATAAAATACTATGACTGCCTTGGACACCTCGGTGGTCTAGTTGTATGTGCAGTGCACTAGCCTGCCAAGACTGAGGTCCCAGGTTCAATTCACAGCTAAGTACAGCGAAAATATGTTTTCTTTTCAAACATGAGATTTAGAGATCACCAACCCGCATTAAGCGTGGTGATTACGACATCCTCCTCACTGTACTGATATCTGATGTGAGATGAGAGGCCTCTGAAAGATTTCATGAAGAGTGATCTTAGCATTTTTGAATTGATGTTATCAGAAAAGGTTTAATAAATTATCTATTTTTAGGGTTCTGTACCCAAAGGGTAAAAACGGAACCCTATTACTGAGACTTCGCTGTCCGTCCGTCCGTCTGTCACCAGGCTGTATCTCAAGAACGGTGATAGCTAGACAGTTGAAATTTTCACAGATGATGTATTTCTATTGCCGCTATAACAACAAATACTAAAAATAAAACAAAACAAATATTCAAGGGTTCCCATACAACAAAGGTTTTTCTGCCGTTTTTTAAAGTACGGAACCCTCCGTGCGCGAGTCCGATTCGCACTTGGCTGGTTTTTATATTGCCATTTATTTTTTACGTTTATAAATTAATAGTAATTTGTAGATGTAAGATTACGTTCACGTTTACGGTTCATTAAGCACATAATAAATTAAGGTTAATGTACTAAGTTTCGTTAATTGTTTGCTAATGAGTTTATCAATTAAACCCGCATTTCCCCGCTGTTTTACCCGCGTTGTACCCGTTCCCGTACGAATTCCGGGATAGGTTCTTCTTCATCGAGTGGATGGCCAACCTGACCAATCCTGGTGTCAGAGTTATTGAGCCGCCAAAGGCCTCTGACATGGCTCATGTAACGACTACTATCCGTAGAAAGTAACCGGGACCGACGGCTTAACGTGCCCTCCGAAGCACGGAATCGTCTTACTTTTCGGGATAGGTTTTAATATCCTATACCTTCTTCTTATCGAGTCGAGATGGTGGTAAGTTCGAGTAGGTCAGTGGCCAACCCTGGTGTTGGAATTTAGACCGCCTAAAGGCCTCCGACATGGTCTAACGATTCATACAAGCGGAACCGACAATTTTTTTTTTATCTATTACTAGCAGCGCCCTGCGGTTTTACCCGCGTTGTGCCCGTTCCCGTGGGAATTTCGGGAATTTTTTTACATAAAAACCTTCCTCTTGAATCACTCTACCTATTACAAAAAACCGCATCAAAATCCGTTGCGTAATTTTAAAGATTTAAGCATACAGACAAACAGACAAACAGACACGAAACAGAGACGACTTTATTTTATACTATGTAGTGAAAATTGCTGAATGTGTTGCTAAGCGCATAACTTCAGAACGACTGCACCAAATTGGATGATTCTTTTTTTAATGTGTTCCTTATTGTCAGGACAAGGTTTTTATATAAGAAAAATAAGGAATAATAATCTCAAAATTCCCACGGGAACGGGGGCGCTGCGGGTGAAATCGCGCGGTACAGCTAGTATCTATTAAAAATCAATGCCACTTTTCGTTTAGATGGTCGTAGTAGATGGTTTATGTGAGCACAAAATCGGTCGAGCGGTTCTTAATTTTCCACGGGAACGACCACAACGCGGGTAAAGCCGCGGGGCGCAGCTAGTTTAACTATAGAATATTAGCTGCGCCCCGCGGTTTCACCCGCGTTGTACCCGTTCCCGCGGGAATTTCGGGATTAAAAATATGTAAATGTTGTCCGATTCTCAAGCCTACCCGATATGTACACAAAATCTCATGAGAATCGGTCGAGCCGTTTCAGAGGAGTTCAATTACGCACCCCGTGACACGAGAATCACTACATAGTATAAAACAAAGTCGTTGTCTGTTTGTCTGTTTGTCTGTATGCTTAAATCTTTAAAATTACGCAACGGATTTTGATGCAGTTTTTTGTAATAGGTAGAGTGATTCAAGAGGAAGGTTTTTATGTAAAAAATTCCCGAAATTCCCACGGGAACGTGTACAACGCGGGTAAAACCGCGGGGCGCTGCTAGTTTTATATATTAGAGATATTAGTATCCTCAGCCGATTATCGTCACCAACTAACTTAGAACGTAAAATTTAATTTTACTAAAGTGCCTCGTATTGATCGCCACTAATGGGACGGGCTTGTACAGACACACAAACATATTTTGTTATATGTATAGGTGTGCCTTGAACTCAATTTTAACCGACGTCACTGAGAGTAGGTATGTGTTAGTCTAAGTAGACTTCAGTGTAGACAGTCTATCGTCTGGCAGATAAACAGGATCAATACCAGTCCATAAAGTAGTACAGACTTATAAAGAAACTAGCTGCGCCCCGCGGTTTCACCCGCGTTGTACCCGTTCCCGCGGGAATTTCGGGATAAAAAATAGATGTTGTCCGATTCTCAGGCTTACCCGACATGTACACAAAATTTCATGAGAATCGGTCGAGCCGTTTCAGAGGAGTTCAACCACGGTACCCGTTCCCGCGGGAATTTCGGGATGAAAAATAGATGTTAGCCGATTCTCAGACCTACTCAATATTCTCACAAAATTTCATGAGAATCGGTCAAGCCGTTTCGGAGGAGTACGCGAACGAACATTGTGACACGAGAATTTTATTTATAAGAAGATATAATCTATCACTACATATTATAAAACAAAGTCCCCGGCCGCGTCTGTCTATCTGTCCGCAATAAACTCAAATACTACTGCACTGATTTTGACGCGGTTTTTTTAAATAGATAGAGTGATTCAAGAGGAACGTTTACATGTTCCCGAATAGAATTATAGTTTTTTTTTATATTTGTACTAGCAGCGCCCCGCGGTTTTACCCGCGTTGTACACGTTCCCACCGACATTTCGGTATAAAATGTATCCCATGTGTTAATCTGATGTATCACTACATAGTATAAAATAAAGTCGTCTCTTTTTCGTGTCTGTCACACTGTTTGTCTGTATGTATGCTTAAATCTTTAAAATTACGCAACGGATTTTGATGCGGTTTTTTGTAATAGGTAGAGTGATTCAAGAGGAAGGTTTTTATGTAAAAAAATTCCCGAAATTCCCATGGGAACGGGCACAACGCGGGTAAACCCGCGGGGCGCTGCTAGTAACCTATATTACAGTAAAGTTTCATCCAAATCCGTTCAGTGGTTTTTCCGGGAAAGAGCAACAAACATACAGACACACATCTATACTCAGAAACTTTCGCATTTACGAGTATAATATTACAGACTTATACTATATTTGGGCGCAAAATAAAATTAGGAATGCTAGTGCAATCAACGTTTCGAGTGTACTAGCAGCTTGCAAGCTAACAGCTAGTAAACTCGTTCAATATTTTCGAAACCTAAACACAATCTTATTTGGATTGAAAATAATTAACTTTACCAACTTCAACCAAAGTATACATAACATATACTAAATACTTCATTTTGCGAAGAACAACAATCATTACCGCCAAGTTATTATTTTGGCGCCAAAATAAAGCTATAACGATACTTCGTACCGTTTCCTAACACAGAAAATGTTAATTAAAACATAACATTCATGAGAAATGGCTTATAATATTTAGAAAATGTAAAGTTTAATCGATTTTGTTTTCTTTTAATCGACCGCGCGGTTTCATACAAAAGTGTTTACGTTGCGGGGACCCGTACGGACGTCCGTCGCACAGAGGCGGGTTCCGTCACACAGGTGCGGGGTGCGGACGCCCGCGCGGTTCCTCGTCACGTAGCACTTTTGTATGAAACCGCGCGGGTGACACGGCTCGTCACGTTCCCACAGAGTTCACCACGTGTCCACGCGCGTAGACACGCGACGGTTGCCCGTACGGGCGCCCGCTTAACGCACTTTCAGGCTTTCAGAGTATATAATTGACGTCATCGTCAACAACTATGTCTCACATATTGTTACTCCGTTGAATCGAACCTGCAAACCCAGACACAGTAAGCGCTCTCTCTGTGACACCGGCCCGTTGGGTTCGTAAGCGTAAGCGGGTTGCTTATATAACGCTTATGATTCAGAAACTCGTCTACTTCACTCCAATTACAATTTCGTTGAAATATATATGAAGTCACGAACGTTTGAACGTATGAAGTTATTTTTGTATTCTAAGGAATATATTTCATTTATGCCACTCACTTATTACTTATTCTGTGTGTGCTTGAGGTTGATAACTTGTGTATGCCGAAACATATCTTAAGTAGTACAGATAAGTTATGTTTTAGCGTAATTTTTGGTATGTTTTAAGTTTAGACGGACGCGTATAAGGTCATTTTTTACTAACGACGCACAAAGAAGGTGTTGTAAGTTTTACCTTGATTTCTTTGTATGTGTGTGTAGGGTCGTAGCTCTGAAACGGGTAGACCGATTTCGATGCAGTTTTATTTGTTCTGAAGATGAAAAAATTCTTCTAAGAATAAATATTAAAACTATAAGTATGTTCAGGTAGTTTTTAATTGATACTAAGTTTACAGATACACTTTGCTTTTATTTTACACTAGCCACGCCCTGCGGTTTCACCCGCATTGTACCCGTTCCCGCAAAAAATTCGGGATAAAATTTATCCCATGTGTTATTCTGATGTATAACCTATATTACTGTAAAGTTTCACCCAATTCCGTTCAGTAGTTTTGGCGTGAATGAGTAACAAACATAATTATTACATACATCTTCACAAACTTTCACAGCTATACTATAATATTATAAAGCTGCAGAGTTTATTTGTGAACGTGATAATCTCAGGAACTACTGGTCCGATTTGAGAAATTCTTTCAATGTTGGATAGTTCACTTATCGAGAAATTCCTCGAAATTGCTACGGGAACGAGCACAACGCGGGTAAAACCGCGGGCTGCTGCTAGTTTATAATATTAATAGGACTTTTAACTGACGTTTCGGCCCTTTTACAGAAACCGTGGTCACGGAAGACTTGAGAAACTAGTATGTGTTTAAGTAGGTTGGCGACCAACTTGAGTTTTTTAGACGTCCTAAAGCAATTATTATCTTCATAAACAAAATACATAGTAAACACTGAACGTAGACAATTCCCCGTAGATTTATGCCTCCATATTGCGGTCACACAACATATGCGTGGAATAGACAACTTCTCAGGTCCCTAGAGCCATTCTGCAAATAAAAGTGTATTGTACCTATTTCTGTGAAACCTTCATGGTGTGATTATTTTTATTTATTACAATGGCAGCAAACAGAAGCTAGAACGTATTTGAATAGAAAAAATAAAAACGAAAAATGTTATGAAACAACCTTAGACCATATAAAATGATAGAGCGTTGTCAACAGTCAAGTGACGCAGGTTTTAATAAACATACTTGTTTGTTCTCGGTTTGCTTCGAATAATCAAGATGCGTTAAGTGGCAGTAAGGATTCTGCGGTAAAGATCTCAAAACTATACCTTTTTAATCAATTTGTCTGTTGGTGAAAACCGCATAAAAAATTATTCAGTACTTAGTGTTAGATTTAGTCCCTTGCCAAATAGACAGACGGCGGCGAGGGGATTTAAACTAGGAAAAGGATAAGGCCCCATGCATCATCAGTTGTATTCATGAGGAAGAATGTAAATTCCCAGCGTTTGTTCTGCATTTTGGAACGTAGTTCCTTATCGCGCGAAAGGGGGCTAGACGGAAAAAATGGTAACGACATTTTTTAGGCCAGAGAGGGACAGACAGATAAACTTGCGCACGCCAGAGAGAGACAGACAGAGAAACATGCGCGAGAGAGACAGACAGAGAAACTTGCGCACGCCAGAGAGAGACAGACACAGAAACATGCGCGGCGTGCATGTTTCTCTGTCTGTCTCTCTCTCTGGCGTGCACATGTTTATCTGTCTGTCTCTCTCTCTCTCTCTTATAGAAAATAAGCTAGATATTTTCGTTTCGTCTTTCTATTTCGCATTGAACAGTGTGGTGTCGCGACGATTATTTTTGTTGATAATAAATAAACTTCGTTCCATCCGGGTGTCCCTTGACACCTCTCAAGTTTTTTATTTGGTTTGTGGCATGAAAAGAGAAAAATATACCAACGAATGGGACACCAATTTTGGATGGCCGATAGTGCATTTCCATCGCTATCGTGCTTCGGAGGGTGAGTGTATTTCCATCTTCAGAGCCTGTTAAAAGCATTTAGGCGCTCTAAAAACTCCGACACCAGATTTGGTCACTACACTACACTGACATACTCGAAAGGAATTAACGTGATTTTTATATCCTCCGTGCGCGAGTCTGACTCGCACTTGGCCAGCCTTTTATGCACATAAAATAAACACTAATCTGAAACCATCCAACAATAACATTACTAACAAACAACATATACTTAAAAACAAACAGCAAAAAACAACAAGTGTTTATTTACAATTGATTCAAGAATATATTCAAAAATGTCATTAACGAAACTACAGTTCGAAATGTAAATAAACTGACTAATCACCAATAGTTAGGTCTAAGGTGCAATTCCGAAAACGCATCCAACTGCTTAGATAAAAAATATATTTTCCAACAGCACACATAGCTGCAACTGTCACACACATAAAAATACACCCAGAAAAATTCACACACGATTAATACGACCCGAGCTTTATTATGGAATCTAACTAACTGATACTACTACATATACATACACAAATACTTTATAAGATATATATAATTGACACCCAGAAGTCGCCAACAACTATGTCTTCACATATTGTTACTCCGTTGAATAGAACCCGCAACCCCCGACACAGTAAGCGCGAAAGAATGCCACTGTACCAACTGGTTAATAACATTTGCGATGCACTGCAGAACTGCACCCTTATGATAACAATAATAAAACCGGTACACGACGTCATCACACATGGCAATGAAACTAATGCCGTTAGCGGTACATGCCGTCTGCCGCGTGCATCCAAATCGCACCTCAACCTATCAATTTTGTATGTGACTGATGTGACTTCAGGCTGTAATTTGAAACGGCACGCACGGGCGCTCCGAAACGGTTAATATTTGATGATTTGACCTTGGGTGAAACGTGATAATCAATGATTTGCTTTATCAATGATTAATTACTAATGACCAATTTGACCTATTTGGGTCAGACGCCAAACGGCTTCAATTAGAGTTCAAACGCATTATATTATACGTATTCGGTCCAGTTTGTTTCAATCGTAGACCCTTTTGACGGTCAAAAAACTCCGTCACTGAAGTTGACCACTAACCTTCTTCACCGAGTGGATGGTCACCCTGACCAATCCTGGTGTCAGAGTTATTGAGCCGCCAAAGGCCTCTGACATGGCTCAGATAACGACTAGGTACTATCCGTAGAAAGGAACCGGGACCGACGGCTTAACGCGCCCTCCGAAGCACGGAATCATCTTACTTTTCGGGCAGGTGATTTGGCCTGCAATGCCCTAACCAAACTGAGGGCAGTCTCACAAAGAGATTTTTGTGAGATATTGTTTCCATCGTGAATCGAATCCGGAACCTCCGGATCGTGAGCCGTGCGCTCAAACCACAAGACCACGGAGGCTGTTAAACTTATTTTTAGTTATTTACTGAGTTTAGACTGACGACCAATTACAGTACAGTTCGCGTGGGACACTCACGTTTAAAAACAGTTAACAGAATTGAATCTACGTTTACGGAATATTTTATACTTCGCTTTTATTTTACACTAGCAGCGCCCCGCAGTTTTACCCACGTTGTGCCCGTTCGGGAATTTTTATACATATAAACCATAATCAAATTAGAGTGAATAAGAGTGAAGTTACATAAATACCTATCATATTTCATTTCATTTCATTTATTTCATAAATACCTATCAAGCTGAAAGTGAGTACAATTGTTCAAAACAATATAAAAAATTACATTTCAAAATTCCCCATTTTTCCGTCTTACATAGAACAAAAATTTATACGTGGACAAAGTTGAAAAATCGGTCGTGATTTTCTTCAAAACGGTAAATATCGTATTTGATTTTATTATGTTTATTCACTTTCAGTTTGATGGGAATTTACATAACTTCCATGTCTAGATCGACCGGACTAAAATAGGGTTACATCATCTTGTTTTCGTAGGTTGAAACTTAGTTTATTTTCACGCAAATAGTTATAGTTAGGAACCGAAACCTCTTTCGTTTCGGAGATATGATGACATTGAGACAGAGATAGAATAGATGTCAAACTTATAACGTACTAGCAGCGCCCCGCGGTGTCACCCGCGTTGTGCCCGTTCCCGTGAGAATTTCGGGAATTTTTATACGTATAAACCTTTCTCTTGAATCACTTTATCTATTTAAAAAAAACCGCATCAAAATCCGTGTATTTGAGTTTATCACGAACAGACAGACAGACGCGGCCGGGAAATGATAGGGTTTATCACTACATAGTATAAAATAAAGTCGTCTCTTTTTCGTGTCTGTCACACTGTTTGTCTGTCTGTATGCTTAAATCTTTAAAATTACGCAACGGATTTTGATGCGGTTTTTTGTAATAGGTAGAGTGATTCAAGAGGAAGGTTTTTATGTAAAAAAATTCCCGAATTTCCCACGGGAACGGGCACAATGCGGGTAAAACCGCGGGGCGCTGCTAGTTTTATAATATGTAGTGATAGTGATATCTCTTGCATCGCAGTAAAAAAATATTATGCATCAATACTCAACATGGCTCGGGTTTGAGATCACCAACCCGCAATTGGGCTTTTGAAAAAAAAAATTCTTGTGATAAATCGAAAGATTATATATTAGTTTTATAACAAAACTATTTTTATTTTATTTTTTTCGCAATAATTCAAAAGTTATTTCAAAATAAAAATTAATTTTTGAATCCAGTACCGAAGACACTCGGACAACTCCCGAACAAACCCGAGCGCGTGTGACGTCATAATGGTAGCCATAATAGTATTCGGTTACACGTGTAATAGCCGTAAACGCTGTACGTACTTATGGTTATTAGCTCTATCATTATCACGTCACAACTATGGTGACCAATTATGGCGCGTTTATAGTCACGTGACTTTTATTCAAATTTCATCGATTTTTAATTGTTTATAATTAATTGAAAAAATAATTTTTAAAGTTTTTTGCATTATATATCAATATTATTAATAATAAAGTTTTAAAATACTTAAAAAAAATCAATATTGTTTTTTTTCAAAAGCCCAATTGTCAAGTGTGGTGTTAACGACATCTTTGTACTGATATCTGCAATGAGATGAGAGGCCAATGCCCAGCAGTGGGACATTATAGTCTAATACAGAAAAAGTAAAAAAAAAACAATTACGATATGATTTTAGATTTAGAATTTATGTAACTTCCACTGTCTAGATTGACCGGACTAAGATAGGGTTACGTCATCTTGTTTTCGTGGATTGAAAGTTAGTTTATTTTCACGCAAATAGTTTTAGTTGGGAACTGAAAATTGAATCTACGGTCGGCGGTAGCACTCAGGGTTGTAAGTTCAAGTACGTCAGTGCCCAACCCTGGTGTCGGAGTTTTCTTCTTCTTCATCGAGTGGATGGTCAACCTGACCAATCCTGGTGTCAGAGTTATTGAGCCGCCAAAGGCCTCTGACGTGGCTCATGTAACGACTACTATCCATAGAAAGTAACCGGGACCGACGGCTTAACGTGCCCTCCGAAGCACGGAATCATCTTACTTTTCGGGCCATCAGGTGATTCAGCCTGCAATGCCCTAACCAAACTGAGGACAGTCTCACAAAGTGATTTTTGTGAGGTATCCTCACCGGGAATCGAACCCGGAACCTTCGGATCGTGAGCCGGGTGCTCAAACCACAAGACCACGGAGGCTGTTAAGTCTGAGTTTTTAGACCGGCTAAAGGTGACGACATCTACTATACTAATATTATAAAGAGGCAACATTTGTAAGTTTCTTTGTTTGTTTGTTTGTATGTTCGAGGTAATATCGGGAATGATCAGTCCGATTTCAATAATTATTTTTGTAATAGATAGCTACATTCAACGGGAAGGTCATAGGCTATTTTTCATCCCGAAATTCCCACGGGAACAGGCACTACGCGGGTAAAACCGCGAGGCGCTGCTAGTCTATCGATTGAAACTGGATTAACTGCCTAACGTGCACTCCGAAGCACAGTAGCGCTCAGATGTAAATACACCTATTGGCCACCCATCCAAGTAGGGCCGAGCTGCACGTTGCTTAACAATCGCAATGAGTTTTCATCGCTTAAATCAAACTACGCTACGAGCGCTACACCCGTAGTTTAACTTAGTGACGTTAACGTTATTGTTAAGCACATGTAGCTCAGCATTTAGTTGGATGGGTGGCCGATAGTGGCATTTCTAAGTGAACCGTACCGTGCTTCAGAGAGTGCAATTAATTGTTGGTGTATCAAAATCGTAAGATCTTGTCGGGAGGCTCTTAAGTGAAAACACGCTATCACGCTTCGGAGAGCACGTTGGAGGCTTTAAGCTTTGGTCTGGTGATCATGACGCACAACGCTGCGGTAAGCGTCGCAACGCAGCTTCACGACGCAGCATTTAGCGTCCCTGCGGAGAGGTGGTCTGGTGATCATGACGCACAACGCTGCGGTATGCGCCGCAACGCAGCGTACGAACTAATTCTATTAAATTGTCTTCGAAAAATTCCATAATGACCCGTGACGCACACCGCACACCGCAGCGTTGAACCGAGAATGACGCCGCGCTGTGCGGCAGTACACCTCCCCACTTCACCGCGCTTGCCCCTCGCCGCTGACGCATACTGCGACGGAACAAGAGACCATTCTCGACGTTTTTCATATGATTGAGTGTCCGGCATCGCATACCGCATACCGTAGCGTTGTGCGTCATGATCACCAGACCAAAGCTTTAGGCGGTCTAAAACTCCGACATCAAGTTTGGCTAAACTTACTTATTTAGTCACATACTAATTTAATTTACTAAAATATTTCGTGCTTTATCATAACTGCCACTAAATAATACACCGAGACAGCCAACGGAAATATGCTACGACAGACGCGTAGCACGTAGTCTTTCGTAGCCACAGTTCGTAGCAAATCAACGGCCATTAATTTGAAAACCTTCGAAACTGGCGTAGCGTACATCTTTGTGTGGGTGCGGTATTGTGGCGCAGTTCGTTTGTTTTCTTTCTATGTAGGGGTGTCTTATTTCTTACATAATAAGGGCTTTTATCATAATTCTGAATGACAAACGCACAAAGCCTCTCGACGTCAGTTACATACCTTCATATTATGACGTCATACTGAAGAAAAGATAGCATTGTGGTTACTCGGTTTTATGTTAAATATATTCATTTATATCGGGTAGGTTAAATTATATAGTAATCATATGTATTCTCTAGGTGAACCTAAGACTTTGATCTGCAGTGTTTTCTAGGATGATACTTTACTAGTGTTCTATAGTACTTTATCTACACTAATGTTGTAACATTCTACTTATGTTTCCAATACTTGACTTATAATTACTACAGGAGCCATACCATGACCTCTTAGCGCGATACAAATGCGGACCTAAACTAGTTCGCTGTCAGTTTTCGTACCATGACATCAATGAGTGACAAATTGTAGTTGCTTAGCAGATTACCTAAACTGATTCGCTATTTGTCATACTAAAGATGTTTTCGTTCATTCATTTGGTACCATGAGCGTCTTTTGCGGCTTTGGTAAAGCGTCTCAGCTGTCAAAATTAGCAATTCAATAAAAGATACATTTTTCTAACATAAATTGAACCGTTGTTGATATTTTTAACAACAATAAGTAGGTATTTACTTTAGTTAATTATTAATGTTTAATTGTTCCTTACTATAAACAATGCATTTGTGCAAATAACTTAATGATATTCAACTGAAAGAATTGATTAAAATGTGCGAGTTTGCATTTAAACATTAAATTCATTACATATATTAAATTAAGAACTTTGGAGCTTTTGGAGATTAACGAAGAAAAAGTTAATCGACGTTTGAGGCGATGTCCACTAAGATACTAAGATTAAGTCGAACCCGTTGAATGATTACATGATTGGAGAGTGAAGAATTTATTAGTTCTTACACGATATAGCCTCACCTAACAATTGGTGAAAACTGAGACCACTGAGACCACTGTTTAACGACCCCAATAAACTCAACAGACCTTTACATTATTTAAATTGGACATTTCTTTTCTGAGTTATGATGAGAAGTAAATATGTACTTACACAAAATAAAATACGAGCGCGGACGGGTTGTAGTACTGTATAGTGTAGATTGAGCGCAGGGGATGTACGAGTAGGTAGGTATTTACGAGGGTAAACATGACTATCAATATAAACATGTAGGATATGCTTTGTTTTATCCCGAATTTCCCCAATGAAGCGAGAGCGACAAGGCACAAGGCTCTAGAATTCTGAGACTTAACTTATATTCCTGGTTAATCCATAATACTCGTAGAAATAAATCTTTAACAATCGCAATTTATATCAAACGAGCTTGAAGGTAATAATTTAAATGCTTAAAAAATATACCTATAATAATATATTTAATCTATGTCTATATTATAATCTATGTCTATATTTTAATCTATGTCTATTTTATATTCTATGAATTGTTTGATCTTTGCCAAAAATGAAATGCCACTTTCAGTGACGTTCCGAACACTTAAATCTTAATTTTATTTTGGATGTCTGTTTAAAATTAAAAATACCATTGGTTTCTGGAGCATTAAATACTATAAAGTTCAAGCATTTTATGATAACAAATTAGGTAAAAATAATTATTGTGTGTATAAACAAACCAATGTTTGTTTTAAATAATACTTATCATTTTAAATTGGTTCTCATAAAAACCGTAACTTTCCGTAATTTTAATTATTAAGGTTTTCGAACGCACCTTAATAACTTCTCTTAGAGGAAGTGACGCAATTAGCCGATCAGCAAAATGGTTTGTTCATTCATTCAAAGCGATGGCGATTCAAGTGCGATATTGTTTAAATAAGGTCACGGTACGAATTGAAACGCAAACCTAAACTAATCTGCTTGGATCTTGAGACGCCATCTAAGAGGTCATGGTATGGCTACTGTTATAGCGCAGACAACTAAAACACTCAATTTAAGCAATTGCACATGATGTTATAATATCCACATCGATATCGGAAAATCTCATTATAACATC
The DNA here is from genome assembly GCA_963082685.1 of Cyclophora albipunctata. Lineage (NCBI taxonomy): Eukaryota > Metazoa > Arthropoda > Insecta > Lepidoptera > Geometridae > Cyclophora > Cyclophora albipunctata. Next base: position 3,093,393 of record OY720142.1, read on the forward strand.
GCGCCCTGCGGCCATGCGCGCGCAGCTGCGCTCTCATTGGTTAGATTTTAATGGCGGCAAGTTCACTGTGACAATACACGTACGCGTGAATTTAATGTTTCGCAATGTGTTTTGTTTTTAAAATTTTGTTTGATTAATTGCATTAGTGAAGATAAAGTAGTGTATGCAACTGCATATAACACGGGTATTAAAACACTCGTTACTATTATGAAACTCGCTGCGCTCGTTTCATAAACTCACACTCGTGTTTTAATACCCTTCATTATATGACAGTTGCATAAACTACTATTATTAGTGCTCGCTTGTGATCACGTGTACTCCTCGTTGTACTAACATCTTCAGTGAGAGGACTTTGATCTGCAGTGTCTTATAGGACGATACTTTACATTAGTGCTCGCTTGTGATTACGTGTACTCCTCGCTGTACTAACATCTTCAGTGAGAGGACTTTGATCTGCAGTGTCTTATAGGACGATACTTTACATTAGTGCTCGCTTGTGATTACGTGTACTCCTCTTTCTACTAACATCTTTATAGAGAGGACTTTGACACGATATTAAGATGTTAATTTAAACGTTCATTATATTCTAATATCAATCAAATTCTGTTTACTATAAAGTAATCGAAAATCAATGTAAATGAGTGATTAGTTTCTAAGTTTCAACTAACTTTGCATGAAGCACTACTAAGTCCAATATTAGTTTAACAATGCCTTGTATAATTAATAGGAACTGGCAACGCCCCGAGTTTTTACCTGCGTTTTACCAGTTCCCGTGGGTATTTGTGAGTAAAATAAGCATGGAAGTTCGAGTAAATTCCAAGCCAATCATGGTGTTGGAGTTTTTAGACCGCTGTGACTACGGTTTCTGTAGAGGGGCCGAAACGTCAGATAAAAATATACATTTGTCTTCGATCAACAATACACAACTAGATGTCGGGTCGGCGCAAAAAATACGTCTCGGTGAATAAGGCCTCATTTGAAAAGTGAGCTCTTATTTTATTCATAAGATTTGCTACTTTATTGCTAGGTGTCATGGTTGTAATAGGTTGAACTTCGAACTGTTTTAAAACTTTTGTTTCAGTTCGGTAGTAAACAAAATAAGCTGTCACACGTCATCCACGCGGACAGTATTTGGCTTTGATTTTGTACGTGACCCGATATCTAGTTGTGTATTGTTGATCGAAGATATTTGTACTTATGCTGATTGTTGAAAATAGAAAATTATTCGATTTTTTATTTGTTTCAACGCGGTAATCTCTGAAGTTACCCGTCCGATTTCAATAATTCTTTTTTAATTGATAGCCACATTCATCGGGAAGGTTATATGCTATTTTTCAATTTCTACTAGAACAGGCATAGTGCGGGCAAACCACAAGGCGCTGCTAGTATAAAATTAAAGCGAAATGTATCCGTAAACGGAGTATTAATCCTATCCCACTAATATTATAAATGCGAAATTTTGTGAGGATGGATGTATGTTTGTTACTCTCACAAAGAAAATACTAGACGGATTGTGATGAAACTTTACAGTAATATAGGTAAAACATCAGAATAACACAAGGGATAGATTTTATCCCGAAATTCCCGCGGGGTGCGGCTAGATCAATATATAAGTATCATTACTTTTTAATATAATACCTACCTTTTGCTCAACCAAACGAAGCTTACAAAAGCTTCGGCAATACAAAGCTTTATCCTTGAACTTAAAACATATACGGTTCATCCATTTCTTAAAGGTTCTAAAAGGGTTTACTGTTCGCTTATTTTTGCATTCAAACTGCTTGGAGTTACTGAAACCTCTTTGGGAGGAACTTACGAAATAAGTATTAAGATTTTACTGCTGACATTAGGGTAAAGAGAAAATAGTTTTGTTTTGTCTTCGATCAATAATACACAACTAGATATCGGGTCACGTACAAAATCAAAGTTAAATATTGTCCGCGTGGATGACGTGTGACAGCTAATTTTGTTTACTACCGAACTGAAACAAAAGTTTTAAAACAGTTCGAAGTTCAACCTAATTACAACCATGACACCTAGCAATAAAGTAGAAAATCTTGTAAATAAAATAAGAGCTCACTTTTCAAATGAGGCCTTAATTGTGTATTGTTGATCGAAGTGTTTCCGAAGTCGAAGTGACAGCTTTGCTATGACACTTTCTGGTCGACCAAATGACTTAAAATCCTGTCTAAATTGTCTTTAAAGTTGTCTCTACTTTAAAGACAGTTAAGACAGCCAGCATGGTAGGTTTGAATGAACTGAGAAAAGTCCTTCGATGGTTAGTCGCAGTGAGGTATGTCAAATGAATATAAACAATGATCTTGTCCGCAGTACTGATTGTCCGCAAACAAAGACGCGCTATACTCATTGCAACTACAATATGATTTAGAGGATTTATTTGTAGTAGGTTAAAAATGAGTTTATTTATAAAAATCAATCGCACTACATTTTTATAAAACACGACAGATAGCTAAACAAAACCAAAATCGATTTATCTAGGAGCCAAATTAAAACAAAAATAATTACAATGTCAAATGTCATGTAATTGACAAGTCAAGTCCATGAAAAAAGGAAAAATACACAAAAAACAATATTATTCTTTTAAAGGAAGACTCATTTTACAAGAAACTCTTTTATCTTTCAAATCAAAATTTGAATATCGAACTATCTATCATTTGACATTGACAACCATTCATCTATTCAGCCAAACCTGTCAAAATATTCTAAAGAGTATTCATGTAATTGTATACGGAGGTCACACAAAAGAGGTATAACACATTGTGTCACTGCAATCGATAATATACGTCCCAAACAAAGTCCTTTGGGATAGATAAACAAGTAACCCGTTAAAATTGACCTTGTTCGTTGAGTGTGAGAAAACAAGCAATTCTTCTTTATCATCAAATTGAGACGCTTTTTCTATTGTTTTTGTAACGTTTTATATTCCTGTCTCGCTGTGTAATAAAATAGGACTGTGGATAAGTGAGGATATATAAATATTTAAATAAATAGGTAGGTGTGAATACTTTTCAAAGATGATTGTCGGGTAAGCTAGTAATCTAGGTGTGTGGGTGTTTGTATGTAACAATATGTGAAGACATAGTTGTTGGCGACGACGTCTGGGTGTCGATTATATATTCTTATGAAATATTTGTAGTAGTATCAGTGAGTTAGATTCCATAATACAAGCTTAGAGCTTACTTAGAGTCTATGTCCTCACAAATTGTTACTCCGTTGAATTGAATTATCGAACCCACAACCCCTGACACAGTAAGCTCTCTGACTGCCACTGTGCCAACGGGCTTGTCAAAGGTACCTACTTTAATGTAACAATGCCTCTGACAAGCGTTTAATTAGATTTTCAGATATGTGTAATTTAGAAATCTCGAAATTCGGTGTTTTAATTCAGAAACTGAATTCCGATCGAGATTCACCATGTATGGTGATTGAAAGCTTTTACATGTTAAGAATCGATTGTAAAAGGTAAGCAACGGTGGGTGTGTCTAATTGACGCTTCCAGTTACGGCAAAAGCTACGCTTCCGCAGTATTGTATAACTTTCTATAGACGAACGCATTATCTCTTTTGTTGCAAGTTGATGAATAAACACGATTTAATGTGGTGTTAAGTGAATAATATTTTGATGGAGGTTGTGCCTGTGTTTTTATGTTTGGAAAGTCTATTTTTAACTTTGAAAAATAAAGTATTATAGTAATACTAGCCCCGCCCCGCGGTTTCACCCGTATTGTACCCGTTCCCGCGGTAATTGCGGGATAAAATGTATCCCATATGTTATTCTGATGTATAACCTACATTACTGTAAAGTTTCGTCCAGATCCGTTCAGTAGTGTTTACGTGAAAGAGTAACAAACATACACGAAACTCTTTCACGAAAATCTACTTGACGGATTTGGATGAAACTTACAGTAATATAGGTTATACATTAGAATAACACATGGGAAACATTTTATCCCGAAATTCCTGTAGGAAAGGGTAACACCGCGGGGCGCAGCATTTTATATTGCTTATAAGGAACCCTGAAATATTGCCCCATAAAAACAAAGCCACCGTATTACTCAGTTTGAGAGCAAGAAATATAACAGATGATCCCGTTTCTTGCTTATCCGGAAGGTCTCAATATTGCTTGAGCTATAAAAAGTAAGGCATTATTCAAAAGTAGTGATTGTAGCTAATGTTGTGCTCAGACTGTATTATAACAAACAAGTAGCCCCCGCGTTGTACCCGTTCCCGCGGGAAATTCGGGATAAAATGTATCCCATGTGTTATTCTGATGTGTAACCTATATAACTGTAAAGTTTCATTCAAATCCGTCTAGTAGTTTTTGCGTGAATGAGTAACAAACATACGTACATACAGGGTGATTTCGGGGTCGTGATCCCAACCATTTTTTTCTGACTCAGTAAATAAATGATTGCGATGCTACCTGTATTTATTTTAATTTAAACAAAGATGATTCGTTATTTACGTATTTTTATTTAAAAATTATTATTGACTTAAAATGCGTGGTCACCCTACATTTAATATTACTTGACATAAGTTTTCTTGGGAAATAGTAGGGTGACCATGATCTCGAATTATCGCAGTTTTTTTTGCTGACTAAAATAAATCGCTGGTGTACTGTTAGTCCTAACCTATCGTGATGCTTAGGAGAAAGTAAGTTAAATGCTTCTTTCTTGCTCCACGACCCCGTAATCACCCTGTATATCCTCACAAACTTTCGCATTTTAGTAGGATTAAGTATAAAGTACAAGTGTATTAGCCTTTAATGTCGCAGTGCGGGTAAAGGCGTCTCATCTCACTGAAGATATCAGTACATCGAGGATTTGGAGAGTTTTAGTCACTTATAAATATAGATCTTCGAAATTCCGCTATAAATTAAAAAATAACAAACTCCTACGCAAAAACGGGTAGACATATGTTTACCAAACACAGCTTAACTGGATGGTATTCAAAACCTCCTCCCTCGGTTTTTGAAGTCGGTCAAAGTATTATTAGAAAACTAAACTTTTTCGGACAAAGCCAATAAAATCTTAAGCTCAATTAAAAGAAGTTTATCTTCTCTTGGACGCCAGATAATTGTAAAAGTTTTGTCGCAGGACCACTGGGCTTAGTGAACAGTAGAGTTATTAATTTGGAAAAAGTTTTATTTTCGACGGATTATTTTGATTTATAACTTTTTTAAGTTCGACGTCTATAGATACTAGGAGTGGATTACACAAAAATTCTTAAACCGATTTAGTACCTAAATATGTGGTGAATTGCACAAACATTCTTAAGTTTATTTAGCTGCTAAATATGTTTAACAAAGAAATGACGTTCGTTTTAAATAGTGTCCTATTTGGTGCAACATAAAGTACAAATTTGAATAAACTACTTTTGTTTTTTAATCATATTTAGATGTTTGTGCAATTCAGCCTTAGGAACAAAAGCTGTCCCTTCAAAATTTAACTTTATAGCGTGGTGATAACGCCTAATCCTCCTCACTGTACTTATATCTTAAGTGAGATGAAAGGCCTTCGCCCAGTAGTGGGACATTATAGGCTGATACTAACTTACTTAACTGATGTAGTTTTAGGTACTTTACTTGTCAAAAATCACTCATTTTCAAAACTTCTAAGAAACCATGAGCCTGAAAACTTTCTCACTTAATTGTGATTAGTCAGTTGAACTTTGCACAACTCCGCTTCTATCAAACTCACCCTAAAGGCCTTCGTAGCCTAACAGAGCTTGGAAACTTGCTCAATCAACTGGACCCTCGGGATTCAACCTTAAGGTCCATTAAGTGTATTCATAAATGTGGAAAATCAGAATCATTGAACAGCCTTTGACAATTATGGCTAATGCTGAAACTTGGAGTTAGATAAATGTGCTTACGACTTTGTATTGTGTTGATACTTAAATATATACACAACTCTCTCTCTCTCTCTCTCGCGTCGGTGGTCTAGTGGTATGTGCACTCGCCTGCCAAGATTGAGGTCCCGGGTTCAATTCCCGGGTCGAGCGAAAACGTGGGCATTAGGCAAGCGTGGTGATTACGCCTAATCCTTCTCTGATGTATTGATATCTTTAGTGAGAAGAGAGGCTTTTGCCCCACAGTGGGACATTACAGGTCAATACTTTGCTTTAGGGGCTCTTGCTACGGGTGAGAGGGTGGCCCTTGTTAGAGGTTGATTAATCTATACTAATATTATAAAGCTGAAGAGTTTGTTTTGTTTGTTTGTTTGTTTGTTTGTTTGTTTAAACGCGCTAATCTCAGAAACTACTGAACCGATTTGAATAATTCTTTCACTGTTAGATAGTCTATTTATCGAGGAAGGCTATAGGCTACATTTTATCCCGAAATTCCCACGGGAACGGGCACAACGCGGGTAAAACCGCGGGGCGCTGCTAGTGAATGAATAAAATAATAACACGGTAAGTTATACCTAACCTAAATAAGCTTGTGTTATGGAATCTAACTCACTGATACTACTACATATACATACACAAATACTTTATAAGAACATATAATTGACACCCAGACGTTGTCAACAACTATGTCTTCACATATTGTCGACTCCGTTGAATCGAACCCGCAACCCCGACACAGTAAGCGCTCTCACTGCCACTGTGTGTCGGATACGGATATTGATTCAATTCATTTCGCTGTTTTTAAAAACTTGGTAAGATTTAATTTATAAATTCAGTTTGACAGTTTACGGGTGCATTTTCATTGAAGCGGTGTGGAGTTTTTTGGAGTTATTTTTTTCTAACCAATCACAATGCATTAAAATCTTTGTCAATGCGTTGTTTGACGACTTCAACGCATTCTGATTGGTCGATTAAGATCCGCAGAGCTCCGCTCCGCTTCTATACAAGCGCCTTAAGAACCTAACCCAAAATCTTATCTAGATAAAATTAAAATAAGCTAGTAGATACATAGTATTATACGTATTTCATTATCGATATTCACATATAACGATTTTATTAAATCAGGTTAACAAGACTGGTATTTATTATTAATGGAAACATGCCTAAATATGACAAGCCGTAGGTTGACGCATGTATGAATAAATTAGGGAAGCATTCGGTTCACGGCTAACCCCCTGCCCACAGCCATGGCGTCATACATAAAGACTTGGAAACTAAAGTTAATTTAAAAAAAATTCAGTATCCATTATTGTTATAAGATCAACGCGCAATAAAAACAAAATTCATTAGTTTCGGTCGCGCGAAAATTCTCCCTTCTTCTTCATCGAGTGGACGGTCGACCTGACCAATCCTGGTGTCAGAGTTATCGAGCCGCCAAAGGCCTCTGACATGGCTCATGGAACGACTACTATCCGTAGAAAGTAACCGGGACCAACGCCCTGAATATGCCTGAATACGCTCCCCGACCGCGACGCTCGTAGCTGTGGCCATCTCGTACTAGCTAGTTCATTTGTTTCACTCGCACATCGCGCGCCGTCGCCGCTGCGAGACGCGCGTCTCTTCCCGCACCGCAGTTCGCGTTGCCGGTAGCTGTGGCATACTCGATAGGTTGTCTACCATTTGTTTTCACCGCTCACCGCTGACACCAAAACTACCAATCCGATTTGAATAATTGATTGATTTGACATTTAACATAATCATAGGCTATTAAAAAATAGCCTATGATTATGTTAAATGTCAAACCCGTGGAAATTTTGGGTTAAAAAACCCAAAAAAAATAACCCTAACCTACCGAATAGTAAGTACTTAATTCGGTAGGTTAGGGTTATTTTTTTTTCATGTTTAAACTCTCTCTTTTCATTAAAATGACATACGGCTAATACCCGAAGTGCGGCTACACCTAGTTTTAGCCCACGGGTAAATGCAGGTAAAACCACGGGGCACTGCTAGTATATATTCTAGGCTCTTGTCTTTCAATTGAAGCTACTTGACCCGCTGCCTCTAGAGGTAATCTCCAACAAGACGTTAACAGTAGCTACCTACTTCTTCTTCTTCATCGAGTGGATGGTCAACCTGACCAATCCTGGTGTCCGAGTTATTGAGCCGCCAAAGGCCTCTGACATGGCTCATGTAACGACTACTATCCGTAGAAAGTAACCGGGACCGACGGCTACAAGCCTCTAACAAGACGAAACAAAAGCGCCACAAACCCACTTATTTGGAATAAACTCCACCTCTGATTCCGAGTACAATTTCCCGGATTCACTGTCCTAATGTAATGCTAAGAAAGAACTTCACGCATCATTGAATAACCGGTTGAGGAAAGTAAATATAAATTGATTGTACCTTCTACGGTTGATTACTTTGATCTTATAGGACGATACTTTACATTAGTGCTCGCTTGTGATCACGTGTACTCCTCGCTGTACTAACATCTTCAGTGAGAGGACTTTGATCTGCAGTGTCTTATAGGACGATACTTTACTTTAGTGCTCGCTTGTGATTACGTGTACTCTTCGCTGTACTAACATCTTCAGTGAGAGGACTTTGATCTGCAGTGTCTTGTTGGACGATACTTTAATCCCCTACCTTATTTGCAATCAATTTACCTTGAATAACAATACAGAACAAATAAAGCTTACCACCTCAAGTTAAATTAGTAAAGTTTGAAAGTTTTCTAGGACCCGAAAATTACCGATCACTTGAGTAAGTAATGGGTTTTGCGTAACGCTCTGAACATTATCATATTTATTATCTGATGAGCGAAATGGCTGTATGGCCTGCAACATTTGGTTTGGAAATATTAATTTTTGGGTCTTCTTCTTCTTCTTCATCGAGTGGATGGTAAACCTGGCCAATCCTGGTGTCAGAGTTATTGAGCCGCCAAAAGCCTCTGACATGGCTCATGTAACGACTACTATCCGTAGAAAGTAACCGGGACCGACGGCTTAACGTGCCCTCCGAAGCACGAAATCATCTTACTTTTCGGGCAATCAGGTGATTCAGCCTGCAATGCCCTAACCAAACTGAGGGCAGTCTCACAAAGAGATTTTTGTGAGATATTGTCCCCACCGGGAATCAATCCTGGAACCTCCGGATCGTGAGCCGAGCGCTCAAACCACTTATTAGAGGCTATTAATTTGGGTTAGAAATAACGTTAATAACATTGAGTTGCATGTACGGCCACCGTAGAGGCCGAGCTGCACATTGCTTAACAATCGCAATTAACTAACATTACTTCATCAAACTACATCACGAGCGTTATCAAAAGAATGATCAGGGTAGACCGCTGCTTCCCTAAATAAAACAATAACAATTTTCCGAAGGAATTTAATAAATTTCACGCTGCCTTTTGTAAAACTTCTTTGGAGTGGTTTGAGAACACCTTCCACAAGTTTTACATAATATTGTTGGGAAGTTCTGTCTGTCTGTTCGTCTTTTTAACGCCTAATTGGGTTAACCAACCCAAGAAGTTTTAAGCGTACAATCGGTTTATTAAAATAACTAGCAGCGCCCCGCGGTTTTACCCGCGTTGTGCCCATTCCCGTGGGAATTTCGGGAATTTTTTTACATAAAAACCTTCCTCTTGAATCACTCTACCTATTACAAAAAACCGCATCAAAATCCGTTGCGTAATTTTAAAGATTTAAGCATACAGACAGACAAACAGAAGACAAACAGAAGCGACTTTGTTTTATACGACTTTGTTTTATATCTTTCTTATATATAAAATTCTCGTGTCGCAGTGTTCGTTCGCGTACTCCTCCGAAACGGCTCGACCGATTCTCATGAAATTTTGTGAGCATATTGAGTAGGTCTGAGAATCGGCCAACATCTATTTTTTATCCCGAAATTCCCGCGGGAACGGGTACAACGCGGGTGAAACCGCGGGGCGCAGCTAGTATTTATATATGTATATGGAACTGTGTTGTATAATGTATTCAAACTTCTATAACGCCATGACAATGAGATTTTTAACTAATTATGCTTGTTTTTAATTGAGCTACGTTTACGGATACACTTCGCTTTTATTTTACATTTTTATCTGACGCTTCGGCCCCTTTACAGGAACCGCGGTCACAGAAGTCTGGAGTCAAAAATCCTAACTAATATTATAAAACCGCGCCGCGTGCGACCGCGACGGTTCACATTTGTATAACCGCGACGGGCGCACGCTTATCGCAGTTTCGGCCCTTAAGGCTATGTTCACATGTAACGCGCGTTAACGCGCGTCAACGCGCGATCAAATTTGAAAAGAGTTCAGATGATGAGCGCTAATGCGCGTTGCGAGAGTACTCGTCAGTCTAGTCTTCCAAACTGCTGGCCTTTTTTCTACTTTATCGATTAGTAAGTCGATGTCAATATCTTCAATTTCACTCATTTTAAATGCGAAAACAAAATATAATTACGAAAATTAACAAAATTACATGCGATCGCGATGAAAGCGCGCGCTCAACTGAACAGCAAACGGACATTACATCAATATCAAAGCGCGAGTCAACGCGCGATTGTCTGCGTCTAGAAACTTTTTCTCTGAGCGCCGCGTTGACGCTCGCTGACGCGCGTTAACGCGCGCGCATGTGAACGGTTGCTAGGTATACAAGGTGCTAACAAATTAGTCACGGATATTTTTACAGCTGATAGTACTCGGTTCTCGGAGTACATTTAAGTATAAAATATCATAGGTTTTGTTATGTTTTTTTGGAGAAAAGTAGGAAACAAATTTGCTACGTTAAAACACCCTGTTAATAAGATAATTAAATGAGACCTCTTTAGACATATTCTAGAACCTCTTTAAACTATCATTTAAGTGAAACATTAAAGACATTTAAGAAAAACAACTTTTGACGTGACATGACAGACAGTGTTAAACATCTTGACAGGTACATAATAGGGGTGATTATTTTAAAAATTTATTATAATATTTTTTTTTGTTCGGAAAATTAAAACAAAAAAATGATACTCGTATACAAAGGTTCCTTAATTACAGTTAAAAGTTAATTGTTTTAATGTAATGTATCATCTCTTAAAATATCCGTGATTAATTTGTTAGCGCCTTATATATTAGGATGTTTAAGCGCGCGATTTGAAAACGCGCGTCACAATTCAGCCATCTGAACATAGCCTAACAGTTTCGCAGTTTAGGCTGCGTAGCGGTAAAATATCTGACCAGAGATTTCATGCAATCCTATTGGTTTATATTTGTCCGTTTCTCCGCTCCGCCAGCTCGCTCCGCGTCAATGGACAGGCACCCTAAAACCCCTACGTGCCGTCACAAAAGAAACATTTTTAATAAACCCTAAAGAATAATATTCAAAGCCCCAAGAAAGTATTAAAAAACATTTATAGACCGCATAATGTCTTTCCTAAGTAAGGAAACCAAAACTAAACCGATCGGGGTCCTAACTCCCAAAATTATCATAATACCCTTAAAATGCCGTAAAAACGATTACATTTCATGTTTCGTAACCGTATTATGACGTTTAGGCCGGCGGTAGAGGTCCACTGACGTTGTTGTTGTCAGTAACATCATAGTTATTACTTGCTTTATTAACTTTCTAACGCGAAAAAACCCGTGTGAGTACGTTTAGTATGTGTTCAAATCGTGTAAGTTTAAAAAAGACTATCATAACAGGCTATTATCACTTCTTCTTCTTCTCGAGTCGAGATGATTATTTAAAATTATTTTTTTTTAGATTTAGACCAAAATTTGGCCAGGTCATACTCAGAGAAGTCAATTTTAAATCTACAGTTAACTAATCGACGTAAGTTTTCATACAACATTATCTGCCGCCCTCACGTCCGTGCTCAGCGACATGAAATGTTTCCTTGAAATATGTTCTACCCGTTCCCACGGTAATTTCGGGATAGAATGTATTCCATGTGTTATTCTGATGTATAACCTATATTACTGTAAAGTTTCATCTAAATCACCTAAATCCGTCCAGTAGACTTTTCGTGAAAGAGTAACAAACATACATATTATGTACATCCATCCTCACAAACTTTCGCATTTATAATATTAGTAGGATATTCTGTCAATGGAACGTCCGATTACAACTGAACAAGAACGAGAACGAATGAGACAAAGAACAAACAAGAACTGACTTAGAATTTTTCAGCTACTGACGTCAGTTCAACAATCAGTGTACTACAACCGGCCTAAATGTTGTTTAATAAATTAATATTAAACAGCTCGTTACACCGATAGCCGTAACGAAACATTGTAACGTTTTTATCTAAATTACCTATTAATTTACTGTTTCCGCCATTTTTTAATCTTGATTTTGGTAATAGGTATATTTTGTAGTTTTTGTTTGGTTGTAATGAATAGGCTCAAAAACTACGGGACCGTTTTAAAAAATTCTTTCACCATTCGAAAGCTACATTATCCACGAGTAACAAAGGCTATTTTTCATCCCGAAATTCCCACAGGAATGGACACAACGCGGGTAAAACCGCGGGGCGTTGCTAGTATTAGGTAAAGTTTTAATGGACGGAATGTACGGGTGCGTTTCCATAAAGCGGAGCGGAGCGGAGCGGAGCTGTGTGGAGCTCAATCAACCAAACACAATACTTTATGAAGATAGCGGTTTTTTAAAATAGATAGAGTGATTCAAGAGGAAGGTTTTTATGTATGAAAAATCCCGAAATTCCCACGGGAACCGGCACAACGCGGGTAAAACCGGGGCGCTGCTAGTAACCTATATTACTGTAAATTCAGAAGTCTTTGTGTGAAAGAGTAACAAACATACATCCTCACAAACTTTCGCATTTATAATATTAGTAGGGCAGGATGAAACGAGTCAAATTTTGATGAAAGCCTCAGAACTAAGCCATGCTTTCAAACTGTGTGTCAAACGTCTGAAATATCACACGTAAAGTTTAGAGTCTCCAGAGAATTACAAGATACAACGTCGTGAGCAATCAACAACGAAACTTCAAGGGTATACATGTTTGGAATTTTGATTTAAACGTATTACGTTTCAGGAAATTTCGATGGTTGCTGCTGCGGCACTTTTGAGGGTTCCGTATCTAAGGGGTAAAAACGGGACCCTATTACTGAGACTTCGCTGTCCGTCCGTCCGTACGTCCGTCTGTCCGGGCGTCCGTCCGTCCGTCCGTACGTCCGACCATCCGTACATCTGTCCGTCCGTCCGTGCGTCCGGGCGTCCGTCTGTCCGTCCGTCCGTCCGTCCGTCCGTCCGTCCGTCCGTTCGTCCGTCTGTTCGTCCGTCCACTCGTCCGTCCGTCCACTCGTCCGTCCTTCTGCCACCAGGCTGTACATCAAGAACGGTGATAGCTAGACAGATGAAATTTTCACAGATGATGTATTTCTATTGCCGCTATAACAAACACTAAAAATAAAATAAAACAAATATTCAAGGGGGCTCCCATACAACAAACATGATTTTTTTACCGTTTTAAGTACGGAACCCGTGCGCGAGTTCAACTCGCACTTGGCCGGTTTTTATTTCCTTGTAGCTAACATAGGGGTTTCAGGATATGTATTTGAAAGAATACTTTTTTCTTTAGTTAAAGAGAACACAACCCATTTTGAATTGAAACTACGTTTACGGATACACTTCGCTTTTATTTTACATTTTTATATGACGTTTCGGTATACTGACGTATAATGCATTTATAATGCATAATACCTTCTTCTGTGAGCACGGTTTCTGTAAAGGTGCCGAAACGACAGAGAAAATAAACCGGCCAAGTGCAAGTCGGACTCGCGCACGGAGGGTACCGTTCATTAAAAAACGGCAAAAAATCACGTTATTGTACGGGAGCCCCTTGAAAATTTGTTTTATTTTATTTTTAGTATTTGTTGTTATAGCGGCAATAATGTTTGTTGATTCTTAATGTTCGTAGATACTGAATGTCTATTCTTAATGTAGGTATGTCGTTTCAATAGTAGTATAACCTTTCACGTGGTATTTTTCCTTTGTTTCTTGTTAGGTGGATGGTGGATGGCTGCGTGCTTGTTATGTATGTATGGATGGTATGAATCGCTCGCAGATAAATGAAATATGAATGATTCGATTCGAGTGAGTGAGCGACCTGAGTGATTGGTGAATGGCGTGACAGATGACCACAGATTAGGTGCTTGATACGATGAATGAATGAATGACGATTGTAAGGTTTAATGTTTAGTTTACATTGTGTATTTATGTATGTATATGTAATGGGATTACTTTGGGGTATTTGTATGTAGTATATTGAGGTATTTATTATTATATGTAGGTATTTATATGTAGGTATATGTATTGATTTTGATTTTAATAGTGGCGCACCTCTGGGCCTCGTCTGAAAATCAGCGCTGCCAGGGTCACAAGATCGTGGCGGCATTACGCTGAGACGAGGCCTATTCAGACCTCACACAGCAGTTCTGTCCGTGTAATTGTTTTATATGTAATATCTGTTGTTCTCTTTTCTGTCTTTGCTTTGTTTTTTTTTGTTTTTTCGTTTCTTGTTGTGTGATTCGTCTGAATAAATGTTTTTTCTTTCTTTCTTTCTTTTCTTTCAATAGAAATACATCATCTGTGAAAATTTCGACTGTCTAGCTATCACCGTTCTTGAGATACAGCCTGGTGACAGACGGACGGACGGAAGGATAGCGAAGTCTCAGTAATAGGGTCCCATTTTTACCCTTTTGGTACGGAACCCTAAAAATGTAAAATTAAAGCGAAGTGTATCCGTGAGTAGTGTCAATTTAGTTGTCAACATATCTTCATAAAGTAGAATATATCACCCTATACGCTCTGTTCAAATAGCGTTCGTTCGTTCATGAAAACAATTGAACGAGCAAACATGTTCGTTCAGTGAACATGATCGATTCTGGACAGATTGTTATTGTTCATCGTTGATCAAAACACGACTTTCTATTTAGGTCGAATCGGCAGAACATTTGGTCAAAACAAACTGTCACTTTCGAAGAATAAACACGGCGATTGACTTGTTTGTTTCAAATTCAAATATATTTATAGCATCAGATCATTGCAATCATTTATATTCATCATTTATAATCGTCATCAAACAAAACACAGTTTTCTTCTTCATCGAGTGGATGGTCAACCTGACCAATCCTGGTGTCAGAGTTATTGAGCCGCCAAAGGCCTCTGACATGGCTCATGTCACTTCTACTGTCCGTAGAAAGTAACCGGGACCGACGGATTAACGTGCCCTCCGAAGCACGGAATCGTCTTACTTTTCGGGCAATCAGGTGATTCAGCCTGCAATGCCCTAACCAAACTAGTAGAGTTATAACTTATAACGTATAATTACACCGGTCTGTAGTATATACCTATGTATAAGTATAATATAGGTATCTAGCTGTTATTTTAACATAATAGAAATGGACTGCCTGAAATATTGGCTCTGTTATCAGTCGATATCAGTTCATATCGAGTCACTTAGTAAATGAAAAACCACGTTGATAGCTTATCGCTTTGGTGTAGGTTTTGCTGAAAAAGTTTCTGTCATTAGAAGACAATGTATACATACATATATATACTAACCAGCAGTGCCCGTAGTTTTACCCACTTTTATACCCATTCCTGTGGGAAATTTAGGATGAAAAATAGCCTATAACCTTCCCGTTGAATGTGGCTATCTATTACAAAAAGAATTATACAAATCGGACTGATAATTCCTGAGATTACCTCGAACATACAAACAAACAAACAAACTTACAAATTTTACCTATTTATAATATTAGTATAGATGCATATACTAACCAGCAGTGCCCGTAGGATTACCCGCTTTTATACCCGTTCCTGTGGGAAATTCGGGATAACATAGCCTGTAACCTTCCCATAGGCTATTACAAAAATAATTATTCGAGTCAAAGAGAAAAAGTTGTTTTTAGTTCAAAAGCAGTCATTATGGTTAGAATTGTAACTGCCGTACTCAAAAATGAAAATAAAATTTATTGCCACAAAAAAAATAGGAAAAAAAAACTTGAGAGGTGTCAAGGGACCCGGATGGAACGAAGTTTATTTATTATCAACAAAAATAATCGTCGCGACACCACACTGTCTCTCTCGCGCATGTTTCTCTGTCTGTCTCTCTCTGGCGTGCGCAAGTCTCTCTGTCTGTGGCCTAAAAAGTGTCGTTACCTTTTTTTCCGTCTAGCCCCCTTTCGCAACGCGCCATAAGGAACTTCGTTCCAATACATTCACGTTTTACTTAAAGCTAAAAAATAGTGTAGCAATGGGAGGCGTCTCAGCTGATGTTCTACCTACACCGAGGCCTCAGTAGAACGTTGGTTTTCAGACAAACCCTACTAACTACTAAACGTCTATTAAATCGACACTCAACTAATTGATGTAATGTTTCATATATTACACTAGCAGCGCCCCGCGGTTTTACCCGCGTTGTGTCCATTCCTGTGGGAATTTCGGGATGAAAAATAGCCTATGTTACTCGTGGATAATGTAGCTTTCGAATGGTGAAAGAATTTTTAAAAACGGTCCCGTAGTTTTTGAGCCTATTCATTACAACCAAACAAACAAAGTTTTCCTCTTTATAATATTAGTGTAGATGTCTAAATCACTCACATTTGACGTCTTACTTGTCAAAATCACTCATCTAAGAAGCACTTTACGCCTCCGATTACGGGTTAAAGTATCGTAAAAACAATAGAATAAACATAACCCGCGGGAATTTCGGGATAAAATGTATACCATGTATTATTCTGATGTATCACTACATAGTATAAAACAAAGTCGCTTTCCGCTGTCTGCCTGTCCCTATGTACGCTTAGATCTTTAAAACTACGCAACGGATTTTGACGCGGTTTTTTAAAATAGATAGAGTGATTCAAGAGGAAGGTTTGTATGTATGAAAAATCTCGAAATTCCCACGGGAACGGGCACAACGCGGGTAAAACCGGGGCGCTGCTAAGTTACTACTTACGAGTATATTACTGTAAACTTTCATCCAAATCCGTTCAGTAGATTTTGCGTGAAAGAATAACAAACAAACATACATCCTCACAAACTTTCGCATTTATAATATTAGTAGGACAGGATGAAACGAGTCAAATTTTGATGAAAGCCTCAGAACTAAGCCATGCTTTCAAACTGTGTGTCAAACGTCTGAAATATCACACGTAAAGTTTAGAGTCTCTAGAGAATTACAAGATACAACGTCGTGAGCAATCAACAACGAAACTAGAAGGCTTCAAGGGTATACATGTTTGGAATTTTGATTTAAACGTATTACGTTTCAGGAAATTTCGATGGTTGCTGCTGAGGCACTTTTGAGGGTTCCGTACCCAAAGGGTAAATACGGGACCCTATTATTGAGACGTCGCTGTCCATCCGTCCGTCCATCCGTCCGTCCGTCCGTCCGTCCATCCGTCCGTCCGTTCGTCCGTCCGTTCGTCCGTCCGCCCGTCCGTCCGCTCGTCTGTCCTTCTGCCACCAGGCTGTATCTCAAGAACGGTGATAGCTAGACAGTTGAAATTTTCACAGATGATGTATTGCCGCTATAACATAATACTACAAAGAAAATAAAAAACTATTCAAGGGTGCTCCCATACAACAAACATGATTTTTTACCGTTTTAAGTACGGAACCCGTGCGCGAGTTCAACTCGCACTTGGCCGGTTTTTATTTCCTTGTAACTTACATAAGGGTTTCAGGATATGTATTTGAAATAATATGTTTTTCTTTAGTTATAGAGAACTAGCAGCGCCCCGCGGTTTTACCCGCGTTGTGCCCGTTCCCGTGGGAATTTCGGGATTTTTTTACATAAAAACCTTCCTCTTGAATCACTCTACCTATTACAAAAAACCGCATCAAAATCCATTGCGTAATTTTAAAGATTTAAGCATACAGACAGACAAACAGACGACAAACAGACGCGACTTTGTTTTAGGTATACTATGTAGTGACACTACTCATTTTGAATTGAAACGACGTTTACGGATACACTCCGCTTTTATTTTACACTAACTGCACCCCGCTGTTTTACCCGCGTTAAACCCGTTTTCATGGGAATTTTGGGATTAAATCTAAACTAATATTATAAAGAGGTAAAATTTGTAACTTGTCTCTTTGTATGTCAAAGTTTATCTCGGGAATTATCCGTCCGATTCAAATAATTCTTTTTATATGGCCCATCGCAGACGACAGACTTTTTGTGCGATCGAGTCTGCGGCGTACAAAAATTCGGTCGCGGATTGTCGCGGATTTTTGCGCGTCGTGTGCGTTACTGCATATAATTACATAGGTTCTATTTTCACAGACTAAAAAGTGCGTCACGGATAGTCTGTCGTCTGCGATGGGCCTAATAGATAGCCACATTCAACGGGGAGATTATAGGCTATTTTTTGTCCCGAAATTCCCACGGGAACAGGTACAACGCGGGTAAAACTGCGAGGCACTGCTAGTTTACATTAGTGGGCTGTAACTACAACAATGTTAAGTGTAACTTTAACTATGACCTAAGCTGACTAACTTCGCTTTTAAACTATCGAAGTAATTAAACTTCTTGCTATTGGTTTCCCTTTAGTATTTTAAACGTAACTAACTAACTAACAGTTAAATAACTAAACTGTCTAGGTTTAGTTCCTAACTGAACTTTCTAGAAGTTTCTTCCCACCTCATTAATAAACGCCTCCGTGGTCTTGTGGTTTGAGCGCTCGGCTCACGATCCGGAGGTGTCGGGTTCGATTCCCGGTGGGGACAAAATCTCACAAAAATCTCTTTGTGAGACTGTCCTCAGTTTGGTTAGGGCATTGCAGGCTGAATCACCCGATTGCCCGAAAAGTAAGACGATTTAGTGCTTCGGAGGGCACGTTAACCCGTCGGTCCCGGTTACTTTCTACGGATAGTAGTCGTTACATGAGCCATGTCAGAGGCCTTTGGCGGCTCAATAACTGTGACACCAGGGTTGGTCAGGTTGACCATCCAATCGATGAAGAAGAAGATTACGTTAAATTGTCGGCCCCGATTGTTTCAATCGTTACATGTCGAAGGTCATTAGGCAGGTTTAAAACTGCGATAATCTACTCGGATTAACTTACACTATTGCGTTCACTGCATGCGGCGGACGACTAAATGTAATTGTACCTTAATGGTTGTTTGTCATACAGCTGGCGTACTAACTAAACTAATTTGCATTAAAAAGGATAAGTTCTTTAAGTAACACCTAAGTAAGGGTAAGGGTTAAAAGTTTTGCTACCCTTTCTAACCTAAGGGTTGTAGACGTTTACCTAACTAGATGAAGAGGGTAGGTGACAAAAAATAAGGCATTTAATGGACATTCAATGAAAAAAGTAAGAAATTTCCATCTTCGTATTTGAACAGAACCTTTATTTTTTTGTGTGTTTAAAACCGCTTATCACTGCATAGTATAAAACAAATTCGCTTTCCGCTGTCTGTCTGTCCCTATGTATGCTTAGATCTTTAAAACTACGCAACGGATTCTAACGAGGTTTTTTTAAATAGATAGAGTGATTCAAGAGGAAGGTTTATGTGAATAAAAATTCCCGAAATTCCCACGGAAACGGGCACAACGCGGGTAAAACCGCGGGGTGCTGCTAGTTTTATATATGACATTCTCGAGTCGTTTTAAAGGAGTATGCTCAAATACTACTATCACCGTTCTTGGGATACTGCCTAGTCACAGACGGACGGACGGACGGATAAA
This sequence comes from Cyclophora albipunctata, assembly GCA_963082685.1. Classification (NCBI taxonomy): domain Eukaryota; kingdom Metazoa; phylum Arthropoda; class Insecta; order Lepidoptera; family Geometridae; genus Cyclophora; species Cyclophora albipunctata. Next base: position 3,112,985 of record OY720142.1, read on the forward strand.
CCAAGACTGCAACCAATGCCGGTATAAATTAAACCATGTTTTAATATACACTTGTCATACGAAGTCATACGATTTTTCATCCCTAAATTCCCTCGCGACCGGGCGGGCATAACGTGGGCAAAACCGCGGGGCTCTGCTAGTATATCACAAACCTTTCGAAAACTGTTCCAGCTTGTAAAATAAAACTATTTAAAATTGAAACAATACATTTCTTGTACCTACGAAAGTAAATTTATTCATACGAAAAACAATATGCAAAACTCACCTTTTTCGAAGACCGTTACACACCCATTAATTGTCACAAATTGTTAAATTTTCACATACATTGCACACACTGCACAGAGCACACTCCGTAAACACACTACTTCACTTCACTTACACGTCACTTTGGAAATGCGGGGGAAATTGAAATTTAGAACGCGACCGTTCGCGCTGAAGTGCCGTACAATACTGTAAGGTTGGATTCATAGTATAGGGAGGTTTGTAACAAAGAAATAAGGATTGCAATGTACGCAACGGTGTTTTCTTTTTTATGCTGGTGTCGACGTTATATTTGTTTATTTTAGTTTTTCTTTTTTATTACTGTAAAAACTAACTCAACGTTTGTGTAAATATTGCAATACCCGCATTTTTGTTAGCTTTTAATTGTCTTTTTATTGATTAGTGTTCTATGAAATGTGCACAACGTTTTATATATTTATTTTTTGTGCGTCAAACACTTTTGTCATAAAAATTAAGGGGTGGACTACCCTTAACATTTAGGGGTATGAAAAATAGATAGTCTTTTCTAAACTTACACGATTTCAACACATAGTAAACGTACTCACACGGGTTTTTTCGCGTTAGAAAGTTAATAAAGCAAGTAATAACTTACTTTTATTTCCCGACGTTTCAAGGGGATTGTAAATCATTTTACACTAGCAGTGCCCCGCAGTTTTACCCGCGTTGTGCTCTTTCCCGTGGGAATTTAGAGATTTTTTTATACATATAAACCTTCCTCTTGAATTACTCTATCTATTTATAAAAACCGCATCAAAATCCGTTGCGTAGTTTTAAAGATCTAAGCATACATAGGGACAGACAAGCGACTTTGTTTTATACTATGTAGTGATTCAAGTCCAAAGTCACAGCTGCACAAGACCACTAAAAATAAATTAATTCTACAGTAATTTTACGATTTTATGAATTTGTAAACTTTCGCCATCTTGGCTCACGTACGAAATAGGAAGCTGTAAACAAAGGTCTCGAATAAAAAAGTTTAATTAAAAACATCTCATTTTTCTTCCATAATACGGAGCTATGTTTATTTTTATAAGAATTTGTTAATTTTAATTAATATCAGTATTTGTACTATGGCAAGTAGGAGGTACTTATAATGTTCCAGTACATGGTCAGGGTCACTGATCCTATACTAAGAAGGCATATACTATGCCAGGAGTCTGTCTGTGTCTGTCTGTCTGTCCGTATGTATGCTTAGATCTTTAAAACTACGCAACGAATTTTACAGCGGAAAGCATTGAGTTATATGAACTATAATATAATTATAACTCAATGGCGGAAAGCTACTTTGTTTTATACTATGTAGTGATGCGAAAGTATGTGAGGATGGTCGTATGTATGTTTGTTACTCTTTCACGAAAAAACTACTGAACGGATTGAGATGAAACTTTACAGTAATATAGTCTAGATATCAAAATAACACATGGGATACGTTTTATCCCGAAATTCTCTCGGGAACGGCCACAATACGGGTATAACCACGTGGCGCTACAAGTCGTTATTTAACGTAAGGAATACAATGCAATATAATTATATACTTACCCACACAATTCACACACTTTTAATTAGACCCAGCCTCCGTGGTCTTGTGGTTTGAGCGCTCGGCTCACGATCCGGAGGTTCCGGGTTCGATTCCCGGTGGGGATACCTCACAAAAATCACTTTGTGAGACTGTCCTCAGTTTGGTTAGGGCATTGCAGGCTGAATCACCTGATTGCCCGAAAAGTAAGATGATTCCGTTCGGAGGGCACGTTAAGCCGTCGGTCCCGGTTACTTTCTACGGATAGTAGTCGTTACTTGAGCCATGTCCGAGGCCTTTGGCGGCTCAATAACTCTGACACCAGGATTGGTCAGGTTGACCATCCACTCGATGAAGAAGAATTAGACCCAAACTAATCTCTAAGCTTGTGATATGAAATCTAACTCACTGATACTACTACATATACACACACACAAATACTATAAGAATATATAATTGACACCCAGACGTTCGCCAACAACTATGTCTCACATGTTGTTACTCCGTTGAATCGAGCCCGCAACCCCCGACACAGTAAGCGCTCTCACTGCCACTGTGACAACGGACTTGTCAATAGAAGACCGTAGCTTTCATCCCTAATTGAAAACTAAAGGGAAACTATAAGACGAGACATAACATTGAGTCCTTCATAAATATTAGATACGTACTAAATTGGTTAAAACCACAATAATAATATTTCACTACTATTTAATCACGACTAACAGCACCCCGCGGTTTTGCCCGAATTAAACCCGATCGTTTGTGAATTTTGGGATAAAATGAAGCCCAAAATCTTCCTCGTGAATCACTCTATCTGTCGTTGAAACTCACATGCGAATCGGTTGAGTGGTTTCTAAGTTATAAGCGAACAGACAGACAGACGCGACGAGATTCTTGGTTGTATAATCAATACATAGTATAAAACAAAGTTGCTTTTCGCTGTCTGTCTGTCCCAATGTATACTTATAGATCTTTAAAGTTACGCAACGGATTTTGATGCGGGTTTTTTAGTAGATAGAGTGATTAAAGAGGACTAACAAAATGTATTTGGCGGTAACTGCAATATTTTTATAGATCTTTTAATTGTATAGACGCATAACACCTCAGTCTTCTGTGAACACGGTTCCTGTAAAGGGGCCGAAACGTCAGATAAAAATCTACACTAATATTATAATGAGGAAAACTTTGTTTGTTTGTAATGAATTGGCTCAAAAACTACTGGACCGTTTTTAAAAATTCTTTCACCATTCGAAAGCTACATTATCCACGAGTAACATAGGCCATTTTTCATCCCGAAATTCCCACAGGAATGGACACAACGCGGGTAAAACCGCGGGGCGCTGCTAGTGTAAAATAAAAGCGAAGTGTATCCGTAATAGTAGTTTATCTACACTAATGTTGTAACATTCTACTTATGTTTCCAATACTTGACTTATAATTACTACTGTTATAGCGCAGACAACTAAAACACTCAATTTAAGCACTTGCACATGATGTTATAATATCCACATCGATATTGTAAAATCTCATTATAACATCATTATAACGCGACCAATTAACCTGGCGAGCCTTATGTCAAAATCCTCATACTAGTTGTATAAAATTTTGATATTAGGCTGGCTTTTGAAAACAGTTGGGTTATACGTGAAAACTTCGTCGAAACTACATACACAAAACTCTTTGGTAAGATCTCGCTCGCTCCTGATTGGCCCTACGCGCAGCTGCGCTCTCATTGGTTAGATTTTAATGGCGGCAAGTTCACTGTGACAATACACGTACGCGTGAAAAACTATTGTCAGCTTTTACTCTTGTTGTTTGATTAATTGCATTAGTGAAGATAAAGTAGTGTATGCAACTGCATATAACACGGGTATTAAAACACTCGTTACTATTATGAAACTCGCTGCGCTCGTTTCATAAACTCACACTCGTGTTTTAATACCCTTCCTTATATGACAGTTGCATAAACTACTATTACGATATCGATGTGGATCATATGTGGATATTATAACATCATGTGCAATTGCTTAAATTGAGTGTTTTAGTTGTCTGCGCTATAACAGTAGTAATTATAAGTCAAGTATTGGAAACATAAGTAGAATGTTACAACATTAGTGTAGATAAACGTAGTTTAATTCAAAATGAGTTCGCTTAAACTAAAGAAACTAGAATTGGTCTCATGAATCAACATTTTAACTCTTGTAAGAAAACAACGGTAATACAAAACTTTTGTTCAATTTTTTGGGCACAAACAAAGCCATTTCTAAAAGAACTTTACACCCCACGCCCAAGGGTTAATCTTTGATAAATCAGGGCCTAACCTGTCAACATCTGTGTTGTTTTGGGGCCGGAGTGACCCGATCGATCCGTTCAAGGATAAGTTCCAAGGTTGATGCGAAACTAAAGTTTAGAGACATGTAGAAGCAAAAGTTCTTTTGGCGAAATAATTTGAGTTATTGTGAGTGCTTGATAAGAATGTTTATTAATAACTAGCTGTGCCCCGCGGTTTCACCCACAGCGCACCCGTTCCCGTAGGCTCGTTCCGTCTCCTGGTTCTAAGCTACCTCCCCACCAATTTTCAGCCAAATCGGTCCAGCCGTTCTCGAGTTATAAATAATGTAACTAACACGACTTACTTTTATAAGTATGTATATAGATTTTGAATAAGTTGTTTTTTTAAGTTTAAGCGAACATTTTGAATTGAATCTTCTTCTTTTCTTCAGTGGGATCTTCGATCAACAATGCACAACTAGATGTCGGGTCGGCGCAAAAAATACGTCTCTGTGAACAACGCCTCATTTGAAAAGTGAGGCGTTATTGTCACTTATGTTATTCATAAGATTTGCTACTTTATTGCTAGGTGTCATGGTTGTAATTAGGTTGAACTTCGAACTGTTTTAAAACTCTTTTTTCAGTTCGGTAGTAAACAAAATAAGCTGTCACACGTCATCCACGCGGACAGTATTTAGCTTTGATTTTGTAAGTGACCCGATATCTAGTTGTGTATTGTTGATCGAAGAGTGGGATAAATAAATACACCCGGACAAATTCACACACGGTTCATTAGACCCAATTATATAACTTAGGTCTATCAGGAAAAATGACTAGGTATAAAAATGACTAGAACGTGATATTGTCAAGAAAGAAAATTGGAGACATATATTATTAACTAAGTATAAAAATGCCGATATAAAAAAAAAGTCCATGGTGATTATTACCTAAGTATAAAAATGACGACATATAAATATCAGTTTACTTTTGTCTGGCCAACTGAGCCCGCGGGTTCAGTCGACCACTCTCTTCGGTAGGTTAGGTTTTTTTTTTACGTAACTGATACAAAAAAAAAAATAACCCTAACCTACCGAATAGTACGTAAAAACAATTTTCTTACTATTCGGTAGGTTAGGGTTATTTTTTTTTTGTATCAGTTACGTAAAAAAAAAAAAAAACCCTAACCTACTGAAGAGAGTGGTCGACTGAACCCGCGGGCTCAGTTGGCCAGACAGGTGGAACGACTCATATAGACGAGCTGCTACTGAAAATCGTAATTATCATTTAGAACATTTGGTAAGGTATTGTTGGCATTTTTATACTTAGATGTTCTGGATCATAATGTTGCCAAAATAATATGTATACATTTTTAAATATCGGCATTTCTATACTTACACTTTCTGGGTTATAGACATTTTTACATATTGACATTTGTAAATATCGTCATTTTTATATCTCGGCATAAATAGCCTTCGTAAATTTAATTTTATAAATTCGACATTTTTATACCTAGTCATTTTTCCTGATAGACCTAAGTCGCCAAAAGCATTAGACCCAAAAAGCTCTAAGCTTGTGTTATGGAATCTAACTCACTGATACTACTACATATACATACACAAAATATGCTTATATTATAAAATTCTCGTGTCACGGGGTGCGTAATTGAACTCCTCTGAAACGGCTCGACCGATTCTCATGAAATTTTGTGTAAATATCGGGTAGGCCTGAGAATCGGGCATCATCTATTTTTCATCCCGAAATTCCCGCGGGAACGGGTACCGTGGTTGAACTCCTCTGAAACGGCTCGACCGATTCTCATGAAATTTTGAGTAAATATCGGGTAGGCCTGAGAATCGGGCAACATCTATTTTTCATCCCGAAATTCCCGCGGGAACGGGTACAACGCGGGTGAAACCGCGGGGCGCAGCTAGTAAGAATATATATTTGGCACCCAGATGTCGCCAACAACTATGTCTCACATATTGTTACTCCGTTGAATCGAGCCCGCAACCCCCGACACAGTAAGCGCTCTCACTGCCACTGTGACAACGGGCTTGTCAAGTGAGCAATCACTACATAGTATAAAATAAAGTCGTCTCTGTTTCGTGTCTGTTTGTCTGTATGCTTAAATCTTTAAAATTACGCAACGGATTTTGATGCGGTTTTTTGTAATAGGTAGAGTGATTCAAGAGGAAGGTTTTTATGTAAAAAAAAATCCCGAAATTCCCACGGGAACGGGCACAACGCGGATAAAACCGCGGGGCGCTGCTAGTAAATAAATAAAAGACTGTATGAATGATTATTTTAAGCATATATTTACATAGTTAATATTAAATATTGTACAAAATACACAATCTGTTAGATACTTAGATACTTATACAATAATCAACATACATAATTTCAAGATTGTTTTAACAATAATTTAATTTCTTCTCTCAAAAATTTTGCTTCGGATTCCATCTCCTCAATACTTCTAGCAGGCTTCGATGGGTGCCCAGATTTAAACCTAAACAAAAGAAAAAATATTAGCCTGTTACGTCCCACTGCTGGGCAAAGGCCTCTCGTCTCACAGGAGATCTTCTTCATCGAGTGGATGGTCAACCTGATCAATCATGGTGTCAGAGTTATTGAGCCGCCAAATGCCTCTGACATGGCTCATGTAACGACTACTATCCGTAGAAAGTAACCGGGACCGACGGCTTAACGTGCCCTCCGAAGCACGGAATCGTCTTACTTTTCGGGCAATCAGGTGATTCAGCCTGAAATGCCCTAACCAAACTGAGGGCAGTCTCACAAAGAGATTTTTGTGAGATATTGTCCCCACCGGGAATCGAACCCGGAACCTCCAGATCGTGAGCCGAGCGCTTAGACCACAAGACCACGGAGGCTGTTATATAAACTGTATTGCAATTGTCAAACAACGCATTGACATTGTCAAAATCTTTTCGTAATGCATTGCAATGCAACATTTTCTCCTCTGAACTTTTTATCCCAAAATTCCCGCGGGAAAACATACTCACTGGTCATGTTTGGCTAGTTCCAAGTATATTAGGTCGTTTTCGATGAAATCCCCTTTTTTCCTAGGCATTATATGACAATGGAGGTGGTTGACCGTCCTGCCCGCGTCAGGACCATCTTGTATTGTCACAGTACAAGACTCTGCACTGTGCACTTTTTCCATTAACTGGGAACAAGAAAACAATATCCTGTAACGTCCCACTGCTGAGCAAAGGCCTCTCGTCTCACTGAAGATATCAGTACAGTGAGGATGTCATAATCACCACGCTTGCTGCGGGTTGGTGATCTCAACCCCGAGCCATGTTTGAAAAGTAGGAAACATGTTTTCGCTCGACCTGGGAATTGAACCCAATAGTGCACACACTACTACAGTGTAGACCACCGATGCGTCAAAAAAAGAAAAATTATATTTAAAATTAAAAAACCGCCTGCGCAAATCGGCTCGACCGATTTTTACCAAATATAGCTAAGAAACCGAAAGGAAACTGGCTTTCAGATGCTAAAACAGCATCGAAATCAGTCCATCCGTTTAAGAGCTTCGTTACCACAAACAGATAAACATATCGACGTCGAAACTTATAAACACCCTTATTGTGCGTCAGGGGTTAAAACATAACATTTTGATTGAGCTCCACACAGCTCCATTCCGCTTCGATGGAAGTCAAAGTCAAAGTCAAATATGTTTATTCACTTTTGGCTTCGATCAACAATACACAACTAGATGTCGGGTCGGCGCAAAAAATACGTCTCGGTGAACAACGCCTCATTTGAAAAGTGAGGCGTTATTCTCACTTATTTTATTCATAAGATTTGCTACTCTATTGCTAGGTGTCATGGTTGTAATTAGGTTGAACTTCGAACTGTTTTAAAACTTTTGTTTCAGTTCGGTAGTAAACAAAATAAGCTGTCACACGTCATCCACGCGGACAGTATTTAGCTTTGATTTTGTACGTGACCCGATATCTAGTTGTGTATTGTTGATCGAAGACTTTTGGCCCCAGAGGCACTTTTGAACGTACCACCCATTCGGAAGAACATCAGCAGAGAAGAATGGGCATTTTTGCCCACTCTGCTGATCATATTTTGAAAAGCATCCTTAGAACATGTAGATTGACGATTATTTTTCAAAAAAGTCTTACCCTCTGCACCAAAACGATGGTTTTGAAAAAGTCATCCGCCTCTTTTTGAGTCAAATCCTTGTTCCTTTCGACTAATCTTATAGGAGCAACCAGCACATGTCCTGGTATAACACATCTGAAAGAAAAATAACTTGAGAGGTGTCAAGGGACAACCGGATGGAACGAAGTTTATTTATTATCAACAAAAACGGCGTGCGCATGTTTCTCTCTCTGGCTTGCGCATGTTTCTCTGTCTGTCTTTCTCTAACGCAGAAAGTGTCGTTACAACTTTTCGTCTTAATTTTCTACTTTCTGTCTAGCCCCCTTTCGCAACGCGCGATAAGGAACTTCGTTCCAAAAGTTAAAACATAAAACGTAACGTATTAGCCTGTAATGTCCCACTGCTGGGCAAAGGCCTCTCATCTCACTGAAGTTATCAGTACAGTGAGGAGGATTAGGCATAATCACCACGCTTGCCAAATGCGGGTTGGTGATCTCAAACTCGAGCCATGTTTGAAAAGTAGGAAACATGTTTTCGCTCGACCCGGGAATTGAACCCGGGACCTCAGTCTTGGCAGGCGAGCGCACATACCACTAGACCACTGAGGCGTTAAAACATGTATTTCATTAATTTCGAGTAGGTCGGTGGCAAACCCTGGTGTCGGAGTTGTTAGACCGGCTAAAGGACGACATGCTCTGACGGTTGATACAAATGGGACCGACAATTTACCGTGCCTTCCGAAGCTCGGTCCGAAGCGCTACCGTGCTTCGGAGGGCACGTTAAATTGTCGGTCCCGGTTGTTTCAACTTTTAATCGTTAGACCATGTCAGAGGCCTTTAGGCGGTCTAACAACTCCGACACCAGGGTTGGCCACTGACCTACTCCAACTTACTTTTTTTAGGGCGCGATTTTGAGCGACTTTAAGCGGCAGATATCAAACTTTGTAGATTTATCGAGGACCATTGACAATACAATACAAAAAAAAAACTAAGCGTCTGTTTTAGTTTTTTTAAACTATTATCTTCTTCTAATATATAAAATTCTCGTGTCACGTTGTGCGTAATTGAACTCCTCCGAAACGGCTCGACCGATTCTCATGAAATTTTGTGTACATATCGGGTAGGCCTGAGAATCGGACAACATCTATTTTTCATCCCGAAATTCCCGCGGGAACGGGTACCGTGGTTGAACTCCTCTGAAACGGCTCGACCGATTCTCATGAAATTTTGTGTGCATATCGGGTAGGTCTGAGAATCGGACAACATTTATTTTTCATCCCGAAATTCCCGCGGGAACGGGTACAACGTGGGTGAAACCGCGGGGCGTACATAGTTTAATATAAAATCACTACATAGTATAAAATAAAGTCGTCTCTTTTTCGTGTCTGTCACACTGTTTGTCTGTCTGTATGCTTAAATCTTTAAAATTACGCAACTGATTTTGATGCGGTTTTTTGTAATAGGTAGAGTGATTCAAGAGGAAGGTTTTTATGTAAAAAAAATCCCGAAATTCCCACGGGAACGGGCACAACGCGGGTAAAACCGCGGGGCGCTGCTAGTTAATATATATATTTAGATGTTTCTCACCTCAAATTGACAAAAGCATAAGTTAACTCCGATTTAAAGAACACGCAAGTCTCTGGCACTCTTACATGTCCAAAAACATTGGTTTGTACGCCCGTTTGTTTGCTGATTACTTGTTCTGTTTGCTGTACGGGAACCGCGGGTGAATCCGAGTGGAGAGGTAGTATGGCCTTCCTTAGACTGAGGCTGTAAAGAGAGTATACATCTCGTCTGTAAAGAAAAATAGATATTAGGCAGACACTGTACTGATTAAAATTATACAAAATACAAAATTTTTGACAAGCCCGTTGGCACAGTGGCAGTGAGAGCGCTTACTGTGTCGGGGGTTGCGGGTTCGATTCCCGCCCGGAGTCAATAATATGTGCAGACATAGTTGTTGGCGACGACGTCTGGGTGTCATTATATATTCTTATAAAGTATTTGTGTATATGTAGTAGTATCAGTGAGTTAGATTCCATAACACAAGCTTAGAGCTTAGTTTGGGTCTAATTAACCGTGAGTGAATTTGTCCGGGTGTATTTATTTTTATCGCCTTCATAAACGATATTAAACTTAAATGGTGCTTTTAACAGCCTCCGTGGTCTTGTGGTTTGAGCGCCCGGCTCACGACCCTGAGGTTCCGGGTTCTATTCCCGGTGGGGATATCTCACAAAAATCTCTTTGTGAGACTACCCTCAGTTTGGCCAGGGCATTGCAGGCTGAATCACCTGATTGCCCGAAAAGTAAGACGATTCCGTGCTTCGGAGGGCACGTTAAGCCCTCGGTCCCGGTTACTTTCTACGGATAGTCGTTACATGAGCCATGTCAGAGGCCTTTGGCGGCTCAATAACTCTGACACCAGGATTGGTCAGGGTGACCATCCACTCGATAAGAAGAAGAACTTAAACAGTGCTTTAAAGTGTTTTGTCTCTTTCGCTCTTTGTCAAATAGCGTATGTCGGAAAGGGACAAAAGGGAAAGGGATAGCTGAAGTGCTGTTAATAAGCGTTTTTAAATAAGGCCGATCACCAACCTTTTATGCCTAAAAACGGGCATATTCGTCCTAACATCCTCCAATTTTTTCGGGCATATATGTACCACTCCATAACTGGGCGATTTAGTACCACAGTCGGTCAGTATATTCCCCCATGGGTCTATTACCACTGCGTGGCCAAAAGACTTGCGTTTGGCGTTGTGCGAGCCGGATTGAGCGGCGGCTATTACGTAGCATTGATTCTCTATGGCACGGGCTCTGAAAAAAAATATTTTTTGAAAAAAAATGGCCAAGTGCGAAGCGGGCTCGCGCACGGAGGGTACCGTACTTTAAAAAACGACATAAAATCACGTTTGTTGTATGGGAGCCCCTTGAATATTTGTTTTATTTTATTTTTTGTATTTGTTGTTATAGCGGCAATAGAAATACATCATCTGTGAAAATTTCAACTGTCTAGCTATCACCGTTCTTGAGATACAGCCTGGTGACCGACGGACAGACGGACGGACAGCGAAGTCTCAGTAATAGGGTCCCGTTTTTACCCTTTGGGTACGGAACCCTAAAAAGTGAGTAACTGTAATGTCCCTCTGCCGGTCAAAGGCCCTCATCTCACTAGATATCAGTACAGTGAGGAGGATGTCGTAATCACCACGCTGACTAACGGGTTGGTGATTTCAAACATGAGCCATGTTCTAAAAGTAGGAAACATGTTTTCGTCGTTTACAATATTAGTAGGACGTAGTTTACTTTCATCCCGAAATTCCCGTAGGATTGATTCCTTACCTCAGTAAAACATGCCAATGAGCCTCGCCTGTGGTCTGGGTGAACGCGGACGGGTACGTCAGTACTGAGGCACCCATTATGCTCAGCGCGCTGCTGAGCTCAGGAAACCGCAGGTCGTAGCATATCGCCATACCTGTGGCGATAAAATAACATATACTGACCGAGTAGTGTTTGCTTAAACTTAAGAAACCAGGAACCATCCGACAATGTAGGTATGTTTGATAATCTTTTACGAAAAAACTACTGGACGGATTTGGATGAAATTTTACAGTAGTATAGGTTATCAAGAAGGGCATATGCAGACCAACTGAAGGAACGAGCAAAATTCGTGTCGTACGAACAGCTGAAGAGGATCGCAGATGACAGAGCAAAGTGGAAAGAACTCCATCGACAAGAGCCCAGCTCTTTAAGTTTAGAAGAAGAAGATAGGTTATGAGTAGTTGTAACAACTGTACGCCCCCGTCGTACGTCCCGTTAAAACAAATAATAATGACATTAACGTGAGTTTTAATTAATGGTAAAAAAGTATAGGTTATACATCAGAATAACACATAAGATACATTTTATCCCGAAATTCCCGCGGGAACGGGTACAACGCGGGTAACACCGCGGGGCGCGGCTAGTCTACCTCTAGTCTATATATATAAAAATGAAACCCGTTTTCCTTGGTCGCGGCATCACGCGTGAATGGCTGGACGGATTTCCACGGTTTTGCATTCGTTGGAAAGGTCTCGGGCTCCGTGAGGTTTATAGGGAATAAAAATCAAAATTCCCACGGGAACGGGGGCGCTGCGGGTGAAACCGCGGGGCACAGCTAGTAATATAATAAAGCTGAAGAGTTTGACTAGAAGCGCTAATCTCAGGAACTGCCAGTTCAATGCTAGTTGAAATAATTATTTTTGTAATACATATTATTCATCGAGTGGATGGCCAACCTGACCAATCCTGGTGTCAGAGTTATTGAGCCGCCAAAGGCCTCTGACATGGCTCATGTAACGACTACTATCCGTAGAAAGTAACCGGGACCGACGGCTTAACGTGCCCTCCGAAGCACGGAATCATCTTACTTTTCGTGCAATCAGGTGATTCAGCCTGCAATGCCCTAACCAAACTGAGGAAAGTCTCACAAAGAGATTTTTGTGAGATATCTCCACCGGGAATCGAACCCGGTACCTCCGGGTCGTAAGCCGGGCGCCCAAACCACAAGACCACGGAGGCTGTTATATTTTTGTAAAGGATAGCCACATTCAACGGGAAGGCTGTATGCCACTGCATTCAGAATTTCGCTTGCACATGTGTTCTGTTAGATGCTTACCTATTTTCCCAATAGGCGAATCCACTGGGGTAACTATATGCCCTCCAGGATGCGAGTAATCACTTTCTTTCAACCTTACATTCTTTTCAGGAATCTCTACGTCGAAAAGATGCAGTTTTCTGTACGTCTGTACTATATCGCCGGCGCTATTTATTATTATGTGTGTGTTATACATCTTTGTAGCGTCATTTGAATCCTGGAACAAAGAAAAATATATGCAAAAGATGTTATTGAAGGTTAAAGAAGTTTTGACAAGTCCGTTGGCACATTCTTATACTATTCTTGATGTTTTTTTTTTTCTTTTCTTAAAATTCTCGTGTCACACACAATGTTAAGTTACCATACTCCTCCGAAACGGCTTGACCGATTTTTATGAAATTTTATGTGTATTTTTAGTTTTACTACCGCTACCGGGTTGCCCGCCACTAAGATTTTTTGGAATTTTTTTATGATATGTATATCATAAAAATAATAATGAATACTGTAGTATTCAAAAATATAAATTTTCCACACTAAAAATTCTACGATTCTCGCGATTTTATATGGCAAAACAATGTTTGAGAGGTCAGCTAGTATCACTACATAGTATAAAATAAAGTCGTCTCTTTTTCGTGTGTCACACTGTTTGTCTGTCTGTATGCTTAAATCTTTAAAATTACGCAACGGATTTTGATGCGGTTTTTTGTAATAGGTAGAGTGATTCAAGAGGAAGGTTTTTATGTAAAAAAATTCCCGAAATTCCTACGGGAACGGGCACAACGCGGGTAAAACCGCGGGGCGCTGCTAGTATGTAATAAGTTTCTTACCCTCTCATGTACCCCTCCTATAGACAACCACACTCCATGCTCTGCGGCCAGCTCTCTATATCTCTTGACTATGGTCCCTCCAATAATTGACTCCGATAAACCAACGATATCCTTCTTATTATCAGCTATATAGTCACAAGCTTCAGGGAAAAAAATCATCTGGAATTAGAAATAGTCGTGATCAGATTGATATATAGGTATGCTGCTAGTTGCGAGATATGCAACTAGCAGCATACCTCGGTTTTACCCGTTTTTGCCCGTTCCCGTGGGAATTTCGGGATGATTAATAGCTTAGAACCTTGCCGTTGAATGTGGCTATCTGTTACAATAAGAATTATTCAAATCGGATAGGATGTTTCTGAGATTAGCGATTACAAAGGAAAAAACAAAGTAAAAATTTAACCACTTTTTAATACTAACAGTGCCTCAAGGTTTTACCCGCGTTGTGCCCGTTCCCGTGGGAATTTCGGGATGAAAAATGGCCTAAAGCCTTCCCAATGAATGTCTAAATCCATTTCATTCATGTTGAGTAGGTTAGTGGCCAACCCTGGAGTCGGAGCTTTTAGACCGCCCAAAGGCCTCCGACATGAATTGATGATTGAAACAACAGAACTGACTGCTTAACATGCTTGCTAAGCATGGAAGGGCTCAGATAGAAATGCCACTATCGAAATAAATGTATGTATTTACCTTAACATCTTCTTTAGCGGCATCGCTTACAAGTTTGCTGACAACCTTCAAATTTGCTGCCTTGTCTGCTACCGCTGTCATTTGACAAACTGCTACTCTGCTGCTCATTCTGGCACTGCTACTAAGATATCTACTTTGGGTTACAATTTCTTTTCTTAAGAACCTTTTTAGAAGTAACCAATGCTGAAAATAAGAAAAAAATACTGTAAGATCCCATAACAGCTTGTAAAGCATCAATCTTATTGACTAGCAGTGCCCTATGGTATTAAATGTGGTATGCCCGTTCCTATAGGAATTTTGAGATATGAATATAGCCTATAACTTCCCGTTGAATGTGGCTATCTATGACAAAAAGCTTTATTCAAATTGAATTAGTAGTTTTTGTGATTAGCATCTATATTTTTCTTACTTGTCCCAAAATGTGGACCAATGTCGTCAATTTTCCAGCCGAAGAAGATTGCTCCTGAAGAGATTTGAGAATTGATTGACAAGTAAGAAAAAACAGACAAACAAACAAAAAATCTAACTCTTTGGCTTCACATTAGTACAGTGAGGAGAATATTGTTTCCATCATATGTATACTGCAGATTCGTGATCTCAAACCTGAGTTCAAAAAGTAAATATAAATGAGGCTTGATGTTAAAGTTAAATTTGAATTTAAATTGTTACCTCTGCAATAATTGAGTGCAAATCTCTGTTTGAGATCAAGATAAGAATAATTTTCTTTTCTGCTAATTATTAACGGATCACAATGAATTAGCTATACATTGTATATCGTAGACATAAATATTATATAAGTAAGTATGTATTCACGTAATTTAAAATACGATACAAAGAACTCACTCATACAATACTGAAGACATTTACATTTATCGGTATCGGCGTCTTTACATAGCAAATGAGATGTTAGAGCAATTAAATACTTCAATTAAAACAGAGTAAGTTACTGTTAAGAAAACCATTTATTAATGTACAAAAATGTAAACAAACCGGCAAATTGTGATTTTACGGCATTTGTAACGAAAAATAATTATGAAAACAGAGCTGAAATACTTACCCGCATTATGCGGATACACGAAAATACTTAAAGTTTGCGTAAAAGGTAAAAATGCATTTATTTTCCGTATTGATAATTATTTTGGGATAAACAGCACAGATAAACAGCTGAGTGAGACGCAGTTTTTTTTAAATATTTTTGTCAAAAACTGACATTGACTGACAGTGATAATCAGTAAGTGTCATTCATTCAACAGTTCTGTTCTATGCAGAATTGAAATTGGGCATTTACATTTAAATTATTTAACGGAATTTATGGAGGATGTTTTTTACCTGACTGCAGCGAAGACAAAAAGGAGGGATATATTATGTTTGAATAATCAAACGAACAAAAGAATTAAACAAAAAATATTTAAAGAACTATAGGTACATATTCGACTTTTACGTGGACGAGGTCGCGGACAATACCTAGTTAAAATTACATTTAAGTATCAATGCTGCAATAAATTGCAAACTAAATTTAATGATTTAATTAATGTACCTAACCTACCTACAGTTAAAAATCGACATATCACACGTGAAACAGAACGTTACGAAACGATCATGTTTAGAAACCTGAAATAAATAATAATAATAATAAATAATAATAAAGTTTTTATTGAATAAATTACATGGTACATCAAATGATTTGTTGGTCCCCAAACTAGGTCAGCCTGTGTTTTGGTGATAAATATACATAATTGCCGGCTGACTTGGCTTGATTTGATAATAGGTATGTCCTCTGCATAAAATTAATAGACACAATCAAATGTATTACCAAAGGAAAAACTATAAATAAGTAATTGTTAAAATAGAAATAAACCATCTATAAATAAATAATACATGTATAAATAATATTAACTATATTTTAAATAATAATAACAATGGTTTTCGATCACACCCACTACTGTCAATGTCATCAATGATGTCAATCTAGAAAAGTCTCCAAGGTGACGGAATTTCGTTTCGTTTTCATTCCGAAAATAAAAATAAGTTGATTACATTCATATTTGTTCGATGCTTTGTGATCTTTACTTCTGTCTGAATAAAAATCTAGTGAAAACGTTAAAATGCCGGACACGAACGGTGCACCAGCATCTGAGGTGAGTTATTATTGTTGACTGAGAAATAAAAACATAATTATGATTAACTAATAAGAACTAATTTGGAAAGTATTTTTAGAAATTTTATTTTAGCTCCAAAAGAACAAGAACAATGCTTTCTACAATAACTTTGATCATTCGAGCGCAAAGACTAATTAGCCTAGTATTTTGTCAAAGATTAGATTACCTACAATGCCATAAAAACAAGTAAATTTTGGATTTATTTTCGAAGTTTTTTAGTGTTAATACTTTGTTTCAGATACCTAAACCCAAAATAAAACACGACTGGTATCAAACGGAGTCTCAAGTAGTCGTCACAGTGCTCATTAAAAATGCTCCAAGCGAAAAAGTTAAAGTTCAGTTTGGTGTCCGAAGCGTGAGTATATTATTACCTATATATTTTGTACTAGTAGCGCCACGCGGTCTTACCTGCATTGTACCCGATCTCGTGGCAATTTCTGTATAAAAATATATATGCCATAACCTTCCTCTTGGACATAGCTATCCAATAGAAAAATAATTATTCAAATCAGGCTGGTAGTTCCCGAGATAACTGCAGCCAAATAAAATGAACAAGAAATCAAACTCATCAGCTTTATTATATTTGTGTACTATAGATATTAAGTCTTCTTCATCGAGTGGATGATCAAACTGACCAGTCCTCGTGTCAGAGTTATTGAGCCGCCAAAGGCCTCTGACATGGCTCATGTAAGAACTACTATCCGTAGAAAGTAACCGGGACCGACCGCTTAACATGCCCTCCGAAGCACGGATTAAGTGTAAATCATGTAGCGCTTGTGATATACCTTGACTAAGCAATGTTAGTTCATACATGCAGCTTCAAAGGGCATGTTAAGCAGACAGTCCTAGTTGTTTCAGTTGTTAGACCATGTTGGAGGCCTTTAGACGGTCTAAAAACTCCAATACCAGGGTTGGCCACTAACCTACTCTGTTATTGTTGGCCGTTTCTTCCGCAATTAGGGGTATGGTGGTGCGAAGGGGGTCAACCACTCTACTGGCAGTTTAGGTCCTTCAGGAATTTGACAAGGCCCTTGCAACCTACTCTAAATCAATGATGAAGTCTTCTTCATTAAGTAAAAAGTAGGTTTGAGAAGGTTAGTTAGTAGGTTAGGTGAATAAATTATTAGAAATAAGACTTTCATAAGTATCTACTGGGTTAAATAAAACATATACCACCCGATTGCCCTGAAAAGTGAGACGATTCCGTGCTTCGGAGGGCACTTTAAGCCGTCGGTCCCTGTTACTTTCTACGGATAGTAGTCATTACTTGAGCCATGTCAGAGGACTTTGGCAGCTTAATAACTCTGACACCAGGATTGGTCAGGTTGACCATCCACTCAATGAAGAAGAAGATAAAACATATATATTTCGATTCAACTCCACAGCTGTCCATAACAAGCGCAATCCCATCCTCGGACTCCGAGTACAGTTTAGAGATAGAATTAGCCAACGAGATCGACCCCTCTCTCTCTACGTATGTTGTGTCTCCCTCTAAGATTGAAGTTAAATTGAGAAAAAGAGAAGGCTTAAGATGGACTCAGTTGGAGGGAGAAGCAGGCGGGGAGATAGTGAAGGCAATACCACAGGGTGAGTCCTACTAATAAATACAAAGAAATATACCTGGACATATTCACTCACGGTTAATTACACCAACAGCCTCCGTGGTCTTGTGGTTTGAGCGCCCGGCTCATGATCCGGAGGTTCTGGGTTCGATTCCCGGCGGGGACAATATCTCACAAAAATCTCCTTGTGGGACTGCCCTCAGTTTGGTTAGGGCATTACAGGCTGAATCACCTGATTGCCCGAAAATTAAGACGATTCCGTGCTTCGGAGGGCACGTTAAGGCGTCGGTCCCGGTTACTTTCTACGGATTGTAGTCGTTACATGAGCCATGTCACAGGCCTTTGGCGGCTCAATAACTCTGGCACTAGGTTTGGTCAGGTTGACCATCCACTCGATGAAGAAGAAGATACCCAAACCATACAAGCTTAGAGCTTAACTCAGCACTTTACAGGCTTATACTTTACTTTTCTTACTTTATGTATGTTTATTTTTCAGCGGTAATAGACGCTTCAGGCCCCCCTCAACAACCCCCCAAACTATTTAGAAAAGATTGGAATAAGATTGAAAAGGATATCACCAAAATGGTCAGTGTGATTATATGCCTATACTACCCGCGTTGTAAACGTTCCCGCGGGAATTTCGGGATTAATTGTATCCCATGTTTCAAAAGTTTCATCAAAATCCGTTCAGTAGTTTTTGCGTGGAAGAGTAACAAACATACATAATGTACATACAGCCCGAGAGATTTGGTAGAGAACCTGATGATACTAATATATTGCCCAATAATTCGACGTTGCAACACCGGATTCATTCATTCAATTCGCCTGTTCATTCCACTTACTCTGTCATGATTGGCTGGATATTGTATGACAGTGTTTGACACATTTTCAATTCAATCTTTGTTATTGGCTACTGCTGACATTTCGTCGCAATTCCGCCAGTGTCAGTGTTCCCGGTAGAAAAAAACACGATGAGTTGAGTAGTAATATTACTTCTGTTGGCCGGTGGTGGAGAGTTTACCTCCAGGCAGAATCTAGGACAAACACATGACAAACACATTTATATATTGTATGAAATAATAAACAAATTTATCCAATAGGGCAAACACATAATTAAAATACTTTATAAAAATATATAACAGGCAACATGGAACACAAATGTATATACAAATTTATTTACAGTTTTATTTTGTTAGTATTAATATATTTACAAAGAATTTTTACAGAGGAGGGGAGCGAGGAGAGGAGACATTGGATAGAGGTAGGACGAGGGATTTCAACAGGAAGGATGTTATGTAGGGAGTAGCGTTGGCGGGGGCAGTCAAAAAAGATGTGGTTGAGGGATCCTTCATCAAGGCCACATTCACAAATGGAGTGGTCCCTGATCCGTAGTTTAGCCAGATGTTCAGGCGAGCATGTGTGGCCAAAACGGAGGCGACATATGATGGAAGTCGATGTCTTGTCAACGAATTTAAATGAGTTAAACCAAGGTTTTTCCGGAATATTTGATTGGATTTTGCCAAACCATCTGCCTTTCAAATTTCTAGACCGTTCCCAGTCTTTATTCCAGGATTTTAATAGGGATTGACGGGAAATCGATGAAAGGTCTTGAGCATATAAGAGGAGATGGTCGGGAGAGCCGAGAGAGACTGCTTGTTTCGCACACGAGTCGGCCGTTTCGTTGCCCAGTATGCCACAGTGGGCCGGGATCCATACGAGGGCGACGTCCAGACTATGCTGATAACAGTTTAGTAAAGCTTCTCGAATTTGGAGTATAGGTAGGAATCTACTTTTGGAACGGAAAGGATTTGAAGTTAGGGATTTGAGGCAACTTTGGGAGTCGGAGAATATAGCAGCTTTGGATATCTTGTGAGAGAGGATGTAGCGAGTGGCTTCTAAAATGGCGATGGCTTCTCCAGTGAACACCGATGCAAGTTCAGGGCATTTATGGGATAAAATAATGCGATATTTAGGTATCCAGACCGCAGTGCCAACTTGACTAGTGTTTGAAAATTTCGAAGCATCGGTGAACATAAGGGTCCAGTTGGGGAAGTGCAAAGAAACTGTGCGATTAAATTTTACGTTTGATTCTATGGTGTGTTTGTCAATCCCAAAGTCAAGAATAACATTGGGTTGAAAGGTTAAGGCTTCATATGATACAGTATAAAGGGGATTGGACAAACTGCGATTGACAGGATTTGGTAGTCTAAGAAACTTCCTGTAACTAGTAACTAGACAGGGAACCGATGTTGATGAATCCTGGGAGTCGTATAAATCGGACAGTAGTTTTAGCTTGTCTACTAAACTGTGATTTGAGAACTGAATGAGTTTAAAAAAGAAATTATCTGCTAATTGTTGCCTGCGCAAATTTAATGGAGGCTCCACACACTCAACCTGCATTGCATTGATTGGGGTGGATTTCATAGCTCCGAGGATGATTCTTAAGGATTTGGCTTGAATTTTGTCGAGTTTTGCCAAAGCAGTTTTGTTACCCGGGTCGAAGACAACCGAACCGTAGTCCAGATGACTTCGAACTATGGCGTTGTATAGGGTCCTCTGGGTTTTGGGATGCGAGCCCCACCAAACACCAGAGAGGGCACGGAGGACATTAATGTTTTTCTCACATTTTTGTACTAGGTAATCACAGTGAGTAGAACCTGTCAACCTAGTGTCAAGGTATACACCTAAAAATTTTACTGAAGTAACCTGCGGGATTACTTCATCCCCTAAATGCAAATTGACTTGCGGGACAATCCGTTTTTTGGTGAAAATTATTAATTTACTCTTCGGGGCGGAAAGAGACAGGCCGTGGCGTGTTAACCAGTTATTCAAATTGGATAGTGCATTACATAAGTAAGTAAGGGCTATATCAATATTTGGAGATGGTATGTAGACAGCAAGATCATCACAAAACTCTAGAAGTTGGCAGAGGGGCCCTATTGAGCTCCAAAGGTCGCTGGTGTAAAGAGCGTAGAGTATAGGACTCAATACGGATCCCTGAGGGAGTCCTTTCCATACATACCTAAGAGCAGAGATTAATCCAGGTGTGCGGACTAAGATAGAACGTTCTAAGAGGAGGCACATAATGAACCTGACCAGCTTCTCTGGTATGCTCAGCTGAATCAGTATATTCCTGAGCACCGGAAGAAGGACATGGTCGTATGCGGCTGCTACGTCTAAGAACACACCAATCAGGTACTCCTTTTTTAAGAAGGCGGTTCTAATATCAGTTGTAAGAATGCTGAGGCTGTCTAGAGTACTCATACCTTTCCTGAATCCGTATTGAGACCCCGACAATAATGATTTGCTTTCCACAAACCACTCCAAGCGATGTTTAATCATAATTTCTAAAATTTTACAAAGAACTGAAGATAAAGCAATGGGTCTGTAGCTGTTAGAGTCTGTAGAATCTTTGCCCGGTTTGAGGATTGGGATTACGGTTTGGGTCCTCCAGGAGTCTGGGATGATGCCATAGTCGAAAAAGTAATTGCAAAGGTCGAGGTAATACTTTTTCGCATCGTCAGAAGCATGCACTAGGAATGAGTACGGGATGCCATCAGAACCGGGAGTTGAGTCTTTGAGGCCATCCAACGCAAGTTGTAGTTCGTGCATGGTGAAGTTGGAGGAGAGTGAATCAGTAGACGGGATATATGAGGGAGGTGGTAAAAGGGAATCTATATTAGGAACCGAATGAGGAGCTATTCTGTCAGTAAAAGACTCGATCCAGATCGAAGGGTTTTGGGACGAATTGTTGTCAACAAAGGAACCTCGGTATTTTTTGATTTGCTTCCACACAGTAGATGCTGGTGTTCTGGGAGCTAGGTTCCCACAGAAGCGAGACCATCCACTTCTCCTTTTGGTGGAAAGCATCCGTCTGGATTTAGCCGCTGAGTGTTGGTAGGCTCTGAAGTTTTCGTCAGACATCGAGGTGTTATACGAGGATTCTGCATCGTTTCTTTCTCTGACTACACCTGAACATTCGGAATCCCACCAGGGAACTGAAATTCGGAATTGTTTATTTGATTTAACTGGGATAGTGCTATCTGCAGTAGCTATAATAGCTTCAGTAAAACGGCTGTAGCAATAAAGAGCGTTGTCAGCATTGATGGGTGGTAAGGAAACTAGGTTATGGGAAAGGGTGGATGAGTAGGAGGCCCAATTAGCGCCTGCTAGCCTATATTTTAGGAGAGGATGATGATTAGTAGGCGGGATGACTCTGTCTCTAATGGACATGATGATGGGATAGTGGTCGCTGCCATAAGAGTGTGGGAGGGTTTGCCAGGAAATATTGGAAGAAAGGGAAGGAGAGGTGACTGTTAGATCTACAGCACTTCTTGAGTTTTGGGTGGGACGAGTTCGGCGTGTCGGGGAGCCATCATTGACAACAACGATGTTTAGTTCGTCAAAGATCTCGATTAACGATAGTGCAAATAGATCATCCTTATGTGACCCCCATGAACGATGATGAGCATTAAAATCGCCCATCACCACTACAGGACTTGGGACTGAAGATAAGATCAGAAGGATATCCGGAATGAGAGTAGAATTGGGGTGAGGTATATATAGGGAAATAAATGATATGTTCAGGACTCTAGCGGCAACCACGTTAAGGAGAGGGGGAGCTGGGAGAAAGGGAGTGACCTTTTGATAAGGAGGGCACTACCGGCATACCCGTCAGCGCGGTCATCCCGCAGACAAGCATGACCCGGGATCCGGAAAGCGGACCCCGGGACAAGCCAAGTCTCCGAGATGGCCACAACTGCGGGGGAGTATTTATTTAAAAGGAAGTATAAGTCAGACCTTTTGGGTCTGATACTCCCTATGTTCCACTGGATTATGGACATTGGGGCCATGGTTAGGGGTAAAAGCATTGAAAAGTTTCTCGGCAACGTGGGATGGTAGAGATATTTGATTTTGGGACAATAATTGAATCAACATGTTAATAATAAGTTCTATAAGGTTTTCATGGGAAGTTTGAGAGGGGTTGGATTAGTTCGGGATGGCGCAACCATTGGGGAGAGAGGATTTCTCGGAAGCAATGATGGATTGATGTGCTGACACATCATAGGACTTACCGAGGGGAGCTTTAGGTTTGGGTGCTGAAAATATAGTTTTGCGGTAACTTTGCGATGTTTGCTTCTGACTGAGAATAGGTACAGAGGGATGGTATTGTAGATAGGATGATGTAGAAGATGGTGCCTCTCGAGATGCCATTTCTGCATAGGAACGGGACACCTTCGGGAAATGAGATGAAGCTTCCTCATAGGACACAGATTCTTTTGACATGATTACTTTAATCGACCTTTGTCTTTCATGTTCTGGGCAAGATTTGCTTATGGTGAAGTGTTTACCTGAGCAATGAAGACAAGTTGAATTACTCTCGTCCACGTCGCAACTATCACCTGTATGAGGTTGAGCACATTTATAACAGCGTGGCTTAGACCGACACTGAGCTTTGATATGGCCAAAGCGGCAACAGTTGTTGCATTGGATAGTTGGATATGTGTACAAGTCTACAGGAAAGGAAGTGTGATACGAATAAATGTGAGGAGGAAGAGTTTGGCCTTGAAAAGTTAATACTACAGTTTGAGTAGGGACCCATTCAACTTTTCCATCTGTTATGTTTTTCCTATTTATTCTACGGGCTTTGAGGACATAACCGCAGCCGTGGGGAAGGGTCAAAGACTCTACAAATGAATCCATAGAGATATCTATGGGTATCTCCCTAACAACTCCCATTCTGGATATATTGTAAGTTGGTATGGTGGCTTCATATTTATTGGTAGTAAGGAGGGGATGGTCTAAAAACTTGTTGGCGTCATTGGCTGACGTAAATTCGACTGAAATCTTATTACGTCCCATTTTTTTAATTCCGTCTTTGCAGATGTTGGCGATTTTATTTTGGAATAACAATTGTCCAAATTTAATTGGCCTAATTGTTGTTCCAGCGGATGGGTCAGGTTCAGATCGAGAGACGATTACTTTAAAAGGTCCTACGTCAGTTGGGCTGTAGGCTTTTATACCAATAACCATTGAGGCATGCAAATAAACTGTCTGTATTGAAGCAGAGGCTAGGTCAGGGTTCGTGATGGTTTTTTTTGTAGCTTGCGGAGAAATGACATCGACATCCATCATATGTCGCTTGGTTGCATTTGAGTTGGTCTGCACGCTATCATTGGGGTTAAGGGGACTTTTATCTGGTGGCTCCTTAGAGCCCCCAGTATCTGATTCCATATTTAACGAACTCACCTGATATTAGGGTGTTAGTTTTATGTTGTTAGTAGTAAGACGACACAAATCCTGCGAGTAGGAGCACAAACACACACAAAAACCACAATAATAACAACGAAAATTTCGCGGCACGTGTTTTATCCTTAACAGGTTGACGCGGAATCCCGACACATTTTCAATACATTTAGTCTTCACTTGAGAGTAGAAACGAGACATTGTGACGCGTCATGTAGATATAGAGAAGTTTCTTTAATAAATAGAGATAATACAGAGAGAAAACTAATGTCTTCACTTGTATGCTTGCCTTGCTGGTGTCGGGAGTTTTGGAACGAAGTTCCTTATCGCGCGTTGCGAAAGGGGGCTAGACGGAAAAGTTGTAACGACACTTTTTGCGTTAGAGAGAGACAGACAGAGAAACATGCGCACGCCAGAGAGAGACAGACAGAGAAACATGCGCACGCCGACGTTTCTCTGTCTGTCTCTCTCTGGCGTGCGCATGTTTCTCCGTCTGTCTCTCTCTCTCTTATAGAAAGCTTGCCAGATATTTTCGTTTCGTCTTTCAATCTCGCATTGAACAGTGTGGTGTCGCGACGATTATTTTTTTTAATAATAAACAAACTTCGTTCCATCCGGGTGTCCCTTGACACCTCCCAAGTTTTTTTTATTTAGACCGCCTAAAGGCCTCCGATTGTTCTCGTTGCAGGAGGAAGAAGAGAAGCCCGAGGGCGAAGCCGCTTTGAACGCTTTATTCCAAAAGATATACGGCGAGGGATCTGACGAAGTCCGTCGAGCTATGAACAAGAGTTTCGTGAGTACATCCTATACTAATACTAGCACTGCCCCGCGGTTTACCCGCGTTGTGCCTCTCTCGTGGGAATTTTGGGATGGAAAAGAGCCTTTAACCTTCCCGTTGAATGTGGCTATCTATTACAAAAAGAATTATTCAAATCGGACCTGTAGTTTCTGAGATTAGTGCATTCAAACAAACAGAAAAACAAACTATTTAGCTTTATTATCTATACTTATATTATAAAGAGGTATTTGTCAGTTTGTATGTTTGTATGTTCGAGGTAATGTCGGGAATTATCAGTCCGTTTTGAATAATTCTTTTTGTAATAGATAGCCACATTCAACGCGAAGGTTATAGGCTATTTTTCATCCCGAAATTCTCACGGGAACGGGTACAACGCGGGTAAAACCGCGGGGCGCTGGTAATCTATAATAAAAAAACAATTTTCAATACATTTTTCTTTGTTTTTCCCAGGTGGAGTCGGGAGGCACTGTATTGTCCACAAATTGGAATCAAGTAGGTAAAGAAACTGTGGAAGTAAAACCACCGGACGGAGTCGAGTATAAGAAGTGGGAAGGTTAGATTATTGATAGCAGCGCCCCGCGGTTTCACCCGCATTCTACCCGTTCCCGCGGGAAAATCGGGATAAAAATATCACATAACCTTCCTATTGAATGTAGCTATCACTACATAGTATAAAACAAAGTCGCTACTTTTGTCTGTATGCTTAAATCTTTAAAATTACGCAACGGATTTTGATGCGGTTTTTTGTAATAGGTAGAGTGATTCAAGAGGAAGGTTTATATGTATAAAAATTCCCGAAATTCCCACGGGAACGGGCACAACGCGGGTAAAACCGCGGGGCGCTGCTAGTTTAATACAAAAAGAATTATTCAAATCTGATTGATAGTTCCTGAGATAAGCGAACTCAAACAAAATGTCAAACTCTTCAGCTTTCTTATATTAGTATAGAGTGTATTGTAATGGTATTTATCTACACTAATGTTGTAACATTCTACTTATGTTACCAATACATGACTTATAATTACTACTGTTATAGCGCAGACAACAAAACAGTCAATTTAAGCAATTTCACATGATGGTATAATATCCACATCGATATCGTAAAATCTCATTATAACATCGCGCGCTCGCTCCTGATTGGCCCTGCGCGAGCTGCGCTCTCATTGGTTAGATTTTAATGGCGGCAAGTTCACTGTGACAATACACGTACGCGTGAAAAACTATTGTCAGCTTTTACTCTTGTTGTTTGATTAATTGCATTAGTGAAGATAAAGTAGTGTATGCAACTGCATATAACACGGGTATTAAAACATACCCTTCATTATATGACAGTTGCATAAACTACTATTAAGGTAGGTAACAAAAAATTACGATGTGACGTAATTTGGTAAGAACTTCGATCAACAATACACAACTAGATATCGGGTCAAGTACAAAATCAAAGCTAAATACTGTCCGCGTGGATGACGTGTGACAGCTTATTTTGTTTACTACCGAACTGAAACAAAAGTTTTAAAACAGTTCGAAGTTCAACCTAATTACAACCATGACACCTAGCAATAAAGTAGCAAATCTTATGAATAACATAAGTGAGAATAACGCCTCACTTTTCAAATGAGGCGTTGTTCACAGAGACGTATTTTTTGCGCCGACCCGACATCTAATGTCTTCTTAATAATCTAATTCTTGATAATGTAATTCTTGATAATGTGTGTCAGCAAGCTGCGACGTAATTTTGGATGCGTCAGAACATTCAAAATTACGTCTCATAATTCAGCACTATCCATCTGGAATTTTATTGTATCGGTTATTTAATTAATAATAAAGCATTTGTATGTATTACATAATATATTGTGTTTTATTGGTTTAAGCATCCTCTCATTCAAATCCTATTCATCGCAACGCTTAATTTTTGACTCGAGAAGCATCATCACTGTATCAGCCTCCGTGGTCTTGTGGATTGAGCGCTCGGCTCACGATCCGGAAGTTCCGGGTTCGATTCCCGGTGGGGACAATATCTCACAAAAATCTCTTTGTGAGACTGCCCTCAGTTTGGTTAGGGCATTGCAGGTTGAATCACCAGATTGCTCGAAAAGTAAGACGATTCCGTGCTTCGGAGGGCACGTTAAGCCGTCGGTCCCGGTTTCTTTCTACGGATAGTAGTCGTTACATGAGCCATGTCAGAGGCCTTTGGCGGCTCAATAACTCTGACACCAGGATTTGGTCAGGTTGACCATCCACTCGATGAAGAAGAAGAAGACCTCGGAATGTGTTTCTCTACCAAATCTCTCGGGAAGAGTAAATATGTCTTCGTTTCTATACTAGCCGGGCTGTTCAGACGTGCTTCGACTGTTGCTTATTAAACATACTTACTTGAAATCAGCAGGGCAAGCATATAAGCGAAAGCATATTTACTCTTCTCGAGAGATTTGGTAGAGAAACCGATGTTACCACTAATATATTGCCTAATAATTCGACGTTGCAACACCGGATTCATTCATTCAATGAGGGTTTTCTGAAATGACACCCACTAGGCGTCAGCACTGAGACGTGAGGTCCAGAAATCTGTCAAAACTGTAATTTTCGTTAAAATTCGACTACTTCCATTCCTCTTACTCTGCTATGATTGGCTGGATATTGTATGACAGTGACATATTTGACATATTTTCAATTCATCCATTCGCATTTAGTCTTCACCATGGACTTATTATTATAAACTGGACTGAGGACTGTTAAAAATGAAAAATACGAAAGCGCACCTTACACCTTTACATTATGATTCAATTTGGGTTACCAACATAGACAGAGGCAAAACGAGCCAAGAGAGATAGCTAGTACCGAGGTCGTTTATCCCTTTCTAACACTTGCCATTCGATCGAAAAGTGGTAGTTGGTAGCATGCATGTCTTCACTTGATTTATTTAATTGTTACATCAGCAGCGATTACACATGACATTAATAATTTTGTAAGTAGCATGTATTCAAATACGGTGTGCAACACAAATAATTATAGATGTAAACGAATAGGTATTACAACTACTATAACTTGATATTGCTTGATAGTGAAAACAAGAATTTGTGACGTGGCATGTAGATGTAGAGAAGTTTGTCTATAAAGTAGAGACAACAAAGGAAGAGACAACCTTTGTCTTTACTCTTATACTTACCCTGCAGCATGTTCCTATTAGTGTTATTTAAAAATGTGGAGTGAGCTTTATCTGTGTTGAAAATAAAACAACGTCTCGTGTGTAGTGACATTTATTATCAAGAGGTAGTGACGAATTATTATACATTCCGCTGCAGCTAGCACAAGCACATGACAACATAAATTCTGTCACTTGCTTGGTGACACTGACGGACTCTTCAATCTATACCGCAGTTTTACCCGCGTAGTGCCCGTTCCCGTGGGAATTTCAGGATTTTTTATACACGTAAACCTTCCTCTTGAATCACTCTATCTATTTTAAAAAACTGAATCAAAATCCGTTGCGTAGTTTTAAAGATCTAAGCATACATAGAGACAGACAGACAGCGGAGAGCGACTTTGTTTTATACTATGTAGTGATTTAAAAAATCTCATTTTTTTTAAGACGCGGTTGCTACGCGAAATCCTGGTAAAATGCGATGCCCTGTATTGTTTATTGCGGGTCGAAGCACCCTGTACACTGCGGTAGGCACAGGAAGCCATATACTCAAGCGACCCGGCACCATGTCGATATTTTGTTTGAACGCGCTAATCTCAAGAACTGCCAGTCCGATTTTAATAATTCTTATTGTAACGGATAGCCAGATTCAAGCGGAAGGTTACATGGTATCTTTCATCCCGAAATTCAAACGGGAACGAACACAACGCGGGTAAAACTGCGGGGCGTTGCTAGTAATTATAATATTTGCAAGTAGGCCACAATTTTGTACTATAGTATAGTGCTTACATTAAAACTATAGTAAGACTCACAGTTCGTTGGAGCGATCTGACGTTTCTAGTGTCATTTACCTTTCGTATAAATTGTGTTTTCTCTTACGAACGCTTCGATCAACAATACACAACTAGATGTCGGGTCGGCGCAAAAAATACGTCTCGGTGAATAACAGCGCACTTGAAACATGAGCTCTTATTTTATTAATAACTAGCTGTGCCCCGCGGTTTTACCCGCAGCGCCCCTGATCCCGTGGGAATTTTGAGATTTTTATTCCTTATTTTTCTTATATAAAAACCTTGTCCTGACAATAAGGAACACATTAAAAAAAGAATCATCCAATTTGGTGCAGTCGTTCTGAAGTTATGCGCTTAGCAACAGATTCAGCGATTCATTTTTATATTATAGATATTCGCATTTCTATCTGAGCGCTACCGTGCTACTTCTTTATTCATTCACGTTTAGCGCTTTCCAATAATGAGTGGTCAAATTAAGGTTTCGACAGTACGAAACGTCAAATCGCTGCACAGAATTACGAGTCGGATTATAAATGTTTGTTTTTAGTGTAATATTCATAAGAGTGGCAACACGAGTGTATTAGAGACACAATATTTAATATTATGGCAACACAGGACCGATGCAAGGTCCTTACTTAACAATATTTTAAAGTTATACAATAGTTTTTTAATTACAACTAAATTTAAAAATGAATACATTTCACCCGCGCGTCCCCGTGGGAATACAAGATAACAATACATGATTTATATCAATATAATCAATAAAAACCGGCCAAGTGCAAGTCGGACCCCCGCACGGAGGGTTCCGTACTTCAAAAAACGACAAAAAATCACGTTTGTTGTATGGGAGCCTCCCTTGAATATTTGTTTTATTTTATTTTTAGTTGTGCCCGTTCCCGTGGGAATTTCGGGATTTTTTTTACATAAAAACCTTCCTCTTGAATCACTCTACCTATTACAAAAAACCGCATCAAAATCCGTTGCGTAATTTTAAAGATTTAAGTATACAGACAGACAAACAGAAGACAAACAGACGCCACTTTGTTTTATACTATGTAGTGATATGTTTTATCCCTAAATTCCCACGGGAACTGGTACAATGCGGGTAGAGCTGCGGTCTGCTAGTTTACACATAAAATAAAATATATACATTAGATTATTTCCAAACGGTTCTATTTATAGACACTGGTTCCATGGTCCTATTTGCAATTAATTCTACAATCACTGAAATGGATGGACCGATTTTAATATATTTCTTTTTAGGTCTTCTTGGATAGTTTTCTTAAATATAAATGTTGTGAATTTTTCAAAGCAGTCAAATGTCATTTTTTTGTAAAAATATCGCCTTTTTAATATCCATTTAAAATAATATAAGGTTTTTAGATTAAATTCGGACCAATTTATAAATTCGGACCAATTGGTTAATTGGGACCAAATGACTTGGGGCCGATTGACAAATTGGAACCAAATGACTTGGGACCGATTGACAAATTGGAACCAAACGACTTGGGACCAATTGGAAAATTGGGATCAATTTACAAACAAGAACCAAACGGGAATGTGACCATTTATACCTATCGCTATATTTACTAAGGCCGAGACATATAGTCGTTGCTAAGAATTAGTCAAAAATACTACTTTCAAAAGTCGTACTTTGGCTTAGAATAGTATGGATCATTAAAGTCTCTTAAATAGACGATTCTATGACTAAGTGTCTAAGCACACTATGCCGAAAATACGCGACCGAAGTTCCGTGGCTGATTTACGTTCCGACGCATTCGGCTGATATGACACACGATAAGAGCCGAAATTACGCGACAGAAATTCAGTTTCGTAATTTTGTGTGTTCAGTGTCTCGAGCGTTGTCATGGCGTCGTAGCAAAGAGTATTTTTTTAAACTCTTATGTCTCTTGTGGTTTATGGCCTGAACTCTATGTAGGCTTGACGCATCGTCACATGGCTCACCGAAATTCGGTCGCGTATAATGTGTTGCTTCCCGCCGAATCGCTACCGAACTTACGCCCGACCGAAGTTCGGCTGTACGCTATAACGCGACGTAATTTCTGTATGTCGTCAGTAATTGAAAATACATTGCAGGCGTAATCACGCCGAACTTCAGTCGCGTATTTTCGGCACTGACGCTTAGCTAAGAATGGTCATAGTAAAGTAAGAGGTATGTCGTAACCTAAAACTAACATTGTGTGGTCGTTAAGTGCCCCATTACCCTGAGATAACTATTATATTATATCTCACAATGTCTAAGTTCAGATGACCGCGTGAAGCCGGTAGGATCAGTCACATGACGGCATACGTACGCGCGGCATGCTGGCATCAACTTTTTTTTTTACGTAACCTCGCTGTCCCGCTGCTGGGCAAAGGTATCCCCCAATTCTTTCCATTTATCTCTGTTCATGGCCAACTCTTTCCAATGTTTTTCTATCCATAATTGGGGGGTTTGAACATTGCTTATAAATTTTTTTTTTATTGTCCCAAAATGTGGACCAATGTCGTCAATTTTCCAGTCGAAGACGATTGCTCCTGAAGAGAAAAAAAGGTTTAGTGATTTTATTTCATTCTTACCCTATCACTAAACCTTTTTTCTCTTCAGTAGTAGTCAGTCGTCTTGGACTGGAAAATTGACGACATTGGTCCATATTTTGACACAATCGAGAAAAAAAGAGTACCTATATAATGTCGTTTTCGCTGGTCATTTGATCCTGAATCTTTGCGCCTGTCCGTTTCAACTCGCGCGGATCAACTGAACAGGTCGGTAGAGGTCGCTAAAGGTCGCTTGTCTAATGCGGTCTCATGCCATACAATTTAGACAAGGAGTTATCAAAAATGTATGACAGTGTTATATTAAGAGTAATTTCATTGTAGGGCGTTACAACTTAGATTACGAACGAATTTATACTTTTCAAATAATTTGTGACATAATGACACATTGTATGGCAAGTGACATAATGTGAAGTGTCATAACGGTGATCTATAGATACCTAACGTAAGTGCTTAACTACATTTACTGAGTATTAACACTCTCGCTTACAATATAAGGCACAATCAATAACATCGCTCACCGCGCTTACAGCTAAGAGATCTCGCTTATTTCACTGTTCCCGTTATCTGTTACTAAAATATTATCTGTTATTTGCGTACCTATTATCCGGATAACAGGTACCCGGTTGTCCATCACATCGATGTGATCGTTGTCTGTTACTCGGATACTAGGTACCCGCGCTCGCGCCCCTGTTCCTTCGACACCCGTCACCGAGTCTGTCACGTCGCAGGTGTCCGGAGGTGGTCCGGTCGCTTCATCCAGGTCCGTGTTCGCGTTGAGGTCGGCGTCGATGTGAGGCAGGTTGTCGAGGGAGAGGGGGTGCGGCGCGGGCGCGGGCGGCTCGTAGGGCGGCGGCGGCGGCTTGCGCACCGCCTCGGCGTAGGGCGGCGGCGCGGGGCACAGCGCCGCGCCCAGCAGGCGGATGGTGCGCCCGTTGCGCGTGTAGGTGGGCGCGGGCGCGGCGCCGCCCGCCCCCGCCCCCGCCGCCGCCGCCGCCAGCGGGCCCGGCGCCGGCACGTCGGGCGTGGGCGGGCGCGGGCGCGCGCGCGGCAGCCGCAGCTGGAAGCGGCCCAGCTGCAGCGTCAGCCGCTGTCTGAACACGCACACTCGTTACAACACTGACACGACCACGGACTCGATACATTCCCATAAAAAATTTTTTTTATTGTCACAAAATGTGGACCAATTTGTCAATTTTCCAGCCGAAGTTTCCAGTAGCAATCGTTTTCGGCTGGAAAATTGACGGCATTGATCCACATTTTCTGACAATTTATCTTATGAGCGCCCCCGAGACTTTGTAGGTAAATGTAGGTCGAGAATGTGTAGGTAATATACACATTGTCTTAGTGTGCATCATGGTCCGCGTCTGAGTAGTGTTCGCTTGAACTTAGGAAAATATGAATGAATATAGGTGTGTGTTAAAGTACCACTATTTTAGGCTTCAATCAACAATACACAAGTAGATATCAGTTCGGTGCAAAAAATACGTCTCGGTGAATAACAGCGCACTTGAAACGTGAGCTCTTATTTTGTTAATGATTTGCTAATTTATCGCCAGGTGTCATGGTTGTAATTAGGTTGAACTTCTGTTTTAAAACTCTCGTCTCAGTTCGGTAGTAAACAAATGAAGCTGTATAAGTATATATCCACGCGGACAGCATTTAGAATTGTTTTTGTACGTGACCCGTTGTCTAGTTGTGTATTGTTGATCGAAGATCTTAAGTAGTATATTTTAAAGAGGAGAGTGTATGAAGAGGTGTGTGTGAGTACCTGTCGAGCTGCGAGTCGGGCGGCGCGTCGACGTCGAGGCTGAGCGCGCAGTCGGGCCCGCGCGACACCACCGACAGCTCCAGATCCGACGACGTGGGCACCTGCGGGCCGCGTCAGAGGAACGAGGTGTGAGGTTGGAAGTCATTGAGTTTGACTTAGATTTATATTCCTACTAGCCGCACCCCGCGGTGTTGCCCGCGTTGTACTCGTTCCCGCGGGAATTTCAGGAAATGCGACTATAAATTCGTCCTCCACATCGTAGGCCACCTCCGCGTCGTAGCACACTCCCACCTCCAAGACGTAGCACACTCCCACCTCCGCGTTGTAGCACACTCCCACCTCAACGCACGCGTCAATCTCAGAAAGTACGAGGCCGATTCGAATAATTATTTTTAATTCAGATAGCTACGTTCAACGGGAAGGTTATACGATATTTCTATCCTAAAATTCCCACGGGATCAGGCACAACACAGCTAAAACCGCGGGGTTGAGTCAAGTCAAGATCAAGTCGAAACAGAGTCAGAAGTCGGTACATTGCATTCTCCATACAGTAGCCACATACCTGCGCATATCTCTGAGAGAACATGTGAGTGAGGCGCGTCAGCGAGCCAGCGCTGTGCGCGGGCGACGGCGCCGCCGAGTACCGAGGCGGCGCTGCCGGCTGCGGACACATATACACATGGAGGTCAACGTTTTGCACACATTTTATATCAAATTCATGTTAAAACACAAATGTATTTCAAGTAACAGCTACCCGTACTACCCTGTTACTTCAAGTAACAGCTACCTATATTACCCTGTTATTTCAAGTAGCAGCTCCCCGCAATACCCTGTTACTTCAAGTAGCAGCTCCCCGTAGCACCCTGTTACTTCAAGTAGCAGCTCCCCGCACTACCCCGCGACTGACCTGCAGCTGCAGTGCGTAGTTGTCGTCGCGCGCGTAGTGGCGCAGCGCCGCGCGCTTCATGTGCATCTTGCAGACGGCGGACACGAGCAGCACGAGCGCGATCATGAAGATGAGCGCGCACGCCGTCACCGTGTAGATGGTGGACTGGATCAGCCCGTACTCGGCCGGCGCGCGGCGGTCCTCCCACAGCGGCGGCGACTCCTCCCCGCCTGCACACACACACCGTCACATACACACACACACACACACACACGCACGCAACGACAAAGAAAAGAAGAAAATTAAATCATCATAAAATGAATGTAAATAAATATTAACAGTCCTTAGAAAACTCCATGATTGAACAATCTGTGGAATCAATGAATGATCTGTGGCGCGAACAAAAACTATGGCGCCAAAAGAGCGGAAAATTTGAACGATTTAGTTATCTGTGCTAAATTATTGTAATTGTTCGTTTACTTTCCATATAATATTGTGAATTATTTAATTACCTAATGTTAATTATTCTTTTACGTTATTTCATGTAAATATAGTGTAAGATTCGGTATTAGAAGTTGTTTTATCTTAATGTTTGGTTAGAAATTCGATTTTAAGTAAATTTAAGGGATTCTAGTGAGTGCATGTGAAAAGTTTTAGTGAATTAACGAAAAGGAAATTTTAAACCGTTTACCTTAAAAAAGTGAAAAGAAACATGAAATTTGGCAGGAAGGTTCTTCAAGTGACGTAACTAAGTGCACACTAAGAAAGGATTTTCGAAAATTCCTACGGGAACGGGCTCAACGCGGGCAAAGCCGCGGGGCGCTGCTAGTCTATAATATATACTAATACCTATAGTAAAGCTGGAGAGTTTGTTTTTTGTTTGAACGCTCAGAAGCTACCGATTCGAATAAATTATTTTGTAATAAATGCCACATTCAACGGTATGTTTATAGTATATTTTTCATCCCTTTATTACTACGGCACAACGTGGTCAAAACCGCGAAGCACGGCTAGCGTAAAATAAAAAAGCGAAGTGTATCCGTAAAAGTAGTTTCAATTCATTTCAAGTAGGTCAGTTTCCGACCCTGGTATAGTAACATGATTCCGTGCTTCGGAGGGCACGTTAATCCGTCGGTCCCGGTTACTTTCTACGGATAGTAGTCGTTACATGAGCCATGTCAGAGGCCTTTGGGGCTCAGACACCAGGATTGATCAGGTTGACGATCCACTCGATGAAGAAAAAGAAGACCGCCTCAAGGCCTCCGATCTTTGAATGAGTAATCGTAAATCGTACCTATGGGGCGCGAGTGGCGCACGTACTCGCCGCAGCAGTCGGGCTGGCGGCACAGCGCGTCACCGGCGCGGCAGCACGCCGCTGCCGCGATGCAGCGCCCCGAGCTGCAGTTCAGCCGGTCATTCCCTGCACATATATTCTACTAATATTATAAATGCAAAAGTTTGTGAAGATGTATGTTTGTTACTCTTTCACAAAAAAACTCCTGGAGGGATTTGGATGAAACTTTACAGTATTTTAGGTTATACATCAGAATAACACATGGTATACATTTAATCCCGAAATTCCCGCGGGAACGGGTACGGGTACCGCGACGACAGCTAGTATAAATAAAGGTGTGCACTGACTTGCGCAGGCGTGCGGCGGGCAGAGCGCGGGCGCCTCGTCCTCGGCGCGCGCGCAGTCCGCGAACCCGTCGCACACGTACGCGCCCAGCACGCAGCGCGCGCCGCACCAGAACGCGCCGCGCGCGCACAGCGGCGGACCTGCACCCACCACCACACAACACTCCATAGGTCGCTGTAACACTTGCCTATACTAATCTCTTTGTCCCTACAGGAACTGTGGTCACAAAATAGTCTTCTGTGAACACGGTTCCTGTAGAGCCGAAACGTCAGATAAAAGGATAAAATATTGTATTCAAATTGAAAAAAATCGAATTTAGTAAGAAACCAGTAATATACTAATCCTACTAATATTACAAATGCGAAAGTATGTCAGGATTGTATTGTTACTTTTTCACGCATAAACTTTACAGTAATACAGGTTATACATCAGATAACACACGGGAAACATTTTATCCCAAAGTTCCTACGGGAACGGGTACGAGGCGGGTAAAAGAGCGCTAGTAATATATAATATGGCAGCGCCCCTGCCATATTATATATTACTAGCCGCGCCCCGCGGTGTTATCCGCGTTGTACCCGTTCCCGCTGGAATATCGGGATAAAATGTATCCCATGTGTTATTCTGACCTATCTTTATAAATATAATTCTACTGTACGTCTGTCTGTATGTCACTGAACTACTCCTAAAAACAGCTGGACCGATTTGAATGATTCTTTTGTATGCGTTTAGGTGACACCTTGGATGGTTTAAATCACACTAGCGATATCTATTGGGTCGCGGTCGGAACAACCGCGCGGAACACCTAGTATCACTGTAAAGTTTCGTCCAAATCCATCCAGTAGTTATTTTGTGAAAGAGTAACAACCTCACAAACTTTCGCATTTATAATATTAGTAGGACAGACATACACTCACGTCTAGGCTGTACCAGCAGATACTTGGTGGAGCTGAACGGAGGCGCGGAGCACATGTACTGCCCGCTGTCTGACTCCTGAAGGTCAAACTTGGTGAGCCTGCTGCTGGTGGTGGGTGAGAGCGGCTCCACGGGCAGCGGTCTGGAACCGATGAGACACATTATAATAGTATCATTTTGACAAGCCTGTTGTCACAGTGGCAGTGTCGCTTACTGTGTCGGGGGTTGTGGGTTGGATTCAACGGAGTCAACAATATGAAGACATAGTTGTTGACGACGTCTGGGTGTCAATTATATATTCTTATAAAGTATTCGTGTATGTTTATGTAGTAGTATCAGTGAGTTAGATTCCATAACACAAGCTTAGAGCTTAGTTTGAGTGAATTTGTCTAGGTATATTTATTTATTTTATTGTACCTCAAATCCACCGTTCCATTATCGGGCATGTAATTCCACACATAAGTCCTGGTCAGCGAGTCTCCTCTCAGCTCACACACAAGCGTAAGATTGTCCCCGACCTGCCGGATCACCACCTCCATGTACTCCGGCTCTCCAGGGCTGAAGACGGCCAGGGTTGGCGGGTAGTCTCCGAGGTAGTCCGATGTACCTGTAATGTACAATGTATCATATAAATTAACTAAGTAAGTTTGTTTAGGTCAGGTGCTAACCCTGGTGTCGGAGTTTCCAGACCGCATAAGGTTACGACATGGTCTAACAATAATTGTAACATCATCATCATAAATTTAAGAGCAAGGCTCTTGTCGGTGAGTCCGATGCAGACTTAACCGGGTGATAATTCAATGTGACCTCCGTAGCATGGTAGCGCTCAAATAGAAATGCCACCATCGGTCACCTAACAAAGTAGGGGTTGAGCTGCATGTTGCTTAATAATCTCAATGCACTAATGGCAATTAAATGAAACTGTGTTCAGAGATACAAAATGCTTAAATATCTTTAAAACTACGCAACGGATTTTGATACGGTTTTTTTAAATAGATAGAGTGATTCAAGAGGAAGATTTATAAGTATTTATAAGTATCACGGGAACGGGCTCAACGCGGGTAAAACCGCGGGGCACTGCTTATAATCTTATAATTATAATTAGACATTATTTATAGTTAATATCTCTATTCTTCTAATTTGAATAGGATTTCTTAGGCATTAATTTTTTTCAAGGTGGATTGATAATGATAGTTTATTTAAATAAAATTTAGAGACTTATCCTTAGAAATGTTAAATTAAACAATGTTTTTGACTTTATTGTTTATTTATTTATTATTAATGTTTGTAGAGGCAACTCAAGACCCCATGATCCATGCATACATTACTAAATAATTACAAAACACACGTAACATCTTGATCTTGGAATCTAGACCGACTTAGAAAGTAGATAGATGAAATAGAAGAGTAAACAAGGCTTTTTAGTGAAAGTATAGCGATCAATCGCTGCGGAGATACCGTTAATCATAACAACTTAGCAAACCAATTAGGAATCCTAAACAAACATAGTTTCTCCTTGGTTTCTCAAAGAAATGTTACTAAATTATTTACAAACCTTGTACTTAATTGATCGATGAACCGTAACAAATACACGCGAGTGCTCTCTCAAGGTTTTTTCGCCATAAATAACGACCTCAAATTTCGACTTAACGTTCGATATTTTTTTCACCTAAAATGACCAAATTTAAGGTTGGGATGTTTATTAGAAGTACTTACATGGTGATATCAGATACACAGTGCAAAACACACATGTAACAATATATTTTATCGGCGAAATCATTTTTATTTACTTATTTTTCAGCATTTTTAACTTTTGACATTCAACAAAACTTCGCCATTTTGGAATTTTTGGACTTTTTTTGACACAGACACAGATAAACAAAAACAAAACCAATATGGTTCGTCCTGCTGTCATTTGTCATTGGGGGTTTTTATTTATAATGACATTGACATAAGGAAACAATCATTCAATCCGGGGCTACCAACATTAAGGGGAAAGGGTTGGTCCCCAAATTTAGGGATAAATTAAGTTAAATTGTACTATTTAAAATTCCAAAAATTAAACATTTTAGTACCAACAACTTTTTGGTAATCTGATACCCAACAGTTTTTTACCCACCTAATACTATCTCATATTTTCTCACATTTAATAAGACTCAACGCAAAAGGAATATAAAAAATAATACGTGTAGTGTAAAATTAGGAAGATTTACACATTGTTATTTTATTTTAAGCTTCATATTATTTAACAAATATCATAAGTGTGATATCCAGTTTAAGAAACTATTCAAGAAAAATAAAAAAACAATAAGAATGAATAAAAGTTTCGGGGTTAATAATTTCTGAAACTTGGTAACCCAGTTCATGATTCATTTGTTGTGTTTTGGTCGTGTTAGTTGTGTGATTTCATTTCTTTCTTTCAGTAAACGAAACGAGAATTAAAAGAAAATAAGCTTTCCAAACTTATTTATCAATAAATATATTTCAAAATGGATTTAGAGAGGCTTTCAAACGAGAAAAAGTTAAAATTATGTCGATGGTATTTCAAAGGTAAGTTATCAAGCTGTGATTACGTGTATTCATGTATAAACTTGTAGTTGTATCTGTTCCCGTGGGAATTCCGGGATAAAAAGTAACCTAGGAGCTTCCTCATAAATGTGGCTAGAATACGATGTACTTACGTAAATTTATATTCCAAATTTATAAAAAGTAAGATTAGTGGTTGGGTACGAAAGCGTAACAAAAGTTAAATTTATAG
The DNA here is from genome assembly GCA_963082685.1 of Cyclophora albipunctata. Classification (NCBI taxonomy): domain Eukaryota; kingdom Metazoa; phylum Arthropoda; class Insecta; order Lepidoptera; family Geometridae; genus Cyclophora; species Cyclophora albipunctata. The sequence goes on from OY720142.1 coordinate 3,152,564, forward strand.
TCAAGTATGAAGGTATACCTGGAGTATGAGGGTATACCTGAAGTATGAGGGTATACCTGAATTATGAGGGTATACCTGAATTATGAAGGTATAATATGATTCCTGTGTAATGATATCTTCGATGAAATGAGAGGCCTTTGCCCTGCAGGGGGGAGACAGAAGTTAATACCTTACATTTACTTAGTTAAAACGGTCGGAAGGTTAGTGGTCAAACCTGGCGTCAGAAGTTTCGAGACGGCCTAAAGGTCTCCGACATCTTACAATTGTTATATAATGTATGTTAAAACTGTGTCCTACCAGTGGGCTGTTTGTTGCTGCCGTTCGTGTGGGCGGTGAATGCTGTATGGTTCTTCAGGGAAGCATTTTCGAAGCCGCCCTACGATGAACAGAAGCAGATCAAGAAATGTGAGTAGAGCGTTTGACAGCTCAGTTCCCTAAGCTATACTCACTGGATTTGTACATCTTGAGTAAAACCACTGTTTCTGCAGTAGTCTCTATCAACATCAATCGAAAATCAAATTACACCTCAGATAATGTATTGTATGTTCTTTTTATATTATACTAGCAGTGCCCCGCGGTTTCAACCGCATTGTGCTAATTCCCGTGGGAATTTCAGGATGAAAAATGTTTTAACCATCCCGTTGAATGGCTATCCATTACATGCTAGTTTCTGAGATTAGTGAGTAGAAACAAACTCTTCAGTTTTATTATATTATTTACTAGCAGTGCCCCGCGGTTTCACCCGCGTTGTACCCGTTCCCGCGAGAATCACTACATAGTATAAAACAAAGTCGCTATTTTTGTCTGTTTGTCTGTATGCTTAAATCTTTAAAATTACGCAACGGATTTTGATGCGGTTTTTTGTAATAGGTAGAGTGATTCAAGAGGAAGGTTTTTATGTATAAAAATTCCCGATATTTCCACGGGAACGGGCACAACGCGGGTAAAACCGCGGGGCGCTGCTAGTTTCGCGATAAAAAGTAGCCTATGTCCTTTCTCAGGCTCTGAACTAACTGTGTACCAAATTTCATTCAAATCGGTTCAGTAGTTTTGGTGTGAAAGCATGACAGACAGAGTTACTTTGGCATTTATAATATTAGTTAGGATTTATAATAAAGCCGAATATAGGTTTATGATGTTTGTAATGGGTTCCAGACGTAGTGCTGAGCGCGTGGGGCGCGGCGGGCTGGCTGGCGCTGCTGGCGGGGTGGGCGGCTCTGTTCCAGGTGAAGCGCGCCGAGTGGGGCGCCGCGGGGGACGCGCTGTCCTTCATCGTGCCGCTCGGCCGGGCCTAGGCTGTATCTAGACTCATTTAGACTCATATATAACTAGCTACACCCTGCGGTTTCACCCGCAGCGCCCCCGTTCCCAAGAGAATTTCGAGATTTTTATACTTATTTTGTTATATAACAACCTTGTCCTGACAATAAGGAACACATTAAAAAAAGAATCATTCAATTTGGAGCAGTTGTTCTGAAGTTATGCGCGTACATACATTTCGGCGATTCATTTTTATTTAAATACTAGCTGTGCCCCGCGGTTTCACCCGCAGCGCCCCCGTTCCCGTGGGAATTTTGATTTTTATTCCCTATAAACCTCACGGAGCCCGAGACCTTTCCAACGAATGCAAAACCGTGGAAATCGGTCCAGCCATTCACGCGTGATGCCGCGACCAAGGAAAACGGATTTCATTTTTATATATATAGATAAGTACTAGCCGCCCTCCCCGGTGTTACCCGCGTTGTATCGGTTCCCGCGGGAATTCCTGGATAAAATGTATCCCATGTGTTATTCTGATGTATAACCTATAAAGATTCATCCAAATCCGTCCAGTAGTTTTTTCGTGAAAGAGTAACAAACATACATCCATACATCTTTCCTCACAAACTTTCGCATTTATAATATTAGTGGGTTAATAGAGGAAGATTTTCACCTTCATGTACTAACTTAATTTGTAGGCGCGAAATTACTAAGCGTGCGGTTGTTAAAGCCGAGCGGATTTGTAGGGAGCTTAATCTACCTATCACAAAGCGTTGACAATGTCAAAATCTTTGCATAATGCGCTGTGATTGATTGATTCAATTGGTATGTAAACACCACAGTGCAAAGAATCACCACGCCGCGCCGTAGCACCACGCCCACGGTAGCGGCCGGCGCGGCGGTGATTCTATGCTCTGTGGTAAATACCCTATTAGACATTTTTGCATAGTGTCCGGGTGTATTATAATGTTATATTGTTAAGTTAATATTAATTTAATTTATTTAGTGAATATAAGGAATTTTAATAAATTTATGATTTGTACAGTCTATTTCAATCACTTAATGTCCCACAACAGCTCCTGTGACTCAAAGGCATCCTTACTTAAGTCATTGTATTTTTGTAATTATATTTCTGAACTAGTGGTTTTACTTGTTGTGCCCGTGGGAATTTCGGGATAAAACGTAACCTTCTTTTTAAATGTATTTTAGAGCAGCTATCCAATATAAAGATCTAATATATATGTATAATCTAATTCTCGTGTTCCTGTGTTTGTTGCCAAACTCATCGAAATGGCTCGACCGATTTTCATGAAATTTTGTGTGCATATCGAATAGTTCTGAGTATCGGTCGACATCTATTTTTCATACCCCTAAATGTTAAGGGTCCAACCATTAATTTTAATTTATATGGCAAAACAATGTTTGCCGGGTCACCTATCATTATGTAGTACAGATAATGTGTATAATAAAACAAACAAATTTTTTACGAATATTTTATATCTAATTCTTAATTTTATGAATACTATCACACTGAGAAATGCCCGCAGATACACCGAGACAGTGTACCACGGGGCTTTAAATATAAGTCTTACTATAAATAAACTTATTATAGATTTTATAGACGACAGTTGATTTCATTTTAGTGTAAATTATATATAACTAGCAACGCCCCACGATTTTACCAGCGTCGTGCCCGTTCCCATGGGAATTTCGGGATAAAATGTATGCCACGTGTTATTCTGATGTATAACCTATATTACTGTAAAGTTTCATCAAAATCCGTCCAGTAGGTTTTTCGTGAAAGAGAAACAAACATACATCCATACATCCATCCTCACAAACTTTCGCATTTATAATATTACTAGCAGCGCCCCGCGGTTTTACCCGCGTTGTGCCCGTTCCCGTGGGAATTTCGGGAATTTTTTTACATAAAAACCTTCCTCTTGAATCACTCTACCAATTACAAAAAACCGCATCAAAATCCGTTGCGTAATTTTAAAGATTTAAGCATACAGACAGACACGAAAAAGAGACGACTTTATTTTATACTATGTAGTGATTAGTAGGATAGTAGGACTAGTCTTCAGCTGGAAAATTGACGCCATTGGTCCACATTTTGGGAAAGGAGGAAAAAATAGAGTAAGTCACAAACGTAAGTCTTTTATATAGATCATCGCTACCGTTTTAATCTCAATAGATATTACAAACCTTCGATCAACAATACACAACTATATAACGGGTCACGTACAAAATCAAAAATGGATATCTTATATATAAAATTCTCGTGTCACAGTGTTCGTTCGCGTACTCCTCCGAAACGGCTCGACCGATTCTCATGAAATTTTGTGAGCATATTGAGTAGGTCTGAGAATCGGCCAACATCTATTTTTCATCCCGAAATTCCCGCGGGAACGGGTACAACGCGAGTGAAACCGCGGGGCGCAGCTAGTATACTTATACAGCTTCATTTGTTTACTACCGAACTGAGACAAGAGTTTTAAAACAGAAGTTCAACCTAATTACAACCATGACACGTAGCAATAAAGTAGCAAATCTTATTGATAAAATAAGAGCTCACGTTTTAAGTGAGCTGTTATAAACCGAGACGTTTTTTTGCGTTGACCTCTATCTAGTTGTGTATTGTTGATCGAAGTTATAAACCCTCAAATGTTTACAGTCCGGCAAGTATAACTTGGCGCGGCTGTGCGCCTCTGTGTTCAATACGAATGTACTTTTATAACTGCTTCTCTTGTACCACTTTTTATCACTTTAGGCATGATGATAGCACAGTAGTTAGCAAAATATTCGCAACGATGTTTACTATGAACTCGGAAGTGTCAAAGTGAATTTTCAAGATGGCCGTTTTAGTTCCTCAAATCGCCACCGCCAACTTATACTTGCCGGACTGTACTGCTTGAGGGTAATTTCATAATGTGTTTGTCAGTCAATGCTTATTATTACTTATATCTATGCTTGAGATCACCAATATGCATTGTCAAGCGTGGTGATTACGACATCCTCCTCACTGTACTGATATCTTCGGTGAGATGAGAGGCCTTTGCCCAGCAGTGGGACATTACAGGATAATACTTTATCTAGGACGTCCCCATTGGTTGGTGCAACACGAACGGCGCAGCGGCGGCCGGCTTGTCACTCTTCTTCGATTTACGGAGTTTATTCGGTTGTAGTTTAATCTGTAACATCAAATAATATTTGTTTTAAGTTTCAATTGAATCTGTACGCGTGGATGTCTGGAATCGCTTCTTCTTCTTCATCAAGTGGATGGTCAACCTGACCAATGCGGGTGTCAGAGTTATTGAGCCGCCAAAGGCCTCTGACATGGCTCATGTAACGACTACTATCCGTAGAAAGTAACTGGGACCGATAACGTGCCCTCCGGAGCACGGAATCGTCTTACTTACCTTGTGATGCACCTCCCTGACGTGTCGGTACAGACTGCTGTACCAGCCGAAGGCGGCTCCACACACGCTGCAGCGGTGCGGCGTCTGTCCGCTGTGCATCGCCGTGATGTGGTACTTGAGCTTCGACGAGTTCTGCAACCACGATATTAATTAACTAGCAGCACCCCGCGGTTTTACCCGCGTTGTGCCCGTTCCGGTGGGAATTTCAGTCAGTGACCCGAATAGTGAAGGTCAGTTACCCGTATAGTGAAGGCCAGTGACCTGTAAAGTGAAGGTCAGTGACCTGTATATTGCAGGTCAGTGACCTGTAAAGTGAAGGTCAGTGACCTGTAAAGGGAAGGTCAGTGACCTGTAAAGGGAAGGTCAGTGACCTGTAAAGGGAAGGTCAGTGACCTGTATATTGCAGGTCAGTGACCTGTAAAGTGAAGGTCAGTGACCCGTACAGTAAAGGTCAATGACCCGTATAGTGAAGGTTAGTGACCCGACGTGTAGTAGAGGGCGTACCTGATAGCTCTTCCCGCAGACGTGGCACAGGTTGTCGCGCGCGTGCGGCCGCAGGTGGAAGTTGCGCGTGTGGATGTAGTACGACGCGTGCGTCTTGAACGACTGCGGGGAGTGGATTTATTTGAGAAATAGAAGGAGAGTATTAGCCTATTATGTTATGCAAAGGCCTATCGCCTCACTGGATATCAGTACAGTGAGGAATTGAGGATACTCCAATCTCCCCTGTATTCCCAACTTCCACTGTATTTTTATATCCCTCTGTAATCTCATCTAGCATACCCATCTGCCCCTATATTCCCATCTACCCCTATATTACCACCTGCCCATATATTCCCATCTGCGCCTATATTTCCACCTGCCCACATATTCCCACCCGCCCAGGTATTCCCACCCGCCACTATATCCCCCCCCCCACAAGCTCACCCGCACCTACATTCCCACCCGCACCTGTATTCCCACCCGCCCCTATATTCCTACCCGCCACTATATCCCCTCCCACAAGCTCACCCGCACTTACATTCCCATCCGCCCATAATATTCCCACCCGCCTCTATATTCCCACTGGCCCCGCGCGCCTCACCTTGTCGCACGGCTCGCAGCGGAACTTGATCTTGTGCCGGTGGTCCCAGTCCACGTGGTCCCGCAGCTGGACCGACGTGAGGAACTTCTTGCCGCACTCCGTGCACACGAAACTACGGAATTATTCATTATATAATAGACTAGCAGCGCCCCGCGGTTTTACCCGCGTTGTGTCCATTCCTGTGGGAATTTCTGGATGAAAAATAGCCTAAAAAATTATAGTTTAAAAAAACTAAAAAAACACGCTTTTATTGCAAATTGAACTAAAAACTAGAAAATAATTTTTCTCCTCAAATCAAAATTATAATAAAATTTAAGTTGTAACACAATGATTTAATTCAGAGTAAAAAGCGTGGGGTGCATTTTAATGTAGTTCATAACTATCCTCTCATAGATAGTTACCAATGATGATTGTAATATTTAAAAATATTAAGCACCCCACGCTTTTTTACTCTGAATTAAATCATTGTGTTACAACTTAAATTTTATTATAATTTTGATTTGAGGAGAAAAATTATTTTCTAGTTTTTAGTTCAATTTGCAATAAAAGCGTGTTTTTTTAGTTTTTTTAAACTATAATTTTATTTTTTATTTTTTAGTAAGCATAACATTATATGCAACTTTTCATCCCGTAATTCCCACGGGAACGGGCCCATCACGGGAAAACCACGGGACGCTGTTAGTGTCTAGTACCATTTAGTAAAATAAAACAGAACTCCCGTTCCGTCCCACAGCGAGTGCCCGTTGATGTCTTTTATATGAAGTAATATTTTTTTAGTAAATCTGGCAAATCCATTAAGGATAACGGGAAACTGTTATTAAATTATTGCATTGTCATCGGTCCTTGATACATATGCAAAGTTTCAAATTAATCAGACTTCTGGAAGTTGGTGAAAATGATGTTCAAAGATTTCATTACATACGTACATACATACAGGCCAAGCTAATAAAAGCGTGTTAAAAATAGCCTATGTTACTCGTGGATAATGTAGCTTTCGAATGGTGAAAGAATTTTTAAAAACGGTCTAGTAGTTTTTGAGCCATTTATTCATTACAACCAAACAAAGTTTTCCTCTTTATAATAATAGTGTAGATAGTGTAGACTAGCTGTCCGCGGTGGTTCCATCCGCGAGCCATTTGTTACAAAAAATGTGATAATTGAAGTACCGCTCGACCGATTTTGTGCAAACTTCACACAAACCATTTACTAAATAGTCCGAACAAAGCCTAAACATTTGGTTTGGATAGGTGAGCTCTGTCTTGAGTTATAAAATTACAACGAAAAGTGGCATTGATTTTTATATAGAGATAGAGATAGAAGATTGATATGACTGTTAACATGGCGGGGCGCGGCTAATAAGATATATTATTATTAGAGGTATGTACATACGGAATTTTCACAAATGAAAAACATGAATTTCGCATTTAAAAAAAATTGTGAAAAGGAAAATTCGCAACACTTATTTATTCATTACATTATATCAACAACTATCTCCAACGTTAAATCGTCATCAATCTCCTAAAACCTATCCTTAATCTACGTACATATGTGGTTTCTCACCTGAAATCGCTGTCGGTGACGTGGACGCGCGCGATCTTGAAGTGCTGCTTGAAGGTGGCGACGGACGAGAACGACTTGTCACACTTCTCACAGAACAACTCGCCCTCGTCCACCGCCTGCGACAGAGAGGGAGAGTGAGAGAGTGAGGGGATGACAGAGAGGCGGAAATAGTGAGGCAGAGAGAGAGGTGCAGGAGGAGAGAGAGGGGCTTGGGGAGAGTGGAGAGTGAGAAGGAAATTGTGGGTGGATTGGGAAGGGGGCGAGGGAGAGAAAGTGAGGTGAAGTGGTAGGAAGGAAGAGAGCGAAGTGTGCGGTGTATGGAGGGAGGTATGTGAGAATTTTCCTCATTTTTCCCGCGGGATACGGGCATTTTTCCCACATTTCCCACTGAACAACCCAATTCATCCCGTATTCCCCACTGAACAGCTCAATTTATTCCGCACTGTAGAGCACAATTTTTGCCATATTCCTCGGGTACACCACTTACCTTGTGCGAGCGCAGATGTCTCCCGAGGTTGGACTTCCACTGATACACCTTGCCGCACCGCGGACACGGGTGCTTGTTCTCGCCGCGATGAATCACACTGGAACAACACCCTTAGTAAAGTCGCTTTCCGCTGTCTGTCCCTATGTATGCTTAGATCTTTAAAACTACGCAACGGATTTTGACGCGGTTTTTTTAAATAGATAGAGTGATTCAAGAGGAAGGTTTATAAGTATAAAAATTCCTGAAATTCCCGCAGGAACGGGAACAACGGAGGTAAAACTGCGGGGCGCTGCTAGTAAATAAATAAATCCCTCTCACTTACTTGCGATGATATCTATAAGTCTTCTTGGAGCTGAACATTTTGCCGCACTCCACACACTGCGGCTTGGTGGGCAAGTGTTCCCGCTCGCGTTTGCGACTCACTGGAATGGATGCAGGGAGTGGCTGGAGTGAAAGAGACAACATACGCTTTAATATAAAAAGTATATCTTTCTTCTTCATCGAGTGGATGGTCAACCTGACCAATCCTGGTATCAGAGTTATTGAGCCGCCAAAGGCCTCTTGACATGGCTCATGTAACGACTACTATCCGTAGAAAGTAACCGGGACCGACGGCTTAAAGTGCCCTCCGAAGCACGGAATCATCTTACTTTTCGGGCAATCAGGTGATTCAGCCTGCAATGCCCTAACCAAACTGAGGGCGGTCTCACAAAGAGATTTGTGAGATATTGTCCCCACCGGGAATTGAACCCGGAATTTCCGGATCGTGAGATGCTCAAACCACAAGACCACGGAGGCTGTTAAGTACATTACTAAGTGAGATCTAAGGCTCAATTCCTTCCCTAGTCGAGCGAAAACATGTCCCCTACTTTTCAAACATGGCTCGTGTTTGAGATCACCAACCCGTTAGTCAAGCGTGGTGATTACGACATCCTCCTCACTGTACTGATATCTTCGGTGAGATGAGAGGCCTTTGACCAGCAGAGGGACATGACAGGCTTTACTTTACTTTAGGTTATACATAAGAATAACACATGGGATACATTTTATCCCGAAATTCCCGCGGGAACGGGTACAACGCGGGTAACAGCGCGGGGCGTTAGTTTACACTATCTAATATATAAAACTCTCGTGTCACGGGGTGCGTAATTGAACTCCTCTGAAACAGCTCGACCGATTCTCATGAAATTTTAATTACATATCGGGTAGGCCTGAGTATCGGACAACATCTATTTTTCATCCCGAAATTCTCGCGGAAACGGGTACCGTGGTTGAACTCCTCTGAAACGGCTCGACCGATTCTCATGAAATTTTGTGTACATATCGGGTAGGTCTGAGAATCAGACAACATCTATTTTTCATCCCGAAATTCCCGCGGGAACGGGTACGGAAACCGCGGGGCGCAGCTAGTAATATTATAAAGAGGTAAAGTTTCTAACGTTGTTTGTTTGTTTGTAAGGGCCAATCTCGGAAACTATCCATCTGATTTGCATAATTATATTTGTAATAGATAGCCACATTCAGCGGGAAGCTTATATGCTACTTTTCATCCCGAAATTCCCACGGGAACGGGTACAACGCGGGTAAAACTGCGGGCGCTGTTCGTTGCATACTTACTGGTTCAGGGATATTTTCATTGACTGTATTTTGTTCTAAATGACTTTCCTCTGCATTCGTTTTACTTTTACTTTTTCTTTTAACTATCTTTTTACTTTTATCTTTCTTTTTTTCTTTCTTTCTTTTAGGTTTCGATTCCGGCTGTAAAACAAAAATTAGTACAATGATTTTTATATATCTATGTATATACTAATATAAAATATTAAAGCTAAATATTTGATTTTTTTGTTTGAACGAGCTAATCTCAGGAACTATCCAATAACTACCAATCCCATTTTAATGAAAAATCTACTGAATGGATTTGGATGAAACTTTACATTCTTATAGGTCATACATCAGAATAACACATGGGATACATTTCATCTCGAAATTCCCGCAGGAACGAATACAACGCGGGTAGCGCAATGTATGTGTTTCATATATGTATGTAGATGGATAGTAAACTCGTTAGCAAGTAACCTGTACTCACAACATAGTCATCATCGCAGTCGCTGGCACACATATCGCCGTCTCGCTCGCTCCTATCAACGTCTATATTGCTATCCTCTTCTTTGATGGTGTTGTAGGTCCACGTTGAAATATTTTCTTTAGGTTTGTCCACATTTGGGTCTGAAGTCTGAAATAATTAGTCTGTAATGTCCCACTGCTGGGCAAAGGCCTCTCGTCTCACTGAAGATATCAGTACAGTGAGGAGGATGTCGTTATCACCACGCTTGACTAATGCGGATTGGTGATCTCAAGCCCGAGCGATGAAATATGTATTAAATTTCCGGTGCATCTACATAATATAACTACTAATATTATAAAGCTGCAGAGTTTGTTTGTTTGAACGCTCTAATCTCAGGAACTACTGGTCCGATTTGAAAAATTCTTTCAGTATAGGATATTCCACTTATCGGGGAAGGCTATAGGCTATTTTCCATCCCGAAATTCCCAAAGGAACGGGCACAGAGCGGGTAAAACCGCGGGGCGCTGCTAGTTTAGTATAATGCATGTGAGTTTAAAAAGTATGTTACTTGAACCTACCATGCTATCGCTATCTCCCTCACACTAACCTTTCTCTCATCAAACTCTAAGACGTCTGTATCAGTATTGCCGTCTCGCTCGCACTTGATGTGCAAACTATCGCTGTCCTCTTCCTTCATGAAGCACTCAGGGACCGACAGATTGAAAACGGATTCTGTTGTGAGCCGGGGTGTAGACAGTTTGGGGATGTTCTGAAATGATATACGGATGAGGATTGAATTTAAAGCAGTAAATGTCCCACTGCTGGGCAATCTTACAAATCAGTACAGTGGATTAGGCATAATCACCACTCTAGCCCGTTCTTGAGTTATAAAATTACAACGAAAAGTGGCATTGATTCTTATATGTATACATATAGAGATTTAATTGCGTTGTGACTTCAATCAACCAATTACAGCACAGAAATTTTTAACTGCATTGTGAATGGTTAATTGCGCTCGGCTCCAGTTCTATGTTGTGATTGGTGAAACGTTCTCTGCTGCACTCCTTTTCTCACCTGCAGCAGCTGCGAGTAGCTGCGCTGCACTTGCTCCCGGAAGCGATTCACACGACGCAGCGCCCAGCAACACTCCCAGCAGAGACGCACCGACCGCGGGGACACGTTGAAGATCTGGAACATACAATATACATAGGTTTAAATATAACGAAATATAATTATACTATCCACAAACTGCAGTGTCACCCGCGTTGTACTTCCCGCGGGAATTTCGGAGTAAAACGTATCCCAAAGTTGTTAGACCGCCTAAAGGCCTCCGACATGGTCTAATGATTGACACAACCGGGACCGACTGCTTTACATGCTCTCTGAAGCATAGTAACACTCATAATTCTATCTGAGCACTAGCTGTGCCCCGCGGTTTCACCCGCAGCGCCCCCGTTCCCGTGGGAATTTTGAGATTTTTATTCTTTATTTTTCTTATATAAAAACCTTGTCCTGACAATAAGGAACACATTAAAAAAAGAATCATCCAATTTGGTGCAGTCGTTCTGAAGTTATGCGCTTAGCAACAGATTCAGCGATTCCTTTTTATATTAAAGACTAGCAGCGCCCCGCGGTTTTACCCGCGTTGTGCCCGTTCCCGTGGGAATTTCGGGAATTTTTTTACATAAAAACCTTCCTCTTGAATCACTCTACCTATTACAAAAAACCGCATCAAAATCCGTTGCGTAATTTTAAAGATTTAAGCATACAGACAAACAGACAAACAGACACGAAACAGAGACGACTTTATTTTATACTAGCAGCGCCCCGCGGTTTTACCCGAGTTGTACCCGTTCCCGTGGGAATTTCGGGAATTTTTATACATATAAACCTTCCTTTTGAATCACTCTACCTATTACAAAAAACCGCATCAAAATCCGTTGCGTAATTTTAAAGATTTAAGCATACAGACAAACAGACAAACAGACACGAAACAGAGACGACTTTATTTTATACTATGTAGTGATTAGCGTGCCACTATCAGCAACCCATCCAAGTATGGGACAAACTGCATGTTGCTTAACAATCGCAATGAGCTGTCATTGCTTGGTCATTATCAAATGAGGCATTAACATTGTCAAAATCTGTTCATAATACTTTGTGATTGGTTGATTGAGCGACGAAAGAGCGAAGTGGAGAAGAAAAATATAGGAAGGCTGACCCCACCACCATGTGGAACACGTAGCCAGGAAGAGAGAGAGAGAGAACGCAGCCTTAGTTTATTTATAACTAGTTAGCTAATAAACCTCTACTATAAAATGTTTCTTTATATATAAAACTAGCAGCGCCCCGCGGTTTTACCTGCGTTATATCCATTCCTGTGGGAATTTCGGGATGAAAAATAGCCTATGTTACTCGTGGATAATGTAGCTTTCGAATGGTGAAAGAATTTTTTAAAACGGTCCAGTAGTTTGAGCCTATTCATTTTCATTACAACCAAACAAACATAGTTTTATTCTTTATAATCTATACTAATATTATAAAGCTGAAGAGTTTGTTTTGTTTGTTTGTTTGTTTGTTTAAACGCGCTAATCTCAGAAACTACTGAACCGATTTGAATAATTCTTTCACTGTTAGATAGTCTATTTATCGAGGAAGGCTATAGGCTACATTTTATCCCGAAATTCCCACGGGAACGAGCACAACGCGGGTAAAACCGCGGGGCGCTGCTAGTATTATATATATAGTGTAGGTAGACAAAGGTCATATTTATCTCAAAAACTACTGAATGGATTTTCATGCCGATAACACTGATCGAAAGAGTGATTCGCGAGGATTGGGTTTGAGTTACATTTCATCCCTAAAACCCCACGGGGAAGGGATAGAGAGGGTAAAACCGCGGGGCGTGCAAGTCAAATTACGTCATATGAAGATGAAGAAATGTAGATATTTTTTTTAACTTGTATCGTTCATATATATATAAGTATACATTTCAGTAGTAGTTGGTAGAAATATAAACTGTAATTAAATGCTATAAACGTGTTTACACTCAAGAGATCGCAATATTACTCAGAGTTTATTGTCTTTTAGAAATATATTTATTGCAATAAATGCAAGTCAATTTCACATTCCTTAATATAAATAATAACATACAGTAAACAAATTACTAAATATAAACTCTACTTACGTATATTTCATTCAGAATTTTCGTGTAAATATGAGAATGAGCCAAATCCTCTAACAACCTCATATTTCTGCCTTTAACCAGGCAACCTGAGCAAATATCTTCCATATTTTGAGCGTTATATGTCCTGCGGTTTGTGTATTAATTTATTCTTTAAATAATTAATTCAATTTTCAGTTAATTATTAACAAAACATCAATTTGTTTATACACTTTACGATTAAAGCGTCTATTTCACATTCACAGAACTTTCGTCGTCCATTGTAAATGTTAGATTGATGTCATATAGTTCACTACTGTCACTGTCATTTGTCATTCTTAATTAAGTATACTATCTCATCACTAGATAGCGCTACTTAATTCGTAAAAAGATTTTTGCACGTTTTCACATTTTCATTGTTTCATCGTAATTCATAATTTTTCAATTGATAAATTATTTAAAAAAATATAATAATAGGGAGTCATGGAAACGTTTAAGCCAATTTCATATTCACCATATTCACATTCATTTAATATATTTCAAAAAGATTCAATTAGAAAGAAGCTAAAAGTAGTATATTATCTTCTTGATTTTGTATATATTGTTAACCCTTAAAGTATTTATGGGACAATTTGCGAGCGGGTCAAATGGCACCCGATCACCACTGTCCCTGTACACTTAAAATATCTTATATTTTTTTAGTTAGGAACTTTTATTTTATTATTGGATTCCACTTTATATTATTTTAGAGGCATATCACATGTCTTAATGGAAAAAATCCTGTCTCTTGATATAAATCCAAGGTAAGTTCAGGTCATTCGAATTATTAATAACATAATATAAGTAAGTAGTAAAGCAAAAGTGAAAATCATAATAACTAATAGGTTTCAGTCATTTCAGTTTAATTAATTAGGTCTTTCAGGAAAATCAATCTCATTCATCTCGTTCAATCATTCACTCAGTCACCCACGCTTTTGCAAATGGCGTCCTCATGAGACGTCCGTAAAAATAAATATTCAACAATGTTTTAACAAAATCTCGTGCAATTTAATTTTACATATAAGTTTTTTTAATCTACATCGGTAAGTGTCAAAGATTACAAATTGATTATTAAATTGCGTAATTCAATTGTTATTGTTATGTGATGTTCTGTCTCGCTCTGTGTTTTGATTCGCCTGTCATTTATTTACAATCGACTACATCTTCTGTCTCTTTCTTGCACAGTTTTCTTCCAATAGGGTTTTCATTTTTATGTCCGCGAGACGAACGCAGGGGCCCTTGGAAAATATGAACAAAAAATTTGTAAGCTCTTTAATCTTTTAAAAATATTGATTTTTCATAAATATAGTGGTGTTATTGCAATCGTGATGTGAGCTCTTGAGAATCGTCCTCTGTGAGTACTATTTGTGTCTATTTCTGTATAATTTCGCCTTTTTAGCTTAGCTTGAGGTCGAAAAGTCACATTTTTCAGCACATGATCTAGAGTCGACCATTTTCTTTTAATGTTTTCATGAGGCCGTCATATCGAGTGCATTCGAAAATTAAATATTGATTTTTTTTGTTATATTTATGGTTGTTTCAAACGGTGCGAGTGCAGTGGCTCTGTGTTTATACATTCGTTTGGGGCCTGAACTATTTTGGGATCGACCAAATGGTTGGTTGGGCTTGTTTTAAACCATTAATGTATCGCAATGCGCGGTCCGCGGCCACAAGCTGCCAAGGGTACTTTTCAGTGTGTGTTCAATAATATTACACGGTTTATTTTTTATTGGTAAGTTTTTTTTTAATGTATAGTTATTGACCTCTATGCTTTTATGTAATTAGACCAAAGACCCATAGATAAAGGGTTAAAAATATAAAAAAAACTGTGTTGATTAATATATTATTTGGTACTAATTAGTAATTATATTTCCATTGAATCCATAAATCTTATCATATATCTAATCAGTATAAAGCTATAGAGTCCAAATGTGATCCTTATAAATTATATTCAATGTTTGTTTTAATAAACACATATTTGAGGTTGGTAGGGAAACTTCTACCATTATTTTACAAAGCAACTCACTCAGAGAAAGTTACATTTATAAATTTCTCACTTTTCCCCGCGGTTTCACTCGTACTTTACCCGTTCTGGTGGGAATTTTGGGATAATACCTATCCTGTATCTGTCTCCAATGTCCAATTTATGTCTGCGTTAATATTTATCAAAATCGATTCAGTGGTTTAGGCTCGAAAGTGCAACAGACTGATAGAATGGCTTTCCCATTTGTAAATAAGTAAATACAGATTATTTTATTTAGGGCTATACAGACTTAGAACAAACTTATTAGATTTATATAGCTTTCCAATTACAGTAATATAACAACCCCATTAACTTTAAAAACAAGGTATTCTTATAAAGTATTTGTTTTAATGTATGTAGTAGGTACCTACCTATCTACAATTAGTTATTTAGATTCCATAATACAAGCTAGGAGCTTGTTTAGGTCTAACTAACCGTGTAAAATAACTGTGTATGTATTTATTTTTGTTTATAACGATTTAATAACTTGTATACTTAATATAATAAATAATATAAGTATATATGTACTAATATATCCAAAGCTGAAGATTTTATATTTTTGTTTGAACGGCTTAATCTCACAACAACTGTTCCGGTACAACTGGTCCGATTTGAAAAATTATTTCAGTGTTGTATAGTCCACTTATTGAAAAAGGCTATAGGCTATTTTTCATCTCAAAATTCCTACGGGAACGGGCACAACGCGGGTAAAAATAAATAAAATAAAATTCATTTATTTCGGATAACATGGATCCATATTACAAAAATATTACAAAATAATTTAAATTCAACTTAATCATGCAACATACATTAAAATTGATATATAAAATAAAATAAAATAAAAAAACAGCGGGGTACGGCTTATTCTTTTACAATCAACTAGCAGTGCCCTGCGGTTTTCTTGATGTATTGGGATAGAACCTTTCCTTTTGAATGTCTCTATCCGATACAAAAATCATTATTCAAATCAGATTACATGCTGTCCACTTGGATCCACTGCGTGGCTCCATTGATGGATTCTAGTACACTTTTTTGTCTACCTGAGTCCATCGAATCTGTCAGTTCCAAATAATGGATTCTAAGACACTTTAAGGTCCACTTGGATCTTCCAAAGAGTTTAGAGGCGTAGGTACTATTCGGTAGGTTAGGGTTATTTTTTTTTTTTTATAAGATCCAAGTGGACCTTAAAGTGTTTTAGAATCCATTATTTGGAACTGACAGGTTCGATGGACTCAGGTAGACAAAAAAGTGTACTAGGATCCATCAATGGAGCCACGCAGTGGATCCAAGTGGACAGAGGGTCAGATTAACAGTTTTGCCTTGTGGTGTACCTTCCTAACGTGTCGGTACAGACTGCTATACCAGCCGCCCCGCGGTTTTAACCACGATGTGCCCGTTCCCGAAGGAATTCTGGGATGAAAAATAGCCTATAACCTTCCCGTTGAATGTGGCTATCCGGTACAATAAGAATTATTCAAATCAGATTGGTAGTTTCTGAGATTAGCCCGTTCATACAACATTATAAAAAATTTAACTTTACATTTCACTACATAGTATAAAACAAAGTCGCTTTCCGCTGTCTGTCCCTATGTATGCTTAGATCTTCAAAACTACGCAACGGATTTTGATGCGATTTTTTTAATGGATAAAGTGATTCAAGAGGAAGGTTTATATGTGTAAACTTCAGGCTCAACGCAGGTGAAACCGCAGAGCGCTGCTTGTTTATTATATATCTACAGATAGACGACGATTTATTATTAATTCTTGAGCTCCGCCATAGATTTTCGGTGACTTGTTTGTGACCAATAGCCAAACTGTTTGTTTTGAAACACTAATATGTATTAAACCAAACAATACGGTGTTTATTTAGACTGAGGAAGACGTGATGTCACGAGGGTCCCGTCGTGAGAATACTTTTACTTTCAATTCTTCACTTACACTAACACAATCTATATTCCCCGCCCCGCGTAGCTACCCGCGGTGTACCCGTCCCCGCAGAATTTTCGGGATAAAATGTATCCCATGTGTTATTCTGATGTATAACCTATATTACTGTAAAGTTTCATTCAAATCCGTTCAGTAGTTTTTTCGTGAAAGAGTTACAAACATACATACAAACATCCATCCTCACAAACTTTCGCATTTATAATATTAGTATTAGTAGGATTGAATATGACAAGGTTCCATCTCCACCCACCATCACGGGCCCATGCCCCTCTGTCTCGGAGCCACCGCGTCTATTTCCGTCAGCCCCTGAGGTCATCGCCCGCGCCCTGCAGACCTCCCCGGCGCCCCAGTGGGGAGCGTTGCGTTCAATATAGGGTCCGAAGGGTCGTACACCTACTGTGTCTATACTTTATACTAATACTAGCAGCGCCTCGCGGTTTTACCCGTGTTGTACCCGTTCCCGTGGGAATTTCGGAATGAAAAATAGCCTATAACCTTCCCGTTGAATGTGCCTATCTATTACAAAAAGAATTATTCAAATCGGACTGATAATTCTTGAGATTACCTCGAACATACAAACAAACAAACACACAAACAAACTTACAAATTTTACCTCTTTATAATATTAGTATAGATGATAAAGCTGAAGAGTTTGGGTGTGTTTGTTTGTTTTAACGCGCTAATCTCAGAAACTAGCAAATCCTATTATAATAGTTTTTTTGCCTTTTTTAAAATTACACGATTTGAAGAGTTCACTCGCGACTACGATAGGTGCAATCCCTTCGTAACGTCGGGAAATAAAAAGTAAGTTGTTACTTGCTTTATTAAGTTTCTAACGCGAAAAAACCCGTGTGAGTACGTTTGCTATTTGTTTTTTTTTTGTAATGAACATCCATATTTTGACCCTTGGTCTGACCCGCTAAGTACCCGTTCCCGCTTGAATTTCGAAATGAAAATATATGACAATTTCACCGTCAATCACTTTGTCTATTGGTTAAATTCGCTTGCCAATCTTATGACCAGTTTTTGAGTTTATCGCGTACACGGACGCGGTGGGGGAGTTTTATATTAATATAAGAATATATATGAATAGGGCAAATGAAATAATCTAGTCTTTATGCCTTTATGTTTTGAATGAACAAGTTTGAGAATGAGTTGGCGAATCAAAAATAAATTTATTTAAATATGATATATTACGAGTAACCGAGTATGTGTGAGCACAGCAAGTAATTCACATACTTGCTGTGCTCACACATTTAATACCTACTTAGTTTGGGAAAAAAAGGTCAAAAGTATCTAAAAAATACTTTAGAAAAGTATACGTATACGAATCGGTCGCGTTGAGAAACTTCCTCCTTTTTGAAGTCGGTTAAAAATTACAAAAGACTTCAATTTTGGTTTGGTTGACTATGTTTTGATGGTCAAAAAGTTCCCTTGCGGACAATCTTTGAAGCCTTGGCGTTCAAAGGGTTACAGTCGATATTTAATTTTAAAAAAGACCGAATGTACCTAATCAATCAACAGTTTATAGATGTTTATTATCTGTATGTAACCTTTTTCGTAGTTTAAATAAAAACTTTTTCTAATAATATTGAATAACTTGTAGTGCCTTACGGTTTTGTATGCGTTCCCGCGACAATTTCAAGATAAAAATGTATCCCATGTGTTATTCTGATGTATACCTAATCTTTATTATGTACTGTAAACTTTCATCTAAATCCGATTAGGTACCTAGTAGTTTTTGCGTGAAAGAGCAACAAACATACATCCTCACAAACTTTCACATTAATTAGTAAGACTAACAGCGCTCCGTGGTTTTACCCGCGCTGTGTCCTTCCCGAGATAATTCCGGGATGAAAAATCACCTTCCCGTTGAATATAACCTTCCCGTAGAATGTTGCCATCCATTACAAAAAGATTATTTTTCAAATTGGATTAGTAATTTCTGAGATTAGCACCTTCAAAAAAACTCTGCAGCTTTATCATATGACTAGCAGCGCCCCGCGGTTTTACCCGCGTTGTGCCCGTTCCCGTGGGAATTTCGGGATAAAATGTAGCCTATAGCCTTC
Organism: Cyclophora albipunctata; assembly: GCA_963082685.1. Lineage (NCBI taxonomy): Eukaryota > Metazoa > Arthropoda > Insecta > Lepidoptera > Geometridae > Cyclophora > Cyclophora albipunctata. The sequence continues at coordinate 3,171,683 of OY720142.1, forward strand.
CTCGATAAATAGACTATCTAACAGTGAAAGAATTATTCAAATCGGTTCAGTAGTTTCTGAGATTAGCGCGTTTAAACAAACAAACAAACAAACAAAACAAACTCTTCAGCTTTATAATATTAGTATAGATTAGTATAGATTAAAAAAATCAATTTCTATTTAACAATTATTATGACAAAGTACTCGGAGTGAGAGAGACAGCACTGTCGGCATGAGACAGCGAATGTTTATTAAAAGAATCGATAGCGTGGGTCTCGGACCCGCGCGGTATTTATACAACGAACCTCATTCAAGCTTCCTCTTTGGTTGAGCGTTTTAACACCGACATTTAATTAGGTAGGTTCTGTGTTATGAAGTTTGGTAGGGTCATTAACCAATGTTAAATAAAATGGGTACTGTGTTAAAGGTTAGTTCTTGCTAAAAACTATAAAAAACCTATTTAAAAAATATTTTACATCCGGACAAATTCACTCACTGTTAATTAGACCCAAAGTAAGCTCTAAGCTTGTGTTATGGAATCTAACTAACTGATACTACTACATATACATACACAAATACTTTATAGGAATATATAATTGACACCCAGACGTCGTCACCAACTAAGTATGTCTCACATATTGTTGAATCCGGGTGGGAATCGAACCCGCAACCCCCAGAATTACAATCCTTAATATAAAGTTGGTTGTGCGTAAAAAGCTCTCTAACCGACTTAAAAATAAAAGGGGTTTTCCGTTAACTAAGTTTGTTATCCGACTCAAAAATAAGTAGTTTCTGTGCTTCGTTCTTCGTCTAATGTGTGCTCGTTTTACCGACTTCACATAGACTAGGTGTTGTGTTAAACCATAAACAATTATCAATGTGTATCATCCATATCAAAAGGTGTCTATAATTCTATATTGTAGTCTATGTTTTCGATTAAAGTCTATGCACCTTATTCATAAACGCTTATTACCTAACAGCACTTTAGCTATCAAATGGTTTGTCCCTTTCCGACATACGCTAATTTGCCAAAGAGCGAAAGGGACAAAACACTTTGAAAAATATCGTTTACTAGCAGCGCCCCGCGGTTTTACCCGCGTTATGTCCATTCCTGTGGGAATTTCGGGATGAAAAATAGCCTATGTTACTCGTGGATAATGTAGCTTTCCAATGGTGAAAGATTTTTTAAAAACGGTCCCGTATTTTTTGAGCCTATTCATTACAACCAAACAAACAAAGTTTTATAGTCTCGAAAATGGTGTAGATACTGATTGTTAGTTTAATTGGTTTGAGGTTAAGGGTTGTTCCAACAGAGTAAGCTATACTACGTTGCTATTGTAACTGATTAGGGGCCTTTTCTCTCTCAGGGCCATCTATTTTTAGGGGCGATTTTTTAATTTTTTTTCTTACATCTCGATTGTCTAGCTTTATGTGACTAGCCTGCCAAGGGTTCCGGGTTCAATTCTCGGGTCGAGTGAAAACATGTTTCCTACTTTTTAAACATGGCTCGTGTTTGAGATCACCAACCCGTTAGTCAAGCGTGATGATAGATTACGACATCCTCCTCACTGTACTGATATCTAGCGAGATGAGAGGCCTTTGACCAGCAGTAGGACATTACAGGATAATTTTTGTATTATAACACTATTTATATATTATATTTTCTTTTGTTGCAGGTACTAAAAATCAGTATTCAAAATAAAACATATTATACATTCTAGTCCGAAAAGTTTCTAAACCTATTCAATGTACTTAAATAAATAAAATATTTTTATAACTATTAATAATTTAGTCTATGCTGTGATATCTATAGAGTGCAATCGAGACCAAAGAGTTATGGTCTGTTAGTTCCGCGCGCTGACCAAGAGATGGCGTTACCTCCGCAACAGTTTTGCGTTCGGTGGAACTCCTATCATACTAATTTACAGGTAACTATTATTCCATATAATTATATTCTACTAACCGCGGGTCTTACCCGCGTCGTACCCGTTCCCGCGGGAGTTTCGGGATAAAATGTATCCCATATGTTATTCTGATGTGTGACCTATATTACTGTAAAGTTTCATCCAAATCCGTTCAGTAGTTTTTTCGTGAAACAGTAACATGTCAGAGTAATTGACCCGCCAAAGGCTTGGTCACCAGGAGTGGTCAGGTTGACCATCGACTCGATGAAGAAGTAGGACCACTGTTTCTTCAAATCTATGAAATGTCGAGCGCAGCACTGCTGCTCGCTGTTTGCAGTTACTGCTTGCCGCTGCAGCTGTCACTGAAATCACACCTTTATCCTCTGCATTTCAGTCATGGTTTCCTCGGCTGCTACTGTCGGAGCAGTTCGCGGACGTGACGCTGGCGTGCGAGTCGCGTCAGCTGCGGTGCCACAAGATCGTGCTGTCGGCGTGCAGCGCGTACCTCGAGCGGCTGCTGTCTCAGAACCCGTGCAAACACCCCATCGTGCTGATGAGGGATATGAGGTGAGATATACGAACAAACAGATAGATATAAATACGTACAGACATTACCTTAAAAAAAACAACAGCCTCCGTGGTCTTGCGGTTTGCGCTCGGCTCACGATCCGGAGGTTCCGGGTTCGATTCCCGGTGGGGACAATGTCTCACGAAAATCTCTTTGTGAGACTGCCCTCAGTTTGGTTAGGACATTGCAGGCTGAATCACCTGATTGCCCAAAAAGTAAGACGATTCCGTGCTTCGGAGGGCACGTTAAGCCGTCGGTCTCGGTTACTTTCTACGGATAGTAGTCGTTCCCACGAGAATTTCGGGATAAAATGTATCCCATGGTTATTCTGATGCATAACCTATATTACTGTAAAGTTTCGTCCAAATCCGTCCACTACATTTTTCGTGAAAGAGTAACAAACACACACACACACACATCCCACGATATCTCTAACCTGTCTCCTGGTGTGTCCGGCGCAGGTTCAGTGAGATGCAAGCGCTGGTCGACTTCATGTACAAGGGCGAGGTGAACGTCACGCAGGAAGAGCTGCCCAGCCTGCTGCGGTCGGCGGAGGCGCTGCAGATCAGGGGTAAATAACAATATAATGTAGTAAAACTATTGAGAAATAATGTTCTCGCTTTCCACTATTCGATAGCACATTTATAAGTAGAACTATCAGCGCATTATATCTACCTACACTAATATTATAAAGAGGAAAACTTTGTTTGTTTGGTTGTAATGAATAAGCTCAAACACTACTGGACCGTTTTTAAAAATTCTTTCACCATTCGAAAGCTACATTATCCACGAGTAACATGGGCTATTTTTCATCCCGAAATTCCCACAGGAATGGACACAACGCGGGTAAAACCGCGGGCGCTGCTAGTATTTTGGTGGAAGAATTTTTATAAACGGTCCAGTAGTTTTTGAGCCTATTCATTACAACCAAACAAACAAAGTTTTCTTCTTTATAATATTAGTGTAGATATATAATGTGCATGTATCATAAAAACTTATTTGAGTCAAATAAACGATTACTTAGCTTGAGTAAGCAATGTTAATCATTTACTATTGTCAAGCAACGTGCAGCTCGGCCACGACTTGGATGGGCCGATATTGGAACTTCTAGTTGAGTGCTACCGTGCTTTATTCACGTAATATTTTCAGCCCCGTTTGTTTCACTCGTCAGAGCATGTCTTCCTTTAGCCGGTCTAACAACTCCGACACCAGGGTTGGCCGCTGACCTGCTCGAGGTTACTTACTGTACTCTGTCTCCACAGGATTGTGCTCCAACGAGTCAGTCGAAGGCTCCGACAACAAAGATTACACGGTGGCGAGCGACGCACTGCTCGCCGCCACCGCGCACAACGGTGAGTGGAACTGGGCTCAGCCCGGCTAGCATAGAAACGAAGACATATATCTCTACTCTTCCCAAGAGATTTAAATAATAACTACATAGTATAAAATAAAGTCGCCTCTTTTTCGTGTCTGTCACACTGTTTGTCTGTCTGTATGCTTAAATCTTTAAAATTACGCAACGGATTTTGATGCGGTTTTTTGTAATAGGTAGAGTGATTCAAGAGGAAGGTTTTTATGTAAAAAAATTCCCGAAATTCCCACGGGAACGGGCACAACGCGGGTAAAACCGCGGGGCGCTACTAGTAATGAATAATAAAAAAAAAATATTGCCTTTTTCAAGAAAAATGTTACAGAAAACTTAATTAATTGAACACAAAACTAAATCTAATAGTAATTAAAATAACTAAATTTGGTAGAGAAACTGATGTTACCACTAATATACAGGGTTGGCCACTGACCTACTCGAATAGGATATTTGACAAGTGAACAATTTGAGAGATGAATTTAGTAAAATAACTTAAATTATGATCAAAACTGAAATCAGAATCAAAATCAATTAAACAAATTATAAGCTCTGAAACATTCTCTCCTGTCTCTTTCTTGTAAAACGATTTTTTGTATGCGACGTCTACGGCGCTACAAGCTAGTGACGTCACATTCTAGTAGTGCTGTCTCTGTCTTATTAGCAACTTTGACCGCCTGTAACTCTGGAAATAATAGCGATATATAAAAACGGATTTTAGTCTGCAACACGTGATAACAAGATGAGTTAATAGAAAGAATAAAAATATTATCTAATACCCAATAAACTTACCTTATTCAAAAAATACATATAAATCTATACATATAATAAAATTGTAGAAAAGTGCTGTCTGTACATTGAAAATAAAAATAAAAAAAATAGCAGGGGTTATTGTTATGTCGATGTCGAACCCAAAAATGTAATCAACTTTTTTTTTGTCTGTTTGTCTGTTTGTCTGTTTGTCTGTTCACGCTAATCTCAGAAACGGCTGATCCGAGTTGGATGCGGTTTTCACGAATATATTGTGGTATGCTTCAGTTATGCTTTAGTGTTTGTTTCATGTCAATCGGTTCATATATAAAAAAGTTATGTCAAATTAAAGAATCACGTCGAACACTATTCTATGCTTATACATAGGCACCATTAATCTCCGCAACTATTTGACGGATTTGGTTGAAATTTTGTACCGACATATTTTAGAGCCTGGCGCAACATAAAGACTACTTTTTACCGCGGGAAAACATCCGTTTCCCATGGGAATCGGTAGTTTATTGTTTTTTTAACGCCTGTTCCGGTCAACGAACGACGTCGATCATTGTTACTAGATAGGTAAATTACAATCATTAATAGAATATGTTATAGCTACTTATTAACTTGGAATTGACTGGATTACCATGGGAAAAAAATTAAAAGGGCTCATCTAAATTCTTTCTACTTAAGTTAGTTTAGGCTGATATCATAAACTATAAGAATAATTTACCGAGGGAAATCATAGTACTCCCATGGGAATGAAAAAACATTGTTCTTTTACGGCTGAAGGTAGTTTGTAAGCTGTTGAATTTTAAGAATAATGTCGAACAGATTCCTTCCAGTTTCCCGTGGGTCTGAGATGTTATCCCGCGGTAAAAAGTAACATAAGTGTTGTTATTTCCAAGCCTAAACTAACTGTTTGCCAAATTTCATCCATATCCGTTCAGTAGTTTTTGCGAGAAAGACTAACAAATATGCGTCTATACAAAGTTTCGCGTTTATATTATTAGTAAGAGTTAATTCTATTATGAATAACTACTTTTTTTCTCTGTTAGTAGAATTTACTGAAACTTTATAATAATTTTAATTTAATAATTAATTAATTTACAACGAAATCTGATAGAAGCAGATATTTTAACAGGGTGCGGAAAAGGTGATAGTGTTTTTATTCCTCGGATTCCTCTCATTCCAAACAATTTTCCGTTTAGTTTTAAACGAATTCAGTTTCCAGTGAGCCTATGTTTCGCCATGACAATTAATAAAGCTCAAGGTCAGACTCTAAAAGTTGTGGGTGTAGATCTAAGTATCAGCTGTTTTTCGCACGGTCAATTGTATGTGGCTCTGTCCCGTGTTAGCAATCCCAGCAGCCTGTATGCTTTCACCCCCGATGGCCATACGTCTAATATTGTATATAGAGAAGCATTACAGTAAAGTAGGTTTTTTAGCTATCCAAAATGACTGTGATTATGATCCAAAATAAAAATAAGTATATATTTAAAAAAAAACGCTGCTCATAGTCACTATTCCACGCGAACGAAGTCGCGGGCACAGCTAGTAAATAAATATAGTTCTTTAAAGCTCTTTATTTTAATAATAGCAATGCCCCGCAGTTTCACCCGCGTTGTGCCCGTTCCCGTGGGAATTTCGGGAATTGTTACTTATACATATAACCATCCCTCTTGAATCAATCTATCTATTTAAAAAAAATGCGTCGAAATCCGTTGCATAGTTTTAAAGATCTAAGCATACATAGGAACAGACAGACAGCGGAAAGCGACTTTGTTTTATACTATGTAGTGATATTAACCCAAACTTTCCGTATTCCCCAGGCTCAACCCAAAACTCAATCAAATCTCAATCCCCACCCACCAACGTTGGCTCAAACGTTGGCACGAACATTGGCACGAACGTCGGCAAGAAGTGTGAAGAACGGAGTGATGTGAAGGAGGAGACAGTAGAGGAAGATGGTTTGTACTACGGAGAGCTCGAGAACGACCACATGGAGTATAACGAGGTACGGATGATCTAAGTATAACGAGGTACTGATGACTTGATGAGGAAAATATATACTTAAAAAGTAGGTTACTCTTCTTCTTCATCGAGTGAACGCTCGGCTCACGATCCGGAGGCTCGATTCCCGGTGGGGATATCTCACAATAATCTCTTTGCGAGACTGTCCACAGTTTGGTTAGGGCATTGCAGGCTGAATCACCTGATTGCCCGGCAAGTAAGATGATTCCGTGCTTCGGAGGGCACGTTAAGCCGTCGGTCCCGGTTACTCTCTACGGATAGTAGTCGTTACATGAGCCATGTCAGAGGCCTTTGGCGGCTCAATAACTCTGACACCAGGAGTGGTCAGGTTGACCATCCACTCGATGAAGAAGAAGAAGTCAATATAATGACATTTCATTTCAGGATGAAGAGACGAGTAAACCGGGCAGCAGTATTGGACAAACTTCCGGTGAGTCTATATTTATTAATTCAACTCTGTACGTTGTCTGTCCGCCGCACTCAGAGTCACTAAGAGTGTGTTTCATTTGAAGCGGAGCGGAGCTGTTCGAAGCTCAACTGACCAATCAGAGCGCATTGACATTGTCAAAATCTTTTCGTAATGCGTTCTGATTAATCTGGTCAGTTGAGGTCCGCACAGCTCCGCTCCGCTTTGGTGGAAAAGCATCTAATGATTAATTAAGTTTGTATAAAACATTACGTCAATTAGTTAATCGTAGATTTAACTGAGTACTCTGAGTACGGCAGTTTTTTTAATTTACATAATATTTCTCAAAACCGACTTCAAATGTGTTGACATTTCTTAATTCTATAATACATAATTATATTTTATTTTTTCTTTCATGAGTTAAAATTCAAGCTATTACGACTGATTTTCAATCAAAGAAAACACTTCCGTTGAGGAGAAGGGTACAGTGATGGTAAGAACGGAATGAAATCACTAAACCTTTTCCTCTTCAGAAGCAATCGTCTTCGGCTGGAAAATCCACCACATTCTTAAGAAAAAAATAGATTTATATAGGCTTTGGGGGCCAGACTAACCATCACACCACCCTGTCACACTAGTGTGGTGGTTACGAATTCTATTTCTTAACTGTCACACCGACAAAAGAAGATCGAGAAAATACGATTGACCATCACACCACCCTGTCACACTAGTGTGGTGGTTAGGAATTCTATTTCTTAACTGTCACACCCACAAAAGAAGATCGAGAAAATACGATAATATCAAGTAGGTATGTTTAATATTTTAATTAAAACATAGTAAAAAAAAAAACCCTAACCTACCGAATAGTAAGTAAGAATAGTTCTTACTATTCGGTAGGTTAGGGTTATTTTTTCTTTTAATTGCAAGGAAATATTAACTGTCACACTAGTGTGACAGTTAAGAAATAGAATTCAAAATTGCAAGGAAATATTAACTGTCACACTAGTGTGACAGTTAAGAAATAGAATTCAAAATTGCAAGGAAATATTAACTGTCACACTAGTGTGACAGTTAAGAAATAGAATTCAAAATTGCAAGGAAATATTAACTGTCACACTAGTGTGACAGTTAAGAAATAGAATTCAAAATTGCAAGGAAATATTAACTGTCACACTAGTGTGACAGTTAAGAAATAGAATTCCTAACCACCACACTAGTGTGACAGGGTGGTGTGATGGTTAGTCTGGCCCCAGGCTTTGCTATTGGTTTACATAGCGAGGTATACATTAACTGCCTTATCGATAAACGCTCTCGAACTAAAATACTGTTAGCGAGTGTTTTGTCTCTTTTGCTCTTTGGAAAATAGCGTATGTCTGAAAGGGACAAACCATTTGATAGCTAAAATGCTGTTTAATTAAGCATTTGAAGAAGGTCTTATGTGTCCAGTTTAAATGCATAGTTCAACTTTAGTGTTTTTATTGAATCTGTAGCCTCTGTGGTCTAGTGGTTTGAGCGCTCGGCTCACGATCCGGAGGTTCCGGGTTCGATTCCCGGTGGGGATATCTCACAAAAATAACTTTGTGAGACCGTCCTCAGTTTGGTTAGGGCATTGCAGGCTGAATCACCTGATTGCCCGAAAAGTAAGATGATTCCGTGCTTCGGAGGGCACATTAAGCCGTCGGTCCCGGTTACTTTCTACGGACAGTAGTCGTTACATGAGCCATGTCAGAGGCCTTTGGCGGCTCAATAACTCTGACACCAGGATTGGTCAGGTTGACCATCCACTCGATAAGAAGAAGATTGAATCTGTGCAGCGCTGAACTGACCAATCACCACGCATTACGAAAAGATTCTGACAATGTTAATGCGTTCTTCTTCTTCACCGAGTGGATGGTCAACCTGACCAATCCTGGTGTCAGAGTTATTGAGTCGCCAAAGGCCTCTGACATGGCTCATGTAACGACTATCCGTAGAAAGTAACCGGGACCGACGGCTTGACGTGCCCTCCGAAGCACGGAATCATCTTACTTTTCGAGCAATCAGGTGATTCAGCCTGCAATGCCCTAATCAAACTGAGGACAGTCTCACGAAGAGATTTTTGTGAGATATCCCCACCGGGAATCGAACCCGGAACCTCCGGGTCGTGAGCCGGGCGCTCAAACCACAAGACCACGGAGGCTGTTAATGCGTTGTGATTGGTCCGATTGAGCTCCACCCCCTATAAAGAAATCGCACTACCTACTTTTGGATCTTATACATATTTAGGTTCTAAATAGTCTACTCTAAGTAATCTACTCTAAGTATTTAAATAGCCTGTGACCAAAAATTTGGAAATTTTAGTTTAAATTAAATAGGTACCTATACTTATTTTTTTTGTTATTTTTTGAAGTCGGTTGTTTTTTATAAGTTCAATGTTTATTTGCAATGTGACTTCACTCTTGTCACTTGCTTTTTTATTTTTTTGTGTAAAAAAAAATGGTTTTGTAATTTTTTTTGGGTAATGTTTTTCCCGAAACGACGATTTTTGTTTTTGTATCTCCATTCCGGGAACGGTCCCGAAAATATTTACTTTGTACAGATTTCTTTAAACTTACATTCCCAAAATATTTGGATAATATTTTTTTGGGAGAAAAAAATCTGTCGGGAATTTTTATCAATTCCGGGAATACTGACCGGGAAATAGTGTGCGGGTTTTATAAAGTGTGTGTGTCAGAGACTATAGAGCGAAGCTCATTGTAAATGGACATTGTTTGAACAAAAAAAAGTGTCTGTAAGGTAGGCCATTTAAAAAATTATAAATATATTAAATTAGTAGATTGAAATATAAACAAAATTGAACCATGAATGTTTTACTACAGGTCGCTGGCCGTTTTAGACCGCCCAAAGACCACCGACATGGTCTAATAAAGAAACTACCGGGACCGACAATTTAACGTGTTATATAATTGGTTTTTAGTGAATTAGTTAGTTGTTACTATCTTACAGACATTTTTTTTTATGTATCGACATTCATGGTTCAACCGCTTACTCTAGACTTGAGAACTCTTTGCTTTGGTTACCATAGACTTTTTTGTATATATATAAAAAAAAAGAAAACCCATTCATATGCTTAATGCAATGTAATTCTTTTATACACAACAAAAAAACTTGCATTATAAATACATCAAGTAAAAAAAAAGTTAATTCTATTTATTGTATTTAATTAAATATAATAAAAAAACCTGCTATAAAGTATACCATTTTATTCAAACAGCTATACAAAAATGTCTTCCTTAACACAAAATCTCTTAAAACAATTCGCCAACTAAAATCTCATCACCATCTCATGCTTACAGCTCGTCAGTTCCTCCGCGTCAAGCCCGAGAGCGAGCTGTTCTTCCAAAACAAGCTGCAGAGCCTCGCCAAAGCCAACTCCGAGTACTTGACCAAACTCTCCAAAATGAATCCGCTTGAAATCGACTCAGAGCTATCGAAGTATGGCCTAAACAACGAATCATTACAAAAATCAGAAAACGACTACTATAAATCTTGGCTGGAACAGAATGGAGAGTTGGAAGTGTCTCTGACGCGCGCCAGCCAAGCGAAGAAACAGAAAGTGGACATCAAAAATCAGAAGTCTGAAGTCGAACTCATTCCCAAAAAGAAGGAATCTTTTCCTAAAACGGGGGAAAAACAGATCCGTAGAAGAGGAAGGCCGCCCATTTTTAAAGATAAGAATGTGGATATTGGGGAGTCGGTTTTGAAGTCGGATTTGGATCAGTTTTTGGAGGGGAAGGAAGTGAGCTCCTCAGGGTTGTCGCGGAAGGAGCTGGAACGGGTGATGATGGGGAAGTTCAACCCCAACCGGAGGTACTCCAACGAGGCGATGTGGGCCGCGCTCATGGACGTCAAGAAGGGAGGCAGCATATACAGGTACCTGACACTTATATGATTCACTAGCCACAGTGTTACCCACGTTGTGCCCGTTCCTGTAGGAATTTCGGGATGAAAAATAGCCAATAACCATTCCGTTGAATGTGGCTATCTAGCACAAAAATAATTATTCAAATCGGACTGATAATTCCCGAGCTCGAACATACAACCAAACAAATAAGCTTACAAATTTTACCTCTATAATATTAGTGTAGACTTTGAATTACGTTTACGGATAGAAGATTGAGTCTTCTGTGAACACAGTTCCTATAGAGCCGAACCGTCAGATAAAAATGTAAAATAAAAGCGAAGTGGGTACACACACATTTTGGGACAATCAAGAAAAAATAGAGAATACATGCATTTTCATAAAATACAAATTTTCCCCGTTACAGAGCAGCGCAGACCCACAAAGTGCCCCGCAAGTCCCTCAGGAACTGGATGAAGCGCTGCCACATCAAGTCCTCCTTCCCGATGCCCCAACAACTCAAACAGTTCGTAGAAAACAGCAAGAAACAGAAAGAATACATGGAACAGACAGACAGGCAGGCGCAGGACACCTTCGACAGACAGGACAACTTCGACAGACCAGACAACTTCGACAGACAAGACAACTTCCAGCAAGACAGACAGGAATTACAGGAAGACGTCGGTTACGAAGCTGGGATTGAGTTTGGGAAACATTTTTTGTTTAATTCTCAGGTTTCTAGCGATGAGAGTCGTATTGAGGCTCATGAGGGCGTCGGGAATGTGGACGCGGCTGCGCTTAATATGTCGCTGCATGAGTAGGGCAATGTGTCGGGAAATGTGGGCAGGTTGACGGGAAAATTGGCGGGATGGGAAATTAGGGTTTGTCGGGAAAATCTGGCGTTTTGAAGTTGTTTTTTCTGTATGGTAATTTGATGTTTGGTTTTTTTTATATATATTTTTTTTATTTACCAAAATTGTTGAACAAATTGAAAAAAAAACTTCTTTTTATCGAGTTTTTTTAAAACGGCTCGAGGTAATTCGCAATACTCAATGTTATATGGACCTTATTTTCTTTATTTTTCTTAATGCCAATTTTTCACTGTCTGCCTGTTCCCCCACATTGATGAACTACCGTTTTTAATAATAATTCACCTAAAACAGTTCCGCAACTAGATTAATTAATATATAAAAAATATGAAAAAATCATTTCATATTCAACGGAAAGGAGTCTAAAATAATATTTATACTAAAAGAAACTGCCAAAGATTTGAGAAATTGTCAAAAACTATTAATTTATTGAATTTTATTTAAAAAAATATATTTTATTTATGTATTTACATCTTTATCCAAAGAATCGCCAGTCGAGACTACCGAAGGGTAACAAAATCCAAAGATTATAAAAATTCGTCAACGAATGTAGCCCGTTAAAAAAATCTACCCATAGATAAAAACCCAAAGAACTATTGAAGTTGCCAGTCGAGAAAAACCCCAAAAAATGGGTAAATTTTATACTTAGTACCAAAAATCTTAAATCGTTTTCTTAAATAATAATTTGTAAGATCGTTGTTCGCGTGTAATATTATGTTATATTATTATTAATTAGTATTATTAATATTAATTAGTTGAATTATTATTTTTTATTAATTGGCCTTTCAACCGGAGCGTGCTGGGACATCGTCCGCGTAAAAGACTTGACAAAAATATATTATATTATTAGCTTATATTATTATATAATATTATTATTAATATCGAGGGTACTTTATAAAAATATACACACGTTGTAGTTGTTTTGTGACTAATATACGAGTCTGTTTCCTTTAGGAAACCGGTAAAAAAGAAAATTTTAAAAATTGAATGCCTTCGACAAATATTTTTTATTAAATCATAGCTATGAACTATATTAAACAAAATAACTATATTAAAATCGGTCCATCCGTTTGGAAGCTACGATAGCACAGACAGACAGACACGTCAAATTTATAACTACCCTCTTTTAACGTCGGGAGTTAAAATTATCGTCCTGTAATGTCCCACTGCAGGGCAAAGACCTCACACTGATGATATCAGTGAGAAGTGACTCCAAATTTTAAAGAATAAAAGAGGAAAGTGATTCGTTACTATTTAATTAGCCTTTTTGAGGCCGAAAATGAAAAAAATCTTGTACCATATGTACTGATATCATCAGTGAGATGAGAAGCCGTTAATGGCTATTAAAGGCTACATAAAAGTAAAGTATTAGCCTGTAATGTCCCACTGCTGGGCAAAGGCCTCTCATCCCACTGAAGATATCAGTTGACATTTGAAGTAATGTTTTTTTATTTATATTTAGTAAATTTTAATGTATGTAATTGGAAATTATTTAATTACTCAAAAAAATATTGCTTTTCAAAAATCAATTAAAAGTGCCTAAAAGTATATTATTAAAATACGAAACAACTACAACATAATGTTAAACGTCGCTTACTTAAAATAATAATTACTATTATTAATTAGAAATAATAATGTGTGTTATTATTAATAGGATACATATTGTTAATAATTCGTGTACTTAACCGCATCGAATATTTATTTGTTTAAAAATATGTTTATTTTATTTAATAATAGTTTTTTAAATTATAAATTAAAGCTTATATACTTAAAAAATGTATTTCCCAAAAGGGACAAAAGATGACTTCAACAAACTACTTATCTGTAAATCAAATCGTATAGATAATGGTTCAGACTTTCAGATTATTTTAAGAAAATAATGCAATGTCAAAATATTAGGGCACTTTATATTTACACGTGTTTAGACATCGGCATTCGTACCTTCTGAATCACCTGAAGTAAGATGATTCCGTGCTTCGGAGGGCACGTTAAGCCGTCGGTCCCGGTTACTTTCTACGGACAGTAGTCGTTACATGAGCCATGTCAGAGGCCTTTGGCGGCTCAATAACTCTGACACCAGGATTGGTCAGGTTGACCATCCACTCGATAAGAACAGAAAGAAAGCCGTAGCGTTATTGACCTTGAGCAAGTATACTATCTGCTATACTAGCAATGATACCGTTGTCTAATAGTAGCTAGTAAACTATCTAAATGTAATTCAGGATAAACTCCCTACAGTTTTATGCATTAGTTACTAATATAAAATATCCAAAGATGTAATGTTCCTAATTTAAAGCACTGTTAAGTAAAGGAGAATTAAGTAAAGTATCGTCCGGTTAGGCAAGTTTAACCTGGGCTAGTTTACAAGCTGGCTAGTTTAATAGAACGAAGGTCAGCGGGTTATTTTACATACTTGTTTTACCTCCCAAGCGCCCCTGAGCCACAATTGTAGTCGTAAAGAGTACAGACACGTGTCTGTGTGCGGACATCAGTACCGTCGCGAGATCATTGATTATATTAATTTGATTCTCACAGCGAATAACTTTCGAAAGACTTTAAAATTACTTTTCGCCAAACCTACCATACTGTCGCTACTTCAAAGACAACTTTGACGCGGACCATGATGCTCATTAAGACAATGTGTTTATAAAATTTCGTTCAGAAGTCCATTACCAGTCGTACAAAACTATTGTGTGAATACTACTATTACTTATAAGTTACAACATTCTTCTTTAAGACTTAAAAACATCGTGCGGATTAGTCATTTCAACTTGTGACGTCAGGAACGTTGTGGTGCAATGGTTTGAGAGTATTGTTACTAATATGATAATAATAACGATGAGGTGATGTTTCGAATCTCACCGGCGGCCCATGTTTTTATATTTTAACTAGCCGCGCCCCACGGTTTGACCCGTGTTGTACCCGTTCCCGCAGGAATTTCGTGATAAAAAGTAGCCTATGTCCTTTCTCAGGCTTTGGACTAACTGTGAACCAAATTTCATTCAAATCGGTTCAGTAGTTTTGGCGTGAAAGCGTAACAGACAGACAGAGTTACTTTCGCATTTATAATATTAGTTAGGATAGCAGCGCCCCGCGGTTTTACCCGCGTTGTGTCCATTCCTGTGGGAATTTCGGGATGAAAAATAGCCTATGTTACTCGTGGATAATGTAGCTTTCGAATGGTGAAAGATTTTTTAAAAACGGTCCAGTAGTTTTTGAGCCTATTCATTACAAACAAACAAAGTTTTCCTCTTTATAATATTAGTGTAGATAATGGGTTACTTACCTATACAAGTATAGCTCAGGGGCGCTCGTGAGATAAAACTAGTTACTATAACATTCGCGACTCGCGATCTATTAAACTCGCCGGCTTGTATAGCTCAATGTATACGATGCTTAACTGCCGCACACAGAGACGTCATTAAATAAGTACTTAACTAACTGACGTTATCTTTCATACATTACATGTCAAAATCACTCACTAAATCTCTATTACGGAAGCATTTGGACGTCTCTAAGTAAGTAAGTAAGTAAGACACAGTTTAGGCCCATCTCGTAGCCAGATTTGGTAGCTAGCTACGAAATGAGAAAAGTGTTTTCCCATCTTGTAGCTAGCTACTAAATGGGAACGATCTATTCGGTAGGTTAGGGTTTTTTTTTTTTTACTTGCTATAATCCTAAATCTTTGACTTTCGAATTCCTATTTCGTAGCCAGCTTCGAATCGGGATTATTTCTCCCATTTGGAAGCTAGCTACCAAATCTGGCTACGAGATGGGCCTAAACCAAAGACACTGCAAATCAAAGTCCTCTCACTGAAGATATCAGTACAGCGATGACTCCCAAGCGACCACTAATGTATGCTAATCTATACATTCAATAACGGTCTGATATTCACATCAAAACTTTGCATAAAAATAAAATAGTTATACAAAACATTTTTATCCGCTTTCAAAAATAAATTATACTAAATAATACTTTATTCTATCAAGTGCCTATTAGAGATAAATTTAATATAAAATCTACGTATAACTTTAAGTATTTTTATGCGTTATCAGAAGTTATACTAAGTTATACTAACAATAAACGCTAAAGCTAAAGCTTAGCAGTAAATTAACACACGCTGGTCTCACTACTAAGTATAATTTCTAATAACGCAAGTATAATATAAAGAATAATATAAAATATAAGTATAATAAGATTATATACATCTTTATACATAATATAAATATCGGTTTAGTACCAGTATTATTAATATTTCGTTATACTTAGTATAAAAGTATTTGTGTTTTATAATGTACTTAATTTTTATTTTATAATAATTATACTACAGTTTTTGTAATAAAAAACTGTCATTTTGATATGAGAAATTTAAATGAAGGAATTAATCAGTCGGTTTACATAATGGTATCATGAATTTAAACAGCTGTCAAATTCATAGAACTAGCAACGTTCCACAGTTTTACCCGCGTTGTACCCGTTTCATGTAGGAATTTTGGGATGGAAAATAAAGTCAAAGTCAAATATTTTTATTCAATTTTGATCCTATAGAGGCTCTTTTAAACGTACCACCCATTCGGAAGAACATCAGCAGAGAAGAATGGGCAAGAAACTCTGCTGGTTATTTTTTTAAATCACTACATAGTATAAAATAAAGTCGTCTCTTTTTCGTGTCTGTCTGTTTGTCTGTCTGTATGCTTAAATCTTTAAAATTACGCAACGGATTTTGATGCGGTTTTTTGTAATAGGTAGAGTGATTCAAGAGGAAGGTTTTTATGTAAAAAAAATCCCGAAATTCCCACGGGAACGGGCACAACGCGGGTAAAACCGCGGGGCGCTGCTAGTAACGGTATAATACAATTTTAATACTTATAAGTATAGATTACACGTCAAAATCAGGTCGTGTTGCAGATGCAGGTGACTTCAGACATATTTAAATATTTAAAAAACATTTAAAATAGCCTTCCTCCTTAATGTTGCAATCTCTAATACAAAAACCAATGATTCCCATCGCATTGGTAGTTCCTGAGATTAGCGCGGAGCGTTGCTAGTAGAATTATTAATAATAGTATTATTATTTCAATATTATTGTTATTTCAACATCTATTATTATTTCAATCGACTTATTTTATTATTTTTAATGTACTTATAACTCGTCCCAAAAATATTGTTACACGTTTCTTTAGCGTTCATTTTGTGTTTGTAAAATAATAATAATAATAGAATTATTATTATGAATTAGTCGTTTTTGTTAGCATTATTATTATTATTAATTAGTATAATTTCTGTTATACTTAGTTGCAGTTATACTAACTGTAAACACATTGATTGTACCAGGTGTTTGCTAACGAGCGTTAATAAATGAATATAAAATATATTTGGGTGTTTTTATTTAATAATATTAGTACGTGATAATATTATTATCTCGGTAAATAATAATTATTACTATGCGTAACATTGTGTCACGTTACATAACATTTGCTAATGCAATTAAAATGGCGTTAGAAAAGTAAATACTTTGAAAGAAAGTATCTAAAAAAAGAAAAAAGTCCCACTACTGAGCAAAGGTCTCTCATCTCACTGAAGAGTAGTGCAGAAAAAACTATTTAAATATAAATATAAATCATAACTTTATATATTATTAATACTTACATTTATTATTAATAATTTCCTATTATTTAATAATACTGGCATTTATTATTAATAATTATTTTTTTATTAACAAATCGCGGCCATCTTCTGTTGAAAACATGCATAATTTATTTATTTACCAAATCATGCGATTTGTAATCACTTATTTTAATTGTAGTTAATCACCGTACTCAGAGATGTCAATCATTTCTGAGGACAGATTTATGAATGAATTTTATATGACTTATGAAAAATTACGTCAATTAATTAAATGTTAGGATGGGTTGTTTTGATCGGTTGGTTATCGTTACATACTTATCGTTACGTACCGATCAACAATACACAAATAGATATCGGGTCATGTACAAAATCAAAGCTAAATATTGTCCGCGTGGATGACGTGTGACAGCTTATTTAGTTTACTACCGAACTGAAAAAAAGTTTTAAAACAGTTGAAGTTCAACCTAATTACAACCATGACACCTAGGACTAGAGTAGCAAATCTTATGAATAAAATAAGTGAGAATAACGCCTCACTTTTCAAATGAGGCGTTATTCACCGAGACGTATTTTGTGCGCCGACCCGACATCTAGTTGTGTATTGTTGATCGAAAGTAACAAATGTTTCGTTAAAAAGTTCACCATTTTTAACGCTGTTCAAAAATACAAAGCGTTGCTTCATAACTTAAATGTCAGTCTGTTAAAGTTATTCGGGCGGCCAGTAAAAAGCCATAATTCTCATTTTCCTACGTCTTTTGAGACTGACGTTTTGTATTAACGATTATTTGTGCGTGAGCGATAACTGAAACAACCCACTCTTAATCAACTGTCAATTTATTTGACATCTCTGAGTACGACAAGAAGTAATAATAATAAGTTCCTAATAATGTAATAGGCTTGTGGAGGTGAGGGATGACGGACTTTAGTCTTTCCATTAGATGGAGACTTTTGTCTATGGACACCGAAGTGGAACGCAGCGGTATGGAGCCCGATTCACCAATCAGAACGCATTAAAATTGTTAAACATCCGTAATACGTTATGATTGGTGGATTGCGCTCTACCTCAGTAATAAATTCGAAGGCCTAAAAGTCCGCTCTCTCATCTCCAAGCCGCGACTTTTCCTTGCTTGTCCTCCCCCGTCCTGTAGCAAGCGAGGAAAAGGCCGCGCTCACATCCCAAACTAAAGGCCTCGCTTGTTACAGGCGTGCGGACTTCAACCGAAATTGTCACGCGGCACTTCATTGACATGGACTCCGGAATCCCCCTAAACATCCACGCGCGACCCAGAATAGTCGGCCGCCGCCCCAATGCAATCGTCAACATAGAAACGGACGTTTTCCAAGAGAAATCCTACAAACAGTACTCGTCGCAACATCTTAGAGATGCACTTATAGCTGTCAAAAAAGGTTATAGTGTTTATGCCGCGTCGAACAAGTATGGTGTGCCAAGGAAAACTTTACGGAATTGGATGGAAAAGTATGATATTAAGAGTCAGTTTTCTAAGGGTAGAAGGGGTACGAGGACGTCTACGCAGATTTTGGATCCTTTGGACTTGATGGCCGCAACGAGGTCGGAGAGGTTTGATGAAAGCCTGTAAGCGTTACAGGCTATATGATGTCTGTAAAATCGTGTTAGGCTTTTCTTGAAAAAACTGAAAAATCCTTCTGTGAAAAGCCTGTTAAAGCCTCGTGCTTGTAAAAGTCAGTAAAAGCCTGTAACGGAATCTAAGTTAAAATGTTTGTACAGGACTTTGGTTTATATTGTCTATTCTCTGGACTTTACGGTAGGTCTTTAAGATCCTGTATAACTTGGAACGGCCTGTAAAGATGTCGTTTGTACAGGACTTGGTATAGATTGATATCTATTATATCGACTCTATGGTAGTTATTTAATATGTTTTTTGTAGAAACCTGTGACGGCCTGTGAGTGATGTAAATGGTCAGTATTTTATTTATAATGCCTTATAGAGTGATTACAATACATCGTTTGCCACATGCGCTGTCATTGCATTCACAGCTACAATTCCAGAAGATATGGTTAAAATTGTAGCATAGTGCATGCGGCAACTTACTGTAATTGCTCCTTAATCCGTTAAGAAGAAGATAGGAAAGTCTCAAAAAGCCTGTAAGTTGTTTACGGCCTGTAAGACAAATTAAGGGTGTCTATTAGAAGCGGTAGGTAATGTACTTAAAACTGTCGAAATATTATAAATGTCTGTAAAGGACTAGTGTACTTATATGGACTTTAATCGTCTTGTAACAGACCGCCATTAAATAACACACTGGCTTATGTTAGTTTAGAGGGAGAAAGTTAAGATCCTTATCCGTGTCCGCAGCCCTTAGACAACAATCGTTTGACCATGTCGGAGGCCTTTGGGCGGTCTACTCCGACATCAGGGTTGGTCACTAACCTACTCAAAATTAATTAATTACGACCAAATATCCGTATCCGTATATACAGATACGTTAACGATCCAGCACATCACTATACTCCATCCAACGAGACGAACTAATATGGCGCTCTCTCCCTTGCACAATCGTATGAAAGTGATAAGGACGCAGCTCCGACTTAAATGGCCAGGATTGGTTAATGGGCGCGGCTAATTCATGAAAATGTTAGGCTGCGTTTACATCGCTGATCTAAATCGCTTACTAACTCTGTCATCTAAAAATAATAGTTTTTTTACAAATTACAATCTGTAGTTGAAAGCAAATATGGAGTTGTTGTGTATAAAACAAATATGCTAGGATATGAACAAATTAAACAAAAAATATTTTCTTAAACGTTTATTCGCTTTCTGAATCACTCGAGTCATCCTCCAAGTTTATAACTAATCGTTCTTGCATTGTTTCCATATTTCTATCCATTAGGTTCATTTTACGTTCTACTACTTCTACCACATGTCGTATGCAGTTCTGCCACTTGCTGCTGTCAACTTTTGTAATGGCTTCGTTTAATAATTTTTTGATTTCATTCAGTTTAAAACTGGTATTATTTTGTGCCACGTACCCTTTAACTTGAGCCCAAATTAATTCTATTGGGTTAAGTTCACAGTGGTAGGGGGAGTAGAGGCCATTATAGGCAATAATCAGTCCAAAAACACGCCAAGTCAACAAGTATGCAAGAATCAGTCCAAAAAACACGCCAAGTCAACAAGTAAGTAGGAATCAGTCCAGTAAACAAGCCGGGTCAACGTAAAACCGAACACTGTGAACACACTGAAATAAGCACCTAACAATACGTCCGCACAACTCAAGAGACAGAATCTGACTGATATTTGGTCGCAACGTGTACGCGCCCTAAGTTCCTTATCTCCAACCAATGACGTTCAGCGCTTGATTTCCCCATTAGTTCGTCTCGTTGGACGGAGTATAGTTTCTACTAAGAACGAGAAACAACGATACAACAAATTAAAATAATAATAAAGTATATTTAAACTTTATCCAAAGAAAAAACCCAATAATATCTTGCCAAAAATATATTATTATATTAAATAATAATTTAAGTATGTATTATTATTATTATGCAATAGAATTATTATTCTTAATTAGCTATTATTAAAATAAGAGTATGTTTGAAGTGATTCATCTAAAATTTAAAATAAAGGCTAAGTACTTACTAATTTTATTAAAATAAATTATATATTTCTATTGATAATAAATAAATCTTCGAGCGACAATACACAACTAGATAACGGGTCACGTACAAAATCAAAGCTGAATGCTGTCGCGTGGAAATATACTTATACAGCTTCACTTGTTTATTACCGAACTGAGACAAGAGTTTTAAACTAAAGTTCAACCTAATTACAACCATGACACCGAGCGATAAAGTAGCAAATCTTATTGATAAAATAAGAGCTCACGTTTCAAGTGCGCTGTTATTCACCGAGACTTATTTTTTGCGCCGACCCGACATCTAAGTAGTTGTATATTGTTGATCGAAGAAGAAATAAATGATAAATAAAATTTTATCGGGTATAATAATTGAGTATTATTATACAGATTAAGAGCGAAATGCACAAGCATTCTTATTGTATTCACCGCCTGAATATGTTTAACTAGCCGCGGTGTTACCTGCGTTGTACCCGTTCCCGCGGGAATTCCGGGATAAAATGTATCCCATGTGTCAGTCTGATGTATAACCTACACTACTGTAAAGTTTCATCCAAATCCGTTCTGTAGTATTTGCGTATAAGAGTAAAAACATACAAACATATATTATTCTCACAAACTTTCGCATTTATAATACTAGAAGGATATACAAATGGCGTCCTTTTCAAATAATGTTCTGGTCCGTGCGATATGAAACACAATTTGAATGAACAGCTTTCGTTTGTTAAACATATGAAGGTGAATAAATTTAAAGGCCGGAATGAACAAAAAGTCTTAGGGACAACACTGCGTTATGCGTGCGCCCGTCGCGGGCGCATGCGGCGGTTCGCTTTTGTAAGCCACACGCGGCGTGCGCACGCCGCGGGTGCCCGCGTCGGTTTACTCTTGTATGAAACCACGGCGTGCGCACGCAGTGTCGGCCCTTAAATCTATTTAGTCTTTTATTAATAGTCTTTTTTAAACTTACACGATTTGAACACATAGTTTAAACGTACTCACACGGGTTTTTTCGTGTTAGAAAGTTAATAAAGCAAGTAATAACTTACCTTTTTATTTCCCGACGTTTCGAGGGGATTGCACCTCTAGTGGTCGCGGGAATGTAATCGATACAAAATGGCGAGAATCCTTGACAAAAGAAGGCGTTCTTCCAATGTAGGGTTGTAATATACCACAGTATAGAGTTCACCCGCGACCACGAGAGGTGCAATCCCCTCGAAACGTCGGGAAATAAAAAGGTAAGTTATTACTTGCTTTTTTAACTTTCTAACGCGAAAAAACCCGTGTGAGTACGTTTAAACTAGTCTTTTATTAGTTAAATATGTTTAAGAAACAGAAGCTGTTCGTTCAAAATTGTATTTTACCTGCCACCAAATAGAGCACAATTTAAAACGAACGACATTAGTTTTTTAAACATATTTTAGCGATAAATGGATTTAAGATTTCTTGTGCAATTCGCTCTAAGTGTGCTTGTGCAATACAATGTCTAATTTTCTTATAGCAAGTTTCGGTAGTGAGAGGTATTAAGTAGAATTATTAATAATTAATAATACGAATTAGACTAATAATGTAAGAATAATAATTGTGAATATTATATAATAAAATTGTCTAGTCTGTATTTATGTGCAACTAATATTTATATAAATTATAACTATATAATATATGCCAAATAAAATATACAAAAATTAATAAATATATTACACTTCATATAGCCCGCATTGTACCCGTTCTCAAAATAATTTTGGAATAAAAAGTAACCTACGACCTTCCCATTGAATGTATCTATCTAATACAAAAAGAATTATTCGAATCGGACCGGTAGTTCCTGAGAATTAGCGCGGTCAAACAGACTAAAAAGCAATTTTTTCTTTATTAGTATAAATAACTAGCAGCGCCCCGCGGTTTTACCCGCGTTGTGTCCATTCCTGTGGGAATTTCGGGATGAAAAATAGCTTATGTTACTCGTGGATAATGTAGCTTTCGAATGGTGAAAGAATTTTTAAAAACGGTCCAGTAGTTTTTGAGCCTATTCATTACAACCAAACAAACAAAGTTTTCCTCTTTATAATATTAGTGTAGGTAATAGTAAGATTCAATATAGAAGCCTAGTATTCTATGATATTGTAATAAAAACTATTTTTGTGTACTAATTATTATAGTGAACTGACCACGCCTCGCGGTTATACGCGCGTTGTGCCCGTTCCCGTAGGAATTTCGGGATAAAAACGGCCTATGACCTTCCCGTTAAATGTGGCTATCCATTACAAAAATAATTATTCAAATCGGATTGGTGTTTTCTGAGATTAGCGCGTTCAAAGAAACTCTTCAGCTTTATTATATTGTATAGTGAATAAGTATTAAAATATTGAAGATCAATAGCGACACCTTTTTATATGATTTTGCGCATAATATAATTTAAAAAACTTGAGATGTGTCAAGGGACACCCGGATGGAACGAAGTTCAATGCAAAATAGAAAGACGAAACGAAAATATCTGGCTTGCTTTCTATAAGAGAGAGAGAGACAGACAGAGAAAGACAGTTTCTCTGTGTGTCTCTCTCTAACGGCGTGCGCATGTTTCTCTGTCTGTCTCTCTCTAACGCAAAAAGTGTCGTTACAACTTTTCGTGTTAATTTTTTCCGTCTAGCCCCTTTCGCTACGCGCGATAAGGAACTTCGTTCCAATATATGTCGTAAAAACGCTGTGTTCTAATGCGTGGCTGCGAGTAAGGAACGGGCACAACGCGGGTAAAACCGCGCGGTGCATCTAGTAAGAATATATAATTGATATCTAGGCATGTTCTTAATTTATGCACTTAATATTAAGAGGTGTTGCAAAGGATGCGTTTTCGTACGAGCGAAGCGGAGTGGTGCGGATCTCGCATTCAACGCATTGCAGAGATTGGTTTCTTAAGTTTAAGCGAACACTGCTCATTTTGAATTGAAACTAAGTACGTTTCTCTATTTTTTTGGATTGGCATAAAATGTGGACCAATGTCGTCAATTTCCAGCCGAAGACGATTGCTCCTGAAGAGGAAAAAGGTTTAGTGATTTTATTTCATTCTTACCCTATCTCTAAACCTTTTTCCTCTTCAGGAGCAATCGTCTTCGGCTGGAAAATTGACGACATTGGTCCACATTTTGTGCCAATCCAAAATAAATAGAGTATACGGATACACATCTTCTGTGAGCACGGTTCCTATACAGTCGAAACGTCAGATAAAAAAAAACTTGAGAGGTGTCAAGGGACACCCGGATGGAACGAAGTTTATTTATTATCAACAAAAATAATCGTCGCGACACCACACTGTTCAATGCGAAATAGAAAGACGAAACGAAAATATCTAGCTTGCTTTCTATAAGTATGTTTCTCTGTCTGTCTCTCTCTGGCATGCGCAAGTTTCTCTGTCTGTCTCTCTCGCGCATGTTTCTCTGTCTGTCTCTTTCTGGCGTGCGAAAGTTTCTCTGTCTGTCCCTCTCTGGCCTAAAAAATGTCGTTACCATTTTTTCCGTCTAGCCCCCTTTCGCAACGCGCGAATGTAAATTGAAAGCGAAGTGTATCCGTGAACGTAATTTCAATTCAAAATGTTTTTTACATTTTCTGTGCGTTGTGATTGGTCAATTGAGCTCCGCCTTCACAATTTCTAAGCTTTCTGATTGGTCGATGATAAACCGTTCTGCTCCGCTTTTATCAAAACTCATCCTTAGTACCTATTAGTTCTAAAAATAATAATGGTAGAAAAATAATGTGTAATGAAGTATTATATATGTTTTATTTAGTTCCTTGAGCGCCAAAGTAGATCGAATTTATATATTTGGTAGTTTGCAATATGTTGTTTTGTTTAGTATTATTATATTTTAGTTCCCTATTATTAATTTGGTATCACTACAGAGTATAAAATAAAGTCGTCTCTTTTTCGTGTCTGTCACACTGTTTGTCTGTCTGTATGCTTAAATCTTTAAAATTACGCAACGGATTTTGATGCGGTTTTTTGTAATAGGTAGAGTGATTCAAGAGGAAGGTTTTTATGTAAAAAAAATTCCGATATTCCCACGGGAACGGGCACAACGCGGGTAAAACCGCGGGGCGCTGCTAGTATTAGAATAAAAAAAGTTTAAAAATAAACAAATTATTAGAACGTATTTACTTATTCATAAATGCTTATTATCATCATTTTAGTTCTCAAATGGTTTGTCCCTTTCTTACAAACGCTATTTTCCGAAGAGCAAAAGAGACAAAACACTTTGTGACCCCGATTAGTTATGAGCGTTTATGAATAACTAGCAGCGCCCCGCGGTTTTACCCGCGTTGTGCCCGTTCTTGTGGGAATTTCGGGAATTTTTTTACATAAAAACCTTCCTCTTGAATCACTCTACCTATTACAAAAAACCGCATCAAAATCCGTTGCGTAATTTTAAAAATTTAAGCATACAGACAGACAAACAGTGTGACAGACACGAAAAAGAGACGACTTTATTTTATACTACTCGTATGTAGTGATTCGGGTAATGTGTAAAATAATAATATTAATAAGTAGTTCATTTAATATTATCAATTATTAGAAATTATCTGATAATAATTTAGTTTGCGGGGCTTAAGGATGCATTTTTATTAAAGCGGTGCGGAGCTTGATTCACCGAATCACAGCGCATTGTGTATTGTCAAACAACGCATTGACATTGTCAAACAACGCATTGACATTGTCAAACAACGCATTGACATTGTCAAACAACGCATTGACATTGTCAAACAACGCATTGACATTGTCAAAATCACACAGCTCCGCTCCGCTTAGAAACGTGCTCTTATATGATTGGCGACTTTATATGCTTTTCACAAAAAATAATAAATAATATTATGATTTTTTCAGCTAATTTGATTTAATTAGAATTATATATTAAGCTATCCAACGAAACAGGGACAATGTGAAGTCGATTATTAATTTATAAACAAATTACGATTTATTTTGCAGGAGATACTTTAAAATAATTATTATTGTACTTGGTTTAAGAGAATTTAATAATAATAATGTCTTAGTGACGGGTTACATTTTACTTTTGTTAAAGAAAAAAATAACTAAGTAGTAGCAGTGCCCTGCGCGTACTACTTTTACCCGCGTTGTGTCCATTCCTGTGGGAATTTCGGGATGAAAAATAGCCTATGTTATTCGTGGATAATGTAGCTGTCGAATGGTGAAAGAATTTTTAAAAACGGTCCAGTAGTTTTTGAGCCTATTTATTACAACTAAACAAACAAAGTTTTCCTCTTTATAATATAAGTTTAGATATTTACCAAAAAGTATTATTAGTATTGATACAGATATAACCCGTCAATTAAAGACATTATTATAATAATTATTATTTAGCATTATATGAATTAGAAATAATAAATGCCAGTATTTATTAGTTACGGGTGCGTGTAAAGAATTGAATGATTATAATAATAAATTTAATGTGTCGTGACATTTTTGTATTATTTAACTACCCCAGTAGCTGTTCCCGTAGGATATTCGGGATTGCAATAACATCAACCCCCATAAGCAGGCGTGGTGATACACCTCATCCTAGTCATTTTATTTCATTCTTACCCTATCTCTAAACCTTTTTCCTCTTCAGGAGCAATCGTCATCGGCTGGAAAATTGACGACATTGTTAGTTAATTGCGACGGTTAAGCAACGCAGCTCACCCTTCTTGTATGGGTGGCCGATAGTGGCATTTCTATCTGAGCGCAACCGTGCTTCGGAGGGCACGTTAAATTGTCGGTCCCGGTAGTTTCAATCGTTAGACCATGTCGGAGGCCTTTAGGCGGTCTAAAAACTCCGACACGAGGGTTGGCCACTGACCTTCTCGGACTTCCTTTTTTTACAGAGTACGCGATCGCGAACGTGCAGTGTCAGTACGACAGCGGGTCGGAGGAGGAGCGCCGCGGGCCGCCACTCGACCATACGTACGGCGCGCGCGACGAGCCGCCCGCCTTCGTCATACCGGTAACTACGGCTGCAGTGAACTAGTAGATGGCTGCAGTCGACTCTTGGGTGGGTGTAGTGAACTTGTACATGACTGCAGTCGACTCATGGGCGGGTGTAGTGAATTTGTAGATGGGTACTGTCGACTCTTGGGCGGGTGTAGTGAACTTGTAGATGACTGCAGTTGACTCTTGGGTGGCTGCAGTGAACTAGTACATGGCTGCTGTCGACTTTTGGGCGGGTGTAGTAAATTTGTAGATGGCTGCAGTTGACTCTTTGGCGGCTGCAGAGAACTACTACTTACATGGCTGCAGCTTCTATAAAATTTTAGTTTGATGGTTTCTGCTGACATACATCGCAATTCCGAACCATTTTCTTATACATATATTTAAATACTAATAGTTTCACACCTCATTCTAATTATTGTATTACAGACGAAACCAATCCAGTCAATCGGTCAGTTCGACTCGCGCGCGAAGATTATGACGCTGGCGCCGGGATTCAGCACAGTCAACGTGATCCACGTGGGTGACCAGCCGCCCAACATGGTGAGGACGCAGTTACTGGGAGACTACTACTGTATCTATACTTAATATTATAAAGCTGAAGACTTTTTTTGTTTGAACGCGCTAATCTCAGAAACTACTAATCTAGTGGTATGTGAGACTGAGGTCCCAGGTTCAATTCTCGGGTCGAGCGAAAAACATGTTTCCTACTTCAAACACGGCTCGGGTTTGAGATCACCAACCCGTTAGTCAAGCGTGGTGATTACGATGTCCTCCTCACTGTACTGATATCTTCTGTGATGTGAGAGGCCTTAGCCTAGCAGTAGGACATACAGGCTAACCGCCATTCATAAACGATATTTAACTTAAACAGTGATATAAGTTGTTTTGTCTCTTTCGCTCTTTGACAAATAGCGTATGTAAGAAAGAGACAAACCATTTGATAGCTAAAGTGCTGATAGCGTGTATCTATACTAATATTATAAAGAGGTAAAATTTGTAAGTTTGTTTGTTTGTTTGTATGTTCGAGGTAATCTCAGGAATTATCAGTCCGGTTTGCATAATTCTTTTTGTACTAGATAGCCACATTCAACGGGAAGGTTATAGGCTATTTTTCATCCCGAAATTCCCGCGGGAACGGGTACAACGCGGGTAAAACCGCGGGGCGCTGCTAGTGAATAATACTTTTGTACTGACCGACAATTTAGTGACCAACTTGACGTACCCGCAGCCAATGCCGTCGGTATCGGAGTCGAGCCTGAACCGGCGCATCCGGCGCAGCGAGTCGGTGTTGCGGCAGGCCGCCGACTGCGTGTCGCGAGGCAGCACCTTTCAGACGGTGTCGGAGCAGTTCAACATCCCCATATCAACTATCCGGTAACTACTTCACTACATAGTATAAAACAAAGTCGCTTTCCGCTGTCTGTTCCTATTTATGCTTAGATCTTTAAAACTACGCAACGGATTTTGATGCGGTTTTTTATTAATAGATAGAGTGATTCAAGAGAAAGGTTTATATGTATAACAATTCCCGAAATTCCCACGGGAACGCTCAACGCGGGTAAACCGCGGAACGCTAGTATAATGATATTCCTATAATGATATTCTTTACGTATTCCAGATTCTTCATGGCCCGGAAAGGAATATTACCGCGTAGACGGCGCGGCCGAAGTACGCAGGTAATACCACCCATACAAGATACAGTAAATCACTAGCACCGCCCCGCGGTTTTACCTGCGTTGTGCCTGTCCCGCCGCAAAGTATTAGGGCCTGTTCAGACAGAGAAACATGCGCGCCGCGCATGTTTCTCTGTCTGTCTGTCTCTCTCTCATGCTGGGGCTCCATAAGCGGGCGAAGATTCGTGTCGCGTTGTAGAAAGCAAGCATTTTCGTTTCGTCTTTCTTATTTCGCATTGAACAGTGTGATGTCGCGACGAATTTTTTTGTTGATAATAAATAAACTTCGTTCCATCCGGTTGTCCCTTGACAGGTGACAAAGTTTTTTTAAAAATTGTATCTTTTATCACTCCAGGCCCGCACTTCCGCCAGCCCGGAGCCCCCGTTCCATATGCAGCACTACAAACTACCCGCAACTCTGGCGCTGAAGACGGACGACGAAGACGACGCCAACGTGTAGCCTTATCCCGCGGGAAAATGGGGATAACTGGGTTAAACGTATGGGGACATGAGTCGAGATACAATGAAAATAGGTTTTTATGTGTTATGAAGGATTTTCCCGTGAGAAATGTGGGATAACGTGTCTGTTTAGTTGTATGAGTTTCATAGAACCTGTTGTATAGTAATTTAGATTTTTCCTATGGTAAATGTGGGGGAAATCCTGTGTAAACAAATTCGGGATAAATCACGAAAACATCTGCAATAAGACATGTTGTAATAAGGCTTTATTGTACAATGTATTATTATCCCGCGGGAATTTCGGGATACAACACTAATATATAGGCTGCCATTAATAAGTATTTAGACAGGCTAACAGTACTGAGTTTTATTGTAGGAAAATTGGGATAAACTTTGTTAACTGAGCGAGTTTACACGCTACTAGTTGGCGAGTTCAATAGCCAAGCAACGTTCGAGAGACTGTTACAGACCGAACGTTACGAGGCATAACGTAACATTCGCAACGAGCAGCGAGTAAGTATGACTAAACAATGTTAAATCATTGCGATTGCTAAGAAACGTGCAGTTCGGCCCCTACTTGGATGGGAGGCCGATAGTGGCATTTCTATCTGAGCGCTACCGTGCTTCGGAGGGCACGTTAAGCAGTCGGTCCCGGTTGTTTCACTCGTCAGAGCATGTCGTCCTTTAGCCGGTCTAACAACTCCGACACCAGGGTTGGCCGCTGACCTACTCGAATGAGTGAATGAATGAACAATTGTTACACAAAGAGCCGCTCGGTGCTCGCTGCTCGCCGTGTAGCCGAACTGACTGCACGCTGTAACACATTACATTACGTCTTGTTTGTCACGATTGCTTTCTATTTAACTCGCCAGCTCGCTAGTAAACTAGCTGCGTTAAAAAGATAATGGAAAAGCTAATGTGTCTAATTTTATTTAGTACTTGCTTTTGTATATATTAGCGTTAGTGCGTTAGTGTAGAGACATGCCTTTTATTAATAGCATTATTTTTGTCCCGTGATTTTTATACTTTTTATCTAAAACCATAATCAATATTAGTATTATTAATAAATTTTACTCTTATCACTGCACTCTGAGACCTCATAAAAGTTGACAATTTACTAAAGGTATCAGACGGTTCATTTTTCGTTCATTCCCATGTTTGACATCAGGTTCAATCTTCGTTCGGATTGAACACGCAAGTGCGTCTTTCACTCAGTGACAACTGACAGTAAAGTGAAACAAAAAATCCGAATGAATTCATTAGTGAACCTATTCGACGATCTGTCATTCGCTATGCTTATGATTCATTTCCATTGTGATTGAATTAAACTCTACGGGATATTGAAATAAACTGAAAATGACTCCGTAATTCCAATAATGAACGTGGAATGAAAGATTAATGAAGTATAGGTACATTTATGTGACCATTCACTCGAGAGAACCGTCTAATTCCATATTGTTTTTTTTTGTTAAAGCGAACACAATGCATTTTGAATTGTAACTACGTTAACGGATACACTTCGCTTTTATTTTACATTTTTATCTGACGTTTGACATTTCACTGACGTAATCTTTCATTATTTAAATGTCAAACAGTCATTGACCTCTCCGAGTCGTGTTACGTATCTGAGTGAGACGTCTCTGAGTGCGGTGACCAGCGAACAATTATCAGTTCAGTATTATGACGATGCAATGCAGCTACAAGTACATCTACCTATACTAATTGTATAATTAAGATGAAGAGTTTAATTTTGTGTTTGTTTGAACGTGTTTATCTCAGAAACTACCAATCCAATTTTAATAATTCTTTTTGTATTTGATAGCCACATTCAACGGGAAGGTTATAGACTATTTTTCATCCCGAAATTCCCACGGGAACGGGCACAATGCGGGTAAAACCGCGGGGTGCTGTTAGTATGATAATAAAGCTGAAAGTTTAATTATTGTTTGTTTGAATGCGATAATCTCAGAAACTACCAATCCGATTTGAATAATTATTTCTGTATTCGATAGCCACATTCAACGGGAAGATGATTGTAGATTACCGCGTTCAAACAGAATATCAAACTCATCAGTTTTATTGTATTAGTGAAGATGGTCGCGATGTGATTGGGATGTCACTCGAACAATATCATGAACCAACAGCGCCCCGCGGCTTTACCCGCGTCGTGCCCGTTCCCGTGGGAATTTCGGGATTTAAAATAGCTTATAACCTTCCCGCTGAATGTGGCTATCCGTTAGAAAAATAATTATACAAATAGGATTAGTAGTTCCTAAGATTAGAGCCCTTAACAAACAAACAAAGTGAGAATTTTTTCCTCTTTATAATAATAGTAAGTATAGATAGTATACAAGCAGTCACTGTGACTGTTCCATTATTTATAGAAAAAGTGCCATTCATGTAGAGAGCGGCGAACCGAACACGAACGAACGTGTTACTGTAACAACTAGCAGCGCCCGGGAATCGAACCGGCTATAATACGGTAATAAGTCAAAAAAATAATTACAAGTTAAAAAGCCTCAGCCGCAAAAAGCTGCTGGACCGAATTTTACCAAATATAGCTAAGAACCATCGCAAGCAAACTGGCTTTCAAATAACAAAACCGCATCGAAATCGGTCCATCCATTTGAGAGCTACGATGCCACAAACACACACAATGTTCTTAAAAACTACTGAACGGATTTTCACACAGTTTTCACCAACACATAGAGTAATTCAAGGCATAGTGTAGGGCCACATCTGCGGAACGTACGGCGCCGAACCTTCCGCTAAATACGCTCGTAGTGTATTTCAAGTTATCTATGACACATCAGTACGCGGCGTAATTTCGACTGATGTGTCATAGAGCGGAAGGTTCGGCGCCGTACGTTCCGCAGATGTGGCGCTACACTAAGGTCTGTGACTATGTTTCACGCCACAATTCCCACAGGAACGGGCACAACGCGGGTAAAACCGCGGGGCATTGCGTCTTCATATATATATATATATATAATTCCTGTGCGTTGTTAGTCGGTTTCGCTCGTGCGTCGCGTTAGTTCGTAGAGGTATAGAGCCGGCGTGAGCTAGTGGAATAAATACCTTATTTTCAGTACAAGAGAGTTTTATTTAACTACATAATATGTCTTTCTAAATCTGACTTAGATAACACTAACGCCTCATTCGTACGAGCGCTTTATTAACGCGGGAACTCAGAATACAGAAAGAACGGGAAGTTGCAATAGAGCATGAAACTCTATTGCAACTTCTATTTCAGCAGATTAATTTGAAGTTTTCGTGCTTCGGAGGGCACGTTAAGCCGTCGGTCCCGGTTACTTTCTACGGATAGTAGTCGTTACATGAGCCATGTCACAGGCCTTTGGCGGCTCAATAACTCTGACACCAGGATTGGTCAGGTTGACCGTCCACTCGATGATGATGATTAATTTGACGTTTCATGCTCTCTTCCCAATACTTAAAATTCAAAGTATAACGACACAGTTTTTTAACGCGCGTTGATAGAGCGCTCGTATGCAAGAGGCCTTAGCCCCAATATCACCGTTTCAATTTGGAACCACGATCAACGGAACTTGTTTTAGTGAATCAGTTTTGAAGTATTGATCTTAGTTTAGCTCTTGAACTAGGATTAAGGTGATTGATCGAGTTCATTTGTAATGGTGAAACTGGGCTTGCACAAGCATTCCTAGTTATACAGCGCCTGAATATACTATCCAACTAATATTATAAATGCGAAAGTTTGTGAGGATGTATGTATGTATGTTTGTTACTCTTTCACGAAAAAACTACTGAAGGGATTTGGATGAAACTTTACAGTAATATGAGTTATATTTCGGAATAACACATGGGATACATTTTATCCCGAAAATCCTGCGGGGACGGGCACAACGCGGGTAAAGCCGCGGGGCGGTGAGTGTACCTTCATGAATTAACAAGTAAAGTTTTTAAACATCGAAACACCTGTTTATATTAAGCGGCTGGCCAGATTTTTACCAAATGTAGCTAAGAACCATCACAGGGAAACTGGGTGTTAAATAAAGAAAATCTTATCAAAATCGGTCCATCTGTTTGGGAACTACACATACATACACACACAAACAAGACATGACCAAATTCAACCCCTCTTTTGCATCGAGGGTCAATAATCAAAATATCTTATCTACTAAGGGTCGCACTCCACCATTGCTAAGCACTTAGCGTCGCGTAACTCTGGCGGGGTGGAAGCCACCCTAAACTCCCTCCCCTTCAAGGAACTTGTTAATGAAACTCCACGTGTCGTATCAACATTGTATTATCACTACACCTGACAGTAACAGACAATTTACATACAAAGAAACACAACTATGACAATAAATTACAGGCGCGTGACGTCACTCCGGCTCGCGACACGTTTTGAACCAATCATTAATCTAACATATACAGACACATCCATTATTACCAAGTCCTGAGCGAGCGTGTGACGTCACAATGGCGGCCGCGGCCATCGAGACAACGCTTCCCATTTAGAGTTTGTGTCAAACGAAAGATTTGCACTTGGTTTCTGTTTTTTCTATTTTCTGCGTGATTTTACCTGAAACGAGATATTGTGCTGTTAACAAACTGTGTGTGTGTGAGCGATAAATAATTAGATGTGAGCGATGAATAATAGGTTGTGAGCCATGACTAATATGATATGGTGTGAGCTATGAATGATATTCTAATATTAACAAACAATTTATACGTGTGAGCTAGAATAATTAGATGTGAGCGATGAATAATAGAATGTGAGCTATGACTAATATGGTGTGAGCTATGAATGATAGAGTTAAAAATGATATGAGGCACAAATAGCACGATACCCGCCACTCGCCTACAAGAAGTAGGCGCCGATGCCGAACTGCAGCGGCGCCTGCATGCGGTCGTGCGGCTCGGCGCGCAGCGGCAGCACGTAGTTGAGCTCGAGGCGCGCGGCGCGGCCCAGGCGCAGCGCCAGGCCCAGCCCCGCGGCCG
This sequence comes from Cyclophora albipunctata, assembly GCA_963082685.1. Lineage (NCBI taxonomy): Eukaryota > Metazoa > Arthropoda > Insecta > Lepidoptera > Geometridae > Cyclophora > Cyclophora albipunctata. Next base: position 3,205,763 of record OY720142.1, read on the forward strand.
CGCGCGCGCCGGCCGCCGCCTGGCGCGCGTCGCCGCCCACCCAGCCGCCCGTCACGAAGGCGTGCGAGCGCGCCAGCCCGCCCAGCGCGCCGCCGCGCACGAAGGGCAGCGGCGCGAACACGTGCGCCGCGCCCGCCCAGTACAGCGCGCCGCCCGCCGCCAGCGAGTCGGCGCGCGGCCCCAGCCCGCGCGGCGCGAACCCGCGCACCGACGTCGGCCCGCCCGCGTACAGCCGCTCGGCCGGGCCCGCGCCGAACGCCGAGTGCAGCGCGCCCAGCGCCACGCCCAGCTGGAACACCTGCGCCCCCCGTCACCCCGCGATCATATGTTGCGCGTGATAAATAGTATGGTTTGAGTTATTAAAGTAAAATCATTGATGTATACAATTTAAAGAGTAGGTCCAAAAACGTTGCCTTGAGGTACACCAAAAGCTATATTTGTTCTATATTGTATTATTAATTTCACTACGAAATGAAACCAAACATAAAATAAAACATAAACATTTGTTCCCAACAATTTTATTTTTTATTCAAAGAAATCTTTCGAGGGCTCCGTGCACAAGACGTCGCATCTTGCTAAAACGCGGTATCGTTTGACGGTACGATGTCGTATCGTGGTTATTTACGGCGCGCAAGCGACACAACATTGCGACGACGGTATTGGACAGAATAGGTCTAATGCTGAGGACACACGGCGACACTTGACATTAGACACTCAATGTATACATCGAATGTCTGTGTGTGTCCACTGCCGCGACACTTAGTTGCAGTTGTTGTGGCAATGTCTGTCGGTGTCTGTGTTGCAGCCGTGGAGACAGGTCGTGCGCAGTGTCCGACACAAGTGTCGCGAATTTCGAACTTGCGCGAAATTTTTAGCTAGACCAATAACCGACCAAATTTTCATGGCGAGGAAATGTACCACACTGAATTGCAGTGTCTCCGTGTAGACAGCTAACCACACATAACCGGGACATTAAAATGTTTACACCGATGTCGACACAAAAATTTGCTTACCATGAGGACGCAATCTACACTAGTGTCGACATTTGTGATGAGTGTCAGTGTCGCCGTGTGTCCTCAGCATAAGAAATAGACTAAAGGTGCGTTTGGTTATGACAATGCACTGTGATTGGTGATTCCGGCACCGCTCCGCTTCTCCGGAAACGCACCCTAACACACAATGTTGCTGTGACATACGGACGGACATTCAGACGTGGCGAATCGTATGTATATTAAAAAAAATATAAATAAATCTTATAATCTATGTTTATTGTTTATATTTGCAGTGTTTTGTATAAGTTGTAAAAATAAATTAAAATTTTCGCATATCATGTGATTTTTGGTATTCCGGAACTCTAAAAAACATTTCAAAATCTAGGAAAAAAATGTTGAATCCTAAAAATTTACGGTTGACCTAATCGGAAAAAAGGCGATAATGCTTCTCAAAATCTATCCAGTTCTAAAAAAGGCGGCTATTCTTGTCAAAACCTAAATAAAAAGTAATAAAGTGCACCCTCTCCGCAGTCGCTTATCCTACTATCATAAATGCGAAAGTTTGTGAGGATGTATGTATGTTTGTTACTCTTTCACGCAAAAACTTCCCCACGGATTCGGATGAAACTTTACAGTAATATAGGTTAAACATGAAAATAACACATGGGATACATTTTATCCCGAAATTCCGGGAACGGGCGCGACTAGTCTCTCGACACGGTATACGCACCACGTCTTCAGTGATGGGCGTGTTGTGCTGTGCCTTCAGTTCGTTCTTGAGGTAGGCCACGCCGCCGCCCAGCCCGCACACCTCGCTCGTGAACTGCACGTACGTCCCACGCGTGGGGAAGATGGGCTCGTCGCGGTGGTCGATGGTCACTATGTGCCGGAGGATGGACTTCATCTGAGGGCCTGCGGAGCGTACGTGTGTCAATATGTGTGCGAAAAATGTTTCCTTGCCAACACACAAAAAGTCCGCCAGCAACAAAAAGTACCCCAGTATCAAAAAGTCCCCCAGACACAAAGTCCTCCAGATACAAAAAAGTCCCCCCGACACAAAAAGTCCCCCATACACAAAAAAGACCCCCAAACACAAAAAGTCCCCCATACACAAAAAGTCCCCCAGAGACATAAAGTCCCCCCCCCCACTCACCACTGCTTTCCCTCACTTTGAAGCTGGTGGTCTTGGACAACACCGACATGTCCCGCACCAGTCCCTCCCACTGCACGTTGTGTGACGTCTGCAATACATACAGTAAATAAGTTCGCGTAGGTCAGCGGCCAACCCTGGTGTCGGAGTTGTTAGACCGGCTAAAGGAAGACATGCTCTGACGATTGAAACAACCGCAAATAACAAGCTATATGTTAGCTACAAGGTTCAAGCTACAACTCACCGCGGGCGATGTTTTGAAGGCGGCGTCGAGCAACAGGCCCCGGTCGAGCAGCTTATACCCAGACCACGGGTACTCTTGGTTCTGCTGGTACACGGAGGCGGAGATGCTGCGGACACACCGGAGGGTCACTGACGGGGGTCATTTGGAGATGTGTGTGGGTTATTTGGAGATTTGTGTGGGTCATTTTGAATAAATGTTGCTACAGATACACTGGCGGGTCACTTACAAGGGTCATTTGGAGATGTTTGAAGACGTGTATGGATCATTTGGAAAAAAAGCTACTGCGGGACACACCGGTGGCTCAAATACGTGTATAGGGATGATATAGGGAATACATGGAGATGTGTGTGGGTCATTTTGCTCGTATGAATGTGTGTGACTCACGTGGGCTGCAGATGTCGGTGCGGCAGCGGCTTGGCGGCCGTGACGCTGAAGTTGGATGAGGAGCGGTGGCCCAGGCTGTACTCCGCCGACACGCGCTCGCCGCGCCCCCATACGTTCGGCAGCTTCATGCCTGCCGCACACAGTGGTGTGACACAACTCACAGTGGTGTGACACAACTCACAGTGGTGTGACACAACTCACAGTGGTGTGGCACACCTCACAGTGGTGTGGCACATCTCACAGTGGTGTGACACATCTCACAGTGGTGTGACACACCTCACAGCGGTGTGGCACATCTCACAGTAGTGTGACACACCTCACAGTGGTGTGACACAACTCACGGCGGTGTGACACAACTCACAGCGGTGTGGCACATCTCACAGTGGTGTGACACATCTCACAGTGGTGTGACACAACTAACAGCGGTGTGGCACATCTCACAGTGGTGTGACACAACTCACAGCGGTGTGGCACATCTCACAGTGGTGTGACACATCTGACAGTGGTGTCAGCCTGTAATGTCCCTCTGCTGGGCAAAGGCCTCTCATCTCACTGGAGTTATCAGTACAGTGTGGAGAATGTCGTAATCACCACGCGTCTACTGCGGGGTGGTGATCTCAAACCTGAGCAATGCTTGAAAAGTAGGAGACATTTATGCGCTCGACACGGGTATTGAACCCGAGGACCTGTCACCTGGGTGAAAATCGCCCCCAACCCTTAGAAATATTTTCTAAGGGTCTCCGTTTCTACCCTTGAAACTATTTACACCTATATCCAAATCATTTCACTCACCAACGACCAGGTTCCCTTCGTTCTCGCTCACCATCGTGTTCACTCCGCCTACCACGCGAGACAGCTCGTTCACTTGAAACGTCACCTGTCAAACGAGAGCTGTCATCAGTGACAGTGAATGAATGAGTGACAGGTGAAAGGTAGAACTGTCAAGTGTGAATTATGCCAAGTCAGTCTAAAGTCTGGGATTTATTTTAATGTGATAGATATTAATTGTAAACATAACATTCAAAATAATGTAAATTAAATCTGGGAGTCATTGCGTATCTCATTTGTATTCAACTAGCCGCGCCCCGCGCTGTTACCAGCGTTGTACCCGTTCCCGCGGTAACTTCAGGATAAAATGTATCCCATGTGTTGTTCAGATATATGTCCTATATTACTGTAAAGTTTCATCAAAAATCGTCCCGTAGTTTTTTCGTGACAATAACAAACATATATCCATCCATTCTCTCAAACATGCGCATTTATAATATACTAGCAGCGCCCCGCGATTATACCCGAATTGTGTCCGTTCCTGTGGGAATTTCGGGAATTTTTATACATATAAACGAACCTCTTGAATCACTCTATTAAAAAAACTGCATCAAAATCCGTTGCGTAGTTTTAGAGATCTAAGCATACATAGGGACAGACAGCGGAAAGCTACTTTGTTTTATACTATGTAGTGAAGTAGAATGTACCTACCTCTAACCCTTCGGGTGTGGCGCCGGGCCCGGACGACACGTCGATGAAGACGCCGATGTCTCGGAAACAACCGAGGTTGTCAAGCGTGCGGCGGACCTGAAACATGTGCGAAATATATAACATACCGGCAGCACCCCGCGGGTTTACGCGGCATGAAAAATACCCTATAACTTTACTGATGAATGCGGCTATCCGTCGCAAAAAGAATTATTCAAATCGGGCTGGCAGTTCCTGAGACTATCCTCGCTAACATACAAAGTTAGAAACTTTACCTTTTGATAATCTTTATACACAAAAATTACGTGTCACGTTGTTCGTCCGCGATGGACTCCTAAACTACTGAACCGATTTTAGAATTGACTAGCAGCGCCCCGCGGTTTTACCCGCGTTGTGCCCGTTCCCGTGGGAATTTCGGGATTTTTTTACATAAAAACCTTCCTCTTGAATCACTCTACCTATTACAAAAAACCGCATCAAAATCCGTTGCGTAATTTTAAAGATTTAAGCATACAGACAAACAGACAAACAGACACGAAACAGAGACGACTTTATTTTATACTATGTAGTGATTCGCACACCGTGTGCTGTTTGATCCAACTTGAAAGATAGGATAGCTTACATCTCAATGTATAGTAATGGGTGGTCCACCCCTTAATTTGTATATGGCAAAACAACGTTTGCCGGGTCAGCTGATACTATATAGTATGGATTTTTATTTGACGTTTCGGCTCCTTTACAAGAACCGTGCTCACAGAAGAAACATTTTAAGTAACCAGTAAGGCGGTTACTGTTTAAAGCGTCGTCCCCAGTAGGAATAATTTGTCGAGCGACATGTTACCCCGGGGACATCGGGCGATGTCGGACGACATTAGCCGCGTACCCACCTAGCGCACAGTGTGTGTTAGGTGGGTACGGTTATGTTTTGGCTCGCGCGCGAAGCTAGGAAAATAGCTGCAGCTGAATATACACGACTTATGATGGCTCAGCCTGCCTCGCGAGGCGGCCTCGTGTAAATTGAACAAAACTACTGAGGCTGGCTCGCAAGCCATGGCTCGCGAGCCTGTGCGCTAGGTGGGTACGCGGCTATTGTCGAACTTCTCCCTTGTCGCGCAGTCGATGAAGAGTAGTGACAGAGTGTGGACGTGCGTGCAACCTGCGACAATGTGGTCGAACGACGTAGTGCCGCACTGTACAACACTACCTCTACCGGAGACATGATAGGTTCGACTGAACTGATGTGGACGGGGACAAGATATCGGCCGACGTGGGGCGATGTAGGGCGACATCGCCCGATGTTGCCGGGGACACATGTCGCTTGACAAATGTTCGTAGTGGGGACTCAGTTTAAGCCTATTGGAGTCTGATCTTCCTTACCTTATGAGCTCTCAGTATGACATCTTCAAAATCAGTGGCGTGGAAGAGGTCGTCAACCGCGAGGCGCACGATATCGTCTTTCGTGCGTTTTAGACCGTCCACGTGCACTCGGTCAACGCGCGCCTGGCGGTGGGTTAACAAGTCAAGTAAAGTAATGTCCCACTGATGGGCAAAGGCTTATCTCATCAAATTATCTAATTATCTCATCTCACTGAAGATCAGTATATGAGGAGGTATAGGCGTAATCACCACGCTTGCCAAATGCAGGTTGGTGATGTCAAGCTCTCTCTTTTTCCTCTTATAGAAGGAATTATTCTTGGTTGGAAATTTTACCTCATTGATACAGTTTTGAATTGTAACTACGTTAACGGATACACTTCGCTTTTATTTTACACTAGCAGCGCCCCGCGATTTTACCCGCGTTGTACCCGTTCCCGTGGGAATTTCAGGTTGAAAAGTAGCCTATAACCTTCCCCTTGAATGTCGCTATCCATTACAAAAATATTTATTCAAATCGGACCAGTAGTTCCTGAGATTAGCGCATTCAAACAAACAAACTTTGCAGCTTTATAATATTAGTGTAGATTTTTATCTGACGTTTTGACCCCTTTACAGGAACCGTGGTCACAGAAGACTCTGAACACAGTTCCTGTAACTTAGTTTCAATTCAAAATGAGTAGTGTTCGCTTGATCTTAAGAAACGATTCCTTATTATTACAGATCTGAACTCTTAAAAAGAGTGTATAAGAATATATTGATAGTGATTCTAAGGTGGACAATGAGTATGTCCTCACCCGGACCCCGTTGAGCCTGATGGTGGGCTTGGAGATAGGCTGCTCGTCCATCTCCGATGCGTCGTCAAACTCGAACAGGCCATCCCGCGGCGACGGGGGCTCCACTGACTGCAACGCACACATATAGACAGAAACATACAGTCAAAGTAAACGTAAACGTAAAAGTAAAAGTAAGTTCGCGTAGGTTGTGGCCAACCCTGGTGCCGCATCAGAATCAGTTGCATTGTTTTAAAGATCTAAGCATACATAGGGACAGACAGACTGCGGAAAGTGTCTATGTAGTGATTTAAAAGCATTTCCTGTGTTCTTTACCTTATAGCTTACTCCACCTTTAAGTAAGAGTCATAGTCAAAATATTTTTTAGTTTGGTACAAAAGAGGCATGTTGAAAGAAAATAAACAAATCTTCCCAAAATATCATTTTATGTCTTAAGACTCTTTCCAGCCGTGGAACAGTACTACAGGCTCAAAATAATACAAAGATGTGATTTCAGACCAAAAAGTTTATAACAAAACAATACTCCTTGCTGGAGTAAGACCCTCCTCTTTTAGAAGTTGGTTTATGATAGTATTTAGATAAAATAAATAATAAAGGCCGAAGCTGTGAAGAGCGATACAATTATTAAGAAATTAATAGTAGCCTTGTTAACGAAGACGTGCGGAAAATATTTAAATGAAGTATTTTTTTGGTTTTCATTAAAATTTATGTATGAAACATATATATTTTATTAGGTTATGGTAAAACATATTTAAAATATTAGATAAATACTACAATACTTACTTTTGCGTGCACCGTACCCATTTAATTACTTTATTTTATTATTTATAAATCAAAAACAAGGATTTTCTCAAACAATAACTTTATTTTGATTTTGAATTACATAAAAATAAAAATGAATAAATGGGTACTTCGTGACAGCTGATTGGCAATTTGTTTGTTGACATTAAAAGTCATAAGCTGTCAAAGTCATTCTCAAAATTGGCTATATTGTTTTTCTATCACTGTCAAAGTCACGTACGACTCCAAGCAAAAGGTGAATTGTCTGTTGGTTCGTAGTCTGTGGGTGGGGACTGGTATTATTTTTGTTATCTGTGTTTGATATGTTCTGTTGTGCTCTGCTCATGGATTATTATTTTCTTTCATGTTTTAACAAAAATTCTGAATAAAATAAGAAATGGAAGCAAAAAACAGAAGAATAGTAAAGCTATGCAAAGAGTTGGGATGTTGCGATGCGTGTTGCATTCGATATATCGGTTTAAAAAGCCCTGAAGCGTACGAAAACTCCAAGAAATTTATTCGTAAGGTAAACACGCAATTTTACATCACTATCTTGCAGTGGCAGAAAATATTAAGACTTTTTAGGATACAATACGAGTTTATTAACACTTAAAACTATGAACAATTCTAACATTATCTCTAAAACATCTTATAAATCACATTTAAAAAACAATAACAAAAACATAACCTCACTTTTTAATAAAAAAATTTTCAGTACCTAGATGTAAATGTGGCTGAGAAATCTGAAGATACAGCCACAATTGATAAAGAGGTTGAATGCAAAGAGGATGAACCAGAAGGTACCCCAGCTAAGAAAATAAAATTAGATGATGTTTGTGTGAGCTGTTTGGGTATATTACAAGAGAAAACTTGGCCTGCATGCGTGGAAATGGTGAAAAAGACACTGGAGGAGAAACAGTAAGTTTGTAAATCTACTCTTCAACACATTCATAGAACACTAGCAGCGCCCCGCCGTTTTACCCGCGTTGTACCCGTTCCCGTGGGCATTTCGGGATGAAAATTAGATGTTTGATTTTCAGACCTACCCGATATGCACACAAAATATCATGTGAATCGGTCAAGTGGTTGGGTACGGGCCATCGGGTACTATCTTTATATTATATATCTACTGTATGTGTGTATGTCACTGAACTCCTCCTAAACCTCCTCCGGCTGGACCGATATGAATGTTTTTTTTTTAATAATCATAAATAGTACTTATGAATAATGCAGTAAGGCTAAAGTTCGTTTTTGGGATTGAAATATTGAAAGTAATTTAAGTATTATATCCTCGATATACGAATAAACGATTTTTAATTATTTATTTTATTTAAGTGAAATAAATTCTGACTTCCAGGTACAAATGTAAAGCATTCGCCAGTGCGCTGTCGGCGCCTCTGTCGACCATTATACACGAACGTGCCGTCTCACTCACACTCGAAGAGAAAGAGAAGGAATACGATAAATGTAAGAGTCATTACAAGTACTATTGGGTTGTATACACTGACCTCTATTATATAAACACTGGACTGGCTGTTACCATACAAATGACAGCTAATTTTGTGTAGCAATTTGAAGTGCCCCTGCCAGTGTCCCGAGAACTAATTCTGACAAGCAAATAGTACCCCTATTTGCTTGCAGTGAACGTCAAAATAAATTTTAGTCACAGTCGACTTAAGTCATAACTAATTTTAGTTCCATGGACATTCGTATCTGCCTACAGTGGCCTACAGCGCCAAAATGGCGACACTCAAATAGGCACAAAATGATTATGACTGCTGCCTGTCCAGTGTATATAATAGAGGTCAGTGGTTGTTTATGAATGTGTGCTATGAATGTCTGCTACAGATAACTGCTACGAGCGTAAAAAGAAGCTTTTAAAGTGGTGCAGTTTTTTAAGTTGAATAAATTAGTGTCACATTGCAAAACCTCCTATTTTGAAGTTGGTTAATATAACAAACTCTTCAGCTCAACTATATTAGGATACTAGCACCGCCCCGCGGTTTTACCCGCGTTGTGCCCGTTCCCTTGGGAATTTAGGGAATTTTTATACACATAAACCTTCCTCTTGAATCACTCTATCTTTTTAAAAAGACCGCGTCAAAATCCGTTGCGTAGTTTTGAAGATCTAAGCATACATAGCTTCGATCTTATTGATCGAAGATACATAGGGACAGACAGCGGAAAGCGAATTTGTTTTATACTATGTACTCGTAGTGATACATGTTCTCATTTCATTACAGACTGTTTAACTCCTCTGAAAGAAGCTTGGAAGTGGTGCTTCGGGCTGCACCTCGCAGCTGATATATGCATGGAAATGGAATCTGGGGCTGTCGCTCCCCTGCTCATCACACTCATCATTGAGTATGGGCCGGAGGCAGAGGTGGGTGTAACACAGTTTTAAAAGTTGAAACCTTCCCTGAATAACGACAATTATTTCAAAATCAGAATCAACTAAATCGGTCCAGCCGCTCTCGAGTTTTAGAGTAACAAACCACGATTGATTTTTATATTATAACTAGCAGCGCCCCCACGATTTTACCCGCGTTGTGCCTGTACCCGTGTGAATTTCGGGATGAAAACTAGCCCATAACCTTCCCGTTGAATGTGGCTATCTATTACAAAAAGAATTATTCAAACCGGACTGATAATTCCCGAGATTACCTCGAACATACAAACAGACTTACGAATTTAACCTCTTTACAATATGAGTATAGATACATTGTATCATCCCGCAGGAGATATCCCACCTCAGGGCCCTTTACCCTTCCCCGTTCCCCCGCGGCGCGGCGACGCGGCGCGCGGTCGAGGCGGCGGCCGCGCAGCTCACGCGCGCACAGTGGGACGCCATGCCCACGCGTGGGGAGTGGGCCCGGTGCGCGTCCGTGCAGGCGCTGCATGTGCCGCTGTACTTGGGTGGCAGGTTGGTAGATATAGATGCTTCGAATTTTTTTTGTGATAGCTTTTTGAGAGTATTTTTTGGATAGGCTAGTTTCCGCAAAGAATTTGAAAGATTGAAGTTTCTAATAATCACTACATAGTATAAAACAAAGTCGCTTTCCGCTGTCTGTCCCTATGTATGCTTAGATCTTTAAAACTACGCAACGGATTCTGACGCGGTTTTTTTAAATAGTCATTCAAGAGGAAGGTTTATATGTATAAAAATTCCCGAAATTCCCACGGGAACGGGCACAACGCGGGGCGCTGCTAGTTAATTATAATACAGAGATATCGAAATGTCAAATCATTTATCGTAATATACAAGGACTATTTATAATTTTAGGAAATAAATTCGACGGAATTTTATTAAATCACGTGACAGTGAGTGAACGACAATCGGGACACATGACGTCACTCCGTCACTTCTATACATATTTAAGAGGTGCTGTGACATTTTCGAAAAAAATATTTCGTAAATTGCATAAATTTACTTAAATAATTAAATTTTTCTGTCATACTGTACTTCATCAGTGGGATGAGAGGCCATTGCCCAGCAGTGGGAATAACCAATACTCACTTCTACAGGTACATCAAAACGAGCCGCACTTTGCCCCAGACGCCGTGGATTTTGGAGGGAAAACGTATAATGGAGTCCTCTGTACAGGAGATCATATTTGAACCAATAGCCGAGGCGTACGGGTGAGTTTGGTGATAGGGCAGCACTGAGCCCTGAGCTCCAGTCTATACCTAAACTAGCCCCGCGGTGTACCCGTTCCCGCGGGAATTTCGGGATTAAATGTATCCCACATGTTATTCTGATGTATAACCTATATTACTGTAAAGTTTCATCCAAATCCATGCAGTAGTTTTCGTCTGAAACGGGAACAGACAAGACGCAGGTACCGCGGGCGCTACTAGTAATATTATAGTGTAAGTTTGCGAAGACGGATGTATGTATGTTGGTTGCTGTCACGCAAAAACTACTGAACGGATTTGGATTAAACTTTACAGTAATATAGTTTATACATCAGAATAACACATGGGATACATTTTATCCCTAAATTCCCGTCATAACGGAGTGGTGTTGCAGGATCGGGGCGGAGCGCCTGAAGTTCATGTCGGCGGGCCGCGAGGACGTCGACGTGCGCTGCCTCGGGAACGGCCGGCCCTTCGCTGTCGAGGTGAGCCTGAGGCACCGACCTCAGGAGCGCCCCTGAGGCGCCGACCTCAGAAGCGCCCGAGAAACCAACCTCAGGAGCGCCTCATAAAAATATTTTTTTTTCAGATCACAGACCCGCGTAGAGAGCTATCCGCCGATGAACTGAAAACGGTTTGTGAGAACATCACCAAAAGTGGCTCAGTGCGAGTGTACACGCTCGTTCACGTCACTAAGGAGCGGTTAGCCGACTTGAAGAAAGGCGAGGAGACCAAGGAGAAGACGTACGAGTTGCTATGCATCAACTTGGATACAGACGTGAGTTAAATTTTAACATTAACCGACTGTACTTAAATAAAGTGTATAAAACAAAAAATCATTTATTGCTTTAAACTTAAAGTACAAGGGCAAAAGTTTCAGAATATCTTAAAATTAGCAAATGGAGAAGGCTCAGCATGTGCTGCCCGGAGTACCTACACTGCTCCAGGCAGCGCTGGTTTTCAGCCACGCCTTTTCATTGTGTTCACAACATTGACGTAAAATAACATAGAATATTAATTATATCTGTACTAATCCTACTAATATTCAAATGCGAATGTTTGTAAAGACCCTAAAATCTCCTCAATCTAAATCCTAACAAATATTATAAATGCTAAAGTAACTCTGTCTGTCTGTTGTGCTTTCACGCCAAAACTACTGAACCGATTTGAACGAAATGTCAGCGGGCGCTGCCGCTGGCGCCTGCGCGCGTGTCGGTGTCGCAGCGCACGCCGCTGCGCGTGCTGCACCGGCGCTCGCTGGCGCGCCGCACGCGCGCGCTCAGCGTGGCGCCGCGCGCCGTGCCCGGCCACCCCGCGCTCTGCGTGCTCACCGTGCGCGCGCAGGCCGGCACCTACATCAAGGTACCACACTCACTTACATCATCTACGTTCATTCATCCTGAGAGATTTTATGTCTCTCTCTCCATTCAAATTTCATACAAAACGCTTGGAAATAAAGTGCCTTTTAAATCCGTCGTCCATTTACATGAGGCCTGCGCCCTTGATATCACGAAATATATCTTGTTGAAGGCTCAATGTCTTCGAAAGTACCTATACGCTAGACCTGCTGCAGGCTACATTAAGTGTGTGTGTTGCAGGAGTGGGCGCACGGCGAGGCGGGGCGCTCGGCGCCGGCGGCGGCGGCGCTGGGCGCTCCGCTCGACATCCTGGCGCTCGACCTGCGCGAGGTACACCTCGCGTGGCCCTAGACACCTCGCTACACACGGCACGTCACTACAAGCAACACATCTCGCGCGGGCTTAGAGCATCCGTGTATATCCGAAACAACGCGGGGCCGAGACGGTGGCCCTGGGGTACACCGCACATCACACGGATGTTATAACAGCGCCGGTGCGGCATTTTGGAAAATAACTGTAAATTTGTCGAAAGAATGTTTGTTTTCTAATTATTCACGTTAATTATAAGATGTTTAAGTTTAAAGCTGAGTCCTCAGTAGGAACATTTGTCAAGCGACATGTCTCCCCGGAGACATCGGGCGATATCGCCCTACATCGCCCGATGTCTTGTCTCCGTCCACAGTTCAGTCGAACCTATCAAGTCTCCGGGAGAGGTAGTGTTGTACAGTGCGGCACTCCGTCGTTCGACCACGTTGTCGCAGGATGCACGCACTTCCACACTCTGTCACTACTCTTCATCGACTGTGCGACAAGGAACAAGTTCGACAATGTCGTCTCGATGTCGCCCGATGTCTCCGGGGACACATGTCGCTCGACAAATGTCCCTAGTGGGGACAACGCTTTAGTAAGGGAAATAAAGATGCATTGGAAGTTGAAATATTTTATTTGTTTATAATGTATTATTAAACTCGTACTGTATTATAATATAACTTCTTCGGACAGCAAACTGGAACAAACGAAAAATATTGAAGTATGTGCTATAAGATCATTGATGAACATTATTAACATTGGGTACCCTGGGGGACACCCGACTTTTGGAAAGGTTTGTAAAATAAATTATTATCCTGTGTCCGGCTACTGGGCAAAGGCCTCTCTTCTCACTGAAGATATCAGTAGAGAGGAGGATTAGGTATAATTGCCAAATGCGGATTGATGACAGCATTCATAACAAGTAAACACACTAAAATTTCGTAAGAAAACATTTAACATGATCAATAAGATGTTGTGATAAAATCGGACAAAAAGAAAATTACATATTGGTTAAAAATCAAGTTAAATGAGTATTGGAAGTAAGTAGGTACCTGGTCAGACGGTGAGCAGGTCGGGCGCGGAGGCGGCGAGCAGGTCGGTGGCGGCGCGCGCGGCGCCGCGCCACTCGTCCACGCGCGCCGCCAGCCGCGCCGCGCCGCGCGCCGCCACGCAGCGCGGCCGCACCCACGACACGCGCGCCACGCCGCCCACCTGCACCGGCACCGCGCGCACTCGTCACCACCGCGAACAACAGCGGGCGCACACGGCAACCCCGGGGCACCCCAAACATTTACACCCAATACATGTTGCTAGTGGAAATATAAACCATCCAGGGTGCCACCCAAACGCATACAAAACAATTCATCAAATCGGTCCAGCCGTTTAGGAGTTCAGTGACATATACACGTACAGTAGAATTATGTTAAAGATAATATTAAAAATGCGAAAGTTTGTGAGGATGGATGTATGTTTGTTTCGCTTTCACGCAAAAACTATTGCACGGATTTGGATGAAACTTTACAGTAATGTAGGATATACATCAAAATAACACATGGATACATTTTATCCCGAAATTCCCGCAGGAAAACGGTAATATACAAAGCTAATACTAGCAGCTAGTATTATATAGTGTTGCTCACCTGGTCGATGTGGCCGCGGATGAGTTTCTCGGCGAGCGCCTTCATGAGTAGCAACTCGACCTCGGCGAGCGGCACGCGCGCCTCGCGAGAGATCTCCTCGAACGAGAGGCGGCGCTGCGCCGCCGGCCGGTCGAACGACATCTGTACGAGACAAGCGTCAAACATTTGTACGAGCACTTGTATACCAAGCATGGTCTTGTGGTTTGAGCGCCCGGCTCACGATCCGGAGGTTCCGGGTTCGATTCCCGGTGGGGATATCTTACAAAAATCTCTTTGTGAGACTGTCCTCAGTTTAGGGGGTGTGCGTGGTAATATTGGTTGAATTAAACCACAAAGATGAATTGCCAAAGTTTATTAGCCACACACAACACACACTATTTTAGTTTTTAGAAGGATAGCAAGACAGGATCAATGTAGCACATAATACATATCATGTAATTAATCAAAGTAGTAAGTGAATAGTTCACGCGTGGGCAAAACGCGAGTGCGCGTGAGAACGAGTTGTATGTGTCTCTCGTAGCATACGCTGTGATCGACTGCGCGCGCGCGATGCGCCTCCGCGTGGCTTCACATTCCACAATTAACTTAAATGCAAGATTTGCACAAATTCGGAACAACGCATATCGCGCGGGTTTGCTTGCCGAATTATTGTTTGTTTACATTTGGTTAGAAATTATTTATTTGTGTTATGAATGTTATGTTACTGGGATATGAATGTGTGATGTATGTAAGTGGTTTTTTATATATTATTGTGTGTAAATAAAATATAATTATAATGTATGTTTAAGTGGAGGTCACCTACATCATCCCCCTCCAGAGACCGACTAAGGGCGATAAAAGTCAGGGAACCGTACTGTACGACCTGAACGCGTAGTTGTTAGCGCGGTCTTTTCCTGCGGTGGATGAACAGGGACACGTTCTGGAGTTGCAGTGTAGGATCGAGGAACGGGTACACGAACGTCTAGTATATAGGCTGGCTTAAGGCGGTCTATAGTTACTGTGAGATCTTTGTTCCTAACGCGAATAATAAATGTTTTACTCCTTCTTTTGAGCACTTCGTATGGACCAGTGTAAGCAGGCTGGAATGAGCCACGCATCACTTCTTCCCTAAGGAATACGTGACTGCATGTAGCTAGATCTTGGAATACGAAAGCTCTGCGATTTGAGTGGTGTTGGGAGGGAACCGGACGAATATTTTCCGCAAAGGACTTCAACCGAGCCGCGAAATCGGTGATGTCGGTGGTGTAGTACGCAATATCGTGACCGAAGAATTCGCCAGGGAGACGAAGTGGTTCACCGTACACCAACTCAGCTGATGAAGTCTGGAGGTCTTCCTTAAAGGCACTCCTAATGCCTAGCAACACAAGTGGAAGTGATTCGGTCCACTTGGTGTCTGCATGACAGGTAATTGCAGCTTTTAGTTGCCTGTGAAAACGCTCCACCAATCCGTTGCATTGCGGATGATAACTCGTTGTCCTACGGTGATCGTAACCGATGGACTGAGAAAGCTGTTGAAACAGTGCCGATTGGAATTGTCCGCCTCGATCGGTTACGATCTCGGTAGGACAACCATATCGTGCCACCCAACAGGAAATAAACGTTTTGGCCACTGTTTCCGCGGAAATATCGGTAATAGGCACAGCTTCCGGCCATCGCGTAAAGCGATCGACGGCTGTGAGGCAGTACCGATAATTATTGGATGATGGTAGTGGGCCGATTAGGTCTAGATGTACATGTTTGAACCGTGCTGAAGGTAAATCGTGCGTACCTAAAGGTGAGGCAACGTGTCTCGTTACCTTCGAGCGCTGGCATGCCAAACATGACTTAGCCCATTCTCGGCAGTCCCTTCGCATCAGTGGCCAAACAAAACGTTGTGCAACGAGTTTGGCGGTAGCATTTGCACCGGGGTGGCTGAGGGAGTGGAGACTGTTGTAAACTTGCATTCGAAGTTGTTTAGGGACGAAAGGTCTGGGTGTCGGTGTACTGACGTCGCAGTACAGAACGGTACGACTCCCAGGTATATTCGTCTGTGTAAGGCGAAGTGAAGTGTCACCTTTGAGGTGTTCCGCAAGGTCTGGATCTGAACCTTGGAGCTCAGCCATCACTTCAAGGTCAACTGGTACCTGCAGTTCATCGACGCGTGATAGTGTGTCGGCAACCACGTTGTCCTTACCAGCAATAAAAACGATATCGGTGGTGAACTGCGAGATGAAATTAAGGTGTCTATACTGACGTGGTGAGCAGTTACTTTTACGTTCACTGAATGCGTAACAAAGAGGTTTGTGGTCAGTATAGATAGTGAAGTGAGTAGCTTCCAGCATATGGCGGAAGTATTTTATACTCTCGTAAATGGCAAGGAGCTCACGGTCATACGGAGAGTATTTCGTTTGTGACGGGCTTAACTTGCGAGAGAAAAATGCTAATGGCTGCCAGTCTCCATCCTTGAGCTGTTGCAGGACACCACCTATCGCCGTGTCTGAGGCGTCAGTGGCCAATCCTAATTTAGCTTGCGAATCAGGATGAGCTAAAAGTGCTGCATTGCACAGACTCTTCTTGCAGTTTTCGAACGCTTGCGATGATTCTTTAGTCATAACAATCGGATCGGATGCCTTAACCGATCCGGACAGTAAGGCATTCAGGGGTGCTTGAATCTGAGCGGCGTTGGGTAAAAATCGCCTGTAAAAATTTACCATGCCCAAAAATCGTCTGAGTTCTCGGACGGTTTTTGGTAGAGGGAAATCAGACATTGCCTTTACCTTGCTGTCCAGAGGTTTGGTGCCGCTTTCAGAGATTTCGTAGCCGAGAAATTGAATATTAGACACACCGAAGACACACTTGGCCGGATTGATTAATATACCGAATTCTCTCATTCGCGTAAAAAGTTGACGCAAGTGTTCTTCGTGCTCACGTGGCGTGCGGCTGAACACAAGAAAATCGTCCTGGTAAGGCCAGCAAAAGTCTAAGCCACGAGTAAGCTCATCAACAAATCTCTGAAAGGTTTTACTTGCGTTACGAAGTCCAAATGTCATGACTAAAAATTCAAACAATCCGAAGGGTGTTGTTATTGCAGTTTTCGGAATATCTGCCCTATTAACACTAATCTGATTATATGCTTTCACTAAATCGATACTCGAGTATACAGTACAACCCGACAGGTTTTGCGAAAAATCCTGTATATGACGAATCGGATACTGATCTGGTATAGTACGAGCGTTTAATTGGCGGTAATCGCCGCATGGACGCCACCCATTATCTTTTTTAGTCACGAGATGAAGAGGTGATGCCCAAGGGCTGTCAGAAGGACGTGCGATACCGCTAGCAATCATAGCGTCAAATTCTTGACGAGCTACCTTCAATTTATCAGGCGCGAGACGGCGAGGAGAACATGATACAGGTGGACCTGGTGTGGTGCGAATGTGGTGTTGTGTATTGTGTTTTGCGATTTGAGGAGTTCCAAAAGGACGTGTAATTTCCGGGAAATTAGACAAAATTTTATGATACACAGTATCACCATTAAAACTAGCTACCTTAACACTTAAAACAGCATTGTCGCTTAAATCTAAACAAGCTACAGTGCTAACATTGGTTAGACTATCGATAAGCTTCTGTTGGCCAACATCAACAACCAAACGATAGTGAGAAAGGAAATCTACGCCTATGATTGCTTTTGTGACGTCAGCAACAACAAAACGCCACGGAAAATCACGCCGCAGACCCAAATTCAAATTTAATTGCATGTAGCCGTAAGTGTCGATAGTCGAACCATTGGCAGCACTGAGCTGATATGTTGATTTACAAAGTTGCCTTTTAAGGGCTGAAACCGGGTACACACAAATGTCACTTCCAGTGTCTATTAGAAACTGTATCTGTGAACCACGATCCGTGATGAAGAGGCGACCTGAGCTGGGGTTGTGGCAATCATCAGTCGCCATCACTGACTGCCTCTCTCGTTTCCCTGGTTGTAGTCGCACGGCTGGATACACCGACGAGCTTTGGAACCATGCCGTGAGTGGTACCAACAAACTGGGTACTTGCGGTAGTTCGACGCTGAACGTCGTGACGTCGATCGGCTGCGTTGCGCATCTCTGCGGCGCTCGGTGGGTCGAGGTCGATGTCGCGATTGGATAGTTAAAGCGCTCACCTGGCGCGTCAGCTGAGCTACCTGGCGTGTGAGCTCCTCAACAGCTATTGATGATGACGGTACCGTTGAGGTTGCAGCAACTTGATGAGATGGCACTGCGATGTCATGGACGCGGTCAGCGAGTTCAGCGAGTGCGTCAAGACCCAGGGTAGGCTGTGACGCAACGATAGGCTGAAGTGAAACGGGTAGTCGGCTCGTCCAGATTGTTTGGAGAAATTCTTGAGGGATATCTGGACCGGCGAGATGTTGAAGATGCCGAAGGAATTGTGACGGCTTGCGATCACCTAGCTGCTCGTAGGTCAAAAGTTGTTTGACTTTATTTTCTCTCGACGCAGACAACCTTTTGATTAACTCCTCTTTGAGGCGTTGGTAATTGGGAGGACCAGTGAGGATGTCCTCTATTTCAGCAGCATACTGACGGTCGAGCGAAGCCAAAATGTGGTAGAATTTGGCTGCTTCGTCTGTCACGCGCATGATTGCAAACTGTCCTTCTACTTGTGCGAACCAAATTGCTGGTTTTTCAGGCCAAAAAGGTGGTATTCTTATGCTCACTGGATTACTTGCAACTGTTAAAGCGGGCACGACGGGAGACGCCATCTTGATTTTGGAGTGGCGTCGTGGACGCGTGTCCACGTTACCGGTGGTATCTGAACCACTCGACGCCGACATCCAGGCTGCGAATTGCTCCTTGTCTTCCGTGTTCCTCAGTTTGTTCCGGGGTCACCAGTTTTAGGGGGTGTGCGTGGTAATATTGGTTGAATTAAACCACAAAGATGAATTGCCAAAGTTTATTAGCCACACACAACACACACTATTTTAGTTTTTAGAAGGATAGCAAGACAGGATCAATGTAGCACATAATACATATCATGTAATTAATCAAAGTAGTAAGTGAACAGTTCACGCGTGGGCAAAACGCGAGTGCGCGTGAGAACGAGTTGTATGTGTCTCTCGTAGCATACGCTGTGATCGACTGCGCGCGCGCGATGCGCCTCCGCGTGGCTTCACATTCCACAATTAACTTAAATGCAAGATTTGCACAAATTCGGAACAACGCATATCGCGCGGGTTTGCTTGCCGAATTATTGTTTGTTTACATTTGGTTAGAAATTATTTATTTGTGTTATGAATGTTATGTTACTGGGATATGAATGTGTGATGTATGTAAGTGGTTTTTTATATATTATTGTGTGTAAATAAAATATAATTATAATGTATGTTTAAGTGGAGGTCACCTACACTCAGTTTGGTTAGGGCATAGCAGGCTGAATCACCTGATTGCCCGAAAAGTAAGATGATTCCGTGCTTCGGAGGGCACATTAAGCCGTCGGTCCCGGTTACTTTCTACGGATAGTAGTCATTACATGAGCCATGTCAGAGGCCTTTGGCGGCTCAATAACTCTGACACCTGGATTGGTCAGGTTGACCATCCACTCGAAGAAGAAGAAGAAGACGCGCGCCTCGCGCGAGATCTCGCTCCCCGCGCTCACCTGACACAGACACAGCAGCGCCAGCTTGGTCCGGATCTCGGGCTCGTGCTGCGCGAGGTAGGCCGCGTGCGCGGGCGGCGCGGCGCGCGCCGCCGCCGTGTACGCCGCGATGTCGCCGCGCGCCGCCGCCTCCAGCACTCTGCAATCATTCACTATCCTCACTATGTGCTTGTAGGCGTGTTCCCTTCATGTAATGTACTAGCAGCACCCCGCAGTTTAACTCGCGCTGTGTCCGTTCCCATCGGGCTTTCGGGATGAAAAATAGCCGATGGCCTTACTGTTGTGTAAATGTGGCTATCCATTACAAAAAGATTTTATCAAATCGGATGGGTAGTTTCTGCGATTAGGTCTTACAAAAAAACAAACAAAGTTAGAAACTTGACATGTTAATAATATGAGCATGATCGGGTCACCTGAGCGGCCAGTCGGCCGCGGTGCCGTGCAGCTCCTGCACGATGGGGTGCGCCAGCAGCTCGTCCAGGTCGAAGACGTCGGGCGCGGGCAGCGCGGCGCGCGCCAGCTCCGAGGCGGCGGCGCCGCGCTCCGCCGGCGACAGCGCGCCCCCGCCGTCCGCGCAGCCCACGCGCCGCAGCAGGCAGCGGTAGTAGCGCGACACGGGCCCGCGGATCCTGACCGTTACATCACATCAATGCTACTTACAGTACATACTAATATACTGCTTTCTTAAGTTTAAGTGTACTAATACTCATTTTGAATAGAAACTATGTTTACGGAAACACTTTTGATTTAATTTTTTCTGATGTTTCGGACAGTTTCCCTTAACAGGAACTGTGGTCACAGAAGACTTAGATCTTCAATGGGGCTAACGTCAGATAAAAATGTAAAATATGTACAAGCGAAGTGTATCCTTAACGTAGTTTCAAAACATAATATGATAAAGTTTGTGACCACAAAACTCCGATCACAAAGCTCCAAATGTTAAGTTATCGACACAACAGTAAACACTGACTTGTAATAATCAGACGCGAGCTTGTAGAAGCGTCCGTGCACAGGGGTGACCCCGTCAGCGTCCTCTAGAGTATTCTCGAGGTGGTCAATAATCTTCTCGGTTGAGTCATAGTCATTGAGCTTTTCCAGGTATATTTGACCTTGGAGAACCTGTAACGAGATATGATTTTGTTTCATTGGACAGTGGTTGAGTAGTCATTGAACTGTTGAAGCATTTGTGCTGTATAAAATCTTATAACACAAGGTTGAACATGGACTTGTTAATCGAACTTACGTTGAAAGGGAATGTGTCCCATATACAAATATACCAGTAATATCAAAACTCTTTGCATGTATAAGGGTTAACTATAGGTCTCTGAAAGCTAAATACGATGTATAGAAAGGCTAAAGAAATAATAAGACTTAAAAATACGTAACACACACTAACCTTGCAAAAAGCGAGTGCCTCATCATTAATCTTCACTTTAGTTTCAATTTTCTCCAAAAATGCGATAGCTTCCTTCTTATCCTTGAACTGTTCGACGATATGAGATATAATTTCGACCAGGGAGAGAGGGTTGATCCTGAAAATTTGATAAAAGCACGAAAATTGAATCACAAACTGCACAAGAGGTAGCTTCATGACGCGGCATAAATCCGACTTACTTGTTCTCAAATGTGCAGATGAAGTTGTTGTACAGCTGAATTAAATTGTCGTTAGACTTTAGAAGAGGATGCGGTATAATTTCCTGCACTTTTAAAGTAACTTGATGCCATAATCTGAAATAATACAATGTTTGGGGTTAGAAACAAAACAAAGATTTTTCAACATTGTTTTGTTGAGTTCTGATGATAGGTTGGATAAGAATACTTACTTTTTATTATAAAGCTCTTCGAGCTTTGCCCAATCGGCCGCTAAATCGGGCTCCGCAGCTTGTTTTTTAGATAGAAAATCGTTAACATCAACAACAGCGAATTTCACCGAAGCCATTTTTCTCGAGTTGAAATTGTTGACAGTAATCGTCTGAAGTTAGTTATTAACAATGCAATGTCTGTCTGACTGACCTGACAGGACAGCCATAGTTCTTTTACCACAGTGAAGTTAGCTGTGATTGGATGATAGCACAGACTACGTATCAAAGAAGCTCGTTTAGGTTTGCAGAGCCACCTATTGTTAAGTAGAAAGACTATTTAGATCTGCTTTTTAACGCTAGATGGCATAAGTAGTGATTTAAATTTAAAAAGGTTTTATGCAATGTGTTCGTACAGACTAGAAGACGATGCACGTAAATCCATAAAATATGAATTTCAGGAATAGCTGTAGGAATTCATTTACATATCAGCCGTTTAGCTAACTTTGAAAACCGAAAGATGTTTATTATTATTTTAAACGAAATATACCTACTTCAATAATAGACATAGTAGTTATAATTTTATCCCCACTTATCATTACATACGTATATAATTTCATCTAATAAACCCACAACCCCCGACACAGTGAGCGAACACATGCCTCTAGGACAACGGGCTCGTACCAAAAGGATTCATAAATTTCTATAAGTTATATTGATTCTAGTTCAAAATGGAAATGAAAATAAAACAATCAGTTTTAGTAAATGGCTTTTTATTTGAAAATTACCTTTAATATACCTACTTACTTTAGAACAACACAATTTTATTATGAAAAATATATAATCACACACTTAATACATATAGGTACTTACTTATACTTTCGCATTTATAACATTAATAGGATTATCGGATAGAGTATTTAATAGTACATACATAATACAATTTGGGACCCATTTCCATTAAATGTTGTTAGAACATTCATAATGCAATAAGGTCGACACTTTGTCAGAAACGTAAAGTTATCGATGGTAAACAATATGACATTGATATAGCTCTAAATATCGTAAGTTTGCTACACGATATTCAACCTTAGGTGGGCCCAAAATATACACGATATTCAACCTCAGGTGGGTCCCAAATTATACACGATATTCAACCTTAGGTGGGCCCAAATTATACACGATATTCAACCTTAGGTGGGTCTCAAATTATACACGATATTCAACCTTAGGTGGGTCCCAAATTATACACGATATTCAACCTTAGGTAGGTCCCAAATTATACACGATATTCAATCTTAGGTGGGTCCCAAATTATACACGATATTCAATCTTAGGTGGGTCCCAAATTATACACGATATTCAACCTTAGGTGGGTCCCAAATTAAAGCTCGTGACTGTACTTAGAATCATAAGTAGGCATACTAACTGCTTTTTAACAAAAACACTGTAAAACTATAAAATTAAAATACTATAAAATGTTTTGTCTCTTTTGCTCTTTGGAAAATAGCGTATGTCGGAAAGGGACAAACCAGTTAATAGCTAAAATGCTATTGGGTTTATGAAGAAGACACTTTTATATCATCATCAACCAATTATAGCTTATTCTTATTGGTCAGGTTGGCTATCCACTCGATGAAGAAGAAGAAGCTTATTCTTACAACCACAGCTTACAACATTTAATTGAATCGTTCAGTTGTCATGTGGTTAGGTTTAAAATTACAAAGAGGTTTTAGTGTCTGTACCTATCTTACGGTAAATATACTACAGAGTATAGTGAATGAAGTAAGTAGGTCAGTGGTCAACCCTGGTGTCAGAGTTGTTAGACCGGCTAAAGGACGACATGCTCTGACGATTGATACAACCGGGACCGACAATTTGACGTGCCCTCCGAAGCACGGTAGCGCTCAGATAGGAGTGCAACTATCGGGCACTAGTTTAAACATAACAAAAAATATTTATTTAAAATATAAATTTAAAAAAAACTTATACATTGACATGAATAACTCTAGACTCTAACGTAAATAAACTTTTGTAGGAACAACTTCTGTATTTTCTTTCTTCTAACTTCTCGCGGCAACTTTCGTCGACAAGCCAGCAGTGAGGAAAGTTAGCAGGCTATACAGTCTCTCCTAAGTGTTGTAATACAGTACTATACAACCTACTACCTCAGCCCACCACCGGCAATTTCACGGCAACTTCTTGGCAACTTCTCGGCAACTTCTAAGCAACTTAATTGCTAAACAAGACGATGTTAAACCTTATAAATCTATACTATAAACATAAATATGATAGTTGTAGTGGAAATTGGTGAATATTATTATTTTTTACTTTACAATATTTGGTAATCTATGAACTATTATTATACGCGGTGTAACTAAAACACGTTATAAAGTGTTTTGTCTCTTGCTGTCTTGCGTATGTCAGAAAGTGACAAACCATTTGATAGCTAAAATGCTCTTAATACTTAATATTTATAAGACTCTTTAGTGCCTTCCAACTTTAGTCACAAAAATATTTCGACAGAGTTTTTGTCTCGAACAAATCTGTCTTAAAGCGCAATACACCTACAGTGAGGCTGCAGTGTGACACCTTCCATACAAATATGGTGTCAATTAAGAATGCTTGTGTCATTATTACACAAGCATTCTTAATTGTATTCAGCGCTTGAATATGTTTTAACAAGCGGCGTCCTTTTCAAATAGGGTTCTGGTCCGTGCGATATGAAATACAATTTGAACGAACAGCTTTTGTTTATACGAAGGTATACGAAGGTACTCGATACTATCGAGTACCTTCGTATAAATAATACCTTAAAGCTATCGAGTCGATAGCTTTAAGATTTTTCGTGTAATTAAAAAATAATAAAACAAATAAAATTCTTAAAATAAATATATAAAATGGCGTCCCGAAGATGTTCCGTTAGAACTGCGCCCGCGTATCACCAAACTTGTGTGGGAAGCGACTCTACGGCAACTAGTTGCGGCAACTTTTGTAGCAATTTTCAAATGTTGCTTCGTGTACAACATTACTAATTCCATACTAAATTAAAAGAATTAGTAATGTTAGTACAAAAATGTTTGTCAGCAACTTTAATTGCCTTCATATTGCTAGATTGAAAATTAATTTATAAAACATTTTCAATCAGTAATTGTACCCATTTTCGCTGTCAATATGACATGTGACAGGTGACAGATGACAGGTGTCAACTGGTCACCGCAGAGTCGCGCGCCCCATCGACAACAAGCGCACAAGTTCGGATCTACGGGTTTCAGTTCTCGCGGTTTTAAAAAACTGAAAAAAAAAATGAAAAAAATTTGAACTGAAAAAGAAACGAGAAATTCTAAACTTAAATAAAAAACTAATAACAGTGATTTTTGAAATCATACATGAAATTATAATGACTTTGATTGATTTGACATATTTATAAATAAATAACATTAAAAAACCCAACAAAGATTCAACTGAAAAAATAAAATTCCTTTTGAATCCCATGGGAGTAAAGAGTAATAAATACAGATATTTCCTGTTTGATCCCAGTCATGGGATCCAAAAGGAATGAGACGAAACTAAGTCCAAAAAAGTTATGATTATAGTTAGCTTTTTGATAAATTTTTGATGTCGCGTATGTATGGAAAAAGTGGTGAATATTTTCCAAAAATGCTGAAAGTAATAAATATATTAGAATACATATAGTTTAAGTCTAAGTGGCAAAGTCTAGTTTTAGACCACCTCAAGATCTCAGATATAGAATAAAAGTGTCAAACTAGCAACGCCCGCGGATTTTCCTACATTGTAACTGTTTCTATGAGAACTTTGAAGTAAATTTCATCACGAAGAAGCTTTGTCTTGAATCACTCTGTATGTTGGTGAAAACCGCATCAAAATCCGTTCAGTAGTTTTACCATTTTTTCAATTTAATTCTCCTCAGTGTGTTCAATTCTCCTCACTGATATCTTCAGTGAGATGAGAGGAATTTGCCCAGCTGTGGGACATTACAGGCTAACACACTTTTTTTCAATTTATCCGGATGCGGATGTTCTTTTGTCCTACTTTTAATAAAGAGTAACAAACATCCAAGCATACATCCGCACAAACTTTCGCATTTATAATAAACTAGCAGCGCCCCGCGGTTTTACCCGCGTTGTGCCCGTTCCCGTGGGAATTTCGGGATTTTTTTTACATAAAAACCTTTCTCTTGAATCACTCTACCTATTACAAAAAACCGCATCAAAATCCGTTGCGTAATTTTAAAGATTTAAGCATACAGACAGACAGACAGACACGAAAAAGAGACGACTTTATTTTATACTAGCAGCGCCCCGCAGTTTTACCCGCGTTGTGCCCGTTCCCGTGGGAATTTCGGGAATTTTTTTTCATTAAAAACCTTCCTCTTGAATCACTCTACCTATTACAAAAAACCGCATCAAAATCCGTTGCGTAATTTTAAAGATTTAAGCATACAGACAAACAGACAAACAGACACGAAACAGAGACGACTTTATTTTATACTATGTAGTGAAGTAGGAAGTAGGATATGAAATGACTTTTATGTAAGGTCGAGTAGGTCAGCGGCCAACCCTGGTGTCGGAGTTGTTAGACCGGCTAAAGGAAGACATGCTCTGACGATTGAAAGACCGGGACCGACAATTTAACGTGCGCTCCGAAGCACGGTAGCGAGTATATAAATGTTACGGCTAATACCCGAAGTGCGGCTACACCTAGTTTTAGCCGGTTAGAACTAGGTGTAGCCGCACTTCGGGTATTAGCCGTAACATAAATACCAATATGTGTAGAGGCTGTGCTTCTTATTTCAATGAATTCAATCTTCCTTCTTCTTCCAACCTGTAATTGAATGAAATTGTAAATTAGTACATTTTACGAGTATTGTATGGAACGTTCCGACCAGTTCCTGTAAATATTTCTGGATAAAAAGTATCCTGTATCTATCTCCATAGTCTAATCTATATCTGTGCCAAAATTCATCAAAAAACGCTCAGTGGTTTATGCGTGAAAGGGCAACACATAGAGTGACTTTCGTATTATAATAGTAACGAGCCGCGCCACGCGGGTTTTCCCGCGTTGTACCCGTTCCCGAGGGAATTTCAGGATAAAAGTAATCTAATAATATTTCTCATGAATGCAGCTATCCAATACCAAAATAATTATTCAAATCGGAATTGTAGTTCCTGAAACAAACGAGTACATACAAACAATCAATCGAACGCTTCATGTTAATTATACTAGCACCGCCTCGTGGTTTTACCCGCATTGTACCCGTTTCTATAAAAATTAAGGGATGAAAAATAGCCAGAAACCTTCCCGTTGAATGTGACTATCTATAACAAAAAGAATTTTACAAATCGGATTGATAGTTTTTGGGATAAGCGCGTACAAACAAAAATCAACTCGTCAGCTTATCTACACTAATATTATAAAGAGGAAAACTTTGTTTGTTTGTAATGAATAGGCTCAAAAACTACTGGACCGTTTTTAAAAATTCTTTCACCATTCGAAAGCTACATTATCCACGAGTAACCTAGGCTATTTTCATCCCGAAATTCCCACAGGAATGGACACAACGCGGGTAAAACCGCGGGGCGCTGCTAGTTATGTATATGAGTATAGATTTCATAGCAGTATTAAGTTTCAACTTATCACTGTGAACATAAAGCAGGTGCTAACAGTAATGGTTATGGCCATATTGTGATAAAACCATTGTTCGAGCATTCTTTAATATCTTAATTGAAATGACTCAACGCGATTGTTCAGCAACGTGCGGCTTGGACTCTACTTGGATGGGAGGCCGTAACTTCTGTACTCTAGTGTTTTGTATATTAAACTAGCAGCGCCCCGCGGTTTTACCCGCCTTTTGCCCGTTCCCGTGGAAAACTCAGGAATTTTACACATATAAACCTTCCTCTTGAATCACTCTATCTATTAAAAAACCGCATCAAAATCCTTTGCGTAGTTTTAAAGATCTAAGCATACATAGGGACAGACAGCGGAAAGCGACTTTGTCACTGTCAAATGTCTGTTAAATACAACCCGTATTTCATAACTCAAATGAAACTCTGTTAAAGTTATTCAGCTGACAGTAGAAAGACACGGCATCCATCTTTTATTTTCTTAGGTGTCTATTGAGAGTGACGTTTTGTGTTAACGTTACTGGTGTGTGAGTGTAAGCTGAAGCAACCAGCCGTAATTGTCATTTAAGTTCATAATCGTGAACTTTTAACAAACGTATGTTTCGGTAAACAATCTTTAAAAAGCCCTTTTGAAACAACCTCATTGATCATCAGGTATGTAAGTTCAAGTAGGGTAGAGCCCAACCCTGGTTTCAGAGTTTTAGACCGCCCAAAGGCCTCTATCATGGTTTAACGATTGTAACAACCGCGACCTACAATTTAACGTGCCCTCCGAAGCACGGTAGCGCTCAGATAGAAATGCCACTCTCGCCCATCCGAGTAGGGGTCGAGCTGCACGTTGCTTAACAATCGCAGTGAGCTTACATTGCTTCATCAAAGCCTACAACTATTGCCTTAGATTATAAACTTGCTTAATTTCGAGCTTGTATACTCGCTAACAACGTAGACAGTATCAAGACAGGTGGCAAGTATTTGGCTATTTTTTAAGCGCAATTTCACATAACAAGATTGGAATTCCGCGTGAGAAACAGAGGCAGATGGCTTGCGTTGTATGGGGCGAAACCGAACACAGTTTTTTAGCAAAAAAACGCAGCCCTCGATGCAAAGAATTACTTCCTATTATAAAGGAAAAGTTCGGTGTTAAAATGTGATGTGAGAATTTGATTATTAACGCTAGTACTGAGAGATGTCAAATCCTTCCTTAGTAGAGATTTAATGAGTGATTTTGACAGTAATTTATGACAAATTACGTAAATCAGTTCAGTGTCGATTAATGAGCGTCTCTGAGTCATATTATTGAATAGTCTATTAATGGAAAACACAGGTATGTATTAAGTGTCGGAGGATGGGGTAGACTGCGAGACGAGACGTCTGGGGGCGAGAGGGCGAGGGGGGCGTCTAGACGGAAGATTGTTACTATGTGTTATAAGTTTTGAAAACAATCGTTTGTAATTGTGTGATAGTTTAAAGACAATTGATTGTAATCTGGCCCTTTCTGTAATCTGTAACTTTAATGGTAACGCACTCTTAAAACCACCTGCTTGTGTTCTTTTGAACTACATAGTGAGCTCGCAGCTTGTTTAATATCTGAATAAAAAAAAGTTCAGTCACTGATATCTTCAGTGAAAGGACTCAGATGTTTTTCAAGACTGATATCTTCAGTGAAAGGACTTAGATTGTTTTTATTCAGATAGTAAACAAGCTGCGAGCTGGCTAGTTCAAAAGAACACAAGCAGGTGATTTTAAGAGTGCGTTATCATTGAAGCGGAACGGAGCTGTCAACCGACCAATCACAACCGATTACGAAAAGATTTTTATCTACACTAATGTTGTAACATTCTACTTAATGTTTCCAATACTTGACTTATAATTACTACTGTTATAGCGCAGACAACTAAAACACTCAATTTAAGCAATTGCACATGATGTTATAATATCCACGATATCGTAAAATCTCATTATAACATCGCGCGCTCGCTCCTGATTGGCCCTGCGCGAGCTGCGCTCTCATTGGTTAGATTTTAATGGCGGCAAGTTCACTGTGACAATACACGTACGCGTGAAAAACTATTGTCAGCTTTAACTCTTGTTGTTTGATTAATTGCATTAGTGAAGATAAAGTAGTGTATGCAACTGCATATAACACGGGTATTAAAACACTCGTTACTATTATGAAATTCGCTGCGCTCGTTTCATAAACTCACACTCGTGTTTTAATACCCTTCATTATATGACAGTTGCATAAACTACTATGACGATGTCTATTTCACCCTTGAAGTATATATCTTGTAGATATCCATAGCAGGATCTAAATATAAGAAAACAAGATAATATGTAGTACTAAAGTATGTTCGTATAGGGTCCAACCCTGGTGTCGGAGTTGTTAGACCGGCTAAAGGACGACATGCTCTGACGAGTGAAACAACCGGGACCGACTGCTTAACGTGTCCTCCGAAGCACGGTAGTGCTCAGATAGAAATGCCTATATCACCCACCCATCTAAGCATCCGAGCTGCACGTTATTTAACAAAAAAAGATATATTCACCTTTATATTCACGATGTCATTTTTGTAATTCAGGTCATGTTTCCAAAATATTTTCGAAAATCTTCACGCTTGTTAACTTCGAAGAAGGATCTGCGTTTGATCTCCTGGAAGTAGAGAAAAAGATTTTTGTTACTGATTGACTATAGTCGTGGTTAAGCAACGTGCAGCTCGGATACTTTTTAGATGGGTAGCCGAAACATATCGATCTGAGCGCTACCGTTCTTCGTGCACGTTAAGTTGTCGGTCCCGGTTGTATAAAGTGGAACGTGTTCATCTTAGTTATGAATAAGTACAAGTGACTTCAATGTTTGATGTTTTTTAAATGACTTCAAAAATTTATTTCTTCAATAGAAACCTAATATATTTATTCTTTTAATTGCTAAAATAAATAAGTACACCAAGTGACTTCAATGTTTGATGTTTTTTAAACGACTTCAAAAATGTTTTTCTTAAATAGAAACCTTATAAATGTTTTTTTTTAATTGCTAAAATAAATAAGTACACAACGAATTTGAAAATTCAGTTTTGCAATACCAAAATATCCCCACGGAAACTGGTAATACGTGAGCAAACCCGCATGCAATCGCTTGCTTTAGAAAAATAACAAGAAATACTCTTTATCGACTTGTAATCACTTCCTGTATTTACTGCAAAGATTGCATAGCGGGTTCCGGCCTCCTCACATACTAGGAGGGGATTCGATTCCCAGACTTTGATCTGCAGTGTCTTATAGGAGGATACTTTACATTAGTGCTCGCTTGTGATTACGCGTACTCCTCGCTGTACTAACATCTTCAGTGAGAGGACTTTGATCTGCAGTGTCTTATAGGACGATACTTTACATTAGTGCTCGTTTGTGATTACGTGTACTCCTCGCTGTACTAACATCTTCAGTGAGAGGACTTTGATCTGCAGTGTCTTATAGGACGATACTTTACATTAGTGCTCGTTTGTGATTACGTGTACTCGCTGTACTAACATCTTCAGTGAGAGGACTTTGATCTGCAGTGTCTTATAGGACGATACTTTACATTAGTGCTCGCTTGTGATTTCGTGTGCTCCTTGCTGTACTAACATCTTCAGAGAGAGGACTTTGATCTGCAGTGTCTTATTATATAGGACGCTACTTTACATTAGTGCTCGCTTGTGATTACGTGTACTCGTCGCTGTACTAACATCTTCAGAGAGAGGACTATGGTCCGCGGTGTAAAGGTCGATGCTAGATATCTGTACATATCTATAGAGTCGTGTGCACGTCTGTCTGTCTGTAAAAGGCATCGAACTCGCGGCGGAGCCAGACATTTTTTTTCTTTAGTCTGGAACCGGTCTCAAGATGAGACGCGACCCAAGTCACGGGCGAGCGCGAGATATTAATTAATCTATACGATACAATAAATCTTGGTTTTTGTTTGAAGGAAAAAACTGCCAGTGTGTATATTATAAAGAGGTAAAATTTGTAAGTTTATTTGTTTGTATGTTCGAGCTATTCTCGGTAATCACCAGTCCGATTTGAATAATTCTTTTTGTTATAGATAGTCACATTCAACGGGAAGGTTATAAGCTACTTTTCATCCTTAAACTCCCACGGGAACAGACGCAACGCGGGTAAAACCGCGGGGTCCTGCTAGTAATGAATAAACAGGTAATGAGTTTTAGAGCAAAGTTCCTTCACATACTGAAGATAATACTTAGGGTGCATTTCAAGATAGGATACTAGCTATCTAAGATTTAAGATTGGAGCGGAACGGAGCTGTGCGTTGCTCAATGAACCAATCACAGCTCATCGAAATTGTCTAACAACGCAACGGAATTTTCCATAATCTTTTCGTAATGCATTGTGTTACGTCGATTTATTTCCGCACAGCTCCACTTCAATCTTAGATAATCTTAGATCTTCATCGAGTGGATGGCCAACCTGACCAATCCTGGTGTCAGAGTTACTGAGCCGCCAAAGGCCTCTGACATGGCTCATGTAACGACTACTATACGTAGACAGTAACCGGGACCGACGGCTTAACGTGCCCTCCGGAGCACGGAATCGTCTTACTTTTCGGGCAATCAGGTGATTCAGCCTGCAATGCCCTAACCAAACTGAGGACAGTCTCACAAAGAGATTTTTTGTGAGATATTGTTGTCCCCACCGGGAATCGAACCTGGAACCTCCGGGTCGTGAGCCGAGCGCTCAAACCACAAGACCACGGAGGCTAAATATATATGCTAATCTTAGAAAGCTGGCATCTACCTATATCGGGTTTTATGACCCGTCTTTTAGAGTATAGTTACTAGGACTGACCAAACCCCGCTGTGCGCCTGTAACTTAGCCCACATAAACAAGTGCAGTACTCTCTATATACAAGTATAAGAATACATCTGTCCGTCTGAGCTTTCCCCTTTTCTACTAGTTAACGAATCTTAGTGCTTACATCGAAACCTAGATTCTAGGGCTCAGTGTTTATAGGGCTTAGTTAGGTTGATGAAGACCTAGGTTTAAGTTTTTATGAATTTGGAGATTAGGGCTTAGGTCAGAAGTAACGAACTAGATTGTAGAGTTCAGTAAAATAAATAATCTAGGGCTTTTTTAATTAAAATATCTTCTTCATCGAATGGATGGCCAACCTGACCAATCCTGGTGTCAGAGTTATTGGGCCGCCAAAGGCCTCTGACAAAAATTAAAATATGAAACCTAGGTTCAAAAGCTTGATTCGATATAATTTATAGAAAACTAGCAGCGCCCCGCGGTTTTACCCGCGTTGTGCCCGTTCCCGTGGGAATTTCGGGAATTTTTTTACATAAAAACCTTCCTCTTGAATCACTCTACCTATTACAAAAAACCGCATCAAAATCCGTTGCATAATTTTAAAGATTTAAGCATACAGACAGACAAACAGTGTGACAGACACGAAAAAGAGACGACTTTATTTTATACTATGTAGTGATGTTCTAAGGCTTAATTAAGTAATTAAGATCGAGTAGGTCAGTGGCCAACCCTGGTGTCGGAGTTGTTAGACAGCCTTTAGCATTTTTTCAATCATATTATATTTGGATCGTTCGATATTATTTTTATTGAATTTTTTTTTTTGTAAAAACGTTTATTTTCGCGGTCGCTTTTTACTTATTTTCTATCTACACTATTTAAAACTGGGAAAAAATACACTTTTTTGAAGTCCATAAAAAAACAGTAACAGCAAAATGCGACAAAAAAATTGAAATATTTTTCCAAAAAAAAAATTGACAAAAAATTATGGAGTAGAATTTTTCAAAAAATTCGTGTTAAAAATTAGAGTTGCATTGTTCGCGTCACCCCTTCAATAACCCTAATCGGAAATCGAACCCTTATTGACAGTAGGGTTGAAAAAAAATCAATAATACCCCTTGAATAGGGTGAAATGCGCAGGAGAACGGCAGATGTCACGTTTTTTGCAAAAAAATCGATTTTTTTTAAATTTAACACGTTTTTTATAAACTATTGTATTGTTTACCGACTTTTAAAAAGTTGGAGGTTATCAATTCAGTTTTTTTTCGTTTAATAGTTTTTTTTAATGTAGGTAAGTTTTGTTACCCGACTTTCAAATAAGGTGACAAAATTTCTGTTTATTTTTTAAATATTCCTATTAATTAATAAGTTCAAGTAAGTCAGTGGCCAACCCTGGTGTCGGAGTTTTTAGACCACCTTAAGGCCTCCGACATGGTCTAACGATTGAAACAACCGGTACCGACAATTTAACGTGCCCCTCTGAAGCACGGTAGCGCTCAGATCGAAATGCTTCTATCGAACACCCATCGTAGTAGTTTCCGAGTTACACGCTGCTTAACAATCACGATTAATTTTGAATTCAAACTACTTTTACGCATACACTTCGCTTTTATTTCAGTATTCTGTGAGCACGGTCCCTGTAAAGGGGCTGAAAATTCGATCAACAATACACAACTAGATGTCGGGTCGGCGCAAAAAATACGTCTCGGTGAATAAGGCCTCATTTGAAAAGTGAGCTCTTATTTTAGCCATAAGATTTGCTACTTTATTGCTAGGTGTCATGGTTGTAATTAGGTTGAGCTTCGAACTGTTTTAAAACTTTTGTTTCAGTTCGTTAGTAAACAAAATAAGCTGTCACACGTCATCCACGCGGGCAGTATTTAGCTTTGATTTTGTACGTGACCCGATATCTAGTTGTGTATTGTTGATCGAAGGGCTGAAACGTCAGATAAAAATCATCACTACATAGTATAAAACAAAGTCTCGTCTGTTTGTCGTTCTGTTTGTCTGTATGCTTAAATCTTTAAAATTACGCAACGGATTTTGATGCGGTTTTTGTAATAGGTAGAGTGATTCAAGAGGAAGGTTTTTATGTAAAAAAATTCCCGAAATTCCCACGGGAACGGGCACAACGCGGGTAAAACCGCGGGGCGCTGCTAGTGTTAAATAAAAGCGAAGTGTATCCGTAAACGTAGTTTCAATTCAAAATGTTCGCTTAAACTTAAGAAAATCACGATTTACGATCGTTATGGTCACCCATCTTACCACTAACACGCCAGACCGTCGCTGAACATTCATTATTAATGTTATTGTGCCATTCAATTCAATACAATGCATTGTCATGAGTGAGTGAACATTTAATCTAGATTTCAGGTATTTAGGTCATGTTAATACCTAGATTTAAATAATAAGTAATTAAAATATATTAGGACATACCTTGTTTAACTTATTTTTGATTTTGGTTTTAACAGAACGACTGTAAAAACTTTTTTCTTTTGACTTTATAAACACTCCAAATTAACGTTTAAATTTTTTTGTTTGTTTATAATGCCACGAATATACGAGTATTATTCCTATAATCAATCACATTTTTTTTTCATATTATAAAAAAAATTTTTGAAATAACAACGCACTCATAATAAGAGAATGTTCTTAATTTCATTGTTTATTTAAATTTTAAAACCCATTTTTAAAACTACGTCTACATTTTTCACAGTATAACCAAACTTTTTTCGCAAAAACTTTCTAAAGACATCGAGAAAAGAGTAGAATTTTGACACACGCGTTCCCGCCAAAGGTTGACGTCTGACTAACGTACGTACAATACTGCCAACTTAACTGAAAAAAAAACTGTCTGGGATTCTTTACACCAATATAACCCCTACAGCCTCTCACTTAAGGTTCATTTTAGGATGTATTTTTGCTAGACATATTTTTTTTCTCTCCTATTTTTATTTGGTTAAGGATTACCTATATTATTCCCTTGGTAGACATGTCTGGATATCACTAAGTAGTAAATTGAACATTATTTTGTGAGTAATAAATTTGATTTTTGATTGGTAATTGGCAATAAGTTTTTCAATATATTTTTATCGTATTTCTTAGTAATTAAAATTGTAATTATTTTCTGTGTGTAGAAATATAATGTTTTCTCAATCTAATTAGCAGCTAGTAAGCTCGCTAGAAGCAAGTAGAAACCGACTAGCATCGCTAGTATATCATATTAAATAGCACTCCTTTGACTATATGTATTATAAAAACAGCTTATCACAATTATTAAGCAACGTGCAGCTGGCCCCTCAGATGGGTAGCCAATATTGACATTTCCATTCACGCTACCATACGCTAGACACATAAATTAGGTTTATAAAAGCACGTTAAACTATCGGTCCCGGTTGCTTCACATCAAGTCTTCATTCAATAGACCATGTCTCCGTTCAATCGTTTCGGTGGTCTTTAGGCGGGCTAAAAACTCCGACACCAGGGTTGGCCACTGACCTTGAATATATATATATTTTACAGACAGACGAACCTTAGGACTGGAACAATAATGTCTGGACGAAAACCAGTGGAACGTGTTGTTAACCGCGAGTGTGTTGGGGTAGGTCGGGCGGCTGTCTGACTATCTCTACATAGTATAAAACAAAGTAGCTTTCCGCTGTCTGTCTCTATGTATGCTTAGATCTTTAAAACTACGCAACGGATTTTGATGCGGTTTTTTTAACAGATAGAGTGATTCAAGAGGAAGGTTTATGTGTTAAATTCCCTAAATTCCCACAAGAATGGGCACAACGCGGGTAAAACCAAGGGGCGATGATAGTAGATCAATATAATAAACGCGAAAGTTTGTCAGATGGATGGATGGATGTTTAAATAATAGAATAATGAACAAAATGGCTGAAACGTCAGATAAAAATCTAAACTTCTATACTAATACATATTATAAAGCTGCAGAGTTTGTTTGTTTGAACGCGCTAATCTCAGGAACTACTGGTCCGATTAGAAAAATTCTTTTTGTAATGGATAGACACATTCAACGGGAAGGTTATAGGCTACTTTTTATCCTGAAATTCCCTCGGGAACGGGCACAATGCGGGTAAAACCGGGGGCGCTGCTAGTTTTAGGATAAAATGTACTTCATTCCTCTTGAATGCAGCTATCTAAAACACATAGAATTATTCGAATCAGACTAGTAGTTCCTCAGAAAAGCGCGTTTTAATAAAAATCAATCTATTCAGCTTTATTATATTAGTATCTATGATAAAAGAGTATAGATTTCATCTCTCTGTTTAGTCTATGCTCCGTCAGTTGGTAAACAAGAGGGCAGACAGCTCAATGACCTTCCCTAAGGATCGAAGGGATTTTGTCTAGACAGAGAAGCGTAGGTAGAGAGGACAATGCCGATACAAATAAATAATCTTAGAGATAGATTATTATCCTATCCTACCCTACTAATATTATAAATGCGAAAGTTTGTGAGGATGGATGTATGTATGGATGTATGGATGTTTGTTGCTCTTTCACGTAAAATCTACTGAACGGATTTGGATGAAACTTTACAGTAATATAGGTTATACATCAGAATAACATATGGGATACATTTTATCCCGAAATTCCCGCGGGAACGGGTACAACGCGGGTAACACCGCAGGGCGCAGCTAGTCATAGGATAATACTTAGAGATAGATTATTTATTTCAAAAAGTTATAGAGTAAACATTTCAAAAAAACATTATTCTTTAATTTCGAGTATGTCAGTGGCCAACCGGAGTTATTAGACCGCCTAAAGACCTCCGACATGTTATGACGATTGATATACTGATGACTGCTTAACGTGCACGTGAAGCACGGTAGAGTTCAGATAGAAATGTCACTTCTTCTTCTTCTTCGTGTCGATGGCACAAAAATTAACTATTTAAATGAGCCCGCTCCAGTGCTTCGTTGCCCCTACGCCCTTGTCATTGGCGCACATGAGGTCAGTCAATGTGCAGCTTTCAGGGTTCGAGGGGCAGGTCAGAACATGCTGCATGGTCTGTTCGGGCGCCCCGCAGTCGCACTGGGTCTGACACGGAATGAAAATGTCTGAACGGAAATGTCACTATGGCCACCCATCCGAGTAGGAGCCCAGCTGTGCGTTGCTCAATTGCAATAAACTAACATCACTCATACTACGTCATGAGCACTACAAAAATATCAATTCGGGTGATTTTTAAACCCAAAAGAGGGGGAGTTATATGTTTGGACGTCTATGTGTGTGTGTGTGTGTGTGTGTGTGTGTGTGTGTGTGTGTGTGTGTGTGTGTGTGTGTGTGTGTGTGTGTCTAACGGATGAACCGATTTCGATGCGGTTTTTTTCATTTCAAAACCCTTGAAGTTCCCTTGCGGTTTTTGTGTTTGGTAAAAAACCTTTTTTAAATTTTGATCTTAGATATTGGTTCTTTATTTATTTTAAAGCGACTTCTGAAAGGAAGTTATCAATATGTCGGAATCTTTTCTGGTACATGTATAAATGATTTCCATAATAAAATCTGTTAATCAGTTTACCGTACTGTCGTTATTCTAATAAGAATATTACATACTAGCGGCGCCCCGCGGTGTTACCCGCGTTGTACCCTTTCCCGCGGGAATTTCGGGATAAAATGTATCCCATGTGTTATTCTGATGTATAACCTATATTACTGTAAAGTTTCATCCAAATCCGGCCAATAGTTTTTTCGTGAATGAGTAACTGCAATTTTGCTTGTTTGCATGTTGGAGCTAATCTCATGAATTACTAGGCTGTTTCGAACAATTATTTTTGTAATAGATAACTACATTCAACGAGAAGCTTATGAGCTTTTTTTCTTCCCGGAATTCCTACTGGAATGGGCACCGGTTCTAGTACATGATAATGATAATTTTTTTTATTAAAAATATTTTTTTTTATGAAATACTGGTTCTCACTTTTATCCTCCTCACTGTACTGATGCCTTTGCCCAGCGGTGGGACATTACAAACTTATACTATACTTTGTTTGAAAACAGTACCCAGAGGACAGATCAGTGCATAATACCATTGGCTACACTATACTTGTAAGATGTATCGTTATATTTGTTACACTATACCATGCACCCCAATAAATAAAATAAAAGTTACATGTAACCATTTCATCCCTTAGTAAGGGTGTTTGGCCAATAGCAGACAGCTTTCAACCCCCATACAATAAGAGAAAGTAATCGATAGGGTTGTTAAACCGATTGCATAAAAGATGTATGATATACGTCGAGTACCTGGTGTCCCTGTGATAACCCTGGTGTCGGAGTTGTTAGACCGGCTAAAGGAAGACATGCTCTGACGATCGAAACAACCGGGACCGACAATTTAACGTGTACAAAATACGCTAGCGCTCAGATCGAAATGCCACTATCGGCCATCCAAGTAGGGGTCGAGCTGCACGTTGCTTAACCACACTTAGGCCATATTACGTCAGAGGCCTTTAGGCGGTCAAAATACTCTGGAACCAAGGTTAACCTTTACCCTACTCGAACCAACCCTTCATACAAGCAGTATCTGTTACCCGTTCCCGTGGGAATTTCGGGATAAAAAGTAGTCTATATGTTATTCCAGACTCTAATCTATCTCTAAGATAATTTTCATTCAAATCTGAGCATTTTTTTTTCGCGTGGACTAGGAAAAACTTCTATAATATCTTTACTAACTAGCAGCGCCCCGTCGTTTTACCCTCGTTGTGCCCGTTCCCGTGGGAATATCGGGAATTTTTATAAATATAAACCTTCCTCTTGAATCACTCTATCTATTTAAAAAAACCGCATCAAAATCCGTTGCGTAGTTTTAATGATCTAAGCATACATAGGGACAGACAGCGGAAAGCTACTTTGTTTTATACTATGTAGTGATACTCGTATCACCCTTTAATTTCCTAGCACCGGGCAAAGGGCTCTCATCACCCTGCGTGTGCCCTCAAACCCATTTTTAACCGATTTCAAATAAGAGATTAACAATAAGGTTGGGGCTATTTACAGAAAATCTGAAACATACTTTAGTTGAACCCGGGAGTTAAATTCGCGACCTCAGTCTTGCAGGCGAGTGCACATGCCACTAGACTACCAAAGCCTTTTATCAAAAAAACTTAAAACCTAATATTTTCATTGAAAAGACTTCAACGCGTTATCAATTTGGTTTTAGTAAGTTAAAGAAATTTTTTCAAGCCCGTTGTCACAGTGGCAGTGAGAGCGCTTACTGTGTCGGGGGTTGCGGGCTCGATTCAATGGAGTAACAATATGTGAGACATAGTTGTTGACGACGTCTGGGTGTCAATTATATATTCTTATAAAGTATTTGTGTATGTATATGTAGTAGTATCTGTGAGTTAGATTCCGTAACACAAGCTTAGAGCTTACTTTGGGTCTAATTAACCGTGAGTGAATTTGTCCGGGTGTATTATATTATTATGTTAGTCTGTAATGTCCCACTGCTGGAACTCTCATCTCACTGAAGATATCAGTGCAGTGAGAAAGTTAGGGCGGCATAAAGGAATCCACCCGTATATCATCCAGTCTAACTTGTTTGACACAAACTGTCAATTGTCAGTCAACAGTTGACAGAACAAATTCATTAGTGTAAAGAATCACTCGTGGCACGTTAAGCCGTCGGTCCCGGTTACTTTCTACGGATAGTAGTCGTTACATGAGCCATGTCAGATGCCTTTGGCGGCTCAATAACTCTGACACCAGGATTGGTCAGGTTGACCATCCACTCGATGAAGAAGAAGAAGATCGCTCGTGGCGTAGCTAAGCGATGTTTGTTCATTGCGATTGTTAAGCAACGTGCAGCTCGGCCCTTACATGGATGGGTGGCCGATATATGCATTTCTGTCTGAGTTTTTCCGTGCTTTGAAAGGCACGTTAAATTGTCGGTCCCGGTTTCAATCGTCAGACCATGTTGGAGGTCTTAACGCGGTCTAAAAACTCCGACAGAATGACCACTGACCTACTCGAGTATTTTTTTATTTTTTTGAGTACTATCTATACTAATATTATAAAGCTGAAGAGTTTGTTTGTTTGAACGCGCTAATCTCAGAAACTACCAATCCGATTTGAATAATTCTTTTTGTAATAGATAGCCACATTCAACGGGAAGGTTATAGGCTATTTTTCATCCTGAAATTCCAACAGGAATTGGCACAACGCGGGTAAAACTGCAGTGCGCTGCTAGTATCTATATAAAATATGCAATGTGAGTTAGGATTGGTGACCTTAAAAACAGGTATCCGATAATATTTGGGTTCCGCAGTACAGTGAGAAAACCCCAATTATTAACCGACTTGCACCAAAAGGTTGTATGTATCTCTATCTCGTATCTGTCACTCAATTCGGCTGTATATATATATTTTTTTAATGAAACTACGTTTTCGGATACACTTCGCTTTTGTTTAACATTTTCTACAACCGGGACCGACTGCTTAACGTGCCCTCCGAAGCACGGTAGCGCTCAAATAAAAATGCCACTATCGGCCACCCATCCAAGTAGAGGCCGACAGGCGTCTGTCTGTCTGTCCGCGATAAACTCAAATACTACTGCACAGATTTTGACGCGGTTTCTTTAAATAGATAGAGTGATTCAAGAGGAAGGTTTATATGTATAAAAATTCCAGAAATTCCCACAGGAACGGGCACAACGCGGGTAAAACCGCGGGACGCTGCTTTAATTGTATTTTATGCGGAACCCAAGTCATAAACTGGTTTTGTTCCGTCTATATATAGATTTAAGACCAGTCTGGTTCGGCTACCGAGTTACGCAAATTGTATGTGTGTGTGTTACACCTATACAGATCAACTATATAGGTGGGTTTATCTGTTTAACTGACTTTAAAAAGTAAAGGTTTTCAATTTGACTGTTTTTTTTTTTTTTTTCATTCTTTTCAAACATGGCTCGGTTTTGAGATCACCAACCCGTTAGTCAAGCGAGGTGATTACGACATCCTCCTCACTGTACTGATATACATAATGACAATATTTTTTTTACTGTATTCTTAAGTTTAAGCCAACATTACTCATTTTGAATTGAGACTATGTTTAACCTTTCCCCTTGAATTTGATTACTTGTAGCAAAAATATTTTTTCAAACCGCATCGGTAGTTCAAACAAACAAAAAAACATAAAACCTCTTCAGCAAGCGTAGTTTGACTGACCGATGATCGTTAATGTTAAGGTTATTATGTTAACGTTAAAAAAAAAAATAGTATACATTAATTTTGGCATAGAGGTCGCAA
The DNA here is from genome assembly GCA_963082685.1 of Cyclophora albipunctata. Classification (NCBI taxonomy): domain Eukaryota; kingdom Metazoa; phylum Arthropoda; class Insecta; order Lepidoptera; family Geometridae; genus Cyclophora; species Cyclophora albipunctata. The sequence continues at coordinate 3,247,047 of OY720142.1, forward strand.
AAAAAGAGGGAAAATATTTAGAAAATATTTATTTTTTCAAATTTTCAAATTTTGTGGTGACATCCTCCTGACTATACTGATATCTTCAGTTGAGAGATTTTGCTCAGCAGTTAGACATTACAGGCATCCATACTATTTTTTAAAGGTATTTTTTATTTTCAATTTTTTTTTGGGGAGAGTGTAGCCAGCAGTGGTGAGTGTAGTCAAATACAAGTATTTGATTTAGTACCCTTAAAATTGTAAATTTGATTATAAAAATACTGAGACGTAAATTAGCTTGACATTTAACTAATTGATGTAATTTTTCATGCATTATGTCAAAATCACTCATTAAATCTCTACTGAGAATGCATTTGTTGTCTCTAAGTACGGGCGTAAAAAAAGTATTCGTTGAAAAATTAAACTTATTTTTGATGAAAACCATAAAATACAAAATACTGAAAAGTTGCTCATATTCGTAAAAAAAAATTTTTTTTTTGTGTTTTGCTTTTTTTGTGATGTGTTTTTTTAAGAAGTATTTTTCTGAAGGTTATCGTTATCATTATATTTTTATATAATATATTTTTTAACCTTATTGATATCTTACTTTTCAAACATGGCTCGGGTTTGAAATCACCAACCCGCAGTAGACGCGTGGTGATTACGACATCCTCCTCACTGTACTGGAATCTGAGGTGAGATGAGAGGCCTTTGACCAGCAGAGGGACATTACAGGCTAATACTTTACTTTACTTATTAATATTTTTACATGTTTCAAACAATTTTTTTTCGTACCATAGTAACAATGGCGTTTTTAAGCTCAATAACCTTTTTTTCTTACTTCAGATAACGAAACATTACTTAAATAATGATTACTGACTTAAAGAAAATGAGAACAATTTTTTTACATATTTTTTTATAAAAAAAAAACTTTTTTTTATTTATTCATATCTTTGTCATTTATCAACCGATTTCAAAAATTCGTTCAGTGAATCAAAGTGAATAAAAATGTTTTTAAAATGGTTCCTCATTTAACCAATAACAAAAAAGGTAGCAGTTCTCATTACAAATGGTTAGAAGTCAGTTAATAGCTGAAAAAAGTTATTCTTTACTCTTGCTCTGCTAAATATGATAGAGTATGAAGTATTTATTTATTTATTTTATTTGGAAAACAAACAGTGTAACTTAAACCAAGGAAAAAACAAAGTATAAATCTAAAACACCATTCATTATGTTTTCGTATTAGTTAGATCTTTAAAGCATCAATTAAATTGAGCTTTTTTACTAGCTACAAGCCAGTGGGTTCCATAAAGAGTGAGTCAGTAATTTGAAATGTCTCATTCTCTCACTTTATAACTAATCATCTTGCTGGCTAGCCTGTTAACTCGCTCAAACCAAACGAAAACACAGTTTAGGTAAATTTTAGGAAATGAAGTATTTTAACACATAATGTGAATAGCCTGTAAGATCTTTCTGTAGGCCAAAGGTCTATTAATCAAGGGCTTTTAAAGTACTTTTTAATGGATACGTGTATTTCTCCTCACTGTGATATAGGACGATACTTTACATTAGTGGTCGCTTGTGATTACGTGTACTCCTCGCTGTACTAACATCTTTAGTGAGAGGACTTTGATCTGCAGTGTCTTAAAGGACCATACTTTACATTAGTGCTCGCTTGTGATTACGTGTATTCCTCGTTGTACTAACATCTTCAGTGAAAGACTTTGATCTGCAGTGTCTTATAGGATGATACTTTTCATTAGTGCTCGCTTGTGATTACGTGTACTCCTCGCTGTACTAACATCTTCAGTGAGAAGACTTTGATCTGCAGTGTCTTATAGGATGATACTTTCCATTACTGCTCGCTTGTGATTACGTGTACTCCTCGCTGTACTAACATCTTCAGTGAGAAGACTTTGATCCGCAGTGTCTTATAGGACGATACTTTACATTAATACTTGCTATTGAAAATCTATGAAAACTCACCAAATAGGTTAGGTGGGTCTGAGAAATCCATTTGCACCTACTTTTCACTGCACTTAAATTTAGAACACCAATTTTCACTGTCAGTATAAAAAATACGTTAAATAAAAAAATGGAGTGTAAAAGATTTAAATCCAAATTCGAAATTCGAATTGTGTGCGACGCGTCGAGAAGCGAGACAGAAAGTCAATGTTGGACAAAATTCTTTCTTTAGAATGAGACGGGTAGCTTTCCGTCGCTCCGGCTTTCAGGGTTCATTGTACCTAGGGTTGCCGCGCGTTTGTAATATAATATTGTACAATATTCAAGATGTTCTGCAGTTAAAAATATTGTATTAAAGTAGAATAGAGATTTTTTTTTGTATTGAGATTAATTTTGGTTTTGTAAAAGTTTTTGTACATTTTTTTGTGAATTTTTTTTTATGGTAAAAATAAGCCGATTGAAAGTTGTTTTTTTAATTCGGTGGTTCAGTTAAATGGTCGAGAATCAACATAAAATGAAAATTAATTGTTTGATACCTGTTTTTTTTTTACAAATATCAAAAATACAAGTAATATAGGTTTGTAATATCCCTCTGCTGGGTAAAGACCTCTCATAACACTGCATCAGTTCCTTTGGCAGGATGAAATTAAGGAATACTTAATTTTCAACACGATACTAAGAAAATTTTTCTCTATATTATATTTACTCATATTTTAATATTTTTTTATTAAAAAAAAATTATAATTAACTTTCTTTCTTCTTTTGCTTCTTCTTCTTCAATGAGTAACATTTGTAATTTTTTTTCCTTTTTTGCCTAAATAAGGCAAAAAACATTATAAAAATATAACATTCTTATTAAGAAAAACATTTTTTTTATTCCTACACTAATTTGACATTAATGTTTCCACAACTAAGTCCGTGGCAGCCCTGCCAGCTCCGTCCTTGCAGTGGGCGCGGGCGACGGATCTCCTCTCTCCCTCCGCCCCGTAGTCTGGCAGCGAGTGCGAGCGAGACGGAGACGTTCTACTTTTTGTTCGTCGCTTGAATTTCGATCGATGCTGTTACACTGCAGTCGTCTTGATACTTGAATATTTTATTCGAATAAGTTTTGAGATTTTTTGCTTTTTGAAAATGATGAGATTTTTGTTATGTTTTTAAGGAAGCGATAAACAAATGATTGCAACATATTTAGCTCCTCAACATTTTTGTATTTTTTTGGGTATTCATGTTTTTTTTCTATTATTTATATCATTTACGTAATCCCAATTGAAATTCTCTTAGAACTATAATTAAGTACAAGTTTTTCACTTATTTAGGTAATGACTGTAAATATAGTATTAATGATGACCTATATTTTCATCCGACTTCGCACACCAGAGAAAGGCTCTCAATTCTTGAGACTGCTTTAATTTTTTGTTTGTTTCTTCACGTCGCCCTTTATTAATCGATTTCAATACTACTGGCAGTATGTGGAAAAGTACTGCCTGCATTTTTAACTAACTTGTAGCGTAGTTGGACTAAGCGATGTTAGCTTATTGCGATTGTACAGCAACGTGCAGCTCAGATACTTGGATGGGTGGCCGATAGTCGTATATCTCTATTTGACCGCTATCGTCTTTCGGAGGGCTTGTAAGTTGTCGGTCCCGGTTGTCAATCGTCAGACCGTGTCTTAAGGTGGTTTTAAAATACTGACACCTCTTAAGGGTACTTAAGTACTTAAGGGTTGGCCACTGACCTACTCGAACTTACTTACTAACTTTTGAAAAAAGTGATTTGATAAACAAATCAACTCGGGACTTTGTATATAAGTACATATGTATTTTTTGGTGACTGATATACCAAAAATGATAGACATACACACTATGAAAACTTACTTTAAATGCTTCCATTGTAGAGATTTACTGAGTGATTTTAACTTTAAATGTATGTAAAATTGCGTCAATTAATTAATTGTCGGTATGACTCGATAGCAGTGAGTGCTAAAAATAAACTAAGGTTTTAAAATAAACTTAGGACAACCTTACTATTACAAGACATTGTAAAAATCTAAAACATCTCCAATAATTGTATAACAAATATCAAGTTAACGAGCAATTACCAATGAAAATAGATCCAATATCAACACAATAGTTTATTTATAGTCTATACCGGCCATAGACAATTAAATCGTTCATTCAATGATAAAGAACGAACGACAAAAAGTGAAACAATGAATGAATGTAATTGAGTACGGCGTGATGTATTAATTTATCTTTAAGGCTTCAGTTGTTACTATGCCGTGTGAATCCCAAGGTTATAGATATAAATAGAACAAGTAAAACACAGCCGTTTAACCCGCTTTTTACCCGTTTTAACGGGGATTTTGTGATAAAAGTAAATTGGTAGCTTCTTGTCATTGACTTACTTTATGAAATTAGTTTAGATCGAGTCAGTTTACGAGCTTATTTACTGAAAATTACATAGAATACTGTATTTTAAACTTACAATCAAACTAGTTTTAGTTCTTTCTCATATAAATGAAGCTTTTCTAAATCCTAATATCAAAGAAACAGATTATGTGTTTCTTAACTCATGCATTTTTCATGCTAGAGATTTGTCGGAACCTAAAAAAAAACAAAAAAAAAACTTTTTTTTTAAATAAATTTTCGTAACTCCTTATCACCACCTCTAACTTTAATTATCGCCTTTTTTCCAACTCATCGCGATTACAATATAATTAGTCAACCGTTCGTGTTTGGATTCCTCGCATGACTGGACGCGGTTAGCAACTGCACGGCTATTTATAAACTTCTATTAATAGACTGGCCTAGAGGTTTGCAGGTAACGAGAGTGCCACAGTGCAATGGTGGTAGCTTTTTTTTTAAGTACACATAACATTTAAAGAGTTTTTTAAAAGACAGAAATAAATATAGCTTGTTTTAAAGAACTTAAAAAGAAATACATATTTTGATCTTCTTCTTTTCGAGTCGAGATGATTATTTAAATTAAATAAGTTTAGACCAAAATTTGGCCAGAACAAATTTTGATATATGTATTTTGTTTTTTAAGTTACATAATATGTATTTCAAAAAGGAGAGGTTCTTTATTAATCATTATTTTTTTGTATGTTTAGAAAATATGAAAGTAGTTTATTTAATAAATAAAAGACTGACGGATGTCAGATGTAAGTACTATTATTTAGTTAAAATATAACTTGACTATTATAGAGAGTGAAGTTGATTATTTTTAACTGAATGACACCTGTCTTAACACGTGTCTTAGTCATTCAATACAATTTCAGTATTAGTCGATTATATATTACACTTTTTTAACAAAAAAAACTAGAACTTTATACAGCGAATGTGATTATTGAGATTATAAACTGAACAAAAAAGTTTTCATTAAACATAATTCGTTTTATGCTATTCTCATATTTGAAAATCTAGAACCTTCCAAAGTACTTGAAATCTAGATAACTAGATTCTATAACCTTCATTTCTACCCGCACAGTTTCCTTTGTGAGCTAGGAGCCGATCGATAGAGCTTACTCGACGCTGATTGGAGGATTCAGTACCGGAGTCATGCGAACACTGACGAAGGTTCCCGAAGCTTCTACTGAGTAACGTTTGCAAAGAACGCAATATCGGACTGAGATGGAATTTTACAAGCTTTATTTAATTTGAGTTATCTGATATTACCTTGTCTGAAAAGTTATTTTGATTTTTTTTAATAAAACGGTTTGTAATGGTTCCGTTTATACGATTTATTAGTAAACAAACGAGAATACCTAAAAAATGGTTCTGTTTGAACAGATTTAAAAAGTTTCATAATAATCTTGTTTGCAGTCGGTTTTCCACATGAAAACAGTTGTTATTGGCAAATAAATTAACATAGTTTTAAAGACAATGAAATGATGTTGAAGAGATTGCATTTATTTTATATATAGAGAAATATATAAGAATTTTATTGTGATTTATTAACAACATCCTTTTGAAAAAATGAAAGGAAATTTCGATTGAAATAAGACCAATTCTTAAAAAATCTTGAATGAATAACAAATTGCATAATTTTTTTCGGAAGAACGGTTACTTTATAAAAATAGGTTAACAATAAAAAGAGTAATATACTCTTCCATATACCTACCAAAAGATTTCATAAATGACGGAGATAGGAGGTAACAAACACTTTAAATACACACTCGATTTGATAACAGAAGAGATTGCATTCTTGCGTTTAGAACACGTCTTTTCATTTCGTGTAAGAAACACAGTTTCTGATATGCTTTAAAATCAAATTCTATTTTCTTTTGAATCTAATTCTCATTAACTGAAGCTACATCTTCTTAGAACTCTAATAAGAATAAAAATGATTAATTTCTACTTTATCTAATGACCTCGTTGTAGGTCAGTCCTCTTACTGGCACGTTCGTCTGGAATAAGCGAGTTTATAAGCTAAGTAGGTGAAGAAAACGCTTGAATTTCGACAAGAGATTATGAAGTTCTACTGATTTTACCACTGTTAACTTTAGCTTGTAAAATCGGCAAATCCCATCGCCATGTTATATATGTATAATACATCGAAAAACACACGCTACCACGAGCGACAAGTAACGGTATTTCTTATAAGACACAGAAGTCATTTTTTATCAGCATATTGACACATAAAATGAATTCTATAAAATTAAAGTATCAAAAATGAAGGTCGCGGTATAATTTCGCCTTTCAGTGGGGTGGGTAGGCGGTGAGTGTGCGAGCGGGACGGCGATACAAATCATCGCTCTGTCCTCTTCGTAACGGTACACTCAGGCGCAAGCGACCTCAGATGTATTATAAATCGAACTTTTTAAATTTTACAACGAAATTATTGTGAAACTTTAACGTTTTTGTTGAAAAATGATATTTCCTATAGGAATTGTAGGATAAGATGTATCCTGAGCTAAAGTTAATATACTATCCTAAGTTTTTTTTTCGTCAAACACATAGGTTCGCTTGTTCCTGCATCCAAACTTAAAAACTCTACCTCGTTAATAAATACTTTTTTCTTTTTTCTGACTTGACCATCTGTCAAAATTTGTTTCGTTTTTTGAAATTCTTTTTCTTATAGATCCCTTTTTTGTCTCGGGCAGGTAGATATATGGACATTTTTGAAGGATGGTTCCTAGAATTAAGTCTGGTTTTCTGGGAATTTCAACCTGGATTTTATAGGAATAGCCCTATTATTATAGGGATAGCCCAAATTGCTACTATTTTTAATCTAGACTTGGTAGGATTTGCTTCTACTTACATCAAATTTATGTGACAATGTTTTTTCGATGTTACCTAAATATGTATAAAAAAGAAATAAATGTAATAAAATAATGAAAAACTGATTTTTACATTTCATTATTCCACCATTTTTACTTTTTTTGTTGTAATTTTTTTTTAATGATTTAATCGCTATAGAAAAATATATCTTGAAACCCACGTAATCATGACTTATAATCAATCAAATTATTACTAAATAATTATATTTTATTACATATTTTTTCTAATATATAATAATTATTGACTATTTCATTAAAATATTATAAAATTAAAATAAAATAACCAATAAATATGTTTTAATAGGAAGAGAAAAAAATCTTTTCGTTTTGAAGTCAATACCTTAATTTTAAATTGGCTATAACTTTTTTATTATTTAATAAAAACAATTTATTTTTTCACCAAAAGAAAGGAAAATATGTATTCTACCGAAAATAAAAACTTAAATTAATTTAAAAAAAATTAATCTTTGTATGTTTATAAAAAAAGATTGGCTGGCCAACAAATTATTCGAAAATTTTATAAAAAGAGCTAAAAATAAATAAATAAAATAAAATAATGTCATAAAAATAATTAAAAGTAGATTCGAAATAAGATTTATATAAAAAATGAACATAATAATGCCTATTTTTATTTTAGTCTAACTTTAGATCTAGACCGAGATAAAATCTAGGCTATTGGAGTTTACCGACGGGAAACTACAGATTCGGCTATTATGACTTTTTTACAAAAAAAATACTTTTAAATTAACAGAAACGCTTTTCGTTTACTTATTGAGGAAGAAAAATAAGTAGTTTTGGATGGTTACATTGTGATTTTTATTAAGAAAAAAACATTTTTTTTAAATAAAAAATAAGGTGAATTAAACTAAACACTACATTAAAAAAATTATCCAAGAAAATAAAAAAATCAAACCCTCTTCAGCAAAATGGCGGGACCGTTTTTGACAAACATAGCTGAAAACCATCGCCAGGAAACTTACGTTTAAATGAAAAAACCGTATCAAAATTTGTGTAACCGTTTCAGAGCTAGAATGAAACACACACACACAGACATCGACGTCAAAATTTTTACAACCCCTCTTTTGCATCGGGGGTTCAAAAAATAATGTTAAGCATTAGCGCCCCGCGGTGTTACCCACGTTGTACCCGTTCCCGTGAGGATTTCGGGATAAAATGTATCCCATGTGTTATTCTGATGTATAACCTATGTTACTGTAAAGTTTCATCCAAATCCGTCCAGTAGTTTTTTAGGAAAGAGTAACAAACATATTACAAATATAATTTCTACAAAAATGTGATTTTTAGATCGTCTTTATGCGGTCTAAACTCCGTCGTCAAAGTTGACCACTAATCACTACATAGTATAAAACAAAGTCGCTACTTTTGTCTGTTTGTTTGTCTGTATGCTTAAATCTTTAAAATAACGCAACGGATTTTGATGCGGTTTTTTGTAATAGGTAGAGTGATTCAAGAGGAAGGTTTATATGTATAAAAATTCCCGAAATTCCCACGGGAACGGGCACAACACGGGTAAAACCGCGGGGCGCTGCTAGTCTATACTAACTTAATACAAAAATTAAAACCATTTTGAAAATTCTGTATAATTAAATAAGTAATAAAAAGGTGTTTACGCTATCACGCCTACCACTGAACCGATTTTGATGAATTTTGACAGAGATAAAAGTAAGTTTAAATCCCACTGCTGGTCAAAGGGCTCTTATGTCACTGAAGCTCGTGGCGTAATTTGATTAAAAAAATTTAGTTAATTACTATCGTTAAGCAACGTGCAGCCTGGGCCCTACTTGGATGGGTGGCCGATAGTGGCATTTCTATCTGAGCGCTACCGTGCTTCGGAGGGCACGTTAAATTGTGTTTCAATCATCGGACCATGTCTTCCTTTAGCCGGTCTAACAACTCCGACACCAGGGTTGACCGCTACTAAATAAATAAATACTGAAGATATCAGTGCAGTGAGGGGCTAGAAAGAGCACCTCACTTGACAAAGATATAAGGTAACAAAAATCCAAAAACCTAGACGAATAGACAGCCATGCCCTGGATTTAGAAGTCGGTACAACACAGACCTTGATTGAAATTAGTGAACCTAAGTATTAATATCATTATTCCGTGCTTCGGAGGGCACGTTAAGCCGTCGGTCCCGGTTACTTTCTACGGATAGTAGTCGTTACATGAGCCATGTCAAGGCCTTTGGCGGCTCAATAACTCTGACACCAGGATTGGTCAGGTTGACCATCCACTCGATGAAGAAGAAGAATATCATTATGGTACACTATATAATATAACATTATGTTGATATTATATATTTACATAGTACTAGCCGTGCCCGCGGTTTTACCCGCGTTGCACCCGTTCCTATAGGAATTCTGGGATGAAAAATAGCCTATAACCTTCCCGTTGAATGTCGCTATCTATTACAAAAAGAATTATTCAAATCGGACTGGTAATTCCCGAGATTAGCTCGAACATACAAACAAACAAACTTACAAATTTTACCTCATTATAATATTAGTATAGATACGCCTCGATAGTCTAGTGGTATGACTCGCCTGCCAAGACTGAGGACCCGGGTTCAACCGGGTCGGGCGAAAACATGTTTCCTACTTTTCAAACATGGCTCGGGTTTGAAATCACCAACCCGGTAGGCAAGCGTGGTGATTACGACATCCTTCTCACTGTACTGATATCTTCAGTGGAATTAGAGGCCTTGCCCAACAGATTAACATATAACACTGTAACCACAACATTGCCAATATAACATATTAACCAATGTTATAAGTATTGGAAATACGTTACCTAAAGCCAATTTAAATTACACGATAGCGTCAAAAAAATGAAAATAATGTTCCTCTGCTGGTCAAAGGCCTCTCATCTCACTGAAGATATCAGTACAGTGAGGAGGATGTCATAACCACGCGTCTCTATAGAGGCTAGTGATCGCAAATCCGAGTGGTAATCATACTAATGATACTTAATTAGAAAATTAATATAACATACCTTTCTCGTTATATAACATCATAACCAATGTTATGAAAACGGGATGACATCTGAAACAAAAATAAATAAAGGTTAATTTAATTTAAGTACATATGTATAAATCTACTAGCTCCGCCCCGCGGTGTTATCCGCGTTGTACCCGTTCCCGCAGGGATTTCGGAATAAAATGTATCCCATTAGCTATGTTATTCTGATGTATAACCTATATTACTGTAAAGTTTCATCCAAATCCGTTCAGTAGTTTTTGCGTGAAAGAGCAACAAACATACATCCATATATCCATACATACATCCATCCTCACAAACTTTAGTATCACTACATAGTATAAAATAAAGTCGTCTCTGTTTCGTGTCTGTTTGTCTGTTTGTCTGTATGGTTAAATCTTTAAAATTACGCAACGGATTTTTATGCGGTTTTTTGTAATAGGTAGTGATTCAAGAGGAAGGTTTTTATGTAAAAAAATTCCCGAAAATCCCACGGGAACGGGCACAACGCGGGTAAAACCGCGGGGCGCTGCTAGTTTATAATATTTGTAGGATGTTAACGGGTCTTTGCCCTGTGAAGTATTCCAGGCTAACTTTAAAAGCGAAAGTTGGCCATGTCAGAGGCCTTTGGCGGCTCATTAACTCTGACACCAGGACTGGTCAGGTTGACCATCCACTCGATGAAGAAGAAGAAGGTTTTTTTTTTTTTTTAAATTCTAATTTTTGACAAGGCTTCGACCACCCTGGTTGGTCATGTCAGCCTCATGGTTACTTGCCTATGGCCTACCCAGACAATGCCATGAATTTATACAATTTAATAGCATTGTCTGAGAGGCACTCTGACAACCAGCAGTTTACTTGCCCATTATAGAGGTGGTCTGGACCTCCAAACATCCTCACTCTCAGGTCCGCGTTCCGGCCACATTCCAGTAAGATATGTGTTACATCCTCCACTCTGTGGCAATCCTCACAAAGAGGTGATGTTTTGATGCCCATCAGATGGAGGAACTTATTGCATGGAATGTGACCAGACCGCAACCTAAACGCAGACACCATACTTAAGAAGAAGGTTGTAATAAGAAAGTTGTTGAACTTTATTATTATACAAATGCACTACTTTCCTTCACCGTACTGATATCTTCAGTGAGGTAAGAGGCTTTTGCCCAGCCGTGGGACATTACAGGCTAAAAGTGCGTTGTTCTAAAGCAAACATTTCTGGTATATCAAACATCATGTAACCAAAATAATTGAATACCGCATTATTTTTAAAAATCGCTTTTGAAAATGATTTCATTTTTAAAATGGTTATGCTTTCAAAATGTTTCCATTTTAACCATATCCAAAAAGGTGGTAAGCTCCCACAGACTATTTCAAAGTCGGTTTTTGGCTCCAAAAACTAAAAAAAAAACATATCTTGAAATCTATATATATAAGAAAGTCGTGTTAGTTACACTATTTATAATTATAATTCGAGAACGGCAGAACCGATTTGGCTGAAAACTGGTGGGGAGGTAGTTTAGAACCAGGAGACGGATATAGGATACTATTTATCCCGTATTTCCTGCGGGAACGGGTGCGCTGTGGGTGAAACCGCGGCGCACAGCTAGTTTTTTATAATTTTTACTGCATATCATTCAAACACAAATGCAATCCGCTAATATAAAAAGTGTATGTACAGATCTGTATGTACGGTGCACTTGGAAGGGTGCTAACAATAAGGGTGCTTTTCTATCTCCCTCTAACACTAACAAAACAACATCTTTTTTCTCTTTCTAAATTACCCTTTGCATCAAAGGGGAGGTTTTTTCAAAAGGGATGATTTTTTTGGTTTTTAATGAAACGGATTGTATTTTTTGGTTGTAATTGTTGTTCTTTAGACTTGGTTTAGGTTTTTTAAACGTTGCGAGTTTGCTAGCTGGCGTGTGAATTCATTTAAGGGCTTTTACACACTCGCGACTTTTTGTAGCGATTCTGCCGCGAGTTGCGTTGACACAGTCACGAATACGCTAGCGTATATCTCATACAATTCAGTTGCGATGAGCGCTACCGTGCTTCGGAGGGCACGTTAAGCAGTCGGTCCCGGTTGTTTCACTCGTCAGAGCATGTCTTCCTTTAGCCGGTCTAACAACTCCGACACCAGGGTTGGACACTGACCTACTCGAACGTAATTTGTTGCTATGCTACAGTAAAGTAAAAAAAAGTAATGTATTGTAATGTCCCACTGCTGGGATAAGGTCTCTCATCTCACTGAAGATATCAGTACATAGTTATGAGAATAAGGGGTAGTCACCACGCTAGCCTAAAGATATCGCAACAGAGTCGCCGTGGGCGAGAACCCTAAAGCTCGTATTCTTTAGAACTCGATGACTCGTAGCTTAAGGTATCCGTATCCAAAACTATCGGATATCCGAAATAAAAATATCCGTTTACTTTGTAACCATAACTGTCGGATATCCGAAATTGAAATATCCGATATGATTTAAAGAAAAAACCATCCGTATCCGTAACCGAATGTGAATTAGTTTCGGATAGAGGCGAGAGTACAAATGAGACAAATTCAATGAAGTGATTATAAATCAAGAAAAAAATCCGCAATATCCGTATCATTTAAATCCTACTAATATTATAAATGCGAAAGTTTGTGAGGATGGATGTATGTTTGTTACTCTCACGAAAAAACTACATAACGGATTTGGATGAAACTTTACAGTAATATAGGTTATACATCAGAATTACATATGGGATACATTTTATCCCAAAATTCCGGCGGTAACGAGTACAACGTGGGTAACACCGCGGGGTGCGGCTAGTTATTCATAAATTATAATGGTAACCGTTTTTAATCATAACCGAAAGTTACGAACTATCCGAAACCGATATCAAATTGTTACAATACCGGTATCCGTATCCGAAATATATCGGTATCCGTATCCGAAATATATCTGTATCCGTATCCGAAATATATCGGTATCCGTATCCAAAATTCGTATCCGGCAATCGATATCCCAAACATCTCTATAAGACATTAGTATTTAATAGTAAACCTAGTACTTAAACTTAGTACTTAACAAACAATGCATTGAGGCAGGTCAGTTATTTAGGTCAGTAGGTTATTAGTATAACTTCTAAGCCCACGCGTGGACACAACGTTTAATCTATACCGTGGGATAAGTGTATTAAAATGACCAAAATTGGGACTCAACTCATTTTGGAAAGTGACTAGCAGCGCCCCGCGGTTTTACCCGCGTTCACCCGAATTTTGATATGAAAATTAATCTGTAACCTTTCTCTTGAAATCAGCTATCATATACAGAAAGAATTATTCGAATCGGACTATTAATTCCCGAAATTTGTCTTTACAAACAAACACAATTAAACAAATTACCTCTTTTTAATAATATATAGTATATATAAGTTTATAAAAGGTAACCCAAGTCGCTCTCAACACATAACCCTCCTTTATATCAGCACAGTCGGTTACACGAGGTTAAAACCCTCATACGAATGACGCATAATGCATACAAGGCCATTTCAAAACGGTTGCAAGATATTACAATATATTAATATTATTAACTAGTAGCGCTTCGCGTTCCTACCCACGTTCTTCCTGTTCCCGGAGGAATTTCGGGATGAAATGTATTCCATGTGGTATTCTGATGTATAACCTATATTACTGTAAAGTTTCATCCAAATCCGTTCAGTAGTTTTTGCGTGAGAGAGTAACAAACATACATATATACATTCTCACAAACTTTCGCATTTGTATTATTAGTCGTAGGGTTATTATGGCGCAGTGAGCTAACTATCTGTGAACCGCAGTGTACTCATGCTGTACTCGTTTTCCAGGGAAATATTGAGATTTTCTCTTCTTCATCGAGTGGATGGTCAACCTGACCAATCCTGGTGTCAGAGTTATTGAACCGCCAAAGGCCTCTGACATGGCTCATGTAGCGACTACTATCCGTAGAAAGTAACCGGGACCACCGGCTTGATTAATGTGGATATGTATGGCTAAGAAAAATAATCTTTTAAACCGGACTGTTTCAAAGTTAAGCACATATATTTTAGGGTAGCCTGTAATGTCCCACTGCAGGTCAAAGGCCTCTCATCTCACTGAAGATATCAATCTCAACAGGGAGTTTAATAAAATTTAACAAATTTTCTAAAGAGGTAAAGTTTGTGAGTATGTTCGTTTGTATGTTCGAACTAATCTCGGGAATTACCAATCCGATTTTAGCAATTCTTTTTGTAATAGATAGCCACATTCAACGGGAAGGTTATATGCTATTTTTCATCCCGAAATTCCTTCGGGAACGAGCACAATGCATTCGCTTCTTATCGCTTCTTACCGATTGTCGTTTCTAACAAAATTAATCGTATCAGAATATAAAAGGAAAATTTTAATTAAATTAATATTAGGTGGCGCCAACATAGTCTAATATAATTAATAAAAAATACATTTTGCAACACAAATTGACAGTTGTATTAATTAGTCGTATATTTAAATAAATATATGCAAAATATGACACACATAACATAAAGACCACTGCAGATCAAAGTCCTCTCACTGAAGATGTTAGTACAGCGAGGAGTACACGTGATCACAAGCGAGCACTCATGTAAAATTTCATCCTATAAGACACTGCAGATCAAAGTCCTCTCACTGAAGATGTTAGTACAGCAAGGAGTACACGTGAACACAAGCGAGCACTAATGCAAAGTATCGTCCTATAAGACACTGCAGATCAAAGTCCTCTCACTGAAGATGTTAGTACAGCGAGGAGTACACGTAATCACAAGCGAGCACTAATGCAAAGTATCGTCCTATAAGACACTGCAGATCAAAGTCCTCTCACTGAAGATGTTAGTACAGCAAGGAGTACACGTGATCACAGGCGAGCATGAATGTAAAGTATCGTCCTATAAGACACTGCAGATCAAAGTCATCGACTACATCTTTACAGAGTCAGACTTGCACGTTGCTTAACATTCGACTACTGAAAGTATTTATTTGACGTACCTCATTAAGTATTCCATGACCTGTAACTCCTCAGTATTGCATATTCAAGCTGTATTTGAATGTATATGACTCATCTAAGTAGGTAATACTTAGGTAATAATAATAAATGTATCATTACTCCTCACTGTACTGATATCTTCAGTGAGATGTGAGGTCTTTGCCCAGCTGTGGGACATTACAGGCTCATACTGTTACTAGGTAGGTACCGCTCGGGTCACGTGCGCACGCGGCGGGCGCACGTGACGGGCGTACGCTTAACACAGTGTTGGCCCAAACGTCTCGATGATCTAGTGAGTCTAGTGGTATGTGCGTCCGCCTGCCAAGACTGAAGTCCATGATTCAATTCCCGTTGTTAATAAGAGTTTAATTCACATCCAAAGTATTATAAAGGCACTAGCCGCGCCCCGCGGTTTCACCCGCGTTGTACCCGTTCCCGCGAGAATTTCGGGATAAAAAGTAGCCCATGTCCTTTCTCTGGCTCTGGACTAACTGTGTACCAAATTTCATTCAAATCGGTTCAGTAGCTTTGGCGTGAAAGCTTGACAGACAGACAGAGTTATTTTCGGATTTATAATATTAGTTAGGATTACTGTATGATGCATAATAATCTGATTAGTAGCTTAGTTTGACTGTAATGTTAACTCATTGTGATTGTTAAGCAACTTGCAGCTCGGCCCTACTTAGATGGGTGGCCGATAGTCACTACATAGTATAAAATAAAGTCGTCTCTGTTTCGTGTCTGTTTGTCTGTATGCTTAAATCTTTAAAATTACGCAACGGATTTTGATGCAGTTTTTTGTAATAGGTAGAGTGATTCAAGAGGAAGGTTTTTATGAAAAAAAATCCCGAAATTCCCACGGGAACGGACACAACGCGGGTAAAACCGCGGGGCGCTGCTAGTGGCTATATAAGCGCTACCGTGCCTTGGAGAACACGTTAAATTGTCGGTCCCGGTTGCTTCAACCGTCAGAGCATGTCGTCCTTTAGCCGGTCTAACAACTCCGACACCAGGGTTGGCCGCTGACCTACTCGACCTTACTTTATAACTATAAATGTATAGATAAATACCCAATCCCTACCCAAACCTCTATTATCTATACACAAACAAATAAAAAAAGTTCCAAATCCCTAAAGGACCTCCTTCTAAATTCAAATAAAAAAAAAACGATCCCCAACAATCCTAGACCAGGTATCTCATTGGTCGGTTACAAAAAATCGGGTTCGTATTTCGAATAGACCAATAGTGATGTCTATGACAGATGCATGCTGCGCTGCGATTGGTCGGCTGGCATGCGCCGGCGCAACGCCTTAGATGCATTATTTGAATAGGGAACGCTAGAAAAAGATAGATGTATGTATGCATCTTTGTATTTGAAAAGCTTAACCGAATTTGAAATCGCGATTCTTTACTTTTATGTTTAAAAAAAATATATTTGTTATTTTATATCTCCGTTGTTTATGAACCGATTTTGATAATTCTTTCGGTTTATGAAAGGGTTTACTTTAATAATGGTCCCGTTTTTAACCGATTTCAAATAAAGGTAGTCCTCGTTAAAATTTAGATTGATTTTTTTTTTGTAAAAGTTCTATTTGTTTGAGAGATAAATTTTGGGACAGAATTTTGAACCAGTTAACCTTAACCAAGCGATGCTAGTCCATTGTGATTGTTAAGCAACGTGCAGCTCGCCCCCTACTTAGATGGGTGGCCGATAGTGGCATTTCTATCTGAGCGCTACCGTGCTTCGGAGGGCACGTTAAGCAGTCGGTCCCGGTTGTTTCAATCGTTAGACCATGTCGGAGGCCTTTAGGCGGTCTAAAACTCCGACACCAGGGATGACCACTGACCTACTCGACAAGAAGAACTTCCCTATATATAAGTACTAGCGTCGCCCCGCGGTGTTACCCACGTTGTACCCGTTACCGCGGGAATTTCGGGATAAAATGTATCCCATGTGTTATTCTGATGTATAACCTATATTACTGTAAAGTTTCATCCAAATCCGTTCAGTAGTTTTTGCGTGAAAGAGCAACAAACGTACATCCTTACATCCATCCATACATACATCCATCCTCACAAACTTTCGCATTTATAATATTAGTAGGATAACAAAAAAATACACAAGAAGCTTTATCTATTAGTTGTATACCGTATCGTGTAACCAAAAAATATAAATCCCCGCAAAAAAATCACTACATACATATTTTAAAACAAAGTCCCCGCCCGCGTCTGTCTGTGTGTCCGCGATTAACTCAAATATTACTGCACGGATTTTGACGCGGTTTTTTTAAGTAAATAGAATAATTCAAGAGAAAAGTTTATAAGTATAAAAATTCCCGAAATTCCCACGGGAACGGGCACAACGCGGGTAAAACCGTGGGGCGCTGCTAGTACATATTATAAAGAGGAAAGCTTAGTTTGTTTGTAATGAATAGGCTCAAAAACTACTGGACCGTTTTTAAAAATTCTTTCACCATTCGAAAGCTACATTATCCACGAGTAACATAAGCTATTTTTCATCCCGAAATTCCCACAGGAATGGACACCACGCGGGTAAAACCGCGGGGCGCTGCTAGTTTTATATATTTTGCTCGAACCGAATATATTGAGCACCAAAACCGACTAATTCGGCCAAATACAAATAGTAGAAAAGACCGAATAAACCGAATACCGAATAACAAATATTCGGCGCATCTCTACTACACTATAACACAGAACCATCCTTTTTAAAGTCGGTTATAAAGGTCATCGGCCAGGCCACTTGCATCGATAGCTTATCATACTTTATATTATAGCTTATTATTATATGTAATTAGTAGTGATAACAGTTTGCTGGCTGAGTGGGGCAGTGTCTTTATAGAAACACGTTAAACTGTCGGTCCCGGTGGTTTCAATCGTCAGAGCATGTCGTCCTTTAGCCGGTCTAACAACTCCGACACCAGGGTTGACCACTGACCTACTCGAACTTTTCACTACCTCACAGTTTTACCCGCGTTGTACCCGTTCCCGTGGGAGTTTCGGGTAAAAAAATACCTATTCACGTTTTTCTTGGATGTGGCTATCCAATACAAAAAGAATTATTCAAATCGGACCGGTAGTTCCTGAGATAAGTACGTTCAAACAAACAGTTCAGCTATATTATGTATATTATTATAGACTAGCAGTGCCCCGCGGTTTTACCCGCGTTGTGTCCATTCCTGTGGGAATTTCGGGATGAAAAAATAGCCCATGTTACTCGTGGATAATTTAGCTTTAGAATGGTGAAAGAATTTTTAAAAACGGTCCAGTAGTTTTTGAGCCTATTCATTACAAACAAACAAAGTTTTCGCGGTTTTTCATTTGAAATCCAGTTCCGTTGGAATAGTTGTTAACTACATTTGGTAAATTCAGTCCAGTCGTTTTAGCTAAGGGGGATTTTTAATTTATAATTTTACTTAATTTAATTTCAATGCCAGTTAATTTCTATATACTAATATTACAAAGAGGTAATATTTGTAAGTTTGTATGTTCGAGTTATTATCGAAAATTACCCGTCCGATTTGAATAATTCTTTCTGTAATTGATAGCCACATTCAACGGGAAGGTTATAGGCTATTTTTCATCCCGGAATTTCTATGGGAACGGGTACAACGCGGGTAAAATCGCGAGGTGCGGTTAGTATTTGATAAAAGGAGATGCGTAAGGGTTATTTCTATTTTTTACTTGAAAATATAGTATGTATAGATAAGTCTTTACAGAGACAACTTATTCATATTCCCGACATAGACTGATTTAACCCTAAAACAATTGAGAAATGACAAGTCCGTTGACACAGTGGCAGTGAGAGCGCTTACTGGGTCGGGGGTTGCGGGTTCGATTCAACGGAGTAACAATATGTGAAGACGTCATAGTTGTTGACGACGTCTGGGTGTAATTATATATTCTTATAAAGTATTTGTGTATGTATGTGTAGTAGTATCGGTGAGTTAGATTCCGTAATACAATCTTAGCTTACTTTGGGTCTAATTAACCGTGAGTGAATTTGTCCGGGTATATTATTATTTTTTCGAGTTAACCGCGGGTCAAACCTTGGGGAATTTATTTTATATGACTCAGAAAAGATTTAATACAAATAATTATCCTTATTCGTAATAATTTGATGAATAAGTGAACAACCACAAATGTAACGTCACGCCACACTGACCGATAAGCAAAGGACAACAAACCTGTACCTACTACCTACCTATCCCTACCTACATATACCCTCTTGAAGGAAAACGCCACTAACAGAAAACGCCAACTTGTCTTTTTTTGCGACTTCAAGTCTGAACACACTATACTTGTACTTATATCATATTTTTGCCTAACAAAATTCAAAGCATAAGTGATTTTATTTTATTTTATACTTAGCAAAACGCCAAACATGTTAAACGCAAAACGCCAATATGGCTACCTCTTCTAACAGTTTCCGAGGTTATAAGGTGCCATCGCTGTCAAAGAAGACAAGGCAGTAAATAAATAGAAATTATTGTAACCCCTGACACAAAAAAGGGGTGTAATATGTTTGGCGTGTCTGTCTGTCTGTCTATGGCATCGCAGCTCCTAAACGCATGTACCGATTTTGATTTAGTTATTTTATTTGAAAGGTGTTTACGCGGAGTGCTCTTACTCGTAAATAAGATTGAATATAAAATCAGTAATAAGTTTATATTATACCACTAGCAGCGTCCCGCGGGTTTACCCGGGTTCCCGTGGGAATTTCGGGATAAAAATTGCCTATAACCTTCCCGTTGAATGTGGCTATTACTAAAATAGTTATTTGATCAAATCGGTTCGTTCGTTTCTAAGTACTACTGTTACTGTTAGCCCGTATTGTCTCACTGCTGGGCAACGGACTCCTCCCATTTCCTTCCACCACTCTTCTCGATTTTGAGCAACCAATTGCCAGTTGCTCTTGTAGGCGTTTCTAAGATTAGTGCGTTCAAACAAACAAACAAAAACAACAAGCTGTTCATCTTTATTATATTAGTACTAGCTGCGCCCCGCGGTTTCACCCGCGTTGTACCCGTTCCCACGGGAATTTCGGGATACAAAATAGACGTTGTCCGATTGTCAGGCCTACCCGATATTACAAAAAAAATCATGAGAATCGGTCGAGCCGTTTCAGGGGAGGTCAATTACGCACAACGTGACACGAGAATTTTATATATTAGATATTAGTATAAGTACATCTGACATGTCACATTGGCATGCAGAATGTGACATTGTTACATGAACTAACGTGTCAACTAAAAATAACTGTTGTATCAGTCTCACTGAAGATATCAGTACAGGTGAGGAGGATTGGGCGTAAATGTAAATAATATATTTAGGGCGAATAGCATAAGCATTCTTAATTGTATTGTAATGTCGCCCGTTTCAAAATAGTGTTATAGTGATTTGAAATACTAGCCGCGCCCCGCTTACCGCGTTGTACCCGTTCCTGTGGGAATTTCGGGATGAATTGTATCCCATATGTTATTCTGATGTATAACCTATATTACAGTAAACTTTCACTCAAATCCGTTCAGTAGTTTTTGCGTGAAAGAGTAACAAACATACATACATCCTCACAAACTTTCGCATTTATAAGACAACTAGCAGCGCCCCGCGGTTTTACCCGCGTTGTGCCCGTTCCCGTGGGAATTTCGGGATAAAATGTAGCCTATAGCCTTCCTCGATAAATAGACTATCTAACAGTGAAAGAATTATTCAAATCGGTTCAGTAGTTTCTGAGATTAGCGCGTTTAAACAAACAAACAAACAAACAAACAAAACAAACTCTTCAGCTTTATAATATTAGTAAGTATAGATTTGAACGAACAATTTTATTTCTTTAACATATTTAAGTACTCAATAAGTAGATGAAATTACCAGCAGAGCCCCGCGGTTGTACCCGCGTTGTGCCCGTTCCCGTGGGAATTACAGGAATTTTTATGCTTATAAGCCTTCCTCTTGAATCACTTTATCTATTTAAAAAAACTGCATCAAAATCCGTTGCGTGGTTTTAAAGATCTAAGCACACATAGGGACAGACAGCGGAAAACGACTTTGTTTTATACTATGTAGTGAAGACTGCTTGAGCAAGCCCTTAACCTAAGCTTTATCAGGGCGTGGTTAAGACAGCGAGTTACTAGCTGTATAGTAGGTGAGTTTAGTAGTATTCGCTGTTACGTCACACCTTTCCATATAATTCGCCAACACGCTGTAAAATCGCCATTCTGAACCACGCCTTTTTGTTATAAAATACTTATATATAGAAGTGAAATAATATAATTTTTTCAAGACCACCTTTTTTTGTCGGTTGAAACAGGGTCTATCTGTTTTTTATTTTTGAAGTTTGTTAGAAGTATTACTTTTTAAAATAAAGTCTATTTATAAAAAGGGAATAAATAATGTTTTGACAGCTAATAGAACAATATTCTAAAATCTGTCAAAATTATTTAAAATAAATATATATACCCGGACATATTACGGACGGTTAATGAGACCCAAAGTAAGCTCTAAGCTTGTTTTATGGAATCTAACTCACTGATACTAATACATATACAAAAAATCTAGTGGTGGCTTACAGTTAATAATATAATATACTAAAAAGTGTTTTATAAAGCATTCGAAATAGCAACAAAAATGAAAAATACAAAAAATGTAGCCACAACAAAAAATAATTTCATCCACACCCAAGTATTTAAAATTATGTAAAATTTCAAAGAAAAGATCTTTTCAGCATTCGTAGAGCTACAGACAGACAAAAACACAAATATGGCAAACTATAATACTAATTGTAGCAAATAGGTTAAACAATTAAAAAATAAAGATATTTAACTAAAAAGGCCAACAAAAGAAGGCTTTAAACGTAAAAGCTTCAAAGAAAACTCAACTTACCAATCCAATATGGCCGCCAACAAAGAACTCTCACAAATCCAAAATACAGTAAAAAAACAGCATTTTAACAAAAAAATTAAGATTATTCAACACAAAGACTTAAAATAACGACTTAAAAAGATATTTTAGGTGTATTTTTTGTATTTTTCAGCGGGTTTAACGAGACATGCACTCTGTTAGGTGCATCAAGTCAGACTGAGCTGAATTGCATCGATTTACGCACACATAAAAGAGTACTGCGTCGCTCAATACATACAGACATTACTGCACATGTGTGCGGCAGACGAGTACTTTCTTTTTTGAAATCGTTTAACTTAAAACCCTGGGTAGAGCTGTTTTTGAAGTGACTTAAAATCGTGAAATATCGTACAGCTAAACATTTTGGAGAAGTATTGTTAACGTTTTAGCGAGTAAACAAGCTGTAGAGTTAGATAGTTTAATAGCACGTGAGCGGCATAGATTAATTAGGTTCTTTTATATCTCGCTTAAAACCATACCTAATACGTAATATTATTCATAAACACTGATGTCAAATTCAACTACTACTAGGTACAGTAGTACCCGGTTTATACCCGTATCTTTACGAATTTCGGGATAAAAATTACCCAAAATTTTCCTGTTGAATTTTTCTATCTTCTGGTGGAAACCACATGTAAATCTGTCAAGTAGTTTTTGAGATTTTTGCGAAAATACTCGTACATGATGTTGCGAGAGATGTTGCGGGGGACTTAGTACTAATACTAATGCAATACAAATTGTTTGTTTTCGTACGAAATTAAAATGTACACTATTGTGATCGATTTTCCAGCCGAAGACGATTCCTTTTGAAGAGGAAAAAGGTTTAGTGATTTCATTCCGTTCTTACTCCATCACTGAACGCTTTTCCCCAACGGTAGACTTTGTCTTTGATTGAAAATAAGTCGTGATGGTTTGAATATTAACTCTCATACATAAGTAAAATGGAAAATTTAATCAACTAGTCGCGCCCCGCATTGTACCCGTTCCCGCGGGAATTTCGGGATAAAATGTATCCCATGTGTTATTCTAATGTATAACCTATACTACTTTAGTTTGGTTAGGGCATTGCAGGCTGAATCACCTGATTGCTCGAAAAGTAAGATGATTCCGTGCTTCGGAGGGCACGTGAAGCCGTCGGTCCCGGTTACTTTCTACGGATAGTAGTCGTTACTTGAGCCATGTCAGAGGCCTATGGCGGCTCAATAACTCTGACACCAGGATAGGTCAGGTTGGCCATCCACTCGATGAAGAAGAAGACCTGTAAAGTTTCATCCAAATCCTTCCAGTTGTTTCAAATAACCATACAACTTTTCAGCACCTCTTTCAACCCCTCTTTCAACCCCTTTCAACCCTGTTTTCGCAATAAAAAGTAGCCTATGTCCTTTCTCAGGCTCTGGACTAACTGTGTACCAAATTTCATTAAAATCGGTTCTGTAGTTTTGGCGTGAAAGCGTGACAGACAGACAGAGTTACTTTCGCATTTATATTGGTTAAGATTAAAGTTCCTTCAAAGTATTTGTTAGATATCTCTTTTCTTCGTCAACGATCAAGCAAGCGAGTGTACTATCTACTAGGAAGCGAATCCTGGATGAGTGGCCGATAGAGGCATTACTATCTGAGCGCTACCGTGCTTCGGAGGGTACGTAAAATTGTCGGTCCCGGTTGTTTCAACCGTTAGACCATGTCGGAGGCCTTTAGGCGGTCTAACAACTCCGACACCAGGGTTGGCCACTGAATTATGCGAACTAATTAACTATAGAATCCAAAAAAACAGTGTATTTGGCTTATGTTACTCGCTTTCTATGTACTCGCTAACTTCTTCTTCTTCACCGAGTGGATGGTCACCCTGACCAATCCTGGTGTCAGAGTTATTGAGCCGCCAAAGGCCTCTGACATGGCTCATGTAACGACTACTATCCGTAGAGAGTAACCGGGACCGACGGACTCGCTAACTAGCAACTTGTAAACTGGCTACGTTTAACAACGTTTTAGAAGATAATTTACTGGAAGCTTAACAATTAACTAAGGTTTTTTTAAACTTACACAATTTAAAAACAAAGTCAACGTACTCTGTTTTTTTCGCAGTAGAAAAATTATAAGCCACGCCCTACGGCTTAACCCGCGTTGTGCCCGTTACCGAAGGAATTTCGGGATGAAATTAGCGTATAACCTTCCTGTTGAATGTGGCTATCCATTACAAAAAGAATTATTCAAATCGGACCAGTAGTTCCTGAGATTAACGCGTTCAAACAAACAAAACTCAAACTCTTCAGCTTTATTATATTATTATAGATAGATTTAACACTATTTTCTACACTAATATAAGTAATAAAGAGGAAAACTTTGTTTGTTTGTCTGTAATGAATAGGCTCAAAAACTACTGGACCGTTTTTAAAAATTCTTTCACCATTCGAAAGCTACATTATCCACGAGTAACATAGGCTATTTTTCATCCCGAAATTCCCACAGGAATGGACACAACGCGGGTAATAACAGATAAAACAAATTATTAATGCCATATGGGACACTCAAATAATATTCATGACACTAGGTCACAGCTTGTAAATTGCCTTACTATACACAATACTTAATTCCTGACCTATCTCAATTTTATATTTATTGACTACTAGCCGCGCTCCGCGGTGTTACCCGCGTTGTACCCGTTCCCGCGGGAATTTCGGGATAAAATGTATCCCATGTGTTATTATGATGTATAACTTATATTACTGTAAAGTTTCATCCAAATCCGTCCAGTGGTTTTTGCGTGAAGGAGTAACAAACATACATTATATCCTCACAAACTTTCACATCACTACATACTCGTAGTATAAAATAAAGTCGTCTCTTTTTCGTGTCTGTCTGTCTGTTTGTCTGTCTGTATGCTTAAATCTTTAAAATTACGCAACGGATTTTGATGCGGTTTTTTGTAATAGGTAGAGTGATTCAAGAGGAAGGTTTTTATGTAAAAAAAATCCAGAAATTCCCACGGGAACGGGCACAACGCGGGTAAAACCGCGGGGCGCTGCTAGTTTATAATATTAGTAGGATAGTAGGAATAATTGAGAGATATCTACTAATACATATTATAAAGGAGTAAAATTTGTATATGATTGATGTTGCCAGTCTCTATTGTGGTCAGTCACCCCCCTCCCCCACCCCTATTAAAGGACCTTGCGAAATTTTGCCCCAATGCTCTACAGTGACATGACATATGCCATTTGAAAGCTCTTGAAGAGTTGTACAAGTCTCCCCTTAACGGTTATATTGAAATCGATGGCCAACTCGGTGTTTTCGACCACCAGTTTCAATTCTTCGGTGGTCGAAAACACCAAGTATAGTTCAGCAAGTAAATCCGAAAAACATGCAAGTATGTAGTAGACAAAGAAAAGCGGCTCAAAAGTACCTTCCTGAGGGACGCTCACAAAAAAAGTACTAAAAATCTCGCGAGTGCACTGTTTTATCAATTATTTTATACCGGTTTCGTTTCAAACAACTAAACTCTGCCAGTCTTTCAAAAAACCCCTTTATTCAACGCAACTAAAGTCGATTTTCCTTTGTGTACAATATCAAAAGCTTGAGCCAAGTCTTTGTGTAGTAACTATGTTTTATTCTGCGGTAGCTATGTCTGTTACTATGTGCGTTTTGAGTTTATTTTTTAAGCAATTGCTGAATGACACTGGCCTAAATTCTTTTATTTAAATTTGAGTAAAATTAAGCTCGAATAGGCGACGCCAGCCCTGGTGTCGGAGTTATTAGACCACCTAAGATAAGGAGACAGTCTAATGATTAAAGCAACCAGGACCGACAACTTAACGTGTCCAACTAACCTATAAAATAAAAACCCTGAGCCCTACCATACTTAGATGCCGCAATCGACGACTCATCCAAGTAATTTACGAGCTTAACAGGATGATCTCCGCTTACCTAATCAAATTAAAAATAGTATTTTCTTCCCGACCAACTAACTGCAGATACGAGACCCCACTAAATCTGCGAAAATAACGTTAGCGTGATCTACAAAGTTAAGCAACGTGCAGCTCGGCCAGTACTGTGATGGGTGCTGCCATTTCTGAGCGCTACCGTGCTTCGGAGAGTACGTTAAATTGTCGGTCCCGGTTGTTTCAGTCGTCAGAGCATGTCTTCCTTTAGCCGGTCTAACAACTCCGACACCAGGGTTGGCCGCTGACCCACTCGGACTTACTTGCAAGACCCTCAATACCAAACAGGTAAAATAAAATAAATATTTTAATGTTTTTTGGGGTAACCCAAGGACAATTCAAAAATCTAGTTTCTTTTTAAACACCTTACATTAAGAGGGTGCATATAAATATAAAATTACAATCTCAATCACATCACTATTGGTCTAGGATAGATGAGCGAGGGGCATAAACAATGTGCGTAGATTAAAGAGGTTATTGTCTATGACCCTAGTTGAAAAGCACATTATATAAACCATACTATAGAACATATGGGGTGCCTGCCATAGATAATGACCGATAAATGTAATTTTTTACTAGGGCGTTATAGAACGATACTTTACATTAGTGATTGAGTTACTAATCATTCTTTAGATAATGTTATATAATACTAGCTGCGCCCCGCGGTTTCATCCGCGTTGTACCCGTTCCTGCGGGAATTTCGGGATAAAAAATAGATGTTGGCCGATTCTCAGACCTACTCAATATGCTCACAAAATTTCATGAGAATCGGTCGAGCCGTTTCGGAGGAGTACGCGAACGAACACTGTGACACGAGAATTTTATATATAAGATATACCTACCCGGAAAAATTTACTCACGGTTAATTAGACCCAAAGTAAGCTCTAAGCTTGTGTTATAGAATCTAACTAACTGATGCTACTACATATAATACACATTGCCAGTAAAAAAAATTGTGACTTATAAATAAACGCTTATTACCGCATTCTAGCTAAAAATGGTTTGTCCCTTTCCGACACACGCTATTTTCCGAAGAGCAAAAGAGATATAACACTTTATAACAGTGTTTTAATTAACGAGCGTTTAAATAAGGCGGTTAATCCTACTAATATTATAAACTAGCTGTGCCCCGCGGTTTCACCCACAGCGCACCCGTTCCTGTAGGAAATACGGGATAAATAGTATCCTATATCCGTCTCCTGGTTCTGAGCTACCTCCCCACCAGTTTTCAGCCAAATCGGTTCAGCCGTTCTCGAGTTATGAATAGTGTAACTAACACGACTTTCTTTTATATAAAATATATAGACTAGCAGCGCCCCGCGGTTTTACCCGCGTTGTGCCCGTTCCCGTGGGAATTTCGGGATTTTTTTTACATAAAAACCTTCCTCTTGAATCACTCTACCTATTACAAAAAACCGCATCAAAATCCGTTGCGTAATTTTAAAGATTTAAGCATACAGACAAACAGACAAACAGAAGACAAACAGACGCGACTTTGTTTTATACTATGTAGTGATGATGTGAAAGTTTGTGAGGATCTATGAATGTATGTTTGTTGCTCCTTCACGAAAAAACTACAGAACGGATTTGGATAAAACTTTACAGTAATATAGGCTATACATCAGAATAACACATGGGATACATTTCATCCCGAAATTCCCGTGGGAACGGGTACAATGCAGGTAACACCACGAGGCGCGGCTAGCTAATATTGCCAGTTAAAAGCTTAAAATGACGTGATATGAATACTTCATTCAATGAAGACATTATAATTACTGGTTATTAGATATGAGGTGTCTAATTAGTTTGTGTCAAATGACATAACAGATTGTCATATTATACTAAGTGCACATTGTGCTGCAATACCGAAGAAGAAAGAATTCATACTTGAGCAGCGAAAGGGAAGTGTTCGCTCACTGTGTCGGGTCGCGGGTTCGATGCAACGGAGTAACAATATGTGAGAGCTGATATATGCCAAATATGATAGCCACATTCAACGGAAAGGTAGATGATTACGTGCTTCGGAGGGCTCGTTAAGCCGTTCGGTCCCGGTTACTTTCTACGGATAGTAGTCGTTACATGAGCCATGTCAGAGGCCTTTGGCGGTTCAATAACTCTGACACCAGGATTGGTCAGGTTGACCATCCACTCGATGAAGAAGAAGTGTGGCAGTAAGTTCATGGGAAAACTTTTGATACGGAGTGAAAGCATCTAACAACTTTGAATATATTCATTCATGAATTGTAGCGTATTGTTATTCCATTAACTAATTAGGTTAACTCATCCTGATTGTTAAGCAACGTGCAGCTCGGCCCCTACTTGGATGGGTGGCCGATAGTGGCATTTCTATCTGAGCGCTACCGTGCTTCGGAGGGCACGTTAAGCAGTCGGTCCCGGTTGTTTCAGTCGTCAGAGCATGTCGTCCTTTAGCCGGTCTAACAACTCCGACACCAGGGTTGGACACTGACTCGAACTTTAAGTTCGCTAATAAATTTATCAGCGTTTCTTTTTCGTTTCTTTTCCGCCGTGAGGAACCTGGCGCTTCAACTCTCCATCCTCGGTCGAAGATCCAGAGGCAGACCTAAGACAAGGTGGACGGATGTAGTGTCCAAGGATATGGCTGAGTGCAAGATTTCCGATGACGACGTCGAAAGAGCGAAGTGGAGAAGAAAGACAAGGAAGGCTGACCCCATCACCATGTGGGACACATAGACAGGAGGAGAGAGAGAGAGAGAGTTACTTTTTCACTTCCCTATCTATGAGTTCTTCTTCTTCATCGAGGTGGATGGTCAACCTGACCAATCCTGGTGTCAGAGTTATTGAGCCGCCAAAGGCCTCTGACATGGCTCATGTAACGACTACTATCCGTAGAAAGTAACCGGGACCGACGCCCTCCGAAAAATCTATAATCTATGAGTGAAAGATGAAAAATGAAACATGAAAATGTATGAAAAATGAACCGCCTCATAGCTTTAGCAGTTTGAAACAATCGAGATAAGTTATATATACGTATATATAACTGTATATAAAGTATAGTGCAGACACGGAAGTTCGAGTTCAATGACCTGCGCGAGACTGCCAGAGGTGAGGGCGTGGTTGTGGTGGGAGCGATTTTATAAGCGGCAGCGGTTTGTAAAAGCTTACGATGTAATGTAAACAATGTTATTTTATCTTATGTAAGAAAATGCTTTTAACTTCCTAATATATAATAATATAAAATCACACACGGTTAATTAGACCCAAAGTAAGCTTTAAGCTTGTGTTATGGAATCTAACTCGCTGATACTACTACATATACATACACAAATACTTTATATGAATATATAATTGACACCCAGACGTCGCGTCGTCAACAACTATGTCTTCACATATTGTTACTCCATTGAATCGAGCCCGCAACCCCCAACACAGTAAGCGCTCTCAGTGCCACTGTGCCGACGGGCTTACCACACTAAGAAGAACTAAAAATTAGATTTGAACAATTTTATATTTCATTGGCACATTCAACAGGAAAATTACAGACTATTTTTATCCCAAAATTCCCATACAGTTCCAGTAAAAAGGTATCGAGAATCGAAGTAGCACTCGTGGCGTAGTTTGACTAAGCTATGTTAGCTCATTGCGATTGTTAAGCAACGTGCAGCTCGACCCCTACTTGGATGGGTGGCCGATATAAGCATTTCTGTCTGAGTGTTTCCGTGCTTCGGAGGGCACGTTAAATTGTCGGTCCCGGTTGTTTCAATCGGTAGACCATGTCGAAGGCCTTTGGGCGGTCTAAACACTCAGACGCGTCTTGGTTGGCCACTGACCCGGTTTTCTTACAAAAGTGTGGTAAAATTTGCCAACCGTAAACGATTCCTTTTGATGAAGAAAAAGGTTTAAAGATTTAATTCCATTCTTACCGTCACTCTTTTCCTCAACGGAAGAAGTTGTCTGGTTCAAAAATCAGTCACGATGGTTTTGAACTTTAACGCAAGAAAAACACGAACTTACTTATCGTCTTGACAGACTAAAGTCTCCGAAGACATCCGCTGCTCTCTCCGCTAACACCATGGCCACACCCCAAACCCCGACCGTCAAGTCTAAAACCCAGACAGCTATCTCCATCTCAGTCACTCTCACACACTAATATACGCGCGTCTCTTTCTAACACACAGTTTTGACAACGTAATATGGATTTTGGGAGTATACTAACGCTATAGATGTAGATTTTATCAAATTTTGAAGTAGTCTGCAGTGCTGCAGTGCTGTTGTTATCCTGAAGGAATTTCAGGATTTTCTAGAGTCCCTATTGTGAAGAGTATGAGAGCGTTTTGAAGCTAAGAGATAGACTGTTTTCAGTATGATTTTGTTTCATGATAGAGCGTGGTGTGAGAGCTTTTAAACAGCTTAAATCTAAACAAAATATTGATAAAGTTGGGCTATTCTGTCCCACTGTTGGGCAAAGGCTGTAAATGGAGAAAATGTTATTAGTTGGAATTTTAGCAGATTCGATACCCGGGTGTATGTGTATTATCAAATATATTTGAAAATATTTTGCTCTAGAAATCTGCAGTGTCTTATAGGACGATACTTTACATTAGTGCTCGCTTGTGATTACGTGTACTCCTCGCTGTACTAACATCTTCAGTGAGAGGACTTTGATCTGCAGTGTGTTATAGGACGATACTTTACATTAGTGCTCGCTTGTGATTACGTGTACTCCTCGCTGTACTAACATCTTCAGTGAGAGGACTTTGATCTGCAGTGTCTTATAGGACGATACTTTACATTAGTGCTCGCTTTTGATTACGTGTACTCCTCGCTGTACTAACATCTTCAGTGAGAGGACTTTGATCTGCAGTGTCTTATAGGACGATACATTAGTGATATCTACCTTTGTTTAATAGAAAGCTGCCTTTCTCTGGCCTCTATTTATCTGATAAGCCACTGATATCGCTATCGGTAATCAGTCACTTACCCAATCTATCAGTAGAATCATCAAAATTGGATTAGTACAAGGACGTTGTGACGTGGAGATCAAAATTTGGTATTTTTATTTCAAATGGCTCGTGTAGATTTTGTAACTAGTAGTGCCTCGCGGATTTACCCGCATTGTACTCGTTCCTGTGGGAATTTTGGGATAAAAGGTTGCCTATAACTTTCTTCTTGATTGTCACTGTCATAAAACAACAGATTATATTTGAAACTCAATATTCTGTGCATAATTTGACGTCTCGTGTCAAAACTTAAAAATAATATTACCACAACTCTTCGGTCTAGTGATATGAGCACTCGCCTGCCAAGACAGGTCCCGGGTTCAATTCCCCGGTTGAGAAAAAAGTCTGTTTGTCTGTATGCTTAAATCTTTAAAATTACGCAACGGATTTTGATGCGGTTTTTTGTAATAGGTAGAGTGATTCAAGAGGAAGGTTTTTATGTAAAAAAAATCCTGAAATTCCCACGGGAACGGGCACAACGCGGGTAAAACCGCGGGGCGCTGCTAGAAACTAATATTTTCATTGTAAGGTACCAACAATTTAAAACAAATTAATAAACACAAAACCATTCACAATTAATTATTTGGCAGATTTCCAATTGAAGCTGGCAACATTCCTACATTGAAATAATTGAATTTAAATCGTTTTGATGAGGGCAACACTATGTTAATGTAAATTCTTGAATAACTCTATGTGGAGTTAAGTTAGGTTTGAAAATAGACTTGTTTTAACCTATGAAGGAACATACATTAGTCTTTTCTAACAGACTTTTAGCCTGACAGACATTTTGTCTGTTAGACCACATAATTGCAGTTGATGTTAGACTGCCTAGAGACTGGACTGCGTCGAACAAACCCGTCTAAAGATTGTCTAAACTATTCTGTGATGGTACTTATCGCGATTGTTAAGCAACTTGCAGCTCGACCCCTACTTGGATGGGTTGAAAGTGGAATTTATGTGTGAGCGCTACCGTCCTTGGTTAAACTGTCGGTCCCTTTTGTATTGGTTGACCATGTTAGAGGCCTAAAGACGGTCTAAATACTTCGACACCGGGTTTGGATACTAACCTACTCGCACCTACTTATTTAAGAAACTTTTGGAACGAAGTTCCTTATCGCGCGTTGCGAAAGGGGGCTAGACGGAAAAAATGGTAACGACATTTTTTAGGCCAGAGAGGGACAGACAGAGAAACTTGCGCACGCCAGAGAGAGACAGACAGAGAAACTTGCGCACGCCAGAGAGAGACAGACACAGAACTGTCTGTCTGTCTCTCTCTCTCTTATAGAAAGCAAGCTAGATATTTTCGTTTCGACTTTCTATTTCGCATTGAACAGTGTGGTGTCGCGACGATTATTTTTGTTGATAATAAATAAACTTCGTTCCATCCGGGTGTCCCTTGACACCTCTCAAGTTTTATATAACTAACCTTTATGAATTGTAGGAAAAAATAATTCATCCTAAAAATACATCATCATTTCTAAAATCGGTTGAAAAACCAATAAAAATCCAAGCTACATAAAAAAGTCCCCAAAAAAATTTAAACGTTATCTGTCAAAAATATATCAAACTAGAAAAAGCGGGAAGCGTTGTGATTGGTCGACCCTTTTTTTAAGGGGCCCGGCCGCGGCTAAGAATGGTAAACATAATGCCAAGGCACATAACCTAATGATAAAATCTCTGGCCCTTTTCTATTAATAGACCAATAGACGAGGACTTTGTCTATGGGTTGGGTTGTTTTTTTAATTAGGAAGGTTTTATTTGAACAAGTGTGACGACATTTTAAAGCCACAGAGTAAACTTTTTTACCCGACTGCGACAAGGAGGGTTTTTGTTTTTAACAATTTTAATTTAAGATTTTTAATTCGGTTGAGTGAGTAACATAACCCCGTCATTACTAGTACAATTTTACAATTGGAAAGAGGAATATTCCAAAATTAAGGGCCATACAAACAAACATGGCTTTGGTTTGAAATCACCAACCCGTTAGTCAAGCGTGGTGATTACGACATCCTCCTCACTGTACTGATAGCTAGTGAGATGAGAGGCCTTTGTCCAGCACTGAGACATTACAGGCTAATACTTCTTTTTACTTAATAAGGGATATTTAGTTCATAGAACTTGATTTTATTTACTGCTTTTTATCTCTCAACAGGCCTCATTCTAAAGATCAGTACAGTGAGGAGGATTAAATAGATATATTAAAATGCAAGTCCCGGTTATTTAAACCCTCAGATTGTCGGAGGACTTAGGGCACGTTAAATTGTCGGCCCCGGTTGTTTCAATCGTCAGAGCATGTCTTCCTTTAGCCGGTCTAACAACTCCGACACCAGGGTTGGCCGCTGACCTGCTCGAGGTTACTTACCCAAAATGTTAGACAGTGTTTCATATAGAGAATACTTCTTCTTCTTCACCGAGTGGATGGTCACCCTGACCAATCCTGGTGTCAGAGTTATTGAGCCGCCAAAGGCCTCTGACATGGCTCATGTAACGACTACTATCCGTAGAAAGTAACAGGGACAGAAGAGAATAAGTATAGAGAATACTGTCTAACTAGAGTCTTGTCTATACTCTGTCTATCCCATCCTATATTTCCCATAGTATAACCAAAACTACGGGAGTCAACCAAAATTTACCACATTTCATTGGTTCAAATACTATTTATAGGAAAAGTAATGAAAATACTTGAAAGATTGCCAAAAATGTGTCAAATTCAGCTCTAACATAGAAATGACTAGATTTTATTAAATTTCTATTCTAAGATAGATTAAAAACCTATAAACAGAGAATTAATCTTTAATACAAGACGATACTTTTAATTTTAAAAACCTTTTTTTAAATTGAAAAATTTAAAGACAATTGGAATGTATTTAATAATATCTATGGCACATCTAGACTCCAAATCGAACGGGCTGTAAGACGGTACAGGACAAAGGCCTTTAAGCCTATATCAAACATGAGATACCAGCAAAGAGTAAATTAAAAACATAATTCGCTTCAAATCTATACTCATTTTTTGTTTGTTAATCTTATCTCAATAACTGCCAATCCGATTCGAATAATTCTTTTTGTAATGAATAGCCACATTCAACGGGCATGTTATAGGCTATTTTTCATCCCGAAATTCCCAGGGGAACGGGTCCAACGCGAGCAAAACGAGGGGCGAATGGTATGTACTTCTAAAAGTAATTTTGAGTAGGTCAGCGGCCAACCCTGGTGTCGGAGTTGTTAGACCGGCTAAAGGAAGATATGCTCTGACGAGTGAAACAACCGGGACCGACAATTTGACGTGCCTTAGTCTCCGACAATCCAACAATTGCAACAACCGAATATTTGACGTGCCCTAATCACGAATGACGTATGTTACTAAGTATGTATTCTACAGACCTCCAGGCGCCCTGGTTAGTTATCAGTTGTTATCAGGCAGGCGTAGCTTATCAGTAGGTATGCAAAATAATCTAAATTGTAGCCTTCTTTGTTCGCCTGTGACTAACGTTGATTCGGAGCGGGTTGGCGAGTTGCGAGAAGATATTAATTTTTAGACATCCCAAATAGTCCATTAAAAAGTTACATTTGGGGTTGCGTTTTTTAGAGGACGCAATTTTATTTTTTTGATGTGTAGCCCCCCTACACATCAAAAGTCAGTGTTTTCCGTGGGACAAGGGTGGCGACCCCACAAACTTGTTTTTAGCTGTACACTGACCCCCCCTACACATCAAAAAAAATTGATAAATCAAAAAATCATCAAAAAAAAAAATATTGCGTCCTCCAAAAAACGCAAGGTAAGACCTAAAAAATTTAACATTTCCATGGACTAAAAAATAAGGTAGTTATAAGTGTACCAGCATCAATTTAAAAACACATAACTTTATCAAAAAAGTATAAGCCTGTAATATCCCACTGCTGGTCAAAGGCTAGATATCAGTACAGTGAGGCGGATGTCGTAATCACCACGCTTGACTAACGGGTTGGTGATCTCAAACCCGAGCCATGTTTGAAGTCGGAAACTTGTTTTCGCTCGACTTGGGAATTGAACCTGAGACTTTAGTCTTGGCAGGTGAACTAGACCACCGAGACGTTACCCCCATAATCTACGAGTATACTAATATAATACAGCAAGAGTTTTATTTTATGTTTGTTTGAACTCGCTAATCTCCGAAACTACCAATCAGATTTTAATAATTCTTTTTTTAATAAATAGCTACATTCAACGGGTAGGTTATAGGCTATTTTCATTCCGATATTCCCACAGGAACGAGCACGACGCGGGTAAAACCGTGGGGCGTTGCTAGAAGAACAAAACAAAGATATACCTACAGAGAGGTTTACATCGCAGACAGTCACCTTTCATCACAAAAATCCTTTAACATTTTGTAACCAAACCAAATAAGGCATAAAGCTATAATTTTAAACTGTTGACATTAAATTCGCCATTTCAGACAGACAGACAAGTTACGACGAGTAACGACCTTGAGACTTAGACGTACAGGCGTCTAGAGGCCATTAATATGCGAAGCAGGCGCACCCGCGGCCGCTTGCTAGTATTATTACCATCGTTACCACCCTAGATCACATACCTCTCACTGAAGATGTTAGTACAGCGAGGAGTACCTACACGTTATCACAAGCGAGCACTAATGTAAAGTATCGTCCTATAAGACACTGCAGATCAAAGTCCTCTCACTGAAGATGTCAGTACAGCGAGGAGTACACGTAATCACAAGCGAGCACTAATGTAAATTATCGTCCTATAAGACACTGCAGATCAAAGTCCTCTCACTGAAGATGTCAGTACAGCGAGGAGTACACGTAATCACAAGCGAGCACTAATGTAAAGTATCGTCCTATAAGACACTGCAGATCAAAGTCCTCTCTCTGAAGATGTTAGTACAGCGAGGAGTACACGTGATCACAAGCGAGCACTAATGTAAAGTAACATCCTATAAGACACTGCAGATCAAAGTCCTCTCACTGAAGATGTTAGTACAGCGAGGAGTGGTAGACCATTTTCTTGGCCGACCGTACACGTGATCACAAGCGAGCACTAATGTAAAGTATCGTCCTATTACATCCTAGTTGAAAAGCACATTATATAAACCATAGACAATTTCTATGATCTACATTATATTGTCAATGACCCTCGCTCATCTATCCTAGACCAATAGTGATGTGATTGTGATTATAATGATATATTTATATGCACCCTCTTAAGGTAAGGTGCTCGATTAAAATAAACAAGTTATTTGAGAAAGTCCTTGAATATTGTGAGAACATCCCTTCAAGGGCACGAGGGGTGATTTTAAATAAAACTATATACATATATCAACATTTAATTCTACTGTCTGATTGTATAAGGGTGTTATTCCACCAGCTATGCTATGCTACCTTACGCTATGCTATGGTAAAGCGCAAGAATGACATACTACCGTACTCAGAGACATCAATTTTTTTAAAGTAGTTGCTTCTGATCTCCTGTCATTTTTAAGTGACAATTTTTTTTTGTAACATTTTTTTTCAGGCTTTATAGTTAGATGTAATGGATGTTGTGAACACTTGCAGCAACATATTGCTGAGTTGCTGTCAACATGCATGGCCTGGGTGTTGCAGAGTAGCTATGGCCATGAATTATAAATTCAGTACACAGCTACGTACATTTTTCTAAAAAAAAGTTAGTATTTAGTATATACTACTAAAAAGTTAACATTATCGAAATTTTAAAATTAATCAAATTTTGAACATCTTACAAAAAACTTTTTAAGCTATTGCATAGCTTCTATCGCGGGCCTTGAGCGCGGGGACCGAATCCAGAAATTCCGCAATGAAAAAACCTCACGTGAAAAAACCTCACGCTCCCCACTAACGCCATCTAGTGATACAAAAAATAACTATGCAATAGCTTTACCGCGGCAGTCCCCGAGTGCCACATGTCTTTTTTTTTATAAAAAAAAATTTTGGAGTAGGTTCTTAAATAAAAAAAGATGAGTTTGACACGTTTTTTCTTCATTAAAAAGCTGACGTATTACAGAATAATTATGAAAGCAGTTGATTTTTATTCGTACTTAGTGGTTATTTCGGACGGTTGGTTATTGTAACATACTTTCGTTAAAACAATCACGTTATTTACACTGTTTAAAATAAAACGTTGTGTCATAACTTAAATGGCAAACCGTTAATGTTATTTAGGCTACCAGTAGAGATTAAGAGAGTCACAACTTTTCATTTTGGTACGTCAGTTGAGACTGTCGTTTTTTTAACGATTACTGATGCGTAAGCGTTAGTAAACTGAAGAAACCTGCCCTTAGTACATTAAATTTAAAGAGTAGCCAATTTTTTTTTATTAATATCACACTCGCAGTAGCCAAGCGTGGTGATAACGACATACTCCTCACTGTACTGATATCTTCAAGATGAGAGGCCTTTGACCAGCAGTGATAGAGCAGAAATAGGGAAGTATTACAGGCCAATACTTCTTTACTTTAATAAGTACTGGTTATTGCATACGCTTACTAACTGACTGAAAAAAAACCATTGCTACATTATTTTTTTAGCTTTAAGTCAAACTCGTGAATGTCTTTTTTCCTATTTTTTGCGGTAATATTTTTTTATTTTATTTAAACAATGATTTTCATAAAAATGGTTTTTCTTAATAACTTTTTTTAATAATTAGGGACCAACGTTTTCACTTTATCCGTTTATTTTTTTACTAGCAGCGCCCCGCGGTTTTACCCGCGTTGTGCCCGTTCCCGTAAGAAATCCGGGATAAAATGTAGCCTATAGCCTTCCTCGATAAATAGACTATCTAACAGTGAAAGAATTATTCAAATCGGTTCAGTAGTTTCTGAGATTAGCGCGTTTAAACAAACAAACAAACAAAACAAACTCTTCAGCTTTATAATATTAGTATAGATTTGACCTCTCGTCAAAAACAATAAAGTCTATGGTATATTTTTGACAAGTTTATTGGACTATTTTGTATATTACTTTGATTGATTATTACCTACTAGCAGCACCCCGCGGTTTTACCCGCGTTGTGCCCGTCCCCGTGGGAATTTTGGGATTTTTTATACATATAAACCTTCCTCTTGAATCACTGTCTATTAAAAAAAAATCGCGTCAAAATCCGTTGTGTTTTAAAGATCTAAGCATACATAGGGACAGACAGACAGCGGAAAGCGACTTTGTTTTATACGAGTACTATGTAGAGAAGTATAAACCTCATAAGTATATAGGGTTGAATAATTCAATGTCTCTTGGAGGGAAAATACATGCAATACTCTAGATAGAAAATTGTACTCAAATATTCGTTTATTGAAAAAAGGAAATAAACTACGATGAAATGTTTTTGAAAATACACATGCCACACCCCGGAATCGAACGGGTTAGAATGAGAAAAAAATATGTTTTTTTTTTAATTTTCTATTATTCCCTCCCATAGGGATATTACAATATTCCATACAATAATACTATCTAGTAATTTTATTATATTCCTTAATGAAAATTTAGGGTTACAAAAAGCACATCTTTCTATGTCTAGCTAGAGGAAGGACAATGTAGTTATATCCTTATGGGTTATCCAATTTTTCCCGTAGTATAAACAACTATGGACGTACTAAATAGGAAATACCTATTAGTAATTGTTATATCAGGATCTATAAATACCTTTATTGAGATCGGTAGTTTCGCAGTAGGCATTATGAATAGAGTGAAACACGAAAAATTCTCTAATTTTGAAAGTAATTTCAGAGTCCAAAAAAGGCATATTACCAAATAGTTTTCACACAAAAATGTTGTTCATATCATGAATTATATAATTAACAATACTAATTAAAAAACGTACGGTAAATAATCGTTTTTTTTTAACAATAAATTGGCTTTTTGGTATCATCAGATATTTATTTGAAAATGTTTTTTTTACGATTTTTAGTAATAAATCTGGTTATAATTAGCAGAATATTGAGATATATATATGTTATTATGTTTTTTTTAAATTATTTGGAACTTAAATTAGGAAAAAATACTGTTTTTTATACTTTTGTTATACCTAACGGGTTACCAGGCGTTTGCAGAGAGTGTGTAGGTAGAGGCAGATTGCGATCGATATTATAGCCTCTATTTTTCGTAAAATAACCATTTAAATTGATAAAATAAGCAAAATGAATATAAAATAATAATTAAATAACATTATTTAAACCTTTCCTTAAACCAATTATGTTTTTTGAAGGTATTATACACCAAATTAATTACATCGTCACGTGGTTTCAATATTACGACGTAAAGGGTTAAAAATTAGGAAAATATTGTTTTTTTCTTTAATGTAAGTATTAAATAAGACATAAGTGTATAAAACTTACCAATTCAAGAAGAATATCGAGAAACAATCCATGTTTTGTATCCATTTCGAGGCACAACGTTGCGAAATCCGCGCCCGC
Source organism: Cyclophora albipunctata (assembly GCA_963082685.1). NCBI lineage: Eukaryota > Metazoa > Arthropoda > Insecta > Lepidoptera > Geometridae > Cyclophora > Cyclophora albipunctata. Next base: position 3,286,552 of record OY720142.1, read on the forward strand.
GCACTACCACTCACCAATTTGATTGAAAAAACACAATTAAATATGGATTTTCAAAAAAAAATTGTCACAAACACGTAGTTTAATGTCCAGGGAACGTTTTTACACAGCCACCCAAATAGGCCTATAAGAATCTTATTCGGCTGTAGGAAGCGAAAAGTTTGCAAAAATTTTCGCGTAGCCGCGCACTAGCGGTTTCGTTTAGGCCTAAACGAACGAACGTTACGCGGCAACATGAAAAAATAACTCCAATTTAAATAAAAATAAAATATAAACACACTTTGTAAACTGATAACACGAATGTACACAGAAAAAAAAAACCTTCTTTTTCCAAAAAAATAATTATAATTTTTTTAAGTTTTTTTTTGGAAGGGTAGTTTACAAGGGTTGTTTTTTCAATTTTTTTAAAATGTTTTTTATTTTTATTCTGCGCTAGTATGTGCCGCGCGTTGCGCTCGCTAATACCAAATGGCGATCCCCACTTTAGTCACTACACCTTGCCCGCGCTATATACATACACACATAGATTCATAGCAATTTATATAGCCATTCGATGAAGTGAAAAAAGCAGATTTTTTTGTTTTTTTTATAAGTGTTACGAGTGTCATTTGATGGTAAGAAAATATAGAAAAATATTTCTTAAATGTTTTTTTTTTGTGTTTAAAAATGTTTATTTAATACCTATACCTAATAAATAATTATTATTTTTACTCAACGTAAAATATTTTGGTTTTTATAAATGTTCTGAAATCTTCAGTTCTATAAAAGGTCTGTAGTACTAGTATCTAATCTAATATCCTATATTATGACCTAATTTTTTAAAATAATTATATATACCTAATTTTAAAAATACATTTCAAAAAGGATTATAAAAAATATTTATTTAATATAAAAATGAATCGCTGAATCTGTTGCTAAGCGCATAACTTCAGAACGACTGCACCAAATTGGATGATTATTTATTTTAATGTGTTCCTTATTGTCAGGACAAGGTTTTTATATAAGAAAAATAAGGAATAAAAATCTCAAAATTCCCACGGGAACGGGGACGCTGCGGGTGAAACCGCGGGGCACAGCTAGTTAATAATAAGTCATTTTAAAACTCTATTCCCTGCACCTAACGTGCATAATACAAGCCACATGCATGCGTTATTAATTCGCGTTTTTTTAACGCGTGTTGTATACTATAACGCTTTTTTTAACGCGCATGAGGAATATATTTGGATGCTAATCTTAGGTTTGATTGAGACTGACCGAGTTTACTACCGGGCAGTTAAAATCCTCCACACTGTACCTACTGATATCTAGTGAGATGAGAGGCCTTTGACCAGCAGTGGGACATTACAGGCTTCTTCTTCACCGAGTGGATGGTCAACCTGACCAATCCTGGTGTCAGAGTTATTGAGCCGCCAAAGGCCTCTGACATGGCTTACAGGCTGATAGTTTACTTTAATTCATAAATAAGTGTTATAAGTGTGCCTGTATGTTTGTCTGTGGCATCGTAGCTCCTAAACGGATGGACCAATTTTGATCTAGTTCTTCTGTTTGAAAGGTGTTTACATGGAGTATTCTTAACTATGATTGAATAAAAAAATTTACCGTGGGAGCAATTTTTAAATTTTCATTTTTACTTCCAGGATTAAAATTATATTAATTTTAATTTTCTAATAAGCCACAGTTAGGTCGCCATTCCATCAGAGATATACTATGCTACGCTAAGTATGTTCGCGTAGGTCAGCGGCCAACCCTGGTGTCGGAGTTGTTAGACCGCCTAAAGGACGACATGCTCTGACGATTGACAACCGGGACCGACTGCTTGACGTGCCCTCCGAAGCACGGTAGCGCTCAGATAGAAATGCTTCGTTTGGAATGAAAAATGCTCATTGCTATGTAACGTTGTTATGCGATGTATGATGTTATCAGTATAATTTATTTATTTTTGGATTGGCACAAAATGTAGACCAATGTCGTCAATTTTCCAGTCGAAGACGACTACTCCTGAAGAGGAAAAAGGTTTAGAGAAAGGGTAAGAATGAAATAAAATCGCTAAACCTTTTTCCACTTCAGGAGCAATCGTCTTCGGCTGGAAAATTGACGACATTGGTCCACATTTTGTGCCAATCCAAAAAAAAATGAGTATAGATACATTAGCATAGCAACTTATACAATACTCTTTTATACTTAGCACTCGTGGCGTAGTTTGACTATGCGATATTAGCTCATTGCGATTGTTAAGCAACGTGCTGCTCGACCTCTACTTGGATGGGTGGCCGTTAGTGGCATATGTATCTGAGCGCTACCGTGACGAGGAGGACACGTTAAATTATCTGCCCCGGTTGATGCAATCGTTAGACCATGTCGGAGGCCTTGAGGCGGTCTAAAAACTCCGACACCAGGGTTGACCACTGACCTACTCAAATTCACTTACTCTTGTATAAGTACTATTATTACAAAGAGTTAAATTTTTATTTTTTGTATATATTCCTGCTAATAAATAAATAAATATACTGGACAAATTCACACACGGTTAATTAAACCCAAAGTAAGCTCTAAGCTTGTGTTATGGAATCTAATTAACTGATACTACTACATATACAACATACACAAATACATACTATAAAAGGATAATTATATAATTGACACCCAGACGTCGGATAGTAGTCGTTACTTGAGCCATGTCAGAGGCCTTTGGCGGCTCAATAACTCTGACACCAGGATTGGTCAGGTTGACCATCCACTCGATAAGAAGAATTATGGAATACCAGCCTTGCCTCCGGTTTCACCGACGTTGAACCCGTTCCTGAAGAAATTTCGGGATAAAATGTATCCCATGTATTATTCTGATGTATAACCTATATTTCTGTGAAGTTTCATCCAAATCCATTCAATAGTTTTTGTGTGAAAGAGTAACAAACATACATATATCAATCAAACTTTCGCATTTATAATATTACTAGGATTATAAGCTATGTTATATCCTTAAATTCCTACGGGAACAAGCACAATGTGAGTAAACCCGCGGGGCGCTGTTATCTATACTAATATTATAAAGCTGAAGAGTTTGTTTTGTTTGTTTGTTTGTTTGTTTGTTTGTTTAAACGCGCTAATCTCAGAAACTACTGAACCGATTTGAATAATTCTTTCACTGTTAGATAGTCTATTTATCGAGGAAGGCTATAGGCTACATTTTATCCCGGATTTCCTACGGGAACGGGCAAAACGCGGGTAAAACCGCGGGGCGCTGCTAGTGAGATAATATGACTATCAGTATGATTGCTACTACGTTTATACTTAGCGTAGCAACGCTCTAGTGGAAAGATATCCTAACGACACATTAATGATCCACTACAATTATTAATTGTTTAGTCTGCCTGTCTGTCTTGTCTTTACAGACAGGTCCAATTAAATTGTATTACTTAATTAATTTCGAGGAGGTCAGTGGCCAACCCTGCAATGGTGTCGGAGTTGTTAGACCGGCTAAAGGAAGACATGCTCTGACGAGTGAAACAACTGGGAATGACAATTTTACGTCCTAGGATGGGTTATCTTATATCTAGTCTGTTGATAAATGTAATTTTATTTATAAGTATTAAATTGTATAATACCTTGATTTAAAAAAAAAACTTGAGAGGTGTCAAGGGACACCCGGATGGAACGAAATTCAATGCGAAATAGAAAGACGAAACGAAAATATCTGGCTTGCTTTCTATAAGAGAGACAGACAGAGAAACATGCGCACGCCGCACGGCTTACAATAGCTTACTATAGCAAAAAGTGTCGTTACAACTTTTCGTCTTAATTTTTTCCGTCTAGCCCCCTTTCGCAACGCGCGATAAGGAACAATATAACCAGCAGAGTTTCGTGCCCATTCTTCTCTGCTGATGTTCTTCTGAATAGGTGATGAAACTGAATAAAAATATTTGACTTTGACTTTGAATTTGATGTCATTTTAATACACTTTTAACTATTTCATTTTAGTGGCATTTCTAACTGAGCGCTACGGTGCTTCGGAGGGCACGTTAAACAGTCGGTCCCGGATGTTTCAATCGTTAGACCATTTTGGAGGCCTTGAGGCGGTCTAAAACTCCGACACCAGGGATGACCACTGACCTACTCGAACATACTTAATACAGTTTCAACCGAGTTAAAATTGAATCCTACTAACATTATAACTAAATGCGAAAGATTGTGATGAAGGATGTATGTAGGTACCTATGGATGTATGTTTGTTGCTCTTTCACGCTAAAACTACTGAACGGATTTGGATGAAACTTTACAGTAATATAGGTTATACATCAGAATAACACATGGGATACATTTTATCCCGAAATTCGCGCGGGAACAACGTGGGTGAAACCGCGGGGCGCGGCTAGTAACTTTATATATTTTTTTACATGAATAAAATTGCAACAAACGGCTCTTTTTAACTGCAACTACACTGGTTATTCCTACTCAAATATAATTATGAGTAGTCTGCTACACTATTAGATACTTAGTTACTTAGTCTATTTCCTGACACAAAATACCAAACCTACCGAAAAACTTTGGTCATATTCAAAAAATATATAAACTGATTCGTTGATTATACAAATTACAATGTGTGTACAAATATATTATATATTAGGTACCTATTATATATTAGAATAAATAAAGTATTTGTATAGTTATGTAGTTATCAGTGAGTTAGATTCCTTAATACAAGCTTAGAGCTTACTTTGGGTATAGTATAACTAACTGTGTGTGAATTTATCCTGTTATAATTTTATTTTGATTGCATCTAGATCTCGTTTCAAAGTATCTTTTGTAAGTGTCCTATAAGCAATCTTTAGGCATTAGTACCTACACTTACAGCTCGTATACAATGACTACCAGCGGCCCGTATTGTGCCCGTTCCCGTGGGAATTTCGGGATAAAAATAAAACATTACCTTCCCGTTGAATGAGGCTATCCATTACAAAAAGATTTATTCAAATCCGATTAGTAATTAGTGAAATTAGCGCGTTCAAACAAACAAAAAATCAAACTCATCTGCTTTAATATACTTATGTATTGGTAGTACCTATACATATTGTAAAAATTGAACTACTAGGTATACATACTTAATTGGACGTAACAAAGTGCAAAACAAGAGAAGACTGACAGAAATATATTCGTGTTTATGTCTACATTACAGTACCTAACTACATGCTATGTTTTATTAGGAGACTTAAAATTCATACTATACCTGACTGATACAACCAGACACCTTTTGTTAATAAAGAAAACGATTCAGAGATTAGGTAATAATGGAATGAAATTAAACCTTTTTCCTCTTCAGGAGGAATCAACCATATTAGTCCAAACTTTAACGGGCGTAAGAAAACATAGAGTGTATATGTTATTACATATTACGTACCTAAATGGTAAAATTCAAGTCCTGATATAGGATTACAGAAACAAGCATAGCCTAAAACATTTTTTTACCTATTTTTTTAGTAATATGAGAGGATTGTACGTACATAAAGCCGATTAGAAAAAGTTTTCGAAAATGTAGCTCGGACCTGGAAAAAGATATTAGTAAATGGCCTAAGTTAGGTAAACCCTAGTGAAAGTTAGTTTAATATTTAATAAAGTTCATAGGAAAACGCCTTTATAAGTCAATATAACCTTGATATGCTGTTTGCACGTGGTTCACATTATATACCTAGAGTATTTAAACGTATATAAAAAGAATCTTATTGGTTTTATTTGTATCAAATACTTAAATACTAAGTAATCTTATGGGATTGTGTATCTTTGGATTCCATTAGGGACAAAAATCTGTTTAGATTTTCACCGAATTTTTGGTATAATCGAATGTCAGTATAGCAGAAATTGTGAAATATTTTTTTATTTAGAATCTTTAGTGAAAGTTTCGATTCATATCTTATATGCACAGTGACATCTAGTGTTGAGTAGTTGTACGAAATTATTAAAAGAGCGCCATCTATTGGCGAGTAGAACTACTAGGTAAAATATATTTTGTCTGTGCTTTTTATAAAGGATCCTTTTTATTTTCATTTATTCTTATTTAATGTAAACAGTTATTTAAATTATTGTTTAAAAACGCATTTGGTTTGTTTTCATTAATTAAATTAATTTATTTGTTAATTTTCTGCGATCACCTGATTGCAAGAGAAATGTCAAAAATTAGTCAAATAATTTTGAGCTATGGCAACACTGTTTCCAAGAAGTTACAGTTTTATGACCCTTGTGTATTTTTGATATTGTTCGTTATTTCGTTGCAATAGAGTTGATTATTGTCACTTGAATAAGTTCAATAAGACTTTTATTGTTTGAGTAGGAAGTGGGCACGAAAATAGGATTGCCAACATTTGAGTGACGTCACATTTAATAGTTATGGGGCCTTCTAAAATTACATAGAGTTCCGAAAAAGAGAAATATTTAATTTTCTCATAAAAAGGCTCCAATAACAAATAAATAATACGCAAAAGTGACGAGAACTGTATCCGACGGAAGTGTTAAACTAACATTTAAATATATCGAAACAAAGTTAAGTGCGTAAAACCATTGTTAAAATAGTGTGGAACTCATAACTTATTTACGAGTTTTATTTAATTTCCTGTGAGTATTTAGCGTATTTACCGATACCAATACAACATATACAGTGTCTTCTTTAAGTTTCTTGTGGCACCCACGTGATAATACCGGAGAAAAGTAAAAAAAATCTAATGTTTATTTCATAGGTAGTGTCAAGCAACATACTGTGGATCTAAAAATAATATCGGCCAGTGTATTTTGGGATATATATTTGGTGATTTTGCTAGAGCGAGGTTGGGTGAGTCGTGTGAAAGTGATAATTACGCCGATTTACGCCGTTCGCGTATTGAAAAACGCTCTACGGTATCTGTCCTTGAAATTGTTAAATCAATTATTTTTTGTAACTACTGGTGTCAGGTTACATTCAACAGTATTATTCCCGATTTTAAAGTTTTTTTTCTTGTAATACAACCTTATTATTCTTAACATAGTTAGTGTAAGGAGGTTTTAATCTAATCAGCCTTTTTGCTTTGACCTTGGGCTTGTCTATAATATGCTGTAATATTGTATGGAAAGTGTGTGTGTGACCTAGAAATGTATGTATGCATGTCTGTCTGTAAACTGTATGATGACGATTTTTGCGAGATAAATACTGTGTTTACATTTTCAATTATGTTACTTCAAGGTTAGACCATGCAGTAAGCTAACAGGGCTGCCAACATAACCACAGAAACCAACTTTGAAAATTAAAAAAAAATTGCGGTGTCTCGCTTTTTACCCGGTTCGTACCCGTTCCTGAAGGAATTTGGGGATAAAAAGGACCATATAATGTTCCTCTTGAATGTAACTATTGTATACAAAAAGAATTTTCAAAATCTAATTGGCAATTTCTGAGATTAGCACGTTCAAAAATGAAAAATAAACAATCTAGCTACATTATATTAGTACTAGCAGTGCCTGGCGGTTTTACCCGCATTTTCCTGCAAGAATTTCGGGATGAAAAAATCTATATCCTTCCCGTTGAATGTGGCTATCCATTACAAAAAGAATTATTCAAATCGGATGTGTAGTTTCTGAGATTAGTGCGCTCAAACAAACAAAAAATCAAAGTCTTCAGCTTTATTATTTATGTATTCATTAATTATTATCTATGATAATAATATCAGTTAGTTAGATTCCATAATGCAAGCATAGAGCTTAGTTTGGGTATAATTAACCTTTTTATTTCAATAAATTATATATATTACTAGCTGCAGCGCCCCCGTTCCCGTGGGAATTTAGAGATTTTTATTCCTTATTTTTCTTATATAAAAACCTTGTCCTGACAATAAGGAACACATTAATAAAAGAATCATCCAATTTGGTGCAGTCGTTCTGAAGTTATGCGCTTAGCAACAGATTCAGCGATTCATTTTTATATTATAGATTAGCCACGGCTCCGCGGTTTTACCTGCAGCGCACCATTCCCATGTGAATTTCGGGATGAAAAATATCTTATTACCTTCCCGTTGAATGTGGCTATCCATTACAAAAAGAATGATTCAAATCGGATTGGTAGTTTCTGAGATGAGCGCGTTCAAACAAACAAACTCATCAGCTTTATTATATGTATTAGAATAGATAGATTAGTCATTTTGTCGTCATTAATGTGTCACTTTTATGGGTTACTAGCAGCGCCCCGCGGTTTTACCCGCGTTGTGCCCGTTCCCGTGGGAATTCCGGGAATTTTTTTTACTTATAAACCTTCCTCTTGAATCACTCTATCTATTAAAAAAAACCGCATCAAAATCCGTTGCGTAGTTTTAAAGATCTAAGCATACATAGGGACAGACAGCGGAAAGCGACTTTGTTTTATACTATCTAGTGATTGAGCTACAAAGTCTCAATAGTATTGTATATAAGGAAAAATGTATGAAATTAAATCTCAGGAGACAATATTTCATAATAGTAATTTATCACTTCAATGAAACTGTATTCGCTGTTCATTGTAAACTATATACTAATATTATAAAGAGGTAAAATTTGTAAGCTTGTTTGTTTGTATCTCGGGAATTACCTGTCGGATATGAATAATTATTTTTGTAATAGATAGCTACATTTAACGGGCAGGTCATAGGCTATTTTTCATCCCGAAATTCCCACGGGCCCGGGTACAATGCGGGTTATATAAAATTCTCATGTCACAATGTTAGTTACCTTACTCCTCCGAAACAGCCTGACCGATTTTTATGAAATTTTATATGAATACTAGCTGACCCAGCAAATGTTGTTTTGCCATATAAAAATCAAGGGGTGGATTACCCTTAACATTTAGGGGGATGAAAAATAGATGTTGTCCGATTCTCAGACCAATATGCAAACAAAATTTCTTGAGAATCGGTCAAGCTGTTTCGGAGGAGTTTACCTACAGACACCGCAACACGAGAATCTTATATACATATAAAATTCTCGTGTCACAGTGTTCGTTCACGTACTCCTCCGAAACGGCTCGACCGATTCTCATGAAATTTTGTGAGCATATTGAGTAGGTCTGAGAATCGGCCAACATCTATTTTTCATCCCGAAATTCCCGCGGGAACGGGTACCGTGGTTGAACTCCTCTGAAACGGCTCGACCGATTCTCATGAAATTTTGTGTACATATCGGGTAGGCCTGAGAATCTGACAACATCAATTTTCATCCCGAAATTCCCGCGGGAACGGGTACAAAGCGGGTGAAACCGCGGGGCGCAGCTAGTATTATATCTAATTAGATATAGTAGGTCTGAGAATTGGTTACTATCTATTTTCATACCCCTAAATGTTAAGGGTGGTCCACCCCTTAATTTTTATATGGCAAAACAATGTTTGCCGGGTCAGCTAGTACTTTCACTACATAGTATAAAATAAAGTCGTCTCTTTTTCGTGTCTGTCACACTGTTTGTCTGTCTGTATGCTTAAATCTTTAAAATTACGGAACGGATTTTGATGCGGTTTTTTGTAATAGGTAGAGTGATTCAAGAGGAAGGTTTTTATGTAAAAAAAATCCCGAAATTCCCACGGGAACGGGCACAATGCGGGTATATATAATAAAAGTAAAGAATGTATATTTATATATCTGAATATCTGACTGAATAAAGAAAGTTTTATTTGAAAATGTCTTTCTGTATTGGGTAGCCATATTTAATCCCTAAAATGATCTTAATAACGGGTAGGTAACAAGTTAAATCATGTGACATTGTAATTTATTTCATACTAGCCGCACCCCGCGGTTTTACGCGCGTTGTGTCCATTCCTGTGGGAATTTCGGGATGAAAAATAGCCTATGTTACTCGTGGATAATGTAGCTTTCGAATGGTGAAAGAATTTTTAAAGACGGTCCAGTAGTTTTTGGGCCTATTCATTACAAACAAACAAACAAAGTTTTCCTCTTTATAATATTAGTGTAAACTAGTTAGACTAGGCTGTTCAGCGGTAGTTCTATCCGTGATCCAATACATGGCATCAGTGGGAAAATTTTTGTAGATCACGCTTACATTATTTTCGTAGATTCAGTAAAGTCGCGTCCATACATTATATTTGCCAGGAGGAACATTTGCCTTTTCATTTAATCTAATATATAAAATTCTCGTGTCACAGTTTTCGTTGCCATACTCCTCTGAAACGGCTCGACCGATTCTCATGAAATTTTGTGTACATATCGGGTAGGCCTGAGAATCGGACAACATCTATTTTTTATCCCGAAATTCGCGCGGGAACGGGTACCGCGGAACGGAAATCGCGGGGCGCAGCTAGTTAGTATATATGTTACGGCTAATACCCGAAGTGCGGCTACACCTAGTTTTAGCCGGTTAGAACTAGGTGCATATATATGTCATTTTAATGAAAAGAGAGAGTTTAAACATGAAAAAAAAAATAACCCTAACCTACCGAATAGTAAGTAATTCGGTAGGTTAGGGTTATTTTTTTTTCATGTTTAAACTCTCTCTTTTCATTAAAATGACATACGGCTAATACCCGAAGTGCGGCTACACCTAGTTTTAGCCGGTTAGAACTAGGTGTAGCCGCACTTCGGGTATTAGCCGTAACATATATAGACTAGCCTATATACCTAGTCAGGTCATAAATTCTGTCACATGTTTAATATAAAATAATTGAAACAAGTTTATTCTTTATGTAACCATTTATATACCAAAATGAACTTAACAAAACATAGATTCTTATAACAATAAAGTTTATTCAAAATGACCTCCGTGATTTTGAATACAGGCCTTTAATCTGCGCGGCCAGTCGTCTATCGCTGCACGAACGAGGTCCATGTCAATATCGGCGGCTGCCTTAATCAAGGATGTCTTGAGTGACTCCAAATTGGGATGAGGCTTTGAGCACGCCTTTTCCTCCAAGTGTTGCCATATCTTGTAATCTAACGGATTCAAATCTGGACTGGAGGAGGGCCAGTCTTCGTGCCGGATGAAGTCGATTTCACGCGCCGCCAGCCAGTCTTGTGTGCTCTTCGCTCTACGAGCTGGCGCCGAATCTTGTTGGAATACCCAGTGCTTGTTATTGAACATGATATGAGAAACAGGTTCCACAAGGTTCGTCAGGACTGTATTTTGATACACAACTGCATTCGTTTTTACACCTTTCTCACAAAAATGTACCTCTGTTAAGCCCCAATAAGAAACTCCCAACCATACCATGAGCGAGGATGGAAAATGACCTCGTTGGACACGCGGAATACGTTTGCTCGCTTCTTCACTACTGTGTGCGTACACCTTATCATTTTGTTTGTTGTAGCTCTCTTCTACGGTAAAAATTTTTTCATCCGAAAAAAGAATTTCCCGATATTTTTTTCCCGCGTACCGCTTCAACAAAGCGCGGCATCTCTTCAGTCTCAGGTCCATTAGACGAGCATTCAAACGATGTCCTGTTTTTCTTCGATATGCCCGAAGCCCTAAGTCTTCATTTAACACCCTTTTCACCGTGGTTCTGCTTAACCCCATCTGAAGGGCCAACAGTTTCTGCTTACGTTTGGGATTTCTTTGAATTCGCGCCTTCACAGCTTTTATCACTGCTGGAGTCCTAACAGACCGAGGGCGACCACTTCTTGACCTGTCATCTACACTAGAGTCTTCATTGTATCGTTTGATGGTACGATAAACGAATCTTTTGGTTATATTCAAATTTTTCAGTATGTCAAAAATTTGAATTGGCGCGTAACCGCAACGATGCAACGCAATAACTGCAACACGGTCTTCTTTAAGCGTCCACTCCATATTTAAAAATGAGTAAAATTCTAAAAAGTATACATTTTTATTTTCATGAACAATTCGAAATTAGAATTCAATAAACTTTTTTGTGGCCAGCATTCTAAAAGAAAAGTTTTTACTGTGTGACAATACTTATGACCTGACTAGGTATAGGATAAAATGTGTCCTACGTGTTATTCTGTCGTATATATTACCTATGTTACTGTAAAGTTTCATCTAAATTTGTCCTGCAGTTTTTTCGTGAAAGAGTGACGGACATATGTACATACTATACATCCATCATCACAAACTTTCACATCACTACATAGTATAAAATAAAGTCGTCTCTTTTTCGTGTCTGTCACACTGTTTGTCTGTCTGTTTGCTTAAATCTTTAAAATTACGCAACGGATTTTGATGCGGTTTTTTGTAATAGGTAGAGTGATTCAAGAGGAAGGTTTTTATGTAAAAAAAATCCCGTAATTCCCACGGGAACGGGCACAACGCGGGTAAAACCGCGGGGCGCTGCTAGTTTATAATATTAGCAGGATTTTCCATTTTGGTTAGTCTTCTAATGTTGGCAATCCTAGGCTTAATAGTACAATGTAGGTAAAACATCCAGGCACAGTTACTTTCTACATACAATCTTAATTAAGTTAAAAACTACAATTGCCATTTAATAATAAAACTATTTTATTCCTTTCCAGACCGCCAAACGAACAATGAAAAGATTAAAACCGCCGTCCAAAAACAAACTGCAGTTATAGACAACGCAATTCTTTTTTAATACCTCCCAAAGACAACTGCCATCATGCCTGTAGCATCACCAACGAGGTTTTCCACCTCTTCAAGCATCACTGGGTCATACCGTTCCACACTATCATCATCAACAAGCTTAGACAAGCCTTACTACCGGTCCAGCAGTGGTAGCTACGTTTCCAGCACACTCCGTAGCTCATATGGTGACCGGACAACAGAATACAGGTCTCGGTACTCCGACATAGATGGCAAAAAAGAAAGAAAGAGCTCATTAGTGGAATATGGACGAAATTCCAGAGCTCCAAGTGTCACAGACTCTGATAGCGGCTTGAGGTACAGATCTGATCGAAGCGAATCAAGGTCTAGAGACATCTCCACCACTAGAAGTGAAAGTGGGAAGACAACATCTGAACCGCTGTCTAGGAATAAAAGGAGCTTTGTCACGTCTGCAGCGTTGGCTATGTCTACAGCTGAGCTGTATGATAAGTATTCGCCTAACAACTATATACCGCTGACCCAGAGGCTACAGCAGGCCAGCAGTAATTATGGAGAGATATCCAGATCGAAGTCCATATCAAATGATATTGGGAGACCGCCCAGCGATCCGAAAAGCTTTAGGAAAGCAAGGAATTCTGCGGCTACTATATCTGAGGTATGTTGGTTGCTTTTTTTCTAAATTGTCTGCGAAATTTATGAGTTTTTTTTTACTTTTTTACTATTAATTGAGACGTTCGTTAATGTCATTATTATTTGAGTTTTTTTCCGGAAAAAGTTTTTTTTTTTAAATTTTTTTTGGTGTTAGTCCTATGTCTTTTTCGAAATTTTGTGTCCGTTTTCGAATATCCAGTTATGTATTTTTTATGGATCTGGCGTTGTTATTTAATTTTTTAAATTATACCGTTTAAGTAAATGTATTTTAGTTTACTGATAAGTATAAAGTTATTAACGAAAACATTTTTTTTTATATATCACAAAATATGACAAGCTGACACAAAAAACAAAACATAGTGTAAAACGATATCTATATCACATATTAGGTCCATAATAAAAAAGTTAAGCATTAGCCTGTAATGTCCCACTGCTGGGCACAAGTCCCTTATCACACTGAAGATAAAAAGAAAGTATACTAAGTAGATTTGATTCGTTAGCATTTATTCATAAAACACAACACAACACAGATAAAAAAAACAGTAAAACACATACACACACACAGTTAATATTAGGTACACTACACAAACCATATCTAATATTGACATTTCATACAATTTGTACTCGCAATTTTCATAACCTTTTTCATGATTTTCAAACGACGGACTGACGGATAGACAGACAAATGAACGACGTACGCATGGACGGGTGGACGGACGGATGGACGGACGGGGCGGGCGGACGGACAGACAAACGGACGGAAAGACAGAGGGACAGACGGACTGATAGACAGAAGGACGGACAAAACGGACGGGATGAACGGACGGACGGACAGACTGGCGGGTAGATTGTCGGACAGATAGACGGGTGGACTGATTGACGGACGGGCGGGTCAACGAGCGAAAAGATTAACTGACAGCGGAGAGACGGGCGGATGGACGGGTGGACGGGTGGACGGGTAGACGGGACGAACGGATGGACGGATAGACAGTTAAAGTAAAGGTTAACTTTCGGTACCAAACACTCTTATTTAGGAGTATATAATTGTCTTTGCTATTGAATTAAAAGAAATTGCCAGTACAAGAAGTTGAAGTCATAGAAATTCATACATTCTGTTTCAACGGAAAACCACTGTTTCTCACTCACGCATGCAGACTCTTAGTTTACTCAGACATTTTTTTAAATTGTGTGTATTTTGTTGTTTTATGTGTGTTTTTTTGAGTGTCTTCAATATTTTTGAAGTCATTTTGGCTAGTGGACTTTTTCTTTATTTTGTGTAAGTATTTGAATATAGTTTTTTCGTGAATTTGGTGATTTATTTATTTATTTAAAGAATCATGTTTTTTTTATCTAAAATATAAAATCTCGTGTCGTGTTTGTAGTTAAACTCCTCCGAAACGGTTTGACCGATTCTCATGAAATGTTGTGTGCATATCGGGTAGGCCTGAGAATCGGACATCTATTTTTCATCCCCCTAAATGTTAAGGGTAGTCCACCCCTAAATTTTTACATGGCAAAACGTTTGCCGGGCCAGCTAGTATTGATATACCATTATATATCATTTCTTATTAACTAATGCAGCCATTTTTCTTACGGAAGTCAAAATGTGGACTAATGTGGTAGATTTTCCAGCCGAAGACGATTCCTTTTGAAGAGGAAAAAGGTTGAGTGATTTCATTCCGTTCTTACCATCACTGTACCCTTCTCCTTCAACGGAAGAAGTGGTATTTGGTTGTAAAATCTGTAGCGATGGTATGAATTTTGACTATCGTTAGGCGTTGTCCTAATAGAACGCGAATGCGCGATGCGAGCGATGCGACCATCGCGTGTTTCAAACATTTGAGACCGCGTCGTGCGATTGTCAGTTAGGACACCTATTAGAGTTCAATATGTTTGATCGCGCGTTCGTACGAGTAAAATTCGCGCGATTCGCGCGATTCGCGTTCTATTAGGACAACGCCTAAGAAAAATTTGAATATAGGTATTTTTTTGTTATGCTAATTTCCAAAAAGGCTGAACTTGGGGACTATAATTGTGTGTTTAGTTGAAAAGTATCATTAAAAAGGCAATGAACGCCTTAAAATCATATACCATGAAAAACCCATACAAAACAGGGTTATAACTAAAGAAAATTCATAAATTTCGCAGCGCACTATCCAATTTTGATTATAAATTTTTTTTCGAATTATCAAAATTGGACCATTATACATATGTATTATTGTGTGCGTGTGTGTGTGTTAGTGTGCTCATAATGCACTGGCGAGTCGAGCGAGCGTAGTTGAGCAACTAAAGTGGAGCAACGCAGGTGATAATTTTCATGTTGAGCGATTTTTGTTGCTGGTTTTTTATGTTTTATTACTATTTAATTGCTTAGTTTCGGCAATACGCATATATGCGTTACCTGAACGCTTAAATGAAAAGTATCGCTTGTGCCATAAGCGAGCGAAATTACGCTTAAGGAGATTTTTAAGCGAACTACCGCCGATCAATTGAACAAGCGGAGTTTCGCTTATTATCTCTGGCGGAATTTAAGCGGATTTTAAGCGATATAAGCGCTCGTTCGAACGCGGCTTCAAAATTTAGTTTTTTTGTTTCATTATGCCATTTACAAAAGTATTTAAAATTCATTACTTTCTTAGCTCGCATTTCGTAGTAACATCAAAGTTGTGGTACTATCCGTAGTTATGATTATTTAATGTGGGTAGTTTCAAAAGTATGGCCTTAATTGTCCCACTGCTGGGCAAAAGCCTTTCACTCACTAAAGATAATATAATAGTACAGTGAGAATTTATGATATTAAACCCATTTTTTTTTTTTATAGGTTTTTTTTTTTTCGGGTCGTATTTTTTCGTTTTTTTTTTAAATATAATCATAAACACGACATAATACCACAACGTAAACTAACACACACTTACACGCCGTTTAGAGGTCAGTAGATCGAAAATCCAAAAACCAACCACTTTGTAGAGACCAGAGAGCCGTCGGTACAAGGAGCTATCGCCATCAACATATACAAAAAGATCCAACGGGCTCAAAGAAACAAACGGGAAAGACTCAAACGGGGCAAAAGATTCGAACGGAAACGAAGTGCCATCCGTATCCGAAATCCGGAAGAGATTTGATCCTCACATGACTGTCACCAAACTGCCAGCCAACGAAACAAGATACCATAAACACGTAGAGACTTATCTCAGCCAATTAAAAGATTCAGACAACGGTATAGGATATACAAAAGTTAGAGACGATAAAATTGTACCAGTACATTTGCCTTATGTCGATAAGAAATACGATGTGCCTAATCAAAACGGAAAAAGCGATTTGTATAGTAAATATGATCTGCATAACGGTAGGTCGCACTCTAACACAGAGCTGTCCCAAATAACAGACAAAAATCATGTTGAAAAAATGTCTACGTCCCTCAATTCTAAAATTCCTTCCGACCGTCTTGCCAGTATTAAAAGTCAGCTAGACCCAAACAATCCCATAGGGAAAATATTAGAGAAATCAACAGTAATACAAGTTCAAAACGATGACTTCAAAAAATACAACTCAGATTCTAAATTTGATTACGACAAATCCGATTCTAAGTATCCCGATTCGAATTCCAAATATCAGGACTCGAAATTAGATGCGGATAAGAAAGCGAGACACACGTCTAATTTCGCGTCATATATACAGATGTCACAGCCGATAGCGTCCGGCGTGTCGCCGAAAAAAACGGATACCAACGACGAGAAAGCGGATAAAACACGAAAAAGCCTCAAATACATAGACAGTGAAAACGAGAAAAGCTCAGAAAATGAAATAGAATCTCCCAGCGGCACCGGTTTTGAAAATAAAACGTTTGAACATCAAAACTTTTTGAAAATGAGAGTGGAGAAAGAGAAGAATGGGGATGTTAAAGAAGCTGTTTCTATGGAAACTAGCACAGAAAGTACGCTCAGTGAAGCGACAGAGGAATTGAGCCCGGATACCCCCACGGGAAGAAGAAGGATTTCGGATAGTAGTGAGGAAAGAACGGTAAGTGACTAGAACTAACACTTTAGACTTAGAGATCAGTAAGTAAACGTTATTAACGTATAACGGTGCGTGTTCGTAAGAGGTATAAAATTATACGTTACCATCGAAGCGGAGTGGAGCTGTGCGGAACTCAATCGACCAACAATGCATTGACATTGTCAAACAACGCATTGACATTGTCAAACAACACATTGACATTGTCAAACAACGCGTTGACATTGTCAAACAACGCATTGACATTGTTAAACAACATATTGACATTGTCAAACAACGCATTGACATTGTCAAACAACGCATTGACATTGTTAAACAACGCATTGACATCGTCAAACAAGGCATTGACATTGTCAAACAACGCATTGACATTGTCAAACAACGCATTGACATCGTCAAACAAGGCATTGACATTGTCAAACAACGCATTGACATTGTCAGACAACGCATTGACATTGTCAAACAACGCATTGACATTGTCAAACAACGCATTGACATTGTCAGACAACGCATTGACATTGTCAAACAACGCATTGACATTGTCAAACAACGCATTCACATTGTCAAACAACGCATTGACATTGTCAAACAACGCATTGACATTGTCAAACAACGCATTGACATTGTCAAACAATTCATTGACATTGTCAAACAACGCATTGACATTGTCAAACAACGCATTGACATTGTCAAAATCTTTTCGTAATACGTTGTGATTGGTCAGTTGACACCGCCCAGCTCCGCTCCGCTTCACTGGAACGCACCATTAGCCTGTAATATTCAACAGGGGAAAAGCAAGATTTAACTACAATTAAATATAGTGAAAAATTTAAATTTAAATTTAAATTGTTGGGTGTTCCCACTTTTGATAAAAATAAAGTAAGTTCGAGGTCAGTGTCCAACCCTGGTGTCGGAGTTGTTAGACCGCCCAAAGGCCTCCGATGGTCTAACGATTGAAACAACCGGGACCGACTGCTTAACGTGCCCTCCGAAGCACGGTAGCGCTCAGATAGAAATGCCACTATCGGCCACCTATCCAAGTAGGGGCCGATTGTTGCTTAACAAACGCAATGAGCTCTTTTGCATTGCATTGAGTCAATTCCTATAACATATTAGATTTGCATTAGTGTTCATTTCGCTAAGATCCTAACTCACATAAAACTAATCCATTTTTGATGGAATTAAAATGGAATGACTGTTATGAATGTACTTTTAAAAGAACTAAACTGAAGATATCAGTACAGTGAAGAGGAACACACGTAACCACAAGCGAGCATCAAGCTAACAGTGGAAATTCAATTTTAATTCCAAGCAAGTCTATTTAAGCGATATCACTAACATCTTAAAAGTAAGCGGTTTTCATCTCGAACTTTCGAACCGTTTTTTAAGCGAGCGAAGTATGAGCGTTTTATAAGCGTATTGAGCGAGATTTTTATTCGTAAATTAATAACATATTTTCTACACTCATATTATAAAGAGGAAAACTTTGTTTGTTTGGTTGTAATGAATAGGCTCAAAAACTACTAGACCGTTTTTAAAAATTCTTTCACCATTCGAAAGCTACATTATCCACGAGTAACATAGGCTATTTTTCATCCCGAAATTCCCACAGGAATGGACACAACGCGGGTAAAACCGCGGGGCGCTGCTAGTTTTTTATAATTCTATACTACTGTTCATTCCGAAACGAACTGAATTAGATTATACTAGGAATGTTTTGATCGCTTTATACTCGTACCTTTTCCCGTGAAAATATTTAAATAAAAAATTACTACGTTTAAACATCACAATAAGTTTATTGGTTTTAAGGTGCGTTATCACCACAACTAAGCTAGGCGTTGCGTATGTGTAAGGTAACATAGTAAAAGGATTTTTATCCTGAAATTCCCACGGGAACAAGTACAACCCGGGTCAAACCGCGAGGCAATGCTAGTGTCTATAAATAAGAAGTGAAGTATTAGCCTGTAATGTCCCACTGCTGGTCAAAGGCCTCTCACCTCACTAGATATCAGTACAGTGTGGAGGATGTCGTAATCACCACGCTTGACTAACGGGTTGGTGATCTCAAACACGAGCCGTGTTTGAAAAATAAATGAAAAGTAGGAATCATGTTTTCGCTCGACCCGTACACATACCAGAGAGAGAGAGAGAGAGAGTGCACATACCACTACACCACCTAGGCGTTAAATAAAATTTGTTTATTTTTATAACTTCCGTTTCCTATTACAATTTAGCACAGGAAATATTTTTTTGAATCATTTATTTACGTTATTTAAAAAGAAGAAATTATGATCATTGAATTTCCGTTATCCATACTAATATTATAAAGCTGCATAATTTGTTTGGTTGATCGCGTTAATCTCAGGAACTACTGGTCCGATTTCAAAAATCCTTTTGTATTGGATAGCCACATTCAACGGGAAGGTTATAGGCTATTTTATCCCTAAATTCCCATGGGAACGGACACAGTGCAAGTAATACTGCAAGAACCTGCTATTTGTTTTAAACATCTTCAGTCTTACACAAGTAATTTTTTTTAAAACGAAGTCGCTTTCCGCTGTCTGTCTGTCCCTATGTATGCTTAGATCTTTAAAAATACGCAACGGATTTTGATGCAGTTTTTAAATGATAGAGTGATTCAAGAGGAAGGTTTATATGTATAAACATTCCCGAAATTCCCACGGGAACGGGCACAATGCGGGTAAAACCACGGGGCGCTGCTAGTTTGTACTAAAGCGATGGTGGCGCGACTAATGTTGCCCTCAGACGTGTCTGCGAAAGATCGCGGGTTCGTTGCCATTTCGCGCGCGTATTAATGTCATGTATTTGTGTGCGTGACGTGTGCGTGTGTGGGTGTACTTCTTTAGAATCGACCTCTTTATGTATTATTACCGCTTGGTACTTTGGAAAAGATTGAGTTAGTATTGCGGCATGTCCTAGTAACCTAAGACAGCTAGCTAAGATAGCATATGGTTTGACATAAATATCCTATCCTACGAATATTATAAACTAGCATTGCCCTGCGGTTTTACCCGCATTGCGCCCGTCCCCGTAGGAATTTCGAGATGAAAAATAGCCTATAGCCTTCCTCGATAAGTGGACTATCCAACACTGAAAGAATTTTCCAAATCGGACCAGTAGTTCCTGAGATTAGCGCGTTCAAACAAACAAACTTTGCAGCTTTATAATATTAGGTTAGATGCAAAAGTTAGCGAGGATGGATGTGTTTGTTACTCTTTCACGAAAAATCTACTGGACGGATTTGCATGAAACTTTACTGTTATATAGGTTATACATTAGAATAACACATGGGATAAATTTCATCCCAAAATTCCCGCGGGAACAAGTACAATGCGGGTAAAACTGCGGGGCGCTGCTAGTTATAATCTTAAATTCAAACAACAGTCCTAATCACCAAAAACTGCAAATAACGTCGGTCGAATTTCCGTTATCCATACTAATATTATAAAGCTGCATAATTTGTTTGGTTGATCGCGTTAATCTCAGGAACTACTGGTCCGATTTCAAAAATCCTTTTGTATTGGATAGCCACATTCAACGGGAAGGTTATAGGCTATTTTATCCCTAAATTCCCATGGGAACGGACACAGTGCAAGTAATACTGCAAGAACCTGCTATTTGTTTTAAACATCTTCAGTCTTACACAAGTAATTTTTTTTAAAACGAAGTCGCTTTCCGCTGTCTGTCTGTCCCTATGTATGCTTAGATCTTTAAAAATACGCAACGGATTTTGATGCAGTTTTTAAATGATAGAGTGATTCAAGAGGAAGGTTTATATGTATAAACATTCCCGAAATTCCCACGGGAACGGGCACAATGCGGGTAAAACCACGGGGCGCTGCTAGTTTGTACTAAAGCGATGGTGGCGCGACTAATGTTGCCCTCAGACGTGTCTGCGAAAGATCGCGGGTTCGTTGCCATTTCGCGCGCGTATTAATGTCATGTATTTGTGTGCGTGACGTGTGCGTGTGTGGGTGTACTTCTTTAGAATCGACCTCTTTATGTATTATTACCGCTTGGTACTTTGGAAAAGATTGAGTTAGTATTGCGGCATGTCCTAGTAACCTAAGACAGCTAGCTAAGATAGCATATGGTTTGACATAAATATCCTATCCTACGAATATTATAAACTAGCATTGCCCTGCGGTTTTACCCGCATTGCGCCCGTCCCCGTAGGAATTTCGAGATGTAAAATAACCTATAGCCTTCCTCGATAAGTGGACTATCCAACACTGAAAGAATTTTCCAAATCGGACCAGTAGTTCCTGAGATTAGCGCGTTCAAACAAACAAACTTTGCAGCTTTATAATATTAGGTTAGATGCAAAAGTTAGCGAGGATGGATGTGTTTGTTACTCTTTCACGAAAAATCTACTGGACGGATTTGCATGAAACTTTACTGTTATATAGGTTATACATTAGAATAACACATGGGATAAATTTCATCCCAAAATTCCCGCGGGAACAAGTACAATGCGGGTAAAACTGCGGGGTGCGGCAAGTATAAATATACCTGGAAAAATTCAGAATCTAAGCAAGTCTACTGGCCGTCGCTTAACAATCACGATTCATTCGAAATTCTCCACTGAAATGTCAAACGTGTAATAACGACGCCACTCAGTTTAATAGGAAACTAACGCCAGATAACTCGGCTAGCGGCGGAAATAGGAACTAATTATATCTGTACTAATATTATAAAGAGGTCAAATTTTTAAATTTGTTTGTTCGTTCGAGCTAATCACGGGAATTACCAGTCCGATTTTAATAATTCTTTTTGTAATAGATAGTTACATTCAACGGGAAGGCTATAGGCTATTTTTCATCCCAAAATTCCTACGGGAACGGGCATCACGGGGGTAAACCGCGGGATGCTGCTAGTCTTCTAATATAATAAAGCTGAAGAGTTTGTTTTTTGTTTGAACTACCGATAAGATTTGAATAATTATTATTGTAATAGCCATATTCAAAACACCAGCGTGGTTTTATTTACTGCATTGTACCCGTTCCCGCGGGAATTTCGGGATAAAATGTATCCCATGTGCTATTCCGATGTATAACCTACATTACTGTAAAGTTTCATCCAAATCCGATCACTAGTTTTTGCGTGAAAGAGTAACAAACATACATACTCACAAATCGTAATAGAAGCATGATAGATAGACTCTATTCAATTCAATTCAATTTATTGTTCAATAAACATGGGTACAAGGGTATTTACAAGGTGTTATAAAGGGTGTCCCAACAAGAACGCAAGATTTAAATTTTAAATAAAACACAGATGTTTAAAAAAAAATCGTTCAACTTTATTATATCGTAAAGTAGACATAATGAGGTTATGTATGGAACAACATATCGGGCAGATGACCGCCGCGGCTTTGCTGGCACACACGCGATCTTTTAATGAAATTTTCAATGACCGTTTTGCATAAATGCTGCGGTATTTCATTAATGCAGCGTCCAATTTCCTCTTTTAAGGCTTGAGTCGTCGTCGGCTTATTCGCGTAAACCATCGACTTCAAAAAACCCCAAAGAAAAAAGTCTAATGGTGTTAAATCGCACGATCTAGGCGGCCAATTCTGGTCGCCAAAACGCGAGATAACACGACCGGGAAATGACTGATTTTTATGTTGTCTCTCCAATACCCAATTAACGAACTCCCTTCGCTTTCCATGGTCAGCTGGCTTCAGTTCCTGAGTCAATTGAACTTTTTATGCATGAAGATGCAAATCTTTTGTCAAAATTCGCTGCATAGTGGATTTGGAGACACCAATTTGCTGAGCTCGGTGTCGAATTGAGGTGGATGGAGTTTGAGCGACATCATCACGTACAGCTGCGACATTTTCGGTCGATCGACCTGGTCGAAGGCGCGTTGTTGTCTTTACATCACTAACAGACCCAGTTTCAGCAAATTTATCCATTAATCTCTTTACAGTTGACTCTTTTGGAGCATTATTGTGACCCCAAATTGATCGCAATTTGCGAACTGTAGCCGCAAAACTTTCACCATTTTGGTAAAACAATTTCACAATGAGAATGCGTTGTTTATTCGTGTAGCGCTCCATTTTTACTAACCTCGTAGAGATTGTCTAAGCTGAAATGACGCGCCCCACTACTTAATTACTTTATTTAGATGTGTGAGTGTAAATATTAATAGCGGCACTTCATCTGTGTGGGAGCGCCAATTATTGATTTCTATGTGCACATGTCGGCCGACTAGTCGGGTGATAAATCCGAAAACGCTCGCTCTATGGAGCAGCGCCGTCACTTTGTATGAAACAAGACGTCCTCTCCTCTCGCGCGTTCACGATCAACTAAACTAGTTGGACAACAAATCCGAGAATTGCACTTCTTAGCGAGTACGGCGAGTACGGCAACTGAACGACCAATTATAATTGCATGTTTAGGTGTATTGCGTCCATATTTAAAATTTGCTAGTGTGCGTAAATGCGGTGGTGGGGCGTGTCATTTCAGCTTGGACAATCTCTACCTTCTACTAGCAAACAATAACAATTGTTCAAATGTCAAACAATGACACTTCGAATGGCGCCAAATTTAAATCTTGCGTTCTTGTTGGGACACCCTTTAGTAATAGCAGTAAGAGCCACGTTTCACCATGGAGGTATATGACTCTAAACTACTCTACTATATACTCTAAACCGTAAAGTATATAGACAGTGGCGCCCCCACATGTCGCACAAACTTACCTACCACGCACTCTAACTATAAATAAATGGTAAATGTAATGTCTAGAAATAAATTCGATGATTCTCCCGCTGTCTCCTACGTCACTCGAGAAAGAATCCGTGACGCCATCTTGGGTTGAAAAGCGCGCGGATTTTGACAGGTGACATTTGAAAATCAAAATGGCCGACGTTATTTGCAGTTTTTGGTGATTAGGACTGTTGTTTGAATTTTAGAGTATAACTAGCAGCGCCTCGCGGTTTTACCCGCGTTGTGCCAGTTTCCGTAGGAATTTCGGGATGAAAAATAGCGTATAAACATCCCGTTGAATGTGGCTATCCATTACAAAAATAATTATTCAAATAAACTCAGGAACTACCAATCCGATTCGAATAATTATTTTTGTATTCGATAGCTTCATTCAAGAGGAAAGTTATAGGATAGATTCATCCCGGAATTCCCACGGGAACAGATACAACGCGGGTAAAACCGTGACACTGCTAATTTGAGTATACATAATATATTCTCGTTACTCATACCCACACGCACACGGTTTTCTAAAATTAGTGCTTAAATTAATTCTAAAACGTATGTCACGGTATGATGATAATAAGTCTAGAAATAAACAATTTATCATAGTTGTTGACCTACTAACATCACCCAGCGGTTTTACCCGCTTTGGACCCGTTCCCGTGGGAATTTGGGGATGTAACTAGCCTATAACCTTCCCGTTGAATGTGGCTATCTATTACAATAAAAATAATTAAAATCGGATTGGTAGTTAGTGAGATTAGCGCATTCAAACAAACAAAAAATCAATCTCTTCAGCTATCATCACTACATAGTATAAAACAAAGTCGCTTTCCGTTGTCTGTCCCTACGTATGCTTAGATCTTTAAAACGACGCAACGGATTTTGAAGCGGTTTTTTTAAATAGATAGAGTGATTCAAGAAGAAGGTTTATTAGTATAAAAATTCCCGAAATTCCCACGGGAACCGGCACAACGCGAGTAAAACCGCGGACACTGCTAGTATTAGTATAGATTAGTATACATAATATAATATTAGTTTAGATTAACCCAACAGTCTTTAACCTTGGGAATACTCCCAAATTCCCAACAAAAGCTGAATAAAAACTTTTTTTTAAAACGAGGTCGTCTCGAACTAAACTCCTTGCTACTAGAACAGTGTCAACTCTTCACGTTTCTCGCGCGCGAATTCGAATATTTCGAACTTGTCAACCATCTGACGTTAGCTGTCAAATTCGTTTTCGATATTTTTTTCGGTGACCAAAGTTTTTACGTGTTTTTTATTGAATTTGCATTGTTATTAATATTGTTTTGTGGTTATTAAAACGTTGGTTGTGTCGATGTATTTATAAAAAACTATTGCGTGAGTTGAGTTTTACAAAATGGCGTCGGGTCGTTGACCTGGGAAAAGCCCGCGTTTTTCCGTTGATGAAAATTATACTTTCAAGCTTTTGGAGCAAATTCCGACTCGAAAATGACAGTAGACCTACCACCTTTTAGAAAATCGGTTAACAATGGGATCATTATGTAAGCATACCTTTTTATATAAGCAGTGAAAGAATTTTGGAAATCGGTTCATAAACGCCGGAAATATAAGGTAACAAACATTACTTAGAAACATACACAAAAATTTAAAAAATCTTGGTTTTTAAAGCTGGTTAGAAACAATACTTTTAAAAGTATGTATATGTGTGTCTGTAATAAGTATCATAAATGTAACTAATTGGATGACCCATATATTGTTTGTTTTGCCCCAAATTATTTGGGTTCTATCTCAGGAAGTATCTGTCAGATTTGGAAAATACTTATTGTATAGGATAGCCACATTCAAAAGCTAGGTTATAAGCTATTATTCATCCCGAAATTCCTACGGGAACGGGTACAGTAGCGGGTAATATTGGGGGACGGTACTATGTATATAGAAATTAGTATATTAGTATGGAAATTTGTATATATAGATTTGAAGGCCATGAATAAATCTCAAATGATTACGGAAGTTTTTTATCTATACTAATATTATAAAGCTGAAGAGTTTGTTTTGTTTGTTTGTTTGTTTGTTTGTTTGTTTGTTTGTTTGTTTGTTTGTTTAAACGCGCTAATCTCAGAAACTACTGAACCGATTTGAATAATTCTTTCACTGTTAGATAGTCTATTTATCGAGGAAGGCTATAGGCTACATTTTATCCCGAAATTCCCACGGGAACGGGCACAACGCGGGTAAAACCGCGGGGCGCTGCTAGTCTAACGGATAAGTTTGATAATACATAGATTAGCGATGTTATATCATTGAACATTATCAGCTGTACGTAATATTGTAACTAAGATGTTAGTACAGCGAGTACACGTAATCACAAGCGAGCACTAACGTAAAGTATCGTCCTATAAGACACTGCAGATCAAAGTCCTTTTGAAGATGTTAGTACAGCGAGGAGTACACGTAATCACAAGCGAGCACTAATGTAAAGTATCGTCCTATAAGACACTGCAGATCAAAGTCCTTTTGAAGATGTTAGTACAGCGAGGAGTACACGTAATCACAAGCGAGCACTAATGTAAAGTATCGTCCTATAAGACACTGCAGATCAAAGTCCTTTTGAAGATGTTAGTACAGCGAGGAGTACACGTAATCACAAGCGAGCACTGATGTAAAGTATCGTCCTATAAGACACTGCAGATCAAAGTCCTATTGAAGATGTTAGTACAGCGAAAAGACACGTAGTCACAAACACTCATTAGTTGCTTAATTGATATTTGTTATAGTATAGTATCTATAGTTATAAATTGAAGTAAAGTCGTTACGTGTTGTGAAATTTGGCAAACGCACTTTTGGCTAGCAACTACGGCGCCTAGACTCAATATCGACTAGTCTCTTTCTAAATCTATCACTAAAACTACTTCTGCCTACTCAAAAAGCTAGAAAAAAATAAAAAACGACTAGGTTTTTCAATTTTTACTATAATCGAATAGCGCAAAATCTTGGAGGGAAATTTTGACGTTACGATGTGGTATATATCAGGAGTGACGTAAGGCGGACGCCATTTTGTAAATCTGCGAATTCCCGCGTTTTTCAACTGTCATCGTGACGTTAACAACCAACGTTCTTTTTTCGAATATTGAAATTTAAGTGATCGTGATTTTGAACCTTATTTGCTACGTGCGAAGTGTTTTAATTGAGTGACAAAAGCAAATTTTGATGAAATGTGATTTTAAGTGCCACGTTCTAATATTGTGGTGTCCAAATCTGTGTTTATAGATATATGAAGATTTAAAATTCTTGTGATAAAAGAACTTATATAATTCTGATTATGGATGGCGTATAAATAATTATATCTTAAAATAATATATATAAATGTCCAAGTGTTGTGTCTCAACCATAGTTACTATTACCTCAAACCATCCAACTAAAAAAATTGTACAAAAATCTTTCGCATGACAGGTGCCAAACTACTTTCAAAATATAACGTCAATTGACATTGACAGATAAAAATTGCCAATGACAATCTATATTTAGTGTTTCTTGTGTTTATTTATAATAAATAGTTGACAGTTCTAGTGTAAAATATAAGACGGTATAATCGTTGCTAAACTTGACATTTGAAAACAGACGTTGACGCCAGCATTCCTTCAAATAATAACATTCCTGAAACGCCAAGGTGGTCAATAAATTTGCAAAACGCCATAGTGATCAATGAAACGGCAAAACTACCTAAACGTACATGTTCTCTTAATGTTACAGCAGTGATACAACAATAAAATTGTCGGTCTGTCGTTGCGTCAACGTCAAGATCTAGAAAACTTACATATGTTATGTGATTTTCGTCAGACAACGGGTTTTTTCAAAGCGGACGTTTTTCGGTACGTCTCAGCGAATTTTGAACTATATAAAGTGTCAACTGCAAACGTTAAAACGTAATCTGAACTGCAATAACGTGACTGTAACTGTAATTACTTGCGTGCATCAATATTATCTTCATACCTTGAGTAACTTGTACTCAAAGACTATAGTTATTTAAAAGCCTGACTTGATATATAGTCGTCGAAAATCGCTACTAATTATAATAGACAGTATCATCAAACAATACATCCCCTAAACCTCCCAAAAACGCCATAAAAATCCCATCCCAAAAACTACAACTGTGTAAATCGCCAAGCCATCAAAAAACACCAAAACCGTCTAAAACGCCAAACTCATCAAGAAACGCCAAAGTCACCAACAAAAGCCTAAAAACGCCGCTTTTACAAAACGCCGCGACGATCAACAAACGTGACCCGAACCGTCAAAGTGGAACCGCTAAAATTGTTAAATGTGTGGTATTGCTTATGGGTATTGGTGTGTGTGACGCCGTACCTTGTTACGTGTCTGGTGGCATGTGTGAGACGAAGCGTGAAACAGCATGAGGTGCGGCTGCCGCAGGTGTCTGGAGCCGCGACCGCGGCCGCCGCAGCGCCCGTTGCACGCGTACGCCGCGCGGACTTATCAGGTTATATGCACTGGTTTTTCAAGTTTAAGCCAAATACTCATTTTTAATTGATACTGCGTTTACCGAAACTAGGTTATTATAATTATGTGTTTGATTTACAATTTTTTTATGGTATAGTCAGGGTTTCAGGGGTTTTTTTAGTTAATGGAATCAGAAGTAAAAGAATTATGATAAAAACACCGCTTTAGTGATTTAAGGTGACTTTCTATGGGAGCTTTAGTTATAGAAACAAACAATCACAAATCAACGAAATAATGATTGATTATAGAAAACACCGCATCAGTGATTTACGATGGCTTTGTACTAGAGCTATGATATTGTTAGTTGTCTTAGTTAATAGAATCACAAATTATAGAAGCAAATAATGGAATCACTGAATTTAAAGAAGTAATGAAAGAAATCACCGTATCACAGATTAAAGATGATTTCCTACCAGAGCCATGCTTTTATAAGTTTTATAAGACTTAAATATCAAGCGTTACACAGCATAGATTATTGGTATCGGAGAGAGCGTCAAATAGTCGATCAGTTGTAATTATTACACAGTTTCCCAAAGTAACGTATTAGCCTGTAATATCCCATGCTGGACAAAGGCCTCTCATCTCACTGAAGATTGGCAAACCTCTCAAAAATGTGTGCTTTATTTAAAACCTTATTTGTCGCGAAGATATCGCGCACACGGGTCGGTCGCGCGTCGCCGTTCGCGCGACGCGCGTTGCAGTCGACGGTCGCGTTTACAGTCGCTTCGCTGTGCAACTGGCGTCGGTGACGTTTGCACGAATGGTATTATGCGTGGCGTGGCGTTTTGAATGGATTGTCTTTATTAATTTTTTTTAGTATGCGATTTCCACGAGTATCAATTAAAACAATTTAAAGTTTATTGGTAAAATACGGTCATGAAGTAGAAAGATTTTCGTACAATGTACTTGTACTTGTATCTCTATTACTTGTGCACAATAGTATTGCCGTTTCACGCCACAAAGGCATTGTGCGAGTGAGACAGTGATATTATTGTATGCTACTGACAGACAGGTAGATAAAGGTCAATGTACGATATTCTTCCTGTTTCGCCACCGCTCTTTTAAGAACTCTGTCTTTTAGTTGCTCAGCAATAGTAGTGTTATATTACACTACTTATGAACCAAACGCATTATTTGATCTTCCAACCGCATTTTACGTATGAAACCGCAGTTTTATATGCTCAATGCAGATGGTTTTTAGTCTTGCTTTGAGCGTCTAGAGCGAACAGTCGCTCTTACAGTAAATGAAAACGTTTGACATGTTCATTGATGTTCGGCTGGGAACAATTGTTCATTTCTTCTTAGTTCTTAGAATGAGTATACGTGTTTCTAGTTTGGGCGAACATTGTGTGAACAGCAAACATACGTTCAAGCTCTTTTTTATTAAAGTAAAATACTTTTTTAATTATAAAAAGTTTTAGTTTATAAAATAAAAATCTCGCTCTAATATTTAATATAATAGTATAAGATCATACATATATCATAAGATAATAATTATATTGTTGTCTCGCATAGACACACTCAAAGTGTAGTGCTATCCTTGTCTTATTGAAAGTGTTTAAACGAGACAACTATAACATTGCAGTGTGAGTTTCGTTCTCAGTTTTTTGTGTTGCACGGTTTTCGAATCACTTGCTAATAGTGTGATCTATTGAAGTGGAGAGGAGCTGTGCTTAGCTCAATGAACCAATTGCAACGCAGTAATATGTCTAACAACGCATCGATATTGTTAAAAAAAGACGTGTGGCACTCGGGGACTGCCGCGGTAAAGCTATTGCATAGTTATTTTTTGTATCACTAGATGGCGTTAGTGTGCTGAATGTCTGCATCGCGCTAACGTTGTGTTCTGGGCTTATAGGTAGGCAATGTTTGAGGAGCGTTACGTTTTAGAGCGTTAGGTTTTTTCATTACGGAATTTCTGGATTCGGTCCCCGCGCTCAAGGCCCGCGATAGAAGCTATGCAATAGCTTAAAAATTTCGTGCTGCTTTGTGATTGGTCAATTTAACTCCCACAGTTGTTCTCCACTTCTTCCACGCAGGGTATGTTAATACAATTATTTAAGATGATCATCAATGTTTTAATGTAATTTGTCGCAAGATCTATCATTCTACCATCTTTCCGACATATTGCATTTTGCACTCTTCACTTGTACATAACGCTCGTTTGCTATATTTAACTGGCTTGTCTTTTTGGGTTGTGTTGCAGTGATTTGAAGCAAGTGTTTTTTCTACATTCACAAAACGCCATTGTTTATAAGTGAAGGGAATATACGTTTGCGTCAAGTCGCAACTGCAGTCTATTTCTTTTTAAGAGACTTGAAACGGAAAACTATATGGCCGATTTTTGTACCAAAGACAAGTTTGTGAATAAACAAAGTCTTGTTTAAAGAATAAAGATTAAGTTGGGTTCGGGTTAAATGAATAATGGGTTAAGAATGGAATAACTTAACCTTTTTCCTCACACGGAGTTGTCTTTGGTAAATCAGCTGTATTTTATAAGTACGCATATGATACAGGCCTATACAAATACAAATATACCACGTATTTTCAATAAAAATTGTCTTGCTGTACCCACTATTGGCATAATCCGCACTAAAAATCGCGAACGTATTGTAAAAACGTTAAATTTTAACCACACTATAGTATACTTCAAGTCTCTTAAGGACAAATAGATTGTCAGTCGGTGGCGAGCATCGGCGCGGGACTGACGTGTTTTTACGCAGGAGTTGGCCGGAGGGAAGAGTGGCCCGAGCGGGCTCAGGCGGAGCAGCGAGCGGTCTGACTCGCTCACGGAGGGACGCACGGAGAGATCAAGTCAGACTAGCGGTGAGTTTGACGGGCTAATCTTTATATAATGAGTCTAGCAACGCAGCACGGTTTTATCCGCCTTGTGGCCGTTCCCTTGGGACTTAAATAACCTTGCCCATATAATAATAAGCCACTCAAAATGTACCTTTGCCTATTTCTGTGGGACAGCTTTCTTATATAATACTAGCAGCACCCCGCGGTTTTACCCGCGTTGTGCCGTTCCTATGGGAATTTTGGGATGAGAAACAGCCTATAACCTTCCCTTTGAATGTGGCTATCTATTACAAAATTATTGAAATCGGACTGGTAATTCCAGAGATTAGCTCGAACACACAAACAAACTTAAAAAAATTACCTCTTTATAATATTAGTATAGATAATATCAGTTAGTTAGATCCCATAATACAAGATTGTAGCTTAGTTTGGGTCTTGTTAAGCGTGTGGTAAATTTGTCCAAGTTACCATTACGACAGTTCAATTTCTTTCAGTTCAGGTTACTTTCTACGGATAGTAGTCGTTACATGAGCTATGTCAGAGGCCTTTGGCGGCTCAATAACTCTGACACCAGGATTGGTCAGGTTGACCATCCACTGGATGAAGAAGACAGTTCAATAATACATTGTTTATTTAAATTTTCAGGACTGAATGGGCTCCGCAACATCGGGAACACGTGCTTCATGAACAGCGTGGTGCAGTGTCTGTCCAACACGCGGCCGCTGCTCGAGTACCTGTCGGGCGACAAGTACGTGAGCGAGATCAACACCACGCTGTCGTGCATGCGCGGCGCGCTCATTGGCGGTGAGTTGGACGTGATGGCGTTTTGATGTGTTGGTCGGGTTGGCGTTTTGTTGTTTTGGTCAGATTGGCGTTTTGTTAGAGATGTGTGTGGCGCTTTTATTGATGAAGGGAGAGTGTGTTTGGAAGTGATAGTGCCGTTTTTATTTATAATGAATGGCGTTTTTGTTCATGAAAGTAGATTTTTATGTTGTTGACTGCAAATATAACTTTTTTCTTAATAAGTTATCTAATCCTAATGTCTTCATTGCTATTTATGATTTTGGTATAAATATGTGACTTTTAACTCTGTTTACATTACCCAAACCATTTTTTACAGCCTTCGCGCACGTAATAAAAGAACTGTGGCGCAGCGGCGAGCGCGAGTGCGTGGTGAACACGAGCTCGTTTAAGAGCCAGGTGCAGCGGTTCGCGCCGCGCTTCATGGGCTACAACCAGCAGGACGCGCAGGTCAGAGTGGCGTTTTGGTTTTCTTTGGACGTGTTTAGACATTTATGTTTTTTTGTACTAAATTAATTTATACTCTTAAAAAGAGGAAGGTTTTTCGTTATCAACAAAATGTATGTATGTAAAATAATGAATGTAGTAAGCTCGAAAGTGTTTTGTCTTTTTTGCTCTTTATTAAACAGCTTATGTCGGAAAGGGACAAACCATTTCGTAGATAAAATGCTGGTAATATGCGTTTATGAATAGGCTTTACTTTAAATATTCAATGTCTTGTTTCTAGGACTATTATGAAACTGAAAATATTTTGAAAATTGTTACCTAAAAAATTGTTTCCTAAAAAGTGTATTTTTATTAACATAAGTACTTAATATATTTTCGTACATAGGATTTTCCTAACAATGACATTATATTGTACACCAGCATTGTATTGTATATACCTACTAGCTGCGCCCCGCGGTTTCACTCGCGTTGTACCCGTTCCCGCGGGAATTTCGGGATAAAAAATAGATGTTGTCCGATTCTCAGGCTTACCCGATATGTACACAAAATTTCATGAGAATCGGTCGAGCCGTTTCAGAGGAGTTCAACCACGGTACCCGTTCCCGCGGGAATTTCGGGATGAAAAATAGATGTTGGCCGATTCTCAGACCTACTCAATATGCTCACAAAATTTCATGAGAATCGGTCAAGCCGTTTCGGAGGAGTACGCGAACGAACATTGTGACACGAGAATTTTATATATAAGATAATCTGCTGCAGGCTCTGTTATTTTGATAAACTGGCTTGTACAATCAAATCTCAAATAATTTAAATCAGTGCTTTATTGTTAGTTTGATTTCTTGTATGTTTGTTCTGTCTGTGTTTCTTTTCCCTTAAAGCTAAACTGTTTAAAGGCTACCCGCGATACAGGCTAGCCTTAGTGCGGGAGCCATTGGATATGTAATTTTTAAGTTTAAGCTTTTTTGTCAATAAATATTTTTCATTTTTTCATTTTCATAGGAGTTCCTTCGATACCTTTTGGAAGGCCTGCATGAGGATGTGAACCGCATCACCGTGAAACCGAAGCCCATACTGACGGAGATCGACGACAATCTCACGTGAGTGAAAGTTAACTCTATTTTTTCTTACTTGTCCCAAAATGTGGACCAATGTCGTCAATTTTCCAGCCGAAGACGATTACTTTTGAAGAGGTAAAAGGTTTAGAGATAGGGTAAGAATGGGAAAACGTCACTAAACCTTTTTCCTCTTCAGGAGTAGTCGTCTTCGGCTGAAAAATTGACGACATTGATGTACATTTTAAGACTTAAGAAGGAAGACAAATTTTCTCTTTATTATATCTCTACTTTTTAGACATATTTCTCTATATCTACACGCAACGTCAAAAACTCTTTTTTACTCTCAAGTGAAGACTAAATGCATTGAAAATGTCACACATGTCACCGTCATACAATATCCAGCCAATCATAACAGAGTAAGTGGAGTGACGGTCGAATTGAATGAATGAATCCGGTGTTGCAACGTCAAAATATAAAAAATAAATAAAAAAATAAAATTACGTTTATTACTCTTAAAATTAAGTACAATTTAGTGAATAACGCAAACTTTAAACAAAAATTAAAAAAATAAAATAACTAAAAAAATTAGGAAGGGCAAAAGGAAGATGGCTCAGCTGTGCTGTCCGCTGGAACAGCGCTGGTTTTCAGCCACCCCTGGCTCCTGAGGTGACGCGCAGTGCTACAAGTAGTAGAGGCAACAAGTAATATTAGGCAATATATTAGTGGTAACATCGGTTTCTCTACGAAATCGCTCTGGAAGAGTAGAGATATGTCTTCATGCATTCTAGTATGCTTGCCCCGATGGTCTAAGGATTGAACCAATCGGGACCGACAATTTTCGATGCACGGTAGTGAACATAAGAATGTCACTATCGGCCACCCATCCAAGTAGGGGTCGAGCTGCACGTTGCTTGACAATCACAATGAGCTAACATCGCTTAGTCAAACTACGCCACGAGCGGTACAAATCTTATTTTATTTTGTTACAGCACAAAACACATTACAATCACATAAAAATCTTACTTACTAAAACTGGAATCTGATCTTGATTGTAACATAAACACATGTGCTACATCTAGTTAAAATATAAGTTATGCTAATCTTACTACAAATAAATACTAAGGTTAATAATTATTTTTTTTAAAGTTAGTAGGTATGTACATTACAAAGAAAATATAAAAATAAAAAGGTTATGAATAAAGAATTTTTCTCACTTGATAGGCTTCTTAGGTGAATATAGAATAGAATTTTGAGTATACGGTGAATTTGAATGTAGCATGATACATTTTGTTGAGTATACGGTGAATTTGAATGTAGCATGATACATTTTGTTGAGTATACGGTGAATTTGAATGTAGCATGATACATTTTGAATATACGGTGAATTTGAATGTAGCATGATACATTTTGAATATACGGTGAATTTGAATGTAGCATGATACATTTTGAATATACGGTGAATTTGAATATAGCATGATATATTTTGAGTATACGGGAAATTTGAATATAGCATGATATATTTTGAGTATACGGGAAATTTGAATATAGGATGGTAAATTTTGAGTATACGGTGAATTTGAATATATAATAATAATAATAAATGTTTTTATTCAAATAAACCAAACAAAAGAATTGAATACACAAGGTGCTTAAACTAGGGGATGGAACGGAATTAAGTAAGAAGCTCTGACTCCGAAACTAGTATAAACTGTAATATCGAAGTCAGTGATTCCACGGCACTTTTCCCATTGGGGCACATCTAATCAACAAAAAAAATGATCACAATATCTTAAAATTATTTGTAAGAGTATGTATATTATATATATAATGTAAATGTAGTGTATGAATTAATAATATATATGGGTAAATATGAAGTTATATATTATATGTGTGTGTTTAAATAGACTTAATACAAAATACTTAAATTGATGGTATGTAGATTATCTTATCAATTTTTCAGTTTCCTCAAATGACAATTTTTGAAGGAAGGTGGTGATTTTCTTTTTTATTTCGAATCTTGTAAGGGTGTAAATAGGTATATTTTTGTGAATGCTATTGTAGAGTTTGGTTGAGAGGCATGATACATTTTGAAATACGATTATTTTTCTGTTGACTATATGTATGTCACAGTGATATTGTAAATGCCGTTAGTTGATAATCCAACCAGTGGGATTATAACAAGATTGTGAGCTGTAACCATTTACAATTTGACGCATAATTTTTCGTAAGATCATAATCTGTCCATAGCTAACCTCAGCAATGGACCTCAGGTGAATTTAGAATATATATGATGAATTTTGGACGTCAGTGGGAGTTTGCGAATACTGGCAGAATCATGTATACAGGGCATCACTACATAGTATAAAACAAAGTCGCTTTCCGCTGTCTGTCTGTCCCTATGTATGCTTAGATCTTTAAAACTACGCAACGGATTTTGATGCGGTTTTTTTAATAGAGTATAATTTTTTTGTAATGATATTATGGTAATTTTCGCAAGAAAAACTTCCGGTAATTTCGCCGTAACGGTGGAAACTTTTCGTCTTCCAGACAGAAATAAAAATATTTTAGGTTATATTAAAAGTATGTACGATTAAGTCTTAATGTTGTATTTCTATTTTTAATTTATTTTATTTCCCAAAATACCTTTTTTTTCAAAATCCGTTATTTTGTCAAACTCAAAAAACTCTTTTTTTTCCAAATACAATTTTTGGACATTTTTTTTCCCCCAGCGATTCCGCAAAGGCTGCGGAGGCCTGGAGCCGCTACCTGCGCATGGAGGAGTCGCGCGTGGGAGACATCTTCGTGGGCCAGCTCAAGTCCACGCTGCGCTGCACGCACTGCCGCCACGACAGCGTCACCTTCGACCCCTTCTGGGACCTCAGGTCAGTCAGTGAGTGTGAGACTACGACCTCAGTTGAGTCAGTGAGTGAGACTGCGACCTCAGTGGAATCAGTGAGTGAGTGAGACTCCGACCTCAGTTGAGTCAGTGAGTGAGTGAGACTCCGACCTCAGTTGAGTCAGTGAGTGAGTGGGACTAGGACCTCAGCTGAGTGAGCTGCAAGCACTACCGTTAAGTAATACATACTTAGTTTTACGTGACCCCGTGTGGTGAACTGAAAAAGGCGTTGTCTGAAAACCAGCGCTGCCAGTAGCTCTGATAGCATACTCTGAGCACAAAATTTCCTGACGTTTCAAGTGGATTGCACTTTTCGTGGTCGCGGGTGGGGGGTACGCTTACTATGTGTATAAATCGCGATAGTTTAAAAAATACTATGCAACAAGAGCCATATTAATAAGAACGTTTAGCCATCAAATGGTTTGTCACTTTCTGACATACGCATCTTTCCGACGAGCAAAAGAGACAAAACACAGTATTACAGTGTTTTAGTTGTTTTATTTCGTATCCAGTTTGCCGATTCCGTCTCGCACGGGCAACTTAAAGATACAGCAGTGTTTACAACACTTCACCAAAGAAGAGGAGCTGGACGGCGATGAGAAACCGGTGAGTTTATTATACAGGAAAACATGCATAATTATACAGATTATGTTTATCATTTTGGAGAAATTGTAATATTGTTTTGTTTTTTTTGTTATTTTTAGGTACTTATTTTTAACTGTACTGATATCTTCAGTGACATGAGAGGCCTTTGCCCAACAATGGGACATTACAGACTAATACGTTTTTTTTTTTTTTTAACAGTTCTATTAATAAAAAATATTAAAATAAACTGTAGTAAAAAATATACGGATTTTTTAAGGTTTTTTTATTAATTCTTGTTTTTTTAAAGTTATCTTTGAATAGGTCAAACCTTAATATTTCGGTCGTGTCGTCCCGTTTTGATTAGCATTTACAATAAATATTTGTTTTTTTATATTAAAAATGTTTTTTTCTCGTTATGTTGCAGACATGTTCTAAATGTGGCGTTCGCCGGAAATGTCTGAAATGGTTCACTGTACAGAAGTTTCCGCAAGTTCTCGTTTTACATCTTAAACGGTAACATATCCAATTATATTTATATTTATTACCTATTTTAATATAATAAGACTGAAGGTTTAGGAATTTGAATAGCCTTCCCGTCCCAAAATCCCTGCCCTTGAATACGGCTCCTCAATATATACTCTACGTTGATACTCTGAGATACAGGATTCCTAGTTCAGACGTCAACCCACCGTAATCAAACATTGAACAAATTTAAAACTACCGTGTTTTTGTATGATTATGGTGAGAAATAAACGATTTATTTAGTAATACAAAAATACGGATACGGAAAATCGGATAGTCCGATTTTAAGATTAAAACAAACTCTTCGGTTTTATAATATCCTACTAATATTATAAATGCGAAAGTTTGTGAGGATGTATGCATGTAAGTTTGTTACTCTTTCACGAAAAAACTACTGAATGGATTTGGATGAAACTTTACAGTAATATAAGTTATACATCAGAATAACACATGGGATACATTTTATCCTCGAATTCCCGCGGGAACGGGTACAATGCGAGTAGCACCGTGAGGTAGTTATTAATAATTACTAATGAACCTCTCAGGTTCTCCCCGACGGAGCGGTTCCGCGGCAAGCTGAATGTGCTGGTGGAGTTCCCGCTCAACAACCTGGAGATGGGCCCGTACGCCGCCAGCAAGGGCACGCAGGCCATATACAACCTGTACGCCGTCAGCAACCACTCGGGTCAGTAGAGGGGGGAATGTAAAAATAGTGTACGTAGTAAAAAAACGTGCTGAATTTAAAAAAGAAAGGTATTGTGAGAGAGAGAGAGTTGTATAGTGATACTTACTTGTAAAAAAAAAACAGTATTAAAAAAAAAGCTTGGCGAAAATAATTGTGTCAGTAAAAAAATAAAAAAATAATTGATTATAAAATTGGTTTGTGCAAAATATGGAACTGTCTTTTTTTGGTGCGAATTAAACAAAAATGTGTGAAGTAAAGAAATGTAAAAAATATACGCCCTGTATGTTTTTTACATATCTATTAAATTTATGAGATGAGAGGCCTTTGCCCAGCAGTGGGACATTACAGGCTCAATACTTTACTTTACTTTTATTAAATTTAATTTTTACACCCTGTATATTTTTTTTACTTTTTCAAGATTTTTTTTTTTAAGTTCACTTTTTGCAGTTACTTACAGTTCCGTTAGTGAAAAAAAAATAGACAGAGTGATAGTTTTGTAAACATTTTCTAACGAGTCGTCCACATAAAACTGCAGGCACGACGTACTCCGGCCACTACACGGCGTACTGCAAGCATCCCTACACGGGCGAGTGGCACGAATACAATGACTCCAGGTCAGTCCACATATTCATCTTCTTCATCTTCATCGAGTGGATGGTCACCCTGACCAATCCTGGTGTCAGAGTTATTGAGCCGCCAAAGGCCTCCGACATGGCTCATGTAACGACTACTATCCGTAGAAAGTAACCGGGACCGACGGCTTAACGTGCCCTCCGAAGCACGGAATCGTCTTACTTTTCGGGCAATCAGGTGATTCAGCCTGCAATGCCCTAACCAAACTGAGTACAGTCTCATAAAGAGATTTTTGTGAGATATTGTCCCCACCGGGAATCGAACTCGGACCCTACGGATCGTGAGCCGGGCGCTCAAACCACAAGACCACTATTACAATAAATGAATACACCCAGACAAATTCACACACAGTTAATTAGACCCAAACTAAGCTCTAAGCTTGTAAAATACATGCTCGACGTTTAACGACGATAAAAAGAGTCTAAATCATAATTTAATTGTTTTTTTCAATTTCAGAGTGAGTCCAATCAAAGGCCGAGACGTGGTGTCATCTGAAGCGTACGTCCTTTTCTACGAGTTGGCTAAGAGCACGTAGAGAAGTGTCGCTAGAGCGGAGAGCGGTGAGCGGTGTCGATAGAGGAGTGTCACAACAAGTGTCGTAGACTGGGTGTAGTGTCGCGAAATGTCAGACAAAAGTAAGATTTCACTTTGTGTTTAGAAATATTATGGTTGCAGTTTCTTTGTTTTGGAAAATTTAACTAAAATACATGGTTTTAATATTTAAGTATTATGGCGTGGCGACGCCCGTGGCGACGTTGATTGAGTCGCTGTGTCGTGGCAAGTAACAATAGTATTTTTCAAACTTTCGCAATTTTTACAAATTAACGTACTTTAATAAAGTACCTATCATTTCTATTTTCTAGGTTACGTTTGTCAATGATGATTTAATATTATGTGGCTACGCGTCACCACGCCATGTAATATAGATTACCAATAGTTCTTTTTTGATATGAATTTTACTGACATATTCAGTATTTCAGTCAATTGTATTAAATGAATATTATCGCTATTGAGACATTGTATCTGGATAGAACGGTTTGATTCATTTAGTATTCTGTTGTTTCAATCCTCAGACCATGTCAGAGGCCTTAAGGAGGTCTAAAGACTCCAACACCAGGGTTGGCCACTGATCTACTCAAAGTGAATGTTAGGGTCGGCCTCTAACCTTATCGTAATGAATGAATGAAGACGGCTTTAAGACCTCCGCCATGATCTGAGGAATAAATCAACAGGGACCGACAATTTAACGTGTTCTCCGAAGCACAGTAGCTCTGTAAGAAATGCCACAAGTCTCAATTAATATACAAATTATTTTGCTGACTTTTTGACACTAACCAAAACTTTTATGACACAAAGTGAAATAAAAAAAACATCTCGCGACACAATTAGTAAAGTCTGCTTGGAGCCAAAATTGAATGAAAATTTTGCAATCATGGCTTTCTTATTATACTTATAGACTTTCACCAAGTTTATGGATCGTACATTTAGGACGGTCGCACGAGGATTCTCAAATTTATTCAGCGCCTTAGGGCCTTATTCTTATACACTCATTTACATTTTACCTATCAAATGGTTTGTCTCTTCCGACATACGCGCTATTCTCTGAAGAGCAAAAGAGACAAAACACTTTATAACAGTGTTTTATCAGAGCATTTATGAATAAGGCGGGATAAGTGTCAGACAAACGGTCGTTTCAAATAGAATTCTATTAGGTACACAATAAAATAGAATTTTGAACGAACAGCATTTGTTTTGAATTGAAACTACGCTTTTGTTTCACACTAACCGCCCCCGCGGTGTTACCCACGTTGTACCCGTTCCGGCGGGAATTTTGGGATAAAATGTATCCCATGTGTTATTCTGATGTATAACCTATATTAATGTAAAGTTTCATCACCATCCGTCCTGTAGTTTTTTTATGAAAGAGTAACAAACATACAGATATCCATCCTCACAAACTTTCGCATTTATAATATTAGTAGGAATTGTATCTGACGTTTCGCGGCTGTACAGTTTCAATTCAAAATGTAATGTTCGCTTTAATCTATGGAACTAACTTTTGTTTCTTAAACATATTTCGGTGCTAGAATAGATTTGAGAGTGCTTGTGCTATCTGTCCTTAAAATTTGTATATAACGACTTTTTATATATATATCTAACCTATGCCTAAGTTAAAAATAATATAAAAACAAAAAGATGGAAAAAAAAATTTGACTGGTCATGGAAAATAGCCACTTCTTTTTAAAATATTTTTTTCCATATAACAACTTGATATATATGTAGATATTTTTTTTGGGTGACTGCGCAATAATGCCAAAAAAGGAGAAAAAAAAGTTTTTTTTACCTTTTTTTGTTTATTTTGGATGACAATGAGAAATAATGGCCGGGAAAAAAACATTTTTTTCTTCACTTTTTTTTCTTAGGCCGTTGAGTACATATACTATGGTCGTTATAAACAGATTTTATTGTACATTTACGAACAGCTGTGAAAAAATCTCTGTACTTTGGTCAACATGGTTTTTAGTTTTTTTGTGACTCAAAAAATAATAAAATATAGGTATTTAAGGTTGCGGAAAAACTGCTAACTTATTTTGCATTTCATGACGGCGCATTTAAAATTATAATTTCATACAAAACATAATATTTTCATTAGATATCCGCAAAACTTTATATTTAACTATGTT
Organism: Cyclophora albipunctata; assembly: GCA_963082685.1. Lineage (NCBI taxonomy): Eukaryota > Metazoa > Arthropoda > Insecta > Lepidoptera > Geometridae > Cyclophora > Cyclophora albipunctata. The sequence goes on from OY720142.1 coordinate 3,328,057, forward strand.
AACTTCTGCAGTGTCTTATAGGACGATACGTTACATTAGTGCTCGCTTGTGATTACGTGTACTCCTCGCTGTACTAACATCTTCAGTGAGAGGACTTTGATCTGCAGTGTCTTATAGGAGGATACTTTACATTAGTGCTCGCTTGTGATTACGTGTACTCCTCGCTGTACTAACATCTTCAGTGCGAGGATTTTGATCTGCAGTGTCTTATAGGACGATACTTTACATTAGTGCTCGCTTGTGATTACGTGTACTCCTCGCTGTACTAACATCTTCAGTGAGAGGACTTTAATCTGCAGTATCTTATAGGACGATACTTTACATTAGTGCTCGCTTGTGATTACGTGTACTCCTCGCTGTACTAACATCTTCAGTGAGAGGACTTTAATCTGCAGTATCTTATAGGACGATACTTTACATTAGTGCTCGCTTGTGATTACGTGTACCCCTCGCTGTACTAACATCTTCAGTGAGAGGACTTTGATCTGCAGTGTCTTATAGGACGATACTTTACATTAGTGCTCGCTTGTGATTACGTGTACTCCTCGCTGTACCAACATCTTCAGTGAGAGGACTTTAATCTGCAGTGTCTTATAGGACGATACTTTACATTAGTGCTCGCTTGTGATTACGTGTACCCCTCGCTGTACTAACATCTTCAGTGAGAGGACTTTGATCTGCAGTGTCTTATAGGAAGATACTTTACGTTAATGCTCGCTTGTGATTACGTGTACTCCTCACTGTACTAACATCTTCAGTGAGAGGACTTTGATCTGCAGTGTCTTATAGGACGATATTTTCCTAAGTACAGAGAAACACAGTGATATAATATATTTATAAAGATTTAAGAAACACACTAGTCTTATTATGTTAAATGCTTGTAAGTGATATTAATTACAAAAAATAAATATTTATTTACAAAATCAAAAGTGAAAATTGTTAGCCACAAAATGTTATATATATTGTTTTAAGCTGAAAACCTGCCTCTTAAATCTATCTGTTGAAACGCGTGAAAATCCGTTGAGTACATCTTCAGTGAAAATACTGTATACAAAAGATTTTTGCAATATACACTGCTAGCAGTGCGCTACGGTTTTGCCCACTTTGTACCCGTTCCCGTGGTAATTTCGGGATAACAAGTAGCTTTTACCATCTTTTTGAACGTGGCTATCTATTGCAAAAATAATTATTAAAATCGGATTGGTAGTTTCAGAGGTCAGCGCGAACAAACTTTTTCAGTTTTATTAAATGAGTTAATATCTATGACTAATAATTTTCACTTGAGATTTAATCTGAAGTACATGTTAGTATATTGATGGTCATATAGATTGATAATGCTCTTTTCACCACCTTAACTTTACTTAATGTAATACCAAGTTATATTGGAAAGGTGACGGTTTTTTTATCATAATAACAGTAGTTATTTAAAAAAAAAAACCTGTAACTGCCACATTTTTATTGAAAAAAAATTTTTTTTCACTTCATTTTATTGAAAGAGATTTTTTCTTCATATTTTAGTGAAAAAAATTGATAATTATTTATATTAGGTACCAGTAATATATTACCATGTATTTTGGAAAACTTGTTGATTTAATTTTGAAAAATGAAACACGATTATACCGTCTTGCCTCCGATTATAACTTATTGTTTCTTTTTTGTTTAAATTCGCGTATACAGGGTGCTCTGGATAGGTACTGCTTTTTATCAAAATAGTATACCTCCTTTTTTGAAGTCGAGTTATATTAATAATTGAAAAATAAATAACATAAAATTATTATTCTGTAATATTAAAATGCTTTCAACTTTTTTGAAGTTGGTTGGCTAAAGTATTGTAAAAAAATTTTTTTCATAATATATTGAAATCAGGATAAACACAGAACCTCGTTTTTAAATTAAGATTTATACTCATTTATTCAATTATGTTCTCGAAAGCAAACTATTTGCGTGGCGACGCGTCGCCATACGTCACATCTATCAGAAATAGTTTTTTTTAAATATATTGTTGATGTTTTCAATTGTAGAACTTTAATTTAGCTTTAAATTATTATCTCATATATATATCTATATATGTAATATATTATTTCGTATTCAATTTCTAGTCACACTGATCAGTAATTATAGTTAAAAAATGTTTATTTATTTAATAAAATAATTTAAAAATATGATCAAAGTATACCAACGATTTATGTATGTATAAAATAATATACAAATTATGTATAAAAATGTATATATCCAGCCACCCTGTATACTATAGAGGTAGAATATTAATAAAAATACGTCCTCATACTGTATATAAGAGTGTAATTAATGCTTAAAAATGAAAATTATTTATTACATAATAATAATTAATAATATAATATTAATAATAAATAAATGGTATGTATTATTTAAATATATATATTTATAAAACCACGTCAGTTTGTTAACATATTATAATGTTGTTTGTGTACAGATAGTCCAAATATATGTTTAAAAAAATAATTTTGAAGTTTTATTTTTTATACCTTTTCAAACATGGCTCGTGTTTGAGATCTCCAACCCGTTAGTCAAGCGTGGTGATTACGACATCCTCCTCACTGTACTGATATCTAGTGAGATGAGAGGCCCTTGACCAGCAGTGGGACATGACAGGCTGATACTTATACTTTCGAAACGTCTAAAAGCGATTGCGAATCATAATCATGAGATCGCCTTGGTAGTAGGATACAGATCCAACTTGTAGAGGCCACGAGGAGATGTTTAATGTAATGGATTACAACTGCAGGGACACACTCCCGACCACATCAGTACAACATGTCCGGGAATGTGTACCTGCAGAACAAAGACTATTGCAGGATATGATAGAAATATGGGCTATGGGAATGTAGTTTGGATGGACTAGCAATGGGTTTTTGCAAAGGAAACGGCACGCCCATAACGTTAAATACAAGTTATCGGCGGCAGGCCGTGGCTCGCCGCCCACTAGATGGGCCCCCGAAACAGCCGACGTAGAGACGGCAAGGGGCATCGGCGCGTGCGACTCGGGGGTATAGAGAGGTGTGCTGCGCTTTCTCTAATTATTAAGCTATTGCATAGCTTCTATCGCGGGCCTTGAGCGCGGGGACCAAATCCAAAATTTCCGTAACGAAAAAACCTCACGCTTACCCGATCCGACGGGAAGGAGGTGTGGCTTGAAGGCCGTGCATCGTCTAACGTCGTTTCACTTCGGCAGTCTTCGACACGGCGTTGTGTGCGATTGTGCGTTGGGGGTGAGAGAGGGGATGAGAGAGGGGGTGAGAGAGGGGGTGAGAGAGGGTGGTGAGAGAGGGTGGTGAGAGAGGGGGTGAGAGAGGGGGTGAGAGAGGGTGGTGAGAGAGGGGGGTGGGAGAGGGGGTGAGAGAGGGGGTGAGAGAAGGTGGTGAGAGAGGGGGTGGGAGAGGGGTGAGAGAGGGGCGAGAGAGGGGTGAGAGAGGGGTGAGAGAGGGGGGTGAGAGAGGGTGGTGAGAGAGGGTGGTGAGAGAGGGGGGTGAGAGAGGGGGTGAGAGAGGGTGGTGAGAGAGGGGGTGAGAGAGGGGGGTGAGAGAGGGTGGTGAGAGAGGGGGGTGAGAGAGGGTGGTGAGAGAGGGTGGTGAGAGAGGGGGGTGAGAGAGGGGGTGAGAGAGGGTGGTGAGAGAGGTTGGTGAGAGAGGGGGTGAGAGAGGGTGGTGAGAGAGGGGTGAGAGAGGGGGGTGAGAGAGGGTGGTGAGAGAGCGGGGTGAGAGAGGGGGGTGAGAGAGGGGGGTGAGAGAGGGGGGTGAGAGAGGGGGGTGAGAGAGGGGGTGAGAGAGGGTGGTGAGAGAGGGGGTGAGAGAGAGGGGTGAGAGAGGGTGGTGGGGTGAGAGAGGGTGGTGGGGTGAGAGAGGGGGTGAGAGAGGGGGGTGAGAGAGGGGGGTGAGAGTGGGGGGTGAGAGAGGGTGGTGAGAGAGGGTGGTGAGAGAGGGGTGAGAGAGGGGGGTGAGAGAGGGTGGTGAGAGAGGGTGGTGAGAGGGTGGTGAGAGAGGGGTGAGAGAGGGGGTGAGATAGGGGGGTGAGAGAGGGTGGTGAGAGAGGAGGGTGAGAGGGGGTGAGAGAGGGTGGTGAGAGAGGGGGTGAGAGAGGGTGGTGAGAGAGGGGGGTGAGAGAGGGGTGAGAGAGGGGTGAGAGAGGGGGGTGAGAGAGGGGGTGAGAGAGGGGTGAGAGAGGGGGGTGAGAGAGGGTGGTGAGAGAGGGTGGTGAGAGAGGGTGGTGAGAGAGGGTGGTGAGAGAGGTTGGTGAGAGAGGGTGGTGAGAGAGGGGGGTGAGAGAGGGGGGTGAGAGAGGGGGTTGAGAGAGGGTGAGAGTGGGGGGTGAGAGAGGGGGGTGAGAGAGGGGGGTGAGAAAGGGGGGTGAGAGAGGGGGGTGAGAGAGTGGGGTGAGAGAGGGGGGTGAGAGAGGGGGGTGAGAGGGGGGTGAGAGAGGGGGTGAGCGAGGGGGGTGAGAGAGGGGGGTGAGAGAGGGGGTGATAGAGGGGGGTGAGAGAGAGGGGTGAGAGAGAGGGGTGAGAGAGAGGGGTGAGAGAGAGGGGTGAGAGAGAGGTGTGAGAGAGGGGGTGAGAGAGAGGGGGTGAGAGTGAGGAGGCGGGAGGGGTGAGAGAGAGGAGGCGGGAGGGGTGAGAGAGAGGAGGCGGGTGGGGTGAGAGAGAAGAGATATCAAATATATCAAATATAATTGCATAAGTTGATACAAAATGCTATGCAATAGCTTCACCGCGGCAGTCCCCGAGTGCCACATGTCTTTTTATTATTAGTTTGGCCATTACTGTCCCATTGCTGGGCAAAGGCCTTTCCCCTATCCCTCCATACATCCCTATCCTGGGCCACTTAATTTGGTTATTTTCCTAAAGCAACCGGCTCTCTAATTCACCAATTATTGTTACCTTGAGGTCAATAACCTTGGCCTTATTACAAATCTACCTACTAGAGCGGTCAATGAACTAGAAAATCTAGATTTTACACTTATAATCTAAGGAGAATAGCGCCATCTATTGAAAATGGTGCTAACTAAAATGACGGAAATTAAACGTCAATTTGCTTAGTTAGTTTGGTCTTGTGACATAGATGGCGCTTACTTCTATAGTTTTGTATAAACCGCCATCTAGTGAAAAGCTGTAACACTAAAATGTAAAGCATGTCTCTTATGTTGTCGAAATGGTTGGTCAACTTAGTAAAATACTTTTTACATAGATGGTGCTAGTTCACACCATGACATCGAGTAGTGAAATTCGCTAGAATGAAGATGTTTCGTCAATGAAATCGTACAGATTCAATTCATATTATCTCTCCTACCTATTTACTACTCCACCTTTTATATATTTATCTAACAGAGGAACTGTTTTATTCACAGAGATAAGATTCCTTTGTTTGATAAGGGTTATGTACGATAAATAAAACATTCAGCTCTTGTTATTTATTCAAGATTAAGGTATTTTCAATGAATGGTTGGTTACATAACGTAACAACGCTTCCTACTTTATTTTATTATGTTGTTTGTTACAAAAAATGTACTTAATTTTTTCTTTTGTACGTAATTAGGAAAAGCGAATAGGGCGTATCAAATAGTTTGTATGGCTAATAATTAATACAGTAATTAATAGAATTATAGAAAAGATGCTGTCGTTAATTGCTTGCAGTACATAATTATATTAAAGTTACGAACATAGCACAAAGAAAAGCTAAGGACATAGTGTTGTGAAAAATCGATATTTTCATCTGACGTGTGTCCCCCCATACCGTCTACCGATTTGAAATTGCCGCCTGTGACGTCATAGGAGCTACTGACGTCACTCAACACCCAGTTGACGAACACAAAGCTCTCTGTCCCGCTCTAATATCAATGTACTGCATTGACGCGAAAGAGACAAAGCAACTCGCGTAAAGGTTGTGAATTGAGTTATTTTTTTCACCAGCGAGAGACGTTCAATGTAAACCCTCGCATTGATAACAGATTTACTGATAACCGCATCTGTCAATCTTAATTTGACGTTAGCGACGCCATTACAGCGATCAAGTTCGCGCACGAATGCAGTTTAAAGGAGAAACGAGTCTTTAAAGCTAAATTGATTTTAATTAAAATCTAGTTTGTTAATGAAACGTCCGAGTACGGGTTTGATAGTCCCAAGGCGAATGACGTGGGCACAGTAGCGCCGCCGCGGCGGACTGCCCGAACCAGCGCCAGTACTCCAAAGTCGGCCGCTGGGCAAATAGCTCCTGGCCGATTTTGACGCGTTTTTCACGAAAATGGCTAGCAATGTAAAGCCCATGCACAAAAGCAAACATTTCCCGATAGACCAGTTGGTGTGTGTGGGCAACTATGAGCTCGAAAAGACGATCGGGACAGGCAATTTCGCAGTGGTAAAACTCGCCACACATGTTATTACTAAGAGTAAGGTGCGTACCATTGAGTTTCGTCGCGTATTCGTGTGGTTTTAGTGTTTTATTAGTGTATTAGTCTTAATATTATGTGATCTTGGTATGTGCGTGTCTGTGCGTTTATTTGTGCTTGTTTACAATCATGGTTTTTTTCCATTCATCGAAGCCTTTTATAAACTCTGGCAGGTTTGATAATGCATGTAACTCTATAATTTTGATATTATTTTTGTTGTATAAACGAAGGCCAAGGAAAAATTGTTTAAAAAATAACATTAAACGACATAAAACTGTTGTACAATGTTTACTTTCAGCTACCATAAGTTGTATGACATTCCTAAACTGACGGATTATAGTTCTTTTATTGTCAATATAAAAGTTTAGAAAAAAAAAATCCGTCCTCACTTGCTAACTCCACGGTTAATGTTAATTAGGTACCTTTACTTCAGATTTTTAGAAAATAACAAATAAACTTTCAATAAATAAAATGAAGTCTTTAATGTATCAAATTGAGTGCATAAATAAATAAATCAATTTATTCTTATTGGTGTCTTACAAGAATTCTCTGATGTCCTTGAATTTATAATTCCATAATCTAAATCAGTAATCGTTTTAACTTTTTTGTTGCTTTTACCAATAATGTAGTCTATTATCTATCTATTATCTATTGCTAAAACTTAATGTTGTTAAATGTCTTCATTAAAATATTGTGCTATTGTTATCTTGACAAGCCCGTTGGCACAGTGGCAGTGAGAGCGCTTACTGTGTCGGGGGTTGCGGGTTCGATTCCCGCCCGGAGTCAACAATATGTGCAGACATAGTTGTTGGCGACGACGTCTGGGTGTCAATTATATATTCTTATAAAGTATTTGTGTATGTACCTATATGTAGTAGTACCAGTTAATTAGATTCCATAACACAAGCTTAGAGCTTACTTTGGTTCTAATTAACCATGTGTGAATTTGTCCAGGTATATTTATTTATTTATTTATCTTCTTCTTCATCGAGTGGACGATCAACCTGACCAATCCTGGTGTCAGAGTTATTGAGCCGCCAAAGGCCTCCGACATGGCTCATATAACGACTACTATCTGTAGAAATTAACCGGGACCGACGGTTTAACGAACTCCCAAGCACAGAATCATCTTACTTTTCGGGCAATCAGGTGATTCAGCCTGCAATGCCCTAACCAAACTGGGGACAGTCTCGCAAAGAAATTCTTGTGAGATATCTCCACCGGGAATCGAACCCGGAACCTCCGGATCGTGAGCCGAGCGCTCAAACCACAAGACCAAGGAGGCTGTTAAAAATTGTTATTTATAGTTTCGATAAATATCTTTTCAATTAAAAATTCAGTAAGTTAAAGCATAATAATAATAATAATTGTTTATTTCACAAAGTAAACATGTACAAGCAACAAAAGAAATACACCGGTAAGAAAATTGTTGTAAAATATCTTAAAAACTCACCAACATTATTTTTGAAAATAGAAATTGGCTTAAACCTTTTTCAACAACAAAGTTTGTTAAAATGAACTCTTTAATAAAGATTCTTAACCAACTTAAAACAAGAGGTTTCTCAATTTGACCGTATATAAGTAAATAGCAATGCCCCGCGGTTTTACCCGCGTTGTGCCCGTTCCCTTGAGAATTTCGGGATGAAAAAGAGCCTATGACCTTCCCGTTGAAAGTGGCTATCCATTGCAAAAATAATTATTCAAATCGTAGTGATAATTCCCTGGATAAGCTCAAACATACAAACAAACATAAAATTTTACCTCTTTATAATTTTAGAATAGAACATGTTTTTTAATTTTTGAACATTGTTTTAATTAAATTGTATTGTTTTGATCTATCCCAACTCACTACAACTTATTTATGAAAGAAGAAATTAAACATTTTTAATTGTACCTACTTAACTTTGTATAACAGTCTTATAACTCTGTGAGATATATCTTCATACTAATAATAATATTAACGAGCCGCGCCCCGTGGTGTTACCCGCGATGTACCCGTTCAAGCGGGAATTTGAAGTTACTCCTTGTTACATCAGTTATCTGCCAGTGAAATCCCGTCAAAATCGGTCCAGTCATATCAAAGATTAGCCAGACCAGACAGACAGACAAGAATTTAAAAATAATGTTGTTTCGGTATATGTATCGTGTGTATATTATATGCACTTAGTAAAAAGCGGTTATTTTAATATTTCAAACAGATACTTAAATTTTATTTATTTGTATAGATATATATATCTTCTTATATATAAAATTTTCGTGTCACAATGTTCGTTTCCGTACTCCTCCGAAACGGCTTGACCGATTCTCATGAAATTTTGTGAGCATATTGAGTAAGTCTGAGAATCGGCCAACATCTATTTTTCATCCCGCAATTCCCGCGGGAACGGGTACCGTGGTTGAACTCCTCTGAAACGGCTCGACCGATCCTCATGAAATTTTGTGTACATATCGGGTAGGTCTGAGAATCGGACAAAATCTATTTTTTATCCCGAAATTCCCGCGGGAACGGGTACAACGCGAGTGAAACCGCGGGGCGCAGCTAGTAGATGTATAGATTTATATATATAACAAATTATTCTGTTCGTTCTGAGTTAACCAATACTATGCTGACAAATATTGATTAGCCTCGCCTTGCAGTTTTACCTTCATTGCGTCTGTTCCCGTGGGAATTTCGGGATTTAGAACAGCATAGGTACAACCTTTCTCTTAAATGTGGCTATCCAATACAAAAAGAATTAATGTCGTCAATTTTCCAGCCGAAGACGACTACTCCTGAAGAGGAAAAAGGTTTAGAGATAGGGTAAGAATGAAATAAAATCACTAAACCTTTTTTCTCTTCAGGAGCAATCGTCTTCGGCTGGAAATTTGACGACATTGGTCCACATTTTGGGACAAGTAAGAAAAAATAGAGTATAGGTAGAACCAATAATGGGTTACCACTGTTTAGCTTTACCCGCGTTGTGCCTGTTCCCGTAGGAATTTCGGGATTTTTAAAACATATGAACCTTCCTCTTGAATCACTCTATCTACTTATAAAATTCCGCGTCAAAGGCCGTTGCTTAGTTTTAAAGATCTAAGCATACATAGGGACAGACAGCGGAAAGCGACTTTGTTTTATACTATGTAGTGATTCCGCACACATGCAATTTTAAATACTTATTTCTGCATCAGAGATTAGTTAAAGATATTTAATATTAAACCCAATTTAACCCAAATAATTAAAAGGAAAATAAATATATTAATGTTTGACAAAAAATAATAAATAATATTGATTCATGTGGCAATCATTACAATGATATTTTTATTGGCAATACTTCAATGGATGCTTTTAGTTGTAAATTGATGAATGACGGAAAATTAATTTATTCTTTAAATAGGTATTTAACTGTATTGAGAAAACTTTACCCTATAAATTCAGCCTATAAGATATGCAGTGTCTTATAGGACGATAATTTACATTAGTGCTCGCTTGTGATCACGTGTACTCCTCGCTGTACTAACATCTTCAGTGAGAGGACTTTGATCTGCAGTGTGTTATAGGACGATACTTTAAATTAGTGCTCGCTTGTGATCACGTGTACTCCTCGCTGTACTAACATCTTCAGTGAGAGGACTTTGATCTGCAGTGTGTTATAGGACGATACTTTAAATTAGTGCTCGCTTGTGATCACGTGTACTCCTCGCTGTACTAACATCTTCAGTGAGAGGACTTTGATCTGCAGTGTCTTATAGGACGATACTTTACATTAGTGCTCGCTTGTGATTACGTGTACTCCTCGCTGTAATAACATCTTCAGTGAGAGGACTTTGATCTGCAGTGTGTTATAGGACGATACTTTAAATTAGTGCTCGCTTGTGATCACGTGTACTCCTCGCTGTACTAACATCTTCACTGAGAGGACTTTGATCTGCAGTGTCTTATAGGACGATACTTTACATTAGTGCTCGCTTGTGATTACGTGTACTCCTCGCTGTACTAACATCTTCAGTGAGAGGACTTTGATCTGCAGTGTCTTATAGGATGATACTTTACATTAGTGCTCGCTTGTGATCACGTGTACTCCTCGCTGTTCTAACATCTTCAGTGAGAGGACTTTGATCTGCAGTATCTTATAGGACGATACTTTACATTAGTGCTCGCTTGTGATCACGTGTACTCCTCGCTGTACTAACATCTTCAGTGAGAGGACTTTGATCTGCAGTATCTTATAGGACGATACTTTACATTAGTGCTCGCTTGTGATTACGTGTACTCCTCGCTGTACTAACATCTTCAGTGAGAGGACTTTGATCTGCAGTGTCTTATAGGACGATACTTTACATTAATGCTCGTTTGTGATACTTTTTTTCATTATGCTTTGGTCAACGACTTCTAATGACCTTTGTTAGCGGCAGTGGCTGAGCGAAGCAAGGTCAAACTGTAGGTTTGATTTCCGATATAGGTTTTTTCAATATACTTAGTTTTTTTGATAGAAATTATCAACTTTCAAGCGTTTCTTCGAACCAATGTAGGGCACTCGACTTTACCGCGATCTAATTTTTTAATCCATATACTTATTGTGTGAATTTGCCGGGTATATTTATTCTTCTTCATCGAGTGGATGGTCACCCTGACCAATCCTAGTGTCAGAGTTTATCGAACCGCCAAAGGCCTCTGACATGGCTCATGTAACGACTACTATCCGTAGAAAGTAACCGGGACCGACGGCTTAACGTGCCCTCCGAACACGGAATCGTCTTACTTTTCGGGCAATCAGGTGATTCAGCCTGCAATGCCCTAACCAAACTGAGGGCAGTCTCACAAAGAGATTTTTGTGAGATATTGTCCCCACCGGGAATCGAGCCCGGAACCTCTGAATCGTGAGCCGAGCGCTTAAACCACAAGACCACGGAGGCTGTTTTTATATTTATATGTATATTTAAATGCTGTACTACAAGATACTGATACCCGTACTCAGAGACCTCGAATGCTTCCATACTAGAGACAAATCACTACATATTTATAAAACCAAGTCGCCGGCCGCGTCTGTCTGTCTGTTTTATTAACTGCATGGATGTTGACGCGGTTTTTTTAAAATATACAGAGTGATTCAAGAGGAACCCTCGGGAACGGGCACAACGCGGGTAAAACCGCGGGGCGTTGCTAGTAATGTATGAAAAATAACACCAGTTAGTTAAGTATTGATTTAATGGACATTGAGTGCCGCAGTAATCCTACTAATATTAAAAATTGGAAAGTTTGTGAGGATGGTTGTATGTATGTATGTTTGTTACTCTTTCACGAAAAACTTACAGTACGGATTTGGATAAAACTTTACAGTAATATAGGTTATACATCAGAATAGCACATGGGATACATTTTATCCCGAAATTCCCGCGGGAACGGGTACAGCGTGGGGTGCAGCTAGGTGACTTATCTAAACCGTTAAGATACGGGTTCCCCTCCCTACGTTACATCGAAATTCAAATTACCGATTTTCATTTCAACGAAATCCATTGATCGATTGCTCTATTGACCAATGCCTTATTAGAACCAAGCTTTAATTCCCCGATGTAACAACTCACCGAAAAGCAATTTACCGATGTTTATTTCAACGACACTATACTTGACCGACTAATCATTTTGTCGAATGATACATATTTCCGGGATAACCTTAGAGGCTAACCTGGTGTCAGAGTTTTTAGGGTTCCGTAAGGGGAAAAACGGGACCCTATTACTGAGACTTCGCTGTCCCTCAGTCCGTCCGTCCGCCTGTCACCAGGCTGTATCTCAAGAACGGTGATAGCACGGTAATATAGTATGACCGTGGTGATAGCTAGACAGTTGAAATTTTCACAGATGGTGTATTTCTATTGCCGCTATAACAACAAATAATAAAATGCGGCCAAGTGCAAGTCGGACTCGCACATGGAGGAGGGATCCGTTCTTTTGAAAACGGCAAAAAAATCACGTTATTTATATGTGAGCCCCCTTGAAAATTTGATTTATTTTATTTTTAGTAACGTAGTAACGTTCAAATTCGGCAAATTGTCGGTCCCGGTTGTTTCACTCGTCAGAGCATGTCTTCCTTTAGCCGGTCTAACAACTCCGACACCAGGGTTGGCCGCTGACCTACTCGGACTTATATCAAAGCTAGTGGCACAGTGGCAGTGAGAGCGCTTACTGTGTCGGGGGTTGCGGGTTCGATTCCCGCCCGGAGTCAACAATATGTGCAGACATAGTTGTTGGCGACGACGTCTGGGTGTCAATTATATATTCTTATAAAGTATTTGTGTATGTATATGTAGTAGTACCAGTTAATTAGATTCCTTAACACAAGCTTAGAGCTTACTTTGGGTCTAATTAACCGTGTGTGAATTTGTCTGGATAAAAAAATAAAAAATAAAAAAATAATAATAATAATATAGCACAGCTCTGGTTGGAAACACGCCTTTACTACCCCTTAGTCTGAGTTGTTGTATTTGGTCGGCTTCCAATCCGTACAAACGCGAAAGTTAAAAGTTTTTCAAAACCTGTGCTTACATTAATTTATGTTGTACTTACATAATACATTCAAACAAAAATGTATTTTTTTAATTCCTATAGAGTCAAATTGCCTTCACAAAAAAATATATTTTAGTAGTTAATAAAAATTAAGTATCAGCCTGTAATGTCCCACTGCTGGGCAAAGGCCTCTCATCTCACTGAAGATATCAGTACAGAGAGGAGGATGTCGTAATCAACTCGCTTGACTAACGGGTTGGTGATCTCAAATCCGAGCCATGTTTGAAAAGTAGTACTAAACATGTTGTCGCTCGACCCGGGAATTGAACCCGGGACCTCAGTCTTGGCAGGCGAGTGCGCTAAAGTACATAACTAATATTTTTCTATGCTTTTTCAGGTTGCCATAAAAATCATTGACAAATCAAGATTAGATGACGACAATTTAAAGAAAACTTTTAGAGAAATAGCCATTATGAAGAGGTTGCGGCATCCACACATAGTTAGGTTATACCAGGTGAGACCAGAGATAAACACATTATAGACCATAGACGAACACATTATAGATCATAGACAAGACATTATAGATCATAGACGAACACATTATAGATCATAGACAAGACATTATAGACCATAGACAAGACATTATAGACCATAGACGAACACATTATAGATCATTGACAAATAAAGCATAACTAGCAGTTCCCCGCTGTTTTACCCGCGTTGTGCCACATTCAACGGGAATGCTATAGACTATTTTTCATTCCGAAATTCCTACGGGAATTGGCACGATGCGGTTAAAACTGCAGGGCACTGCTAGTTATTTATTAACATTTGTATCAAACTAAGTATACTCAATTTTTTCTTGATTGTCCCAAAATGTGGACCAATGTCGTCAATTTTCCAGCCGAAGACGATTGCTTCTGAAGAGGAAAAAGGTTTAGTGATTTTTTTCATTTGTACCTTATCTTTAAACCTTTTTCCTCTTCAGGAGAAGTCGTCTTCGACTGGATAATTCACGACATTGGTCCACATTTTGGGTCAATCAAGAAAAAATAGATTATACATAGTCTAATATATAAAATTCTCACGTCGCTGTGTTTGTAGTTAAACTCCTCCGAAACGGTTTGACCGATTCTCATGAAATTTCGTGTGCATATCGGGCAGGTCTGAGAATCGGACAACATCTATTTTTCATCCCCATAACACTCGCATTACACCACACGATATTCAGTCAGTAAGACAATCAGCGCGGCCGAGCCGAGTCTTACAGACTAATTAGAGTGATGTACTGGCTAACTCTTATAACACCGCGATGAATCTGTGTGGTGTAATAGGCGCTTTAATGTTAAGGGTAGTTCACCCCTTAATTATACTTAATTTCGATTGCAGGTTATGGAAAGTGATCACACAATATATTTAGTTACGGAATACGCGCCCAACGGCGAAATATTTGGTGAGTGATCCGAACGCACTGAGAACATTACTTTTATTACCCAACATGTCACATCTCCATCTACTACCCAATTCATCTCTATCTACAACCCAATTCATTTTTGACAAGCCCGTTGGCACAGTGGCAGTGAGAGCGGTTACTGTGTCGGGGGTTGCGGGTTCGATTCAACGGAGTAACAACATGTGAGACATAGTTGTTGACGACGTCTGGGTGTCAATAATTTCTTATAAAGTATTTGTGTATGTATATGTAGTAGTATCAGTGAATTAGATTCCTTAATACAAGCTTAGAGCTTACTTTGGGTCTAATTAACCGTGAGTGAATTTGTCCGGGTGTATTTATTTATTTATCTCCTTCTACAAATCTACATATAATCTTATCTCTATTTACAAACCCAATGATGGTTGTAGGTGGAGATGGCCCCCCATCTCCACCTACAACCATCATCTAAACATACACCCCATCTCATCTCCACCTACTAACTCAACCTCCCATCTTCTACCTCCCCTATCTCCAGCTACAACCCACCTAATCTCCACCTACATCTCCCCACAGATCACCTAGTCTCCCGGGGCCGCATGCCCGAGTCGGAAGCGGCGAGAGCCTTCTCCCAGATGGTGTCGGCCGTGGGGTACTGTCACGCCAGCGGTGTGGTGCACCGGGATCTGAAGGCGGAAAACCTGTTGTTGGACGAGCGGATGGATGTTAAGGTGAGGGGGAGTGAGGGGAGAGGTAGTGGGGGGAGGGGGTAGTGAGGTGAGAGGGTTCTCACGTGAGGAGTGGTGAATAGCTAATGGGGTCA
Source organism: Cyclophora albipunctata (assembly GCA_963082685.1). Classification (NCBI taxonomy): domain Eukaryota; kingdom Metazoa; phylum Arthropoda; class Insecta; order Lepidoptera; family Geometridae; genus Cyclophora; species Cyclophora albipunctata. The sequence goes on from OY720142.1 coordinate 3,343,213, forward strand.
TTAGTGAGAAGTGGTGATTAGCTAATGAGGGGTCATTAGTGAGGAGTGATGATTAGTTAATGAGGGTTCATTAGTGAGGAGTGGTGATTAGTTAATGAGGGGTCATTAGTGGGCGGTAGCTTTGTGAGGGGATGTGGGGCAAGGGGTTAAGGGAGTACCGCGAGAGAGGGCGTATAAATGAGTTTTAAGATTGTAAGTAAGTAAGTATAAGTATTAGCCTGTAATGTCCCACTTGTTGGGCAAAGGCCTCTCGTCTCACTGAAGATATCAGTACAGTGAGGAGGTTTCAGGCGTAATCACCACGCTTGCCTAATGCGGGTTGGTAATCTCAAACCCAAGCCATGTTTGAAAAGTAGGAAACATGTTTTCGCTCGACCTGGGAATTGAACCCGGGACCTCAGTCTTGGCAGGCGAGTGCACATACCACTAGACCACCGAGGCGTTTTAAGATTGTAGGTTCTATTTTTGATAGAGAATGAGATGGGATGTTTTTAATCGCAGGATAAAAAAAATCATGGCAAGATAACCTATTTTATATTACAGAAAATTACTCATACTAATAAATGCGAAAGTTTGTGTGGGTGTATGTATGTTTGTAAGTTTGTTACTCTTTCACGAAAAAACTACTGAACGGATTTGGATGAAACTTTACAGTAATATAGGTTATACTAGCTGCGCCCCGCGGTTTCACCCGCGTTGTACCCGTTCCCGCGGGAATTTCGGGATGAAAAATAGATGTTGTCCGATTCTCAGCCTACCCGATATGTACACAAAATTTCATGAGAATCGGTCGAGCCGTTTCAGAGGAGTTCAACCACGGTACCCGTTCCCGCGGGAGTTTCGGGATGAAAAATAGATGTTGGCCGATTCTCAGACCTACCCGATATGTACACAAAATTTCATGAGAATCGGTCGAGCCGTTTCGGAGGAGTATGGCAACGAAAACTGTGACACGAGAATTTTATATAGGTATTAGATGTACATCAGAATAACACATGGGATACATGTTCCCAAAATTCCCGCGGTAACAGACACAACACAGTTAAAACCGCGAGCGCAGCAAGCGTAATACAAAATCGTTATTCCCTACCTCTACTCTCACCTCCAGCTGGCGGACTTCGGGTTCAGCAACGAGTACACGTCCGGCAGCCCCCTGTGCACCTGGTGCGGGTCTCCGCCCTACGCGGCGCCCGAGCTGTTCGAGGGCCGCCGGTACGACGGACCGAAGGCCGATGTCTGGGTGAGTACTAGGAGTCGGGTGAGTGGACTGTCGCTCGTGGCGTAGTTGGACTAATGGATGGGTGGTTGATAGTGGCATTTCTATCTGAGCGCTACCGTGCTTCGGAGGGCACGTTAAGCAGTCGGTCCGCGTTGTGGCAATCGTAAGACCATTTCGGAGGCCTTTGGGCGGTCTTCAAACTCCGACGCCAGGGTTGGCCACTGTGACCTGTTCGAATTTACTTTACGGTATTGTGGGTAGAGTATATATGAGTCGGGTGAGTGTACTGGGTGGAGTTTACTATTGTGGAGTAGTTCAAGTGGCCAACACTGGTGTCGGAGTGGTAAGACCGCCTATAGGAAGACAAGACACGTCCCGCAAAACACCACACATATCTCACGAAACGCCACTTTTATCTCTCAAAACGACACGTCTAATTATTTGTTACTAGCAGCGCACCGCGGTTTTACCCGCGTTGTGTCCATTCCTGTGGGAATTTCGGGATGGAAAATAGCCTATGTTACTCGTGGATAATGTAGCTTTCGAATGGTGAAAGAATTTTTAAAAACGGTCCAGTAGTTTTTGAGCCTATTCATTACAAACAAACAAAGTTTTCCTTATTATAATATTAGTGTAGAAGGGTAGATAGTGTAGAAAACGGGAACTTACATACGTACTCTGGAGGCTACTGTTGAGAGTTCCTCAACACGTTTCGGTCACGTCCGGTGACCTTCATCAGGAGGTGGGTGAAGCGAGAGCTACAGCGTCTCTCCCCGCACTGACGACACATCTATCTCACAAAACACCAAACACAAAACGCCACGTGTATCTTATCACTACATAGTATAAAATAAAGTCGTCTCTTTTTCGTGTCTGTCTGTTTGTCTGTCTGTATGCTTAAATCTTTAAAATTACGCAACGGATTTTGATGCGGTTTTTTGTAATAGGTAGAGTGATTCAAGAGGAAGGTTTTTATGTAAAAAAATTCCCGAAATTCCCACGGGAACGGGCACAACGCGGGTAAAACCGCGGGGCGCTGCTAGTAAATATTATAAATGCGAAAGTTTATGAGGATGTATGGATGTATGTTTGTTACTCTTTCACGCAAAAACTACTCGAAGTATTTGGATGAAACTTTACAGTAATATAGGTCATACATCAGAATAACATATGGGATACATTTTATCCCGAAATTCCCGCGGAAACATCTCATAATGTTGCCTCTCTCTCCCAGAGTTTGGGAGTCGTGCTGTACGTGCTGGTATGCGGCGCGCTGCCCTTTGACGGCAACACACTGCACGAGCTCAGAAACGTCGTGCTCAGCGGCAAGTTCCGGATACCATACTTTATGTCACAGGGTGAGTTTGACACTTGACACTATACTCTATTATTTTTCCCCAAAATGTCAATGTCAAAATGGGACACTTTTTCGTGCGCGCTGTCGGTGTTCATCCATTTCATAAGACGTTATAACGTCAAAAATGGATTTTAGTCTATAGCACGTTAAAAAAAGATGAGTTATGTAATAGAAATAATTAAAAAATACACTGTCAAATATCCTTTTCCCGCGGGAATGGGTACAACGCGGAGGTAATATTTTTAAATATATTTTTTACATGTCCACAGAATGTGAAAACTTAATACGACACATGCTAGTGGTGGAGCCCGACAAACGGTTGTCACTAAAAGGAGTGTCCAAACACAGATGGCTGCAGCAACATCAACCTTATGGTAAGGGGATAAGAACTATAATACAAGAGAAAATCTTCTTCGGAAGAGATAAGTAAGATATCTCTGTACTTGGCGTTGGCGTTCACTGTCACGTCACTGTTACGATCAATTTAGTATTTCGGTATCTGTGCATCATAATCTTATATATAAAATTCTCGTGTCACAGTGTTCGTTCGCGTACTCCTCCGAAACGGCTCGACCGATTCTCATGAAATTTTGTGAGCATATTGAGTAGGTCTGAGAATCGGCCAACATCTATTTAACATCCCGAAATTCCCGCGGGAACGGGTACCGTGGTTGAACTCCTCTGAAACGGCTCGACCGATTCTCATGAAATTGTGTGTACATATCGGGTAGGCTGAGAATCGGACAACATATATTTTTCATCCCGAAATTCCCGCGGGAACGGGTACAACGTGGGTGAAACCGCGGGGCGCAGCTAGTTAATCATAAACTTCAATCTATCCCATTAATTCTTAGTGGAGAGTTGTTGTTTTAGTCTTTTAGCATAGAGATTGTCAAAAAAGTGATTTTTATATGATTGTTTGTCTATTCCCCCCTTGCAGACGGTTCGATAGAGCGTCACGTGGGCGCGTGCGCGTGCCACGGGCCGGCGGCGCCGCGCCGCGCCGCGCACGACACCGTGCTCGCGCACATGACGGGGCTGCCGGGGCTCTCCGCCGACAGTGTCATGCAGGTGAGGGGGAGGGGGAGAAGGGGGTAGAGGAGCATAAGGCAAGCGTGGTAATTACGGCATCCTTCTCACTGTACTGATATGATCAGTGAGATGAGAGGCTTATACTTTTTTACTTACATTATTTCTTACCCAATATTCTTTTACAACACTTCTAACACAACACCCCTTTTTGGCAGTCGGTACAAGAGGAACGGTTCGACCACATATTCGCGATATACCACCTACTGATGGACAAGATCAGCCAGCGGACGAGCGCACGGAGTAGCTTACAACACAGAGGTGAGACTGCGGCGCACTTTTTGTTGAGCAACTTTTGTGGAGCAATTTTAGTTGAGCAACTTTTGTGGAGCGATTTCAGTTGAGCAACTTTTGTGGAGCAAGTTAGTTGAGCAACTTTTGTGGCGCAATTTTAGTACAGCAACTTTTGTGGAGCAATTAAAGTTGGTCGATGTTGTTGAACAACAAAAGTTGGTATATTTTTAATCAAAGTTGATGGCGATTAAAATATATTTCAGATTCCCTCGACTCGAATACGGGGCAACCTTTAGACCTGACAAGTGCAAAGGTAATATATTTTTTATTAAATAAATTGTAATAATGTGCATATAAAAATAGCTGATTTGCCACACATAATATTATATTGAAACAATTAGGTATTCAATGAATTAAAAAAGCCTGTATAATTTAATGTTACAGGACGTACATTACAAATAGAATGAATTTTAATAATTTTTATAAAATAATAAATAATTTATTTTTATTAACGACCCTCCCTGTCGTTGTCGTTGGCCATACTTGGGGGAGATCTTTGCCCAGCAGTGGGGACAGTATAAGTTAAATTCCTCCTTATTGCACTGACTGATATCTTCAGTAAGACAAGAGGCATTTGTCCATCAGTGAGACATTAGGGGTTCCTTCGTAAGGAAGCAATAAGATTTTGCGAAAATCAACCCCTAACAGGGGGTGGCACTTTCTATATAACTAACAAAGTTTCAAGAATCAAAAAGCCTGTAACTTACAGGACGATGAAGAGGTGATGGAGGCGGAGGAGTCTGAGCACGTCGAGTCTCTCGTGGCGCTGCCGTGCGCGCCCGTCGGGTACCTCACCGATACGCCCGATGACCTGGAGAAGGTAATGTACCCGTAGAGCACCCGGTGATACCCCGTTCGGTATCACTTTTTACACCAGCAATTAAAACCAAACACTGGCTTTTGTACCCCTTTTATACATAGTCTTTTTTAAACTTACACGATTTGAACACATAGTTTAAACGTACTCACACGGGTTTTTTCGTGTTAGAAAGTTAATAAAGCAAGTAATAACTTACTTTTTATTTCCCGACGTTTCGAGGGGATTGCACCTCTCGTGGTCGCGGGTGAACTGAAGACATTGGAGTTACCGCTGTGATGGGAGGGTAGGCGTTCCAAGTGTTGGAAGTACCCTCGAATGGTCAATGTTAGAGTTTAACGGTGCGTTCACATTAGACTGACACACAACACTGACAGTATCCTGGCACTTGGTCTTTTGGGCACGTCTCGAAAAATATAATATAATATAATATATTCGGGAAATAAAAAGTAAGTTATTACTTGCTTTATTAACTTTCTAACACGAAAAAACCCGTGTGAGTACGTTTAAACTTTTATACATATTTGATCAAGCGATATGTTAGTTCATTGTGATTGTAAAGCAACGTGCAGCTCGGCCCCTACTTGGATGGAAGGCCGATAGTAGCATTTCTATCTGAGCGCTACCGTGCTTCAGAGCGCACGTTAAGCAGTCGGTCCCGGTTGTTTCACTCGTCAGAGCATGTCTTCCTTTAGCCGGTCTAACAACTCCGACACCAGGGTTGGCCGCTGACCTACTCGAAGCCTTGAGCCGCCAAAGGCCTCTGACATGGCTCATGTAACGACTACTATCCGTAGAAAGTAACCGGGACCGACGGCTTAACGTGCCCTCCGAAGCACGGAATCGTCTTACTTTTCGGGCAATCAAGTGATTCAGCCTGCAATGCCCTAACCAAACTTAGTTCAGTCTCACAAAGAGATTTGGGTGAGATATTGTCCCCACCGGGAATCGAACCCGGAACCTCCGGATCGTGAGCCGAGCGCTCAAATCACATGACCACGGAGGCTGTTTAATAAATATAGTAGTAATTTGATTATGAATGTTGGTGACACTTTGATTCCAGTTCGGGTCGGGCGAGGCGGGCGCGGCGGAGGGCCACGCGGCGCGCGCGGAGCCCCCGGCCGCGCGCCGCCACACGGTCGGGCCCGGCGACTGCCGACACACGCAGGTCTCACTATCTATTCTGTCACGTTTTCACACTGACGGATGAGATGTTTGTGACGTTTAGACCCTGATGGATGGGATGTTTGTTTTGACACTAATCGATATGATATTTGGTTTTTTTGTGACATTTTTGACACTGAGTTTGTTGATACTTGACTGACTTTGTCACATTTTGACACTAAAAGATATGTATTTAATTTGCTATATTTTTACACTAATCCACGTTAGTTTATTTATTGACATTTGACTGATTTTGTCACATTTCGAAAAAAATTGAATGAATACGATTAATTTTTTTTTGACATCCGGACACTTGTGTACATGATTACGTGTGACACTGATATATATATAGAAACTACTTTGTGCCTAATTAACGTGTTTTTCTAATATTTTGACACTAACTCATATGATGTGAAATTACGACAAGAATTAACTTGACTTTGAGACATTGAATGACTACAGGACATGAATTTATGAGACTTTGTCCGTTATTGTCATGACTTGAGACTTTGCCCCTTATAGACATGAGTTTGTGACACTAATGAATATGACTGTGACATTTTAACACTTCCGAAATTTTTAAATGTGTTCTTTTTATATTATAGGGCGGTGAGCTGGGCGTGTGCGGGGCTGCGTCGGCAGACCTTAGGCCTTCGCCCCTCTACGTATCAGCGCACTTTAACGTAAGTACTGATATCTTCAGTGAGTCGAGAGGCCTTTGCCTAGTAGTGGGACATACTTTACTTAACTTCCTTTATACTAGCATCTTAACTATACTAAGTAATGTCTTACTAGTTGTTCCCCGCAGTTTAGCCCGCGTTGTACCCGTCGCCTTAGCAAATTTGAGCGTGGTAACCCTTTTCCAAAGTTTGATCTATTTCTGTGCTAATTTTCATCCAAATCGGTTTAGTGGTTTAGGTGTGAAGGCGTAAAAGACAGTTACTTTCGCATTTATTATATTACTTTGGTTCTCAATTCGCGTGAATATCTGGTTTTATTTCTCTTACTTTGTATTCCTTGGTTACTTTGTATTCCACCCTCACCCACCCTCATTTTACTACCCTTAATTTAAATTAAATTTCTATTGAAGCCTAGTGGAGCTGTGCAGAATGCAAAATAACAGATATAAAAACAGATATTCACGCGAATTGAAAATTGAAAATTGACGACATTGATCCACATTTTGGAACAAGTAAGAAAAAATAGAGTATACAACTATCATTTCAACCCCGACCCCCAATTTTCCACCCTCATTTGTTCATCTGACCCCCTTATCGGCAGGCGGCGACCCCCAACGTATCTCTCCTCCCTAACACAAACCTCGCCGCCAAGTTGCCGGCGGTGCAGCATCAACCGCCGCGATACTTCAGCGTCAAGGACCAGCATCTGTTGAAGCCGCCCGTCGCGATGCAGACACACGGTACGTATAGGGGTAAGGGGGCTAAGATTGGGGGTCAAGAAAATATAGTTTAAGAATAGGGGGTTTTACAAAAATATGACAGTTTTAAGAAAAATATGCTTTTCTTATTGTGATTTACATGACTTTTGATTATGTCAACCTAAAAAAATTTCGGGCACATAGGGCCCTAACAAAAGTCTGAGATGAAGGAAAAGGAGAGTAGACGTCGGCACAAAATGGCGCGGGGGTCTTAATACAATTATAGTTTTAAGAAGCGCGGTGTCTTAACGGAATCGTCAAATGAAAGAAGGAAAAATGGGGGGTCTCATACGACTTGATTGTCCTTTTGAAAATTGAATACTTTTCATATTTTTATTTGTAAACCATATATTTGGGGGTCTCACAATAAATCAAACTCTTCAGCTTTATTATATTAGTATAGATTTATAACCCATATATTTGGGGGTCACGCCATAACATTTATTTTGTATTCGCAGCGTCGTCGTTCGGACGGCGCGCGTCGGACGGCGGCGCGCACGTGCCGCGCGACGCGTGCCGCTCCTGTCAGCATCCGCACACCGTGAGTATACGGGGGGCTGGGGGGGACGTCGCGGGGGAGGGGGACAGTGACGCATGAAGTCAAGGGCTGTAACAATGTGTCATAATGACGGGGGGACACAATTAAGTACGTAGTGTGCGAGGCTCAATGACATAATGAGGGGGACACAATGACATAATGAGGGGGGCAGAAAGACGTATTGTGGGGGACGCAATGACGTAATGCGGGGAACGTAATGACGTAATGTGGGGGATGCAATGACGTCATGGGGGGACATAAGAACGTCATGGGGGCACAATGAAATTATGTGGGAAATACATAATGAGGGAGGTACAGTCACGTCATGGGGAGGACACAATGACGTAATGAGGGGGACACAATGATTTGATTCTCACTTGTTCAACATGGCTTGGATAAAAAAAAACAAAGTGCTTTGTCTCTTTTGCTCTTCGGAAAATTGCGTACGTCAGAAAGTGACAAACCATTTGATAGCTAATCTGTTCTTAATACGTGTTTATTAATATAGCCCTTATTGTATTATTGTAGGTATCAGACAGCGGCACGCCGACGCGATCGGATGACACCGAACACACAGACGAACAAACAGGCGAATACAATACCAATTTATGCAGGTATATATATCCTAGTAATATTATAAATGCGAAATTTTGTGAGGATGGATGTATGTTTGTTACTCTTTCACGCAAAAACTACTTAACGGATTTGGATGAAACTTTACAGTTATATAGGTTATACATCAGAATAAGACATTAGATACATTTTATCCCGAAATTCCCGCGGGAACGGGTACAACGGGTAAGTCGAAATGCTATCTAAAAGATCAAATGCACACATGTATCTTCTACATGTCTTTGACACTCAAAATTCGTTCAAGCCAAACTGTATCAATAGAACTTGACCCAACCTTAAGTCCGGTCAGGCTAAACCCCTACTCGAACAAACTGCTCGAGTCAGATCGAAATGATATCGACCTGCAGTCAGGCCAAACGCTGTAAGTTCCGCCTGACTCGAGCAGTTGCTTCAGGTATACTCTCCTCAGGTACATGATGAACCGGGGCAGCAGCAAACGCCACACAATGGCCAGCACTGAAGACGCGGCGAGCTCCGTCACCGCTTGTAGCACAGCTTCTATGGTGAGCGGTGTTACCCTAATCATTACCCTTCTTCTTCTTCATCGAGTGGACGGTCAACCTGACCAATCCTGGTGTCAGAGTTATTGAGCCGCCAAAGACCTCTGACATTATCCTATATCGCTATTATTTCCAGAACTACAGGCGGAAGTTGCTGATTAGACATAGACAGCACTACAGGCCTGTGACGTCACAAGCTTGTAGCGCCGTAGACGTCGCATACAAAAAACCAATGACAATATACATACAAAAATATTGAAGTTACATTAATCTAAAGGTAACACCAATCTCGGGGTAATATTGATCATATTTACCCCTTTCCAGCCGAGCACCTCACCCTCTTCCTCTTCAAGCCTGAGAGTGAGAAGGACGGGTCTCCTCACCGTCACCGAACGACCGCCAGGTAACGTTGCTTGCAGATTAGATTAAGTAGCATTAGAAGAAAGATTAAAGGCCTTGATCATAAACGCTTTTTAACAGCATTTTAGCTGGTTTCTTAAGTTCAAGCGAGCACTACTCATTTTGAATTGAAACTATTACAATTCGCTTTTATTTTACACTAGCAGCGCCCCGCGGTTTTACCCGCGTTGGGCCCGTTCCCGTGGGAATTTCGGGATTTTTTTTACATAAAAACCTTCCTCTTGAATCACTCTACCTATTACAAAAAACCGCATCAAAATCCGTTGCGTAATTTTAAAGATTTAAGCATACAGACAGACAAACAGACAGACAGACACGAAAAAGAGACGACTTTATTTTATACTATGTAGTGATTTTATTTGACGTTTCGGACCCTTTACAACATCAAAGCCAGTCAGATAAAATCTACACTAATATTATAGGGATATAAGAGGAAAACTTTGTTTGTTTGTAATGAATAGGCTCAAAAACTACTGGACCGTTTTTAAAAATTCTTTCACCATTCGAAAGCTACATTATCCACGAGTAACATAGGCTATTTTTCATCCCGAAATTCCCACGGGAATAGGCACAACGCGGGTAAAACCGCGAGGCGCTGCTAGTGTAAAATAAAAGCGAAGTGTATCCGTAAACGTAGTTACAATTCAGCATTTTAGCTGTCAAATGATTTGTCCCTTTCCGACATACGATATTTTCCGATGAGCGAAAGAGACAAAACACTTGCATAACAGTGTATTAGGTAAAAAGCTTTTATGAATAAGGTTGTGAAAAGAAAATAATTAGCCTACTACTACGATCGAACGATTAGGGGAGTATTGAGTGTACTATAGTACACAATACTATGGCTGTCTCACTCGTACAATGAAACGACAATACTGCTTCGACCGTCGTATATTTTATAATTTAAATAATTTGTTTGAATGAGTAGTTTTTCTTTCTAAATGTTTTTTTATGTTCAATTTATTTGCTTGCCAGTTTTTCCTGAGATTAGTACGAATAAAATTATTGTCAAATCACTACATAGTATAAAACAAAGTCGCTTTCCGCTGTCTGTCCCTATGTATGCTTAGATCTTTAAAACTACGCAACGGATTTTGATGCGGTTTTGTTTAATAGATAGAGTGATTCAAGAGGAAGGTTTATATGTATAAAAATTCCCGAAACTCCTGCGGGATCGGGCACAACGCGGGTAAAACAGCGAGTCACTGCTAGTATTTTATATTGGTATAAACGCGATACTTTCAAGATTTATTTATTTACTATGGGTGCAAATCGTTTAATAGTCCAATTTTGATAATATTTGTATTCTTACTATGAAGTAGTTTGTTGTGATGTGTGTGATGAATGTCGTGTCTTTTAGTTTACATTTTATTTTTATATGACATGATGAATTTTGAAAAACAAATCAGTATTTTTTTTTACGGAAAAATGAAGTATTTACCTACTACTTTTTTGATTAAACTTTACCAATCTTTATAATAATTTTTGTTTAAAAGTAAAGTATCGTCCTTTAATCTTGTCTCATATGATTTTTTCTCAAGTAATTTCTTTAATATAGTATTCTAAATCTCTGAAGATGTAAATACAATACAACATAGTGGTATTTTTTAAAATTAAAATAATAACAATAATTACCCCAAAAATGTTCACAGTTACCCCACTAATACAAAATTGATCATGTCATCCTTTAAACTTATTATTTTGCATGTGTTTTTCGCTAATATTTTGTGTTTCTGCTTCGTTTTTAGTTATTAGTCCCGAATTAGTTATGGAAGTAGAGGCTAGAATGAAACGGAACTATTTACCCCCTTCAATACAAACGTACCAAGGAGGTAACAGTGCGCAAAACGTGCCGCAAAGCCCTAATCAGACTGGGGGTAACTTTGCGCAGAATCAGGGACCTGGGGGTAACTTTACGCAAAATGCTGCTAGTTTTACGCAAGGTCAAGGAACGCCGGGTAATTTTACTCAAAATCAAGTGCAATCGGGAAACTTTCCTCAAGCTCAAGGATCGATTACGGCTGGAACCCCGAACTTTACCCAAAATCAAAGTCAAGGGGGTAATTTTGCTCAAACACAAGGGTCTATTACAGCCGGCACCCCCAACTTTACCCAACCAATGAATACGCAAACGAATTACCAAAATCAAGGTTCAATAACAGCAGGAACGCCGAATTACAATCAGAATTCTCCAATGTCACCAAACTATAACCAAAATTCAGGTCAGGGAGGTAATTTTACCCAAAATCAAGGACAAGCGGGTAACTTCGCTCAAACTGCGGGTAACTTCGCTCAAACTTCGGGTAACTTCGCTCAAACTGCGGGTAACTTTGCTCAGACACAAGGATCCATAATGGCCGGTACTCCGAACATGAACCAGAATCAAAATTCGGGGGTAAATTTTGGATCGATTACTGCTGGAACACCAAATTTAGCCCAAAGTCAACCAACATACAACCAGAACCAGACGAATTATCAAAATCAAACGAGTTTTACCCCAAATCAAAGTCAAGGGGGTAACTTTGCGCAGGGATCCATAACTGCGGGTACGCCTTTACAAAACCAAGAATCGCAAAGAATATTGACACAAGCAGCTACTCCTTTTACGCCCTCTGGTAATATTCCGAATAACTATACACCCCAGGGTAACTTCACGCAGATCGGGCCAAACCAAGCAGTTACCCCGGGCAATTTTGATAATAATTACCCCCAGAATTACACCACAAACTCGAATTACAATTTCCAAAATCAGAATCAAAATTACTGTGCTAATTTGAATGCAAACATACAGAATTATAGTACGATGACTGGTAATCAAATGCAGAATTATCAAAATCAAAGCTTTGGCACCAATTTTGGATCTATCATTAGTGGTACACCTGTAAATAATTATCAAAATCAATCCAGCATTAATAACATGCCCAGCGGATCGATAACCGCTGGCACCCCTGTACAAAGCGGTCCAACCAACTTTGGTACAAGTAATCAGCAATTTGGTACAAATAACCAGCAATTTGGTACAACTAACCAACAGGTTGCTACAAACCCAACAAACTTTAGTACCAAACAACAATTTGGTACAAACACATCAAACTTCGGACAAAGCAATCAATTTTCGAACACTTTCGGCAACATATACGGACAAAACAGTCAACAGTTTAGCTCAAGTACTCCGAACTTTGGTACAAGTAATCAACAGATTAGTACAAGCAATCAATTTGGTACAAGTAACCAGCAATTTGGTACAAATCAGTACAGTACGAGGCAGAGGAAATATTCCGGACCTACCAGAGTGAAACTGCAAACGTTGGCTACTGTACAGGAAATGGGTAAATATGTTCATATTTTGTTAGGTGGTGGGTAAAAGACGTCATATTTTATAAAGGTTGATTAGTATCCCACTGCTGGGCAAAGATAAAGTATAAAGTAAGTAAGTTAGAGTAGGTTAACCCTGCCCGGCAAGCATAGAAACGAAGACATATATATCTCTACTCAACCCGAGAGATTTGGAAACGAAGACATATATTTCTAGTCTGTTTTAAACTTACACGATTTGAACACATAATTTAAACGTACTCACACGGGTTTTTTCGCGTTGTAAAGTTAATAAAGCAAGTAATAACTTACTTTTTATTTCCCGACGTTTCGAGTGGATTGCACCTCTCGTGGTAGCGGGTGAACTTGCTTTATTAACTTTTCAACGCGAAATACCCGTGTGAGTACGTTTAAATTATATATATCCCTACTCTTACCGAGAGATTTGGTACAGAAACTGATGTTACCACTAATATATTGCCTAATATATCTACGTTGCGACACTGGATTCATTCATTCAATTCGACTGTTCATTCCACTTACTCTGTTATGATTGGCTGGATATTGTACAGGGGCGTAGCTACCGCCGTATCTGCCGTATCAATTATACAGGGCCCCCGGGCCACGGGGGCCCCCAAAGTGTGTGAGGAAAAAGAAATAAAAACTTCCCAATTGATTTTATTTTACAAATGACAAAATTCTATAAAGCAATTACTTTTTATCCCGCCTTAAGCGTGCGTTCAAAAGTTGGCAACACTCTACATCGTTATGGCGGGCTGCGGGACTTCCCCGTTTTACTTACTAGAAAAACTAAAATCATCATCAGCCATAAATGATTTAATAAATCAGTTTGCCGAAAAAAAGGTGTGCGTGACACCAGCAGGAAAAGTTGTGCTAGACAGATTTTAGTCTGATGAATAATTAGTGCGCTATCTCGTGTAAATGTGCGTGAAGTAAAAAATTTGTGCGAATTACCATTTCGGAAATAAACAGAAAAAACTAATCCTGCTGGTGTCACGCTGCTCCAGCAGGAAGATTTTTGAACTAATGATCGGAGGGGTAAGTGTTGTATATCAGCGGATAGCTTATATTGGTGCCTAATTGTGCGCAAAAAATGAAATTTGTGCGACTCATGGTTTTAGAGATATTGAGTTTCCTGCTGGAGTCACGTTTTGATAAAACCTGTATCTCGGAAACTATTGAGGGTACGACCTTGGTTTAAACATATTTATGTAGCTCTTAATTTGTGCGAATTTGTGAAAGAATAAAATTATCAAAAATATTTCCAGGATAAGAGTAATCATGAATCGTAGAAATCAGGAAAAAACCACCTAGCGCGTTAATTAGAGTATTTAAAAGCCCACTAAAGATGGTTTTTAGGTCGCCTTGTTATTGCTAACAACATTCTTAATTTTCAGGAAGGTACATAAGCGCATTTTGAAATTATAACACTTTTACTGAAATCGTATTGAAATTAACTTTGCAAGAAAACCACTCAACCAAAGATATGTAGGTATACATACAAAATTAGTGCGCATTTAGAATAACACAACCTGAAAATTTCAGCATCCTAGGTTTAGTATTTATCCAGATATAAACAAAAACAAAAATGGCCTTAATTACTAGGTAACCCAACCAATTTCAACAGTCGCAAAAAAGCGAGCGCTTCATACAAGCAATGACATACATAAATGGGCAGTCTTATACCGAATATTTTGTCGGACAATGGCGCTCACAATGCTTATCGAGGTTCAAGTGTATTAATTATTCTTTCTTTCAATAATAATGGGAAGAAGTGGCGAAAGGCGAAATGGATAGAATTGGGGGAGACAAGATATTTGGCATATCTTGTAACATTCCATCCAATTCCCCTTTAGTTGAATCCTCACCAAATTTCCACGGGATCTTTTAAAGCAAGTACTCATGATCAAAATAATAATTATTCCAATCGGTATGTAATCCCATAGCAGGCATAAAATACAAAAAAATAGTCCCCGACGAAATGTGATTATTATAAAATTATAAATATTATTATAAAATTATAAAAAGTACATTAACCTTTGTCTGCGCGACTGTCCAAAATATTCGGTATAAGACTGCCCATTTATGTATGTCATTGCTTGTATGAAGCGCTCGCTTTTTTGCGACTGTTGAAATTGGTTGGGTTACCTAGTAATTAAGGCCATTTTTGTTTTTGTTTATATCTGGATAAATACTAAACCTAGGATGCTGAAATTTTCAGGTTGTGTTATTCTAAATGCGCACTAATTTTGTATGTATACCTACATATCTTTGGTTGAGTGGTTTTCTTGCAAAGTCAATTTCAATACGATTTCAGTAAAAGTGTTATAATTTCAAAATGCGCTTATGTACCTTCCTGAAAATTAAGAATGTTGTTAGCAATAACAAGGCGACCTAAAAACCATCTCTTTAGTGGGCTTTTAAATACTCTAATTAACGTGCTAGGAGGTTTTTTCCTGATTTCTACGATTCATGATTACTCTTATCCTGGAAATATTTTTGATAATTTTATTCTTTCACAAATTCGCACAAATTAAGAGCTACATAAATATGTTTAAACCAAGGTCGTACCCTCAATAGTATCCGAGATACAGGTTTTATCAAAACGTGACTCCAGCAGGAAACTCAATATCTCTAAAACCATGAGTCGCAAAAATTTCATTTTTTGCGCACAATTAGGCACCAATATAAGCTATCCGCTGATAAATAACACTTACCCCTCCGATCATTAGTTCAAAAATCTTCCTGCTGGAGCAGCGTGACACCAGCAGGATTAGTTTTTTCTGTTTATTTCCGAAATGGTAATTCGCACAATTTTTTTACTTCACGCACATTTACAGGAGATAGCGCACTAATTATTCATCAGACTAAAATCTGTCTAGCACAACTTTTCCTGCTGGTGTCACGCACACGAAAAAAAGGCAAGGAGAATGAATATTTAAAATTTGATTTTTATTTGTAAAATGGTTAAATTATGTTATGATAAATAAATATTTCTTTTCACAATTTTTTTTTCTTTTGTGAAAAATCTTTACCCCCAAACAATCTAAGGGCCCCCAAACAATTTTTTATACGGGGTCCCGCCAATGCACGCTACGCCACTGATATTGTACGACAGTGACATGTTTGACACATTTTCAATGCAGTCTTCGCTTGAGAGAGTTTTTGACGTTGCATGTAGATATAGAGAAATGTGTCTAAAAAGTAGAGATAAAATGAGGAGAAGACCTTTGTCTTCAGTCATATGCTAGCCGGGCTGGTGAATAGCTTGTAGTGAGATATCAGTGAGATATCGCTACTGGGCCAAGGCCTCTCATTGCACTGAAATTATCAGTACAGAAACTTAGTATTTTTACATAAGTAGCAATATCTGTTTGTGTTGCAATATGTTGCATGTGTTGTGTGTGTGTGTGTGTGTGTGCATTTTTTGTAGATATTTTGCTTTTATTTTTAATTTTTTAATTAATTTACTTAATTGTTAGATCAGAAACAGCTTTTTTGGAATTTCTGTTGTTTTTTGGATTAAAGAGATGATCGTTCGAGGGGATTTTTGTATCTTTTTTTGTAATGGCTTTTGAAATTAATCTTTTTTGGGTTAATTAAAACTTGATATACGACCATTTTTGAACACTGACCTAAAAGTGGGGCGTTATTTTTGATGCGATTTTCTTCATTTGAAAGTCTAATAATGCGGTGGTTCTTAGTTATATTTTACTATTAATTGAAACGTACGTTAATGACATTATTATTTATTTGAACGGGAACTTACGTACGCGGAGGTTACTGTTGAGTTGTCCCTCAACACGTTTCGGTCACGTACGGTGACCTTCATCAGGAGGTGGGTGAAGCGCTCGCGACAGCGTCTCTCCCGGCACTCAAACGTGTTGAGGGACAACTCAACAGTAACCTCCGCGTACGTAAGTTCCCGTTCAAATAAATAATAAGGTTCTTAGTTATGTTTGATAAAAATCGGGCAGCCGCTTTTGCGCAGGGCATTTTAAAAATAACTTATATTATAAAAAAATGAATATTTTTACTTATTCGGAATATTGTCTATAATCAAATCAAAGTCTTCTCACTGAAGATCAGTACAGTTAAAAGAATGGCATTAAAGAAAATAAGGATATATTTAATAGAAAGCGAATCCAAAGCCAACATATTTATTAAGCAAATTTTTTGTATGTTACGCGTAACAGCTCGCGAGCACGCCGAGCGCTACTCGCCCGTTCGCCGAGCCGAATGCTCGCCTCCAAGACAAGCGCACGACATAGCTTCGGCGAGATTGGAATATCAACAACTGCAGGTAAAATAATGTTCCTGCAGGAATTTTGGGATAAAATATATCCCAAGTGCTATTCTGATGTATAATATGTATTACTGCAAAGTTTCGTCCAAATCTGTTCAGTATTTTTTATTGAGTAACAAAAATATACATCCTCAAAATCGGAATTTGGGCTTTTTGGGATTTTTTATTAAGAATTTGGAATTTCGGACACTGAATAATTTAATTAATAAAGTAAAGTATCAGCCTGTAATGTCCCACTGCTGGTCAAAGGCCTCTCATCTTACCTCAGACATCAGTACAGTGAGGAGGACGTCGTAATCACCACGCTGACTAACGGGTTGGAGATCTCAAACCCGAGCCATGTTTGAAAAGTAGGAAACATGTTTTCGCTCGACCAATCGAACCTGGGACCTTAGTCTTGGTAGGCGAGAAAACTCCATTTATTTTGTTTGTTCTTCTTCTTCATCGAGTGGATGATCAACCTGACCAATCCTGGTGTCGGAGTTATTGAGCCGCCAAAGGCCTCTGACATGGCTCATGTAACGACTACTATCCGTAGAAAGTAACCGGGACCGACGGCTTAACGTGCCCTCCGAAGCACGGAATCGTGTTACTTTTGTTTGTTAATGTTCTAATATAATAATATAATATAAAATATATATATAATTCACAGCGCGGTCTGGAACGCCGCAACACAGTGGGGGCGTCGCCCACAGCCGAGCGGATGACGTCGGCTTCGATGCCCGGTGAGCACATTCATATTTTTTATTATAAAATAAAATATAGCTGTAGATTTGCTTTTCGTAGCTGAAGTTACCATTTGTAGCTAGACACATGCTATTCATAGCTATAGACAAATGACAAGCTGTTTGTAGCCAGAGTTAACAGAATGTCATTCGTGGCACAAGTCATGCTATTAGCAGAATTTGTAGTACAAGTTTTGCTGTTCGATGCATAAATCATACTAATCGTAATATAATTCGTAGCACACGTCATGCTATTCGTAGCAAAATTCGTAGCACAAATTGTGATTTTCATAGCACAGGTCTTGATTTTCGTAACAGAATTCGTAGCATAAGATAAGCTTTCCGTAGTACATGTCATGCTATTTGTAGCAGAATTCGTAGCACAAGTTGTTTCGTAGCACAGCTCATGCTATTCGTAGCAGTATTCATAGCACATATCAGACGCTTAAACACAGTTTGAAGTCGACGTCTATCTGTGGCATCTCTAAAACGAATGAACCGATTCCGATGCGCTATTTGTCATTCAAAAGCCACTTTTTTAGCCCTAGTTCTTAGTTATGTTTGTTGAAATCGGTCGAGCCGTGTTTGATGTAATGCCCGGTGGCGCAGGCTCGCCGACGCGGCCGGCGGCGCTGGAGCTATCGTCGGTGGTGCCGGAGGCGGCGCGCGGCGTGCTGCTGGCGGCGCGGCGCCTGCTGCCCGACGCCGCCGCCGCCGAGCTGCAGCGCACCGCCGTGCTCACGCAGGTATGTGCTCATGTGGTCGTGTGAGTGATTGTGTGGTGATGTGTGTGATTGTGTGGTGATGTGTGTGATTATGTGTCTGGTCATGTGGTCATATGTGTGATAGTGTGGTAATGAGTGATTTTATGGTAATGTTTTGGTTGTTGTATCGAAGCTTGAACCTTATTATATAGTAATATGACCGAAGTCAAACCGTCATGACTGATTTTCCAATGACAACTTCTTCCATTGAGTATAAGGATTCATTTCCTTTCAAAAGGAACCGCTTTTGGGGACAGTGGAAAGTAATTTTAAATGTTTAACGAAAGTTTCGCTGGCCCCATACACGTGGTGTTTGGGAAAAGGGGTAAACACTCACTCACATCTAAACAATATCACAGTATAGTAAAGTATGAGCCTGTAATGTCCCACTGCTGGGCAAAGGCCTCTCATCTCACTCAAGATATCAGTACAGTGAGGAGGAAGTCGTAATCACCACGCTTGCCTAATACCATATTTGAAAAGTAGGAAATATGTCCGCTTGACCCGGGAATTGAACCCGAGACCTAAGTCTTGGCAGGCGAGTGCACATACCACTAGACCACCGAG
Source organism: Cyclophora albipunctata (assembly GCA_963082685.1). Lineage (NCBI taxonomy): Eukaryota > Metazoa > Arthropoda > Insecta > Lepidoptera > Geometridae > Cyclophora > Cyclophora albipunctata. The sequence continues at coordinate 3,362,380 of OY720142.1, forward strand.
GCGTATATAGTCAACGTATATAGAATTTAAATATTAACATGCTTTTCCTCTTCCACAGGAAACGGCCGTGAAGCTAGGAATAAACCTACACACCCTAAACTCTTCCCACGTGAACCCCTCTCAGGAGATTCTCAAGTGTCTTCACAACATCAACTTCTCCCTACTCTCGGGGCATACGAGCCCGGCCAGCCCCGGGTCACCTTTACACCAAATCACCGAAGGGTTAAGCTACCTCCACACCGGCTCAATAACCAGAGGCACCCCCCAGTCCTCTGCATCCCCTTTAGACCTCAGGAACAACGTAGAGATGGACACAGGCCAGTACCAGAATCTGCTGCCCATAGTCCATCCGCAAATACATATAGTCACTCATAGATCTTTGAATAATTCACCTATATCTAACCCTGGTTCGCCTTTAGACATGATACAGGAAGAAATAGGCAATGGGGAGAAGGAGAGGTATCAATTAGCACATCCGCAGATCAGTCTGACTGACTGCCTCGGGTCGGAAATAACGCTTGTGGCGTCGTCTTCTGAAGGCAGTATGGACAGCTTAGAGAATTCGAAGTATCCCATCCCACAGTTCGTTATATCTGAGCCTTCGGATTTAGAACACAGACCATCTATTACCAAAGGTATAGGAAGAAAAGTTAGCCAGGAGACGGAGAAAGAGCAACCAGTGTTGGAAAAAGACGCAGATATGCAATCACCTAAGGAGGAAGAGGGAGAAACGGATTTTGCTCGGAGAGGAAGCGATAAGTCTTTAGGTTTTAGCGACGATTCCCTGAGCAATGATTCGGCAAACGTTTCGCCGAATTGCGATCAGAATATCCAGTCTCTGTATTCCAACCTCGTGTCAATCAGTTCAGGCTTCAGCGAGAACAGAGGTAGCTTTTCCGAGCATAGAGAATCGTTCTCCTTTTCCGACCGCGGCAGTTTTTCGGAAAGAGGAGACTTTGGCAGGTCGTCGTTTTCGGAAAAAAGTGACTTAGGTAGAGGGAGTTTTTCCGAAAAAGGAGAGACGCCTCGCACTAGCTTTTCTGCTCAAGGAACATTGGGAGAGGTGAAGGAGTACTGCGAAGATGTATATATGTCTAAAGATGAAGAGATTGACAAAATACAGCGTTCTACTATGGATTTGAGACTGTCTGAGATCTGTAGGCCTGAAGACAGAATCCCCATACTTCTATCCCCCCAAAAAATCTCTTGCATCCAAGAGTCATATGAAGTTACTCTATCTACTGTCTGCTCCAAGTTAGACTCCCAAAGAATTGTCGAATTGCTGAAAGAAGCTATCAACACCAGAGTACCGCCTCGAAGTATATTTGTAGAAACCCAGGACCCTAAAATAAGTGATACAGAATCATTGACAGGATTCCTAAATCTTGAATATTCAGGCGGTATTCAGATAGAGTTGATTGTCTGTGAAAATAAGGCGATGGAGAAGAAAGGATTGAAAATGAGAAGGATTTCCGGTGACCAGAGAGAATATGGAAAGCTTTGTCAGCAACTGATCACTAGTTTGACCGTTTAAAGTCTTTTGGCGGTCTAAGATACCTTTTCAGGTCTTTCAGTGGGCTAAAACTTGCAAGTGTAGACTTTCTTTTGTCAGTCCAGAAACACTGAGGTCCTAGAAAGGCTTTCAGTGGTCTAACTACTGAATATTGAAAGCGTGAAGGCTCTGGGCGGTTAACGAACTTTGAAGGATATTTTAAACTGAATGAGGACTTATTAGTACTCTAAAATATCACATAGTTTGAAATGTGGTCATGAACCTGACCTATTGAATTTGACAGTTATCATTTAGAAATTACGAAATGTCATCATTGTGGCAGATGACTTTTAATGTCAATTCTGACAGATAATAATTATCATGTCATATTTGATTATTTATTCCGTTTTTTCAAAACAACAAGGTTGTTTCAAATAATTTTGGATTTATTATATCAAAAATTTGAATGAATTTTATTTTGAAAAAAAAAATTAAGTAGGTACTGAAATAGGTACCTAGGTAGTGAGTGATATTTTTGAGTTATTTTCTTTTGAAAATAATGAATTGTATGACACTTTTTATACTATAGCATGGTGGTAGTGACAAAATGTCATTTCGAAATTTTTTAACCACAAACAGTAAAAATTATACTCATTTGACATCTGTCAAAAACGCCATGTTATAGTGCAAAGACAATACTAAATATAGTCACTCAAAAACGTGACAATATTAAAAAAACTCAAATTTTGATTTACTTAAATCAAAAATAAATAAAATATAAGTACAATTGAATTAAAGACAACAGATCAAAGTCCAATGAAATAAATTAATGCATTTAAATTAATAATTCCTTTTAAGATACTTTGTCATTCCCTTTTTATTTATTTATTTTAATTTGTATTTAATAATGTGTATAAAGTACCGTCCTATAAGACACTGCAGATCAAAGTCCTCTCACTGAAGATGTTAGTACAGCGAGGAGTACACGTAATCACAAGCGAGTACTAATGTAAAGTATCGTCCTATAAGACACTGCAGATCAAAGTCCTCTCACTGAAGATGTTAGTACAGCGAGGAGTACACGTAATCACAAGCGAGCACTATACCAACATTTCGGTATGTATCAGAGATTTTTTTTTTATAACTTACCAACGAAGTATTTATACACATTATTAATACAAAATTAATGTTATTTCTTGTGTAAAATATTTAAAAAATCTTATGTAATTTTATGTATAGATTTGTAAAAACATGTAAATTTTACATATTTCGAACTAAATATATCATCGTGCATCGGTTTTGCCCGCATTGTACCTGTTCCCGCGGGAATTTCGGGATAAAAGATAGTCTTTAACTTACAGTGTCTAAAATTTGTGTCAATTTGACCGCTTAAAGTTTAACACATTTTGTTCTGAACAGAATAATAAGTAAGTATGTTCGTATAGGTCAGGGTCCAACCCTGGTGTCGGAGTTGTTAGACCGGCTAAAGGAAGACATGCTCTGACGATGGAAACACCAGCATACTTAATGTGTATTTGCAATCCAATTGAGATTAATTTGACACAATTAATTAAGTAGAATTTACTTTTGAGTATAAGGCACCATATATGCTCAAACTCGATCTGAATTCGTCTGAAATTAGAAACGTCCTGAAATACAGTGATTTCAGGACCTTTATCACACACATATCTGAAAAACAGATAGAACGCTTTTCAGTCATTTTGACAGATTGTTCTGAAAAATTCAGAATATGATTATCAAATTGTATAAGTGTCGTTAAATTTATTGCATTTCTAAGCGTTCTGAATTCATAATCTGAATTTCGGACGCTAGATTCAGATCGAATTTTAGCATGGGTGTGATATGATGTACTTTTCATCCCAAAATTCCCACGGGAACGAGAACAAGGCGGGCTAACCGCGAGACGCTCATAGGATATATTTTATCCATCCCACAAAAGAAGGTATGAAGCAATTAAAAAAGTAATTTGTAAATATAACTTAAGTTTAAATCGACGAGCGATGATGAGCGAAGTTTTGACTTCATTGAGCGAAGTATTGACTTCATTGAGCGAAGTTTTGACTTCAAGAGCGAATGTTTGACTTTAATGAGCGAAGTTTTTGAAGTCTCTAAAAGTAAGTTTTGACATCAAAAATGTTCAGCATTTATCTCTAGGTAGGATTTTGAATACAATTCCATTTTTATCATTCTCCTATTGTGTTGATATTAAGTTTTTGAAAAGAAATAAATATATTTACGATTTTCCCGTGGGATTTTTTGCGTTCTCGGGATATGGGATATTGTCGAATTTTCGGGATAACGGATTCTCCGGGATATTGGATATTCCAGAATATCGGAGTTAAGTTAAGACGAATGCAGGTGGAGGCGGATTGCTTGGAGTCTAGCTAGGTAGTCATCTATGTAAGCGACGTTTGCGAGGGTTCGCATACGTTCGCGCTTGCCCCCTAGCTCGTCGCTTATCTAGGATGCAAGCCACTGGACTAGGCGCCAAGCAAGCGTCAAAATAAGCAGTAAAAATGCCTTACTCAATTTTCCAAAATATTTTCAAAATTCGCTCAGCGATTTGGTCGTTACAGTGTAAAAAAGAGACGGAATTACTTTCGGGACTATGAATTTTAGAGTAATTAAAATGACACCCTGTATACAGCTTTCAAATCACCCTGTATAACAAAATGTGATTTTGAAAATTTCGAAAAATACTTTTATTTCTTTTTAAACACTTCTAAAGGGACACCAAACGAGTTAAACTCTAATGATAGGATCGATTTTTATTAGAATTTTGTAAATAGATAGTTTGTAAGTTTGATTTGTAAATAACAATAATAATTTAAGTACAGTGATATGTGTTAATGAAGAAATTGTTTAAATATATGAAAATCTTACAGATTTTTGACGTTTTATTGATTTACTAGCAGCCCGCCCTAGCTTTAGGTGAAAGGCCACCCCCTCCCGACTATTATTAGAAACGAAGACATATATATCTACTCTTCCCGAGAGATTTGGTAGAGAAACTGTTGTTACCACTAATATCTTCTAATATATTGCCTAATAAAAGAACTCGACGTTGCAACACCGGATTCATTCATTCAATTCGCCTGTTCATTCCACTTACTCTGTTATGATTGGCTGGAGTAGAGATAAAACGAAAAGAAATCCAAATCCATTGTCTTCAGTGATATGCTAGCCGGGCTGGTTGCAACTATTTTTTCTATATTTTCTTAGTTGTCCCAAAATGTGGATCAATGTCGTCAATTTTCCAGCCGAAGACGACTACTCCTAAAGAGGAAAAAGGTTTAACGATAGGTTAGGAATGAAATAAACTCACTAAACCTTTTTCCTTTTCAGGAGCAATCGTCTTCGGCTGCAAAATTGAAAACAAAATGTGTGTCTTGTGTGTGTGAGCTTAAGCGCAATATATTGCGCCATCTGTTGGGATGCTGGTGGAATAAAAGTGCAAAGTTTAAATAATAAAAACTAATTACATTTTCCATCGCTTTATTTTCTGTCATTAATAACAATTTTTTAGTATTTAACAGTTAATGAATATCATCCATATAGCCTCTAACCATAGACTATCTGCTCGTAAAGTTCTGCAGAGACATTGTAAGTAGCTAGTAAATTCACATAAAACAAATGAGGGTTGCAATTAAATCTAATACCTAATAAAGATTTGATTGAAACGCGCAAATCTCTTGCACTACCTACCAGTCTGATTTGAATAATTCTTTTTGTATATGATAGCCACATTTAAGAGGAAGGTTACAGGCTAATTTTCATCCCAAAATACCCGTAGGAACGGGTACAATACGGGTAATACTGCGAATCGATTTGTGAACAACTATAGTTATAAATAATAGATAGTAAAATATTTGTTAGAAACTAATACCTTTCGACTTTTGAAAGATAATCTAGTTATTTTATATTTATAAAGCGTAATTAATTTGTAACCGATGAGAATTTTATTTTATCGTACTATAAAACTTGAAGCTTTATAAATATTAAAAGGTATATTAATTATATAGAGAACGAATAAGTATCAAATTTCAAATGAAAATAAGCGGCCATTTTGAAATTTAATTGTATGTCACTTGACAGCTATGTGTTAACACTCAATTGATAGTTGATACACAATTAATTTGTTTTTTTTACATTAGCCGGTTAACCGATTTCGGTTTAACCGAATTGGGATGTTCATATTAGTTAACCGAATTTGGTTATGAATATTAGTTTTAACAGGCGGCTTGGAATACGGTTAACCAAATTATTCGGTCATAAGCTTCCGAATTCGGTCTAACCGAATAATGTACACGGTAAACATGATGTAAGTTTTAGGGCCAGGGCAGACTATAGGCAGTTTTTAGACACGACTTTTTGCCGTCTGGAAATTTATGAATTAGTTTGAGCTTTTTTTATTATGAAACATATTGTCTATTGATATCTTCATGGGTCATCGAGGAAAGCCTGTCTTAATATTGACTTGATATAGCCTGCTCTTAGCCTAAACCCGCGTTTTCACCAAGTATTCTGAAAAAAAAAATTTTGACGACCAAATTTAAGTTTTCTGAAGTTTACTCAAAATTGCGATCATATTTTCTATTGAATATTAAAATGAACTGTTGTACACTGAACGAACACATTCGCTCGCGCAAATGTTTACATTCACTCGTGCAAATGTTTACATTCACTCCAAGAACGAAGAATTCGCTCAGTACTGTCAAAATACTATGTGAAAACGCGGTTTTACTTGCAGTAATTTAGATTTTTTTTTATGAAAGTGTTATGAGTGTATTACTTCATTCCTTCTTTGAAAGCACTCATGCCGGCGTCCAGGGCTGAAGTCAATCCAGCCTTCATAGCAGATAGGAACTTCGGCCCTTCCGTGCTGAGTTTAGCATACATATCTTCCACTTGAGTTTTGTTATCCTCCGCCATCTTGGCTACTACAGCTTTAAAATGGTCGAACTCTACATTGCTCTTGTCCTTGGCCTCGTTAAGCATTCTCAGTGCTTTTTCTTCTGCTTCCTTCGTCTGTGCTATTATTTGAGCTGTGAATAAAGAATGTCTATTGAATTATCTCTTAACTAATAAAGAAAAAATCTAATTTCTTAATTCGTCTTGGTATAATTTAGCCCCAATGTCACCGTTACCGAACTCGATCAATCAACTTAACCGTACTAAGCTTAACAGCCTGGCCATTAACATTTGCCGTTGCGAATATTCGCGTGGTGCAAACGGCGAAGCGTCTAGCGATTGAAATAAACGCATAGCAATGTACTTATGAAGTCACGCGCTACTGCGACGGGCAAATTGTACCGAGCGAGCGGGCGAGCGACTTGCAGCGCGGCGGGCGAGTATTTTAGGCCAGAGAGAGACAGACAGAGGAACATGCGCACGCCAGAGAGACAAACAGAGAAACCTCAGAGAAACACAGGTAGAGATTGTCTAAGCTGAAATGACGCGCCCCACTACTTAATTACTTTATTTAGATGTGTGAGTGTAAATATTAATAGCGGCACTTCATCTGTGTGGGAGCGCCAATTATTGATTTCTATGTGCACATGTCGGCCGACTAGTCGGGTGATAAATCCGAAAACGCTCGCTCTATGGAGCAGCGCCGTCACTTTGTATGAAACAAGACGTCCTCTCTTCTCGCGCGTTCACGATCAACTAAACTAGTTGGACAACAAATCCGAGAATTGCACTTCTTAGCGAGTACGGCGAGTACGGCAACTGAACGACCAATTATAATTGCATGTTTATGTGTATTGCGTCCATATTTAAAATTTGCTAGTGTGCGTAACTGCGGTGGTGGGGCGTGTCATTTCAGCTTAGACAATCTCTACCACAGTCGACGAATTTTAGTTCCATTGACTTTCGTATCTGCCTACAGTGGCCTACAGCGCCAAAATGGCGACACTCAAATAGGCACACAATTATTATGACAGCAGCCTGTCCAGTGTATATAATAGAGGTTAGTGGGAAAAACACATCGACTAGATTTTATCGCCAAATTCGCGCGGAAACGGGTACAAGGCGAGTAGAACGACTGCTAGTATCGAAGCTACTAATATAGGAAGCGAGTATTACAATCTTTCATCCACTGGAGAAGGTTTTCAGGTGTATTTTGATTTTTTTCCTTCAGCTTATTGAAGGACTCCTCGAAATTCTTCTGAAAGTCGCTCATTTTTTTCTTATATTTACCGTAAAATAATGAAAATATGTTTTCGATTGGGCTCGTGTTATCTGACTTAGAATTTGACATATTGGTTTTAAAACTAGTCGGCAAAGAGTATAATTATGTGTAGAGAAAAGAGAACCGTCTCGCAAATTTGCATGCAAACTCATTTTGGAGTGCCATCTGCATTTAGTCTCCGAAAACAAACATATTGATAGGTTAGGGTTAGTATTGCTTTTTAGGTTTCCGTACCCAAAGGGTAAAAACGGGACCCTATTACTGAGACTCCGGTGTCCGTTGATCCGTCCGTCCGTTCGTCTGTCACCTGGCTGTATTTACTACTTTAAAAAACGGCAAAAAATCACGTTTATTGTATGGGAGCCCCCATTGATTATTTGTTGTTATAGCGGCAATATAAATACTTACATCATCTGTGAAAATTTCAACTGTCTAGCTATCACCGTTCTTGAGATACAGCCTGGTCTTCTTCTTCATCGAGTGGATGGTCCTGACCAATCCTGGTGTCAGAGTTATTGAGCCGCCAAAGGCCTCTGACATGGCTCAAGTGACGACTACTGTCCGTAGAAAGTAACCGGGACCGACGGCTTAACGTGCCCTCCGAAGCACGGAATCATCTTACTTTTCGAGCAATCAGGTGATTCAGCCTGCAATGCCCTAACCAAACTGAGGAAAGTCTCACAAAGAGAATTTTGTGAGATATCACCACCGGGAATCGAACCCGGAACCTCCGGGTCGTGAGCCGGGCGCTCAAACCACAAGACCACGGAGGACAGCCTACAGCCTGGTGACAGACGGACGGACGGACGGATGGATAGCGAAGTCTCAGTAATAGGGTCCGGGTGCGGGTCGCAAGACGTAGTGTTCTCGGTATTCGTATGACAAGCAGCGGGTCAGTGGGGCACCTCAGCTGCACTCTAATCTATTTTTTCACTACACTCTATTTTTTCTTACTTGTCCCAAAATGTGGACCAATGACGTCAATTTTCCAGCCGAAGACGATTGCTCCTGAAGAGGAAAAAGGTTTAGTGATTTCATTTCATTCTTACCCTGTCTCTAAACCTTTTTCCTCTTCAGGAGCGATCGTCTTTCTTTCGGCTGAAAAATTGACGACATTGGTCCTCATTTTGGGACAAGACGAAAACAATTTAGTATATGTGTGTCTTGAGCTTATTTTGCAAACTAGCGCCATTTGTTGGGATGCTGATGGAATCAAAGCACAAAGTTTAAAACTGTTTAAAATAATAAAAGACTAAATACATTTTCCAATCCTTTATTTTTTGTCATTAATAACAATATTGTAGTATCAAAAGTTATCAATTATACTAGCCTCTAACCATAGTCTATCTGCCCGTAAAGTTCTGCAGTGACATTGTATTATAGTAGCTAGTAAATTCGCTTAAAACAAATGAATGTTGCAATTTAATTTGTAATCTACACTAATATTATAAAGAGGAAAACTTTGTTTGTTTGTTTGTAATGAATAGGCTCAAAAACTACTGGACCGTTTTTAAAAATTCTTTCACCATTCGAATGCTACATTATCCACGAGTAACATAGGCTATTTTTCATCCCGAAATTCTCACAGGAATGGAAACAACGCGGGTAAAACCGCGGGGCGCTGCTGTATTATCTATAATACCTTAATTATAAGCTGAAGATTTCATTTGACCGCGCTTATCTCTTGAAGTATTGGTCGGATTTAAATAATTCTTTTAGTATATGATAGCCACATTTAAGAGGAAGGTTACAGGCTAATTTTAATCCCAAAATACCCGTAGGAACGGGTACAGTACGGGTAAAACTGCGAGGCGATTTGTGAACAACTATAGTAATAATACCTTTCGATTTTTGAAAGATTGTCTAGTTATTTTATATTTATAAAGCGTAATTATTAATCATTTTATTTTATCGGTTAATATGAAAAAGTAAAAGCTTTATAAATATTAATATAATGATTATTTAAAGAACGAACAGGTATTAAATTTCAGTAGTAAAAAGGGGCCATTTTGAAATTTAACTGTATGTCACTTGACAACTGACAACAGGTGTCAATTGTCTCGATACAATATTATAAAATTTTACTCATTATGATTACCAGTTGTGTGAAACTATCGCATGAACATTTATAATACTTATTTAAATATATTGTTTATAACACTCAATTGATACACAATTAATACTTTTTTTTACATTATCCGTTAACCGATTTTGGTTTAACCGAATTGGGATGTTCATATTAGTCGGTTAACCGAATTGAGATGTTCATATTAGTCGGTTTACCGAATTGGGATGTTCATATTATTCGGTTAACCGAATTGGGATGTTCATATTAGTCGGTTTACCGAATTGGGATGTTCATATTATTCGGTTAACCGAATTGGGATGTTCATATTAGTCGGTTAACCGAATTGGGATGTTCATATTAGTCGGTTAACCGAATTTGGTTATGAATATTAGTTTTCATAGGCGGTGAGCGTCTCAGATCGCAGCTTGGTCAGGTCTCTGAATACGGTTAACCAAATTATTCGGTTATAAGTTCTATAATTAGCTTCCGAATTCGGTTTAACTGAATAATGTGCACGGTAAAAATTATGTAATTTTTAGGGCCAGGGCAGACTATAGATAGTTTTTAGACACGACTTTTTGCCGTCTGGATATTTATGAATTAGTTTATGACACATAATTGTCTAGTGTTTTATCTTCATGGGTTATCTTAGGACTGTCTTAGCCTGTCTTAATATAGCCTGCACTTAGCCTTAAGCCACGTTTTCACTAAGTATTCTGAAAAAAAAATCGTAACGACCAAATTTCAGTTTCCTGAAGTTTGCTCAAAACTGCGAACATATTTTCACATTGAACGAACACATTCGCTCGCTCAATTGTTAACATTCACTCTAAGAACGAACAACTCGCTCAGTACTGTCAAAACACTAAGTGAAAACGCGGTTTTTCTTGCATTTTTGAACTTTTTTTTATTTAAGTGTTTTGAGTGTTTTACTTCATTCCTTCTTTGAAAGAACTCATGCCGGCGTCCACAGCGGAAGCCATGCCAGCCTTCAGCGCTGATATGAACTTCATCCCATTCGTACTGAGTTTGGCGAACATATCTTCTACCTTAGTTTTGTTATCCTCCGCCATCTTGGATACAACAGTTTTAAAATGGCTGAACTCTACATTGCTCTTATCTGCCGCCTCGTTAAGCATTCTCCTTGCTTTCTCTTCTGCTTCCTTCGTCTGTCCTACTATGTTAGCTGTGAATAAAGAATGTCTATTGAATTATCTCATAACTAATAAAGAAAAAAGTCTAATCTCCTAAATCGTCTTGGTTAAATTTAGCCCCAATGTCACCGTTACCGAACTCGATCTATCAACTTAATTGTAGTTCACCAGGCTAACTGTGATTAAAACTTCGAAATTGATTCACAAAACAGACCGCAGTTGATAGTGGTTTCAGATAGAAACGGCTAATTTTGGTACCACGTGGTGACGTTTGGTGACGACATGGCCTGACGATTGAAACAGCTGTGACAGACAGTTTACCGTGCCCTCCGAAACACGGTAGAGTTTGTCTTTTTTTGTTTGAACGCCCTCATCTCAGAAACTACTAATCCGATCTGAATAATTATTTTTGTAATGGATAGCCACATTCAACTGGATGATTATAGGGTATTTTCATCCCGAAATTCCCTCTTGAATAGGCACAACGTGGGTAAACCTCGGGGCGCTGCTAGTCCTACTAATATTATAAATGCGAAAGTTTGTATGTATGGATGTATGGATGTATGGATGTATGGATGTTTGTTACTCTTTCACGCAAAAACTACTGAACGGATTTGGATGAAACTCTACAGTAATGTAGGTTATACATCAGAATAACACATGGGATATATTTTATCCCGAAATTCCCGCGGGAACGGGAACAAAGCGGGTAACACCGCGGGGCGCGGCTAGTGAATATATATTTGACACCCAGACGTCATCGCCAACTATGTCTGCGTCGTCCTAATTGGCCACGATCGTACGATGGCGTGATGCGTTTTAATCGTGTCCAATCAATGTGATCGTGCGATGACCCAACAGGTGTCCTTATAGATCGCACGATATAGGTGGTTTTAATCCCCTATTTAGTGGCGAAATATTGGTTTTAGTGGCTAGCGGATTTACCTAGTGTAATTTTCCGATGTTGAGAGACTATTCAGTAGTATAAGTTACTAAATAAAGCAATGAAATCGAATGAAGTTAAAATTCTTAACTGCTATTTTAAATACGTTGTGGATTGAGGTTGGATGGAAAATGCTGCAATAATTATGAAGTACCAGTAAGCGCTGTGAAACAAATCGTCACTAAATAATAATATCAATCAGATATCGTCGATGATGTAAGATGAATACTTCTTCATCGAGTAGATGGTCAACCTGACCAATCCTGGTGTCAGAGTTATTGAGCCGCCAAAGGCCTCTGACATGGCTCATATAACGACTACTATCCGTAGAAAGTAACCGGGACCGTCGGCTTAACGAGCCCTCCGAAGCACGGAATCATTTTAATTAATTTAAAGTACATAGCTCTATTTAATAGTTTGTATCATCGAGTTATATGGTTTGTATTAATTATTTATATGTTAATTTACCTACAAAAATATCAGCACCGGCAACACTAGGTGTGTCACTGGTGGTGCTCCTCCCGCATCGACGCATGGCGTAACCAATAAGGACACTCAAAAGAGATCTGTTGCTTTGATTACATGAAAATATCAAATATGTTTGATCCCATCGCACGATGAGAACGCATCACGCCATCGTACGATCGTGGCCAATCAGGACGACGCCTTACACTCTTTAATCCACTTCAGAAGGTTATCAGCTGTGTTTTGATTCCTTTCCTTCAACTGATTGAAGGAATTCTCGAAATTCTTATGAATATCGGCCATTTTTTTGTTATATTTACCGCTAAATAATGAAAATATATTTTCAATTGGGCTCAAGATATCTGACTTAGAATTTGACATATTGGATTTTAAACTAGTCGGCCGTGGTGTGAGCACGGAGGGAAGGAAGGAGGCTGTCGTAAATAGGTTTTATGTCTATTTACTTAGTTAAGTTTGAGCAGGTTATATATTTGACTAGCGGCTCGCCCTCGCTGAGAAATCCTTTCACTCACACCTCACATGATGAAAGGATCCCCTGTACAGTAGTGTCGGCTGTGCGTTGATATGTAAGTCAGTGAGTCAGTCAGGTTTGCCTTTTATATTATACTAGCAGTGAACCGTGCTTTTACCCACGTTGTGCCCATTCCTGTGGGAATTTCGGGATGAAAAATAGCCTATCACTACCACCTTTACTTCAGAAGGTTTTCAGCTGTCTTTGAAGATCGCACATTTTTTTGTTATATTTACCGTAAAATAATGAAAATATGTTTTCACTTGGGCTCGAGATATCTGACTTAGAATTTGACATGTTGGATTTTAAACTAGTCGGCCGTGGTGAGAGCTTAAGTGGAGCTTAAACATAATGCCATGGAGAGAAGGAAGGAGGCTGTCGTAAATAGGTGCGCGGCACTGACCTCTATTATATACCTACACACTGGACTGGCTGTTACCATACAAATGACAGCTAATTTTGTGTGGCAATTTGAAGCGCCCCTGCGAGTGTCCCGAGAACTAATTTTGACGTTCACTGCAAGCAACTGCAAGCAAATAGTACCCCTATTAGCTTGCAGTGAACGTCAAAATTAATTTTAGTCAAAGTCGACTTAAGTCATAACTAATTTTAGTTCCATGGACATTCGTATCTGCCTACAGTGGCCTACAGCGCCAAAATGGCGATATTCAAATAGGCACAAAATTATTATGACTGCAGCCTATCCAGTGTATATAATAGAGGTCAGTGGGGCGCGGTGTCATCGTCTATGCGCGATGCGAATGAGATCGGACATCCTTGCGGTGGATTCGCGCGAGTTCGCAGATATTTGCGATGCGATGCGAGTGTCCGTTTTTTGTGGGAGCCCTTAATTAGTTAAGTTTAGGAGTGCCTGTCCATTGACGGAAAGTGAAGCGAGGGAGTATAGCAGAGTGGAGTTGCGGACTGCGCGGAACCAGGCCGAGTTCACGCGAGTCCAGTATACGTGGAATATTACGATATGTAGCAAGGTCGATACATATCGTATTTGACATAATATCAAAAGCGTAAAACGGGACCTTGGTCGAACTTCAGCAGCTTACTATCCTATCCCCCGACCCGAGGCTGGTCCATTTCCCCGCCGCCTCGCTCCGATGCCACGCGCCGTTTCCAAAAATGTATTCCTTTTGAAACTAGCTCGCAAATTCCTGTCCACTACAGCTAAGTGGAGATTTTAAGCAATGCTATTGGTTATATTAAGCATACATAGGGACATACAGCGTAAAGCGACTTTGTTTTATACTGTTTGGGTACACACTTATTATATGTAATTATGTAATGTAAGAAAACGATGTGTACACGTTGAATGCGGTTATTGCACTAAATATAATTAATACCTTATAATTAAATGTTAACTTAAGTGCGCCGCGTCAGCACATACAAAATGTTTAAGTACGCTTGCTCGTACATACATATACTATGTGGTAGTACGTGGGTAGTACCTAATAGTGATATTTTTTCCCACCAAGCGGAAGTGAGCGCGCTTGTTAAGTTGTCATCTTGAAGGAAGTTTAAAATGGCGCCAAACCGTCATCTCATTAAGGGAGGGGACAATAACGGTTTTGGTAATGTTTTGGTAAAGTTTGGTAATAAAAACTTTTTGTTTTTTTTTTATGTAATTGTATAGGGTAGGTATTAGTTATACTTACTACAAATACATAATTATGTATTAACATCGAATCTCAAACAGTTGTAATTTTATATATAAATATAAAAGAAGTCGTGTTAGCTACACCATCTATAACTCGAGAACGCCTGAAGCGATTTTAATGATTCTTTTTTATTTTATTTCTATTGATCAAGAAAAGGATAATAATCGAAGTTGTCTCATCTCACTGAAGATATCAGTACAGTGCGGAGGATGTCGTAATCACCACGCTTGACTAACGGGTTGGTGATCTCAAACCCGAGCCATGTTTGAAAATTAGGAAACATGTTTTCGCTCCACTAGGTTGAACCCGGGACCTCAGTCTTGGCAGGCGACTGCACATACCACTAGACTACCGAGGCGTTGACAATAATATAAAACCGGCCAAGTGCGAGTCGGAGTCGCGCACTGAGGGTTCCGTACGTTTGTTGTATGGGAGCCCCCTTGAATATTTGTTTTATTTTATTTTCTCAGTATTTGTTGTTATAGCGGCAATAGAAATACATCATCTGTGAAAATTTCAACTGTCTAGCTATCACCGTTCTTGAGATACAGCCTGGTGACGGACGGACGGACGGACAGAGAAGTCTCAGTAATAGGGTCCCGTTTTTACCCTTTGGGTACGGAACCCTGAAAACACTGTATTGGATTTGATGTGATTGATATACCTACGTGTTGTTGTACTTTGGGTAAAGGAAAGTTATATAAACCATTTTGTTTTTTATTTAAAACTAATTTATTACAATGACTAGATGTACAATTTAGATACGAAACATATTAACAGCCGACATAAAAGAAAAACCACCTTATTCATAAACGACATTTAACACAGTGTTTTAAAGTGTTTCGTCTCTTTCGCTCTTTGACAAATAGCGTATGTCGGAAAGGGACAAACCATTTGATGAATGACATGGGAATCTTTGGAAAATTTTGTCGTGCACTTAAGGTGATAGATAGTAGATAGTAAACTCGCATACATTATTTATAAGTCTTATAAGCTTCGATCAACAATACACCACTAGATGTCGGGTCGGCGTAAAAAATACGTCTCGGTGATTATCAGCTCACTCGAAACGTGAGCTCTTATTTTATTAATAACATTTGCTACTTTATCGCTAGGTGTCATGGTTGTAATTAGGTTGAACTTTAGTTTTAAAACTCTTGTCTCAGTTCGGTAGTGAACAAATGAAGCTGTATAAGTATATATCCACGCGGACAGCGTTCAGCTTTGATTTTGTACGTGACACGTTATCTAGTTGTGTATTGTTGATCGAAGCTTATATGAGACAATTTGGTTTTTTCGTAGGTAGTACAAAAAAATGTATTTAAAGATGTGCCACGGAAAAATGTGCGACAGTGACTATTTATTTAAAAAATAAACTTGATAGGTGTCAAGGGACACCCGGATTGATCGACACCACACTGTTCAATGCGAAAGCGTGCGCATGTTTCTCTGTCTCTCTCTCTCTCTGGCGTGCGCATGTTTCTCTGTCTCTCTCTCTCTCTCTGGCGTGCGCATGTTTTTCTGTCTGTCTCTCTCTAACGCAAAAAGTGTCGTTACATTTTTTCTGTCTAGCCCCCTTTCGCCACGCGCGATAAGGAACTTCGTTCCAAAAAATAGTATGAGGTACAGATAATTATTGTACCATTATAATTTATTTTTTGAAACATTTAGTCACTGCCGCCGTCGTTACCCGTGGCACATAAAACTGTACAAAATTAAGTTAAGCACAGTATTAACTAAAATATTTAAATCTAACTACAAAGAAAATATATCTAATCACTACATAGCATAAAATAAAGTCGTCTCTTTTTCGTGTCTGTCTGTTTGTCTGTCTGTATGCTTAAATCTTTAAAATTACGCAACGGATTTTGATGCGGTTTTTTGTAATAGGTAGAGTGATTCAAGAGGAAGGTTTTTATGTAAAAAAAATCCCGAAATTCCCACGGGAACGGGCACAACGCGGGTAAAACCGCGGGGCGCTGCTAGTATCTAATAATACATAATAGGTAAGCGATTACGTAATTCAATTAGAATTCAATCATTAATTTTGAAAAGGTCAGTGGCTAACTGGTGTCAAAGTTTTTAGACCGCATAAAGGCCTCCGACATTGTCTGACGGTTGTAACAACCGTTCGGTCCCGGTTACTCTCTACGGACAGTAGTCGTTACATGAGCCATGTCAGAGGTCTTTGGCGGCTCAATAACTCTGACACTAGGATTGGTCAGGGTGACCATCCACTCGATGAAGAAGAGAACGACGATTTATTAGGCAATATATTAGTGACATCAGTTTCTCTACCTAATCTCTCGGGAAGAGTAGAGATATATATATGTCTTCGTATATGCTTGCCAGCATGTTATAAGTATACAAAAACGTATCCACACAAATTGAGAACCTTCTCCGATTCTTATAAAGTGAACTTATACAGAAAACATTAGTTTTTAAGATGGTATTTTAGGTAATTATCTAATAATGTACTTTAAACACAATACTCCTTCATTTGGTAGACATCTTCTCAATCAGTTCTTGGAATGCTAACGCTTTCATCAATCTTCGGCGGAAATCCTGAAACAGATAAAGTGAATATTAGTTAGTTGAATATATTCAAATTAATTTCTAATCTTCTTTCATACTTATACTAGCTGTGCGCCGCGGTTTCACCCACAGCGCACCCGTTACCGTAGGAAATACGGGATAAATAGTATCCTATATCCGTCTCCTGGTTTTAAGCTGCCTCCCCACCAGTTTTCAGCCAAATCGGTTCAGCCGTTCTCGAGTTATAAATAGTGTAACTAACACGACTTTCTTTTATATATATAGACTAGCAGCGCCCCGCGGTTTTATCCGCGTTGTGCCCGTTCCCGTGGGAATTTCGGGAATTTTTTACATAAAAACCTTCCTCTTGAATCACTTTATCTATTTAAAAAAACCGCGTCAAAATCCGTTGCGTAGTTTTAAAGATCTAAGCATACATAGGGACAGACAGCGGGAAGCGACTTTGTTTTATAGTATGTAGTACTGACCTCGTACAGGTCGCCCCCGGCGGCGGGCACTCGCGCGCAGAACATGTCGCGCGTCATGAGGCAGAGCGCCTTCCCGTTCATGGGGAACCGCTCCGCGCGGCCTCCGCCCCGCGACACCCAGCGCGACACGTGCGCGCGCTGCCAGCGACGCGGGTCTGCGCCGACAGAACATATATTATATTATATAGTAACTAGCTGCGCCCCGCGATTTCACCCGCGTTGTACCCGTTCCCGCGGGAATTTCGGGATGAAAAATAGACGTTGGCCGATTCTCAGACCTACTCAATATGCTCACAAAATTTCATGAGAATCGGTCGAGCCGTTTCGGAGGAGTACGCGAACGAACACTGTGACACGAGAATTTTATTTATAATATTAGACCCAAAGTAAGCTCTAAGCTTGTGTTATGGAATCTAACTCACTGATACTGATGTTTGAAAAGAATTATTAACGTTGATCTCAAATTTGTTTGTATGTTTTGCCTGTTACCAGTAATTATTGTTATTCATTTTTTATATTCTGTTTTTATTATTAATGTGATTTGATGCTTTTAGTTGGTAAGTTTTTCAATTTTTGTAATTGGGTCCACGTTTTACTTGAAATTGATAAATAAATCAAATGGTTCGGTGGTCAAATGGTGTTACTTGTAACCAACTCACCGAGAGGCAGGTCGTCTTCCTGCCAGACCCTCAGATCCAGTGCATCCCACGCGTGCGGCGGCGGCACGCGCTCGCAACGCGCCTGCGACGGCATCACCGAGCACTGGCTCTGTGGAGCACAAGGTTTACGTTACTTGAAGGTTAGGTGATTGATAGATTGATGTAGAACACAAGCTTTACGTTTTACGCAATGGCTTTCAATAGGTTTATATGTCTTTATTATCAATTGAATGTGTTGAAATGAGAAATGTTCAAAATATCAACGTGTTGCACTCCGGGAGTGCCGGCAGAAGTGACTATGTTCGATCAGGTCACGTGACCTGACGCGCGTTTAACATTTTTTACACACCAAAAAAGTGCACAGCGCCGCTAAAGATTTCACTTCAAAAACGAAATAGACAGAAAAAAAACATACATTTCAAAAGTGGGATAAGCCGATGAAACTAGAATGTACAAGTTTATAATTCTATTGTGTCCGTTCCCGTGGGAATTTTGGGAAATTTTATACATTTAAACCTTCATCTTGAATTACTTTATCTATTTAAAAAAACCGCATCAAAATCCGTTGCGTAGTTTTAATGATCTAAGCATACATAGGGACAGACAGCGGAAAGCGACTTTGTTTTATACTATGTAGTGATGATAAGGCTATTCAACCAAGGACTCGTCAAAAAGGACTACACTATTTAACAACAATAAACAAACTCCCAAACTACAACTTCTTTACAATATCATTACGTCGGCGGATCTGGTCGCGTGACTGACTTCCGTTTCCGGCGGCACAATATGGCGTTTTGTCACAAATGATCGGTTTCCGCTAAGATTCGCCGCCATTGTAACAGCTTCCCGATTTTTGTTCAAACATCCGTTTGGTTTGATTTATTGTGTACAGCGAGTTGGAGTTGTGGTTCAGGATATTTATTTATTCCACAGGATTATTTGAGGAATCACTATATAGTATAAAAAAGTTGCTTTCCGCTGTCTGTCTGATCTGTCCTTATTTTACTTAGATGTTAAAAACTACGCAACGGATTTTGACGCGGTTTTTTAATAGATAGAGTGATTCAAGAGGAAGGTTTATATGTATAAAAATTCCCGAAATTCCCACGGGTACGAGCACAAGTCGGCTAAAACCACGGGGCGCTGCTAGTATATACATATTGCGTCAATTTATGAAAGAGTATTTTTTAAACGAAAAAATCCATTACATTTTTAGACAAATTAAATTCTTTGTATCGCAATGATTAACACGATAAATGTAAAAGAAAAAATATGTCACATAACATAATCAAAATTGACAACAGCATCCTCAAATTCCACATTAATCTCACAAACACACTTTATCTTAACAAAAATATGTTGCCAACAAAAAGTGTATCGAAAAAACCACTTCCCTGTATCTTTAAATATAAACTTTTACCTCCAAGGTGTTAAGAACAGCTGTCATTTTGTCACGTGGAATAAGTACCACCTGTCATGGAGTTCGTAATGTGATAAGGTAATAGTACAGGTCAGTGGGTAAGATGCATCAGAGAGATGTGTTAGATATAACCTTGTTCATTTGAGATGTTAGAGTTTCATTTATCTTTACTAATATTATAAAGAGGTAAATGTATGTTTGTTTGTATGTTCGAGCTAATCTCGAGAATTACCAGTCCGATTTGTATAATGAATAACTACATACAACGGGAAGGTTATAGGCTATTTTTTATCCCGAAATTCCCACGGGAACGGGCCCAACGCGGGTAAAACCGCGGGGCATCGGGTCTGTATATTCTACTTTTGCTTGCGAGAATTAAAAAAGTCATCGACTCGACATTATATCTGACTTTATCTTATTAATTACATAAAGTGAATTAACTCACATACCGGTTGATCATCTCGCATCAACAAACATCAAACACCATTCAAAATAAACATCCATCCACCGGATGTTTATAAGACAGTAAATTAATAATTTTTCGTGTTAAAAAGTCAATCGTTTGAGCGGAAGTGCCCGCGCCGTCTTCCCGCCAAAACGGACGCACCATAATCGAAATCGACACTTCCGTTTGTTTGAAAAAGGAACTCATTGTCGGTTTATTTTTTATTAGCTATCGGTAATGTATGGCGCTTGTGCATCCTTATGTAAACTGTTTTATATGAATTAAACTAGCGGTGCCTTGCGGTTTCCGCTGGTATTACATCTATACTTATATTAAAAAGAGGTAATTTTTTAAGTTTGTTTGTTTGTTTGTATGTTCGAGCTAATCTCGGGAATTATCAGTCCGATTCGAATAATTATTTTTGTAAGGGAAAGCCAAATTCAACGGGAAGGTTCAAGACAATGCAGGTAAAACCGCGGGCGCTACTAGTTTATACTAATATTATAAAGCTGAAGAGTTTGTTTTGTTTGTTTGTTTGTTTAAACGCGCTAATCTCAGAAACTACTGAACCGAATTGAATAATTCTTTCACTGTTAGATAGTCTATTTATCGAGGAAGGCTATAGGCTACATTTTATCCCGAAATTCCCACGGGAACGGGCACAACGCGGGTAAAACCGCGGGGCGCTACTAGTTATTAATAAAATCTTTTTTAAAGTAGTGTATAAAATGAGACGTTTCTTATGAAAGTTTTTTAATAATAATAATAAAACAATTCATATTCTCATAACAACGTCATTGTTTGCCGCCATTGTCGCGAGCGGAAACATGGCGGAAACCGAAATTGGCGGGAAATTGACGCGGCGACATTTTCCCGCCAATTATCAATCGCTTCCTGTTTTGTTTTACTCGATTCTGTGGGAGGTGCGTTAACCGACTTTGTAAAGGTGGATTTCACTTGGTTTTTGTTGTTATAATGGATAAGTGTTTTCAAAAGGTTTTTTTTAGGTTCGAGAGAGATTAATAAATAAATAAATAAGAGGAAGACTAGCCGCGCCCCGCGGTTTCACCCGCGTTGTACCCATGCCCGTGGGAATTTCGGGATCTCTGGACTACCTGTGTACCAAATTTCATTCAAATCGGTTCAATAGTTTTGGCGTGACACGAGTTACTTTCGCATTTATAATATGTACTAGCAGCGCCCCGCGGTTTTACCCGCGTTGTGCCCGTTCCCGTGGGAATTTCGGGAATTTTTTTACATAAAAACCTTCCTCTTGAATCACTCTACCTATTACAAAAAACCGCATCAAAATCCGTTGCGTAATTTTAAAGATTTCAGCATACAGACAGACAAACAGACAGACACGAAAAAGAGGCGACTTTATTTTATACTATGTAGTGATGTATTAGAAAATAAAATTTAGTAGAAAAGAGATGACAAACTGCGAGTTGGCTACCTACCAACCAGTCCTTTGAAAAGTGACATTTGGGTATGCGTTTTTAAGAAGACGCAATTTTATTTTTTTACATGAGTAGGGGGTTAGTTTAATAGTCAGTGTATGGGTAAAACCAAGTTTGTGGGGTCACCACCCTTGTCACAGAGCCGTCATCTAAATGCAACGTACGTTGACGTACGATTTGAATTTACCTTCACTAAGTCCAGTTACCTCCTTGGGAATTTTATTGTAAAATTGAATACATCTACCAATGAAAGACTTCCCGGTTCACGCTAACCTGGACCTAACAACAGCAAGCTTAGTTTACTTCGCGTACTAAAACTGTGATCTCCGCGCACCATAGGTAAGTGACGTTACGTCTAACGCATTCGCCAGCTCATAGATTGTAAACTTGCTCAAACAAGCAAGCAGTTAGCTTGCTTGTCTCACTTATACTCAAACGTTAATAGTTCGGTTTCAATCCGAATGCCTAGGCGGTCTAAACATTTCGACACCAGGGTTAGCCATTGCCTTCACGAATTTTCTCTTCATCTGTACTTTTTGACAAAAATCACTCTTTAATGACGTTTATTATGGAACTAGCACTGCGCCGCGGTTTTACTCACGTGTGCCCGTTCCCGTGGGAATTTTGGGACAAATAGCCTATATATCCTTCCCGTTGAATAAGGCTATTCATTACAAAAATAATTATTCAAATCGGACCAGTAGTTTCTGAGATTAGCGCGTTCAAACAAACAAACTCTGCAGCTTTATAATATTACGAGTAGTATAGATAATTAGCGACCGAGTGAGTCAGTTGAAGATTTCACAGAAAATACCTAATTCAAAACTTCCTCAGTACAAATTAAAATAAATAGGTTGTACCCACATAGCGATTAAAACCTTATTACTTCAATTATTATCTATAGCGCCGGAAGTGTATTAAAACCGCGGGAAAGAGACAATAATGGCGGGAAACCCGGAGTAATTAAGACGCTCGTTTGACTAATAAAAAATAATTTCTTGGGAAATGTGTTGAGTTTCATTCTATTGTGTTTTAGAAATAATTTCTTTTGATGGGAACTTTATATACGAGTATGCTTATAATTACACTAGCAGCGCCCCGCGGTTTTACCCGCGTGGTGTCTGTTCCCATGGGAATTTCGGGATGAAAACTAGCCTATAACGTTCCCGTTGAATGTGGCTATCTATTACAAAAATTATTCAAGAGATTACCTCGAACATACAAACAAACAAACTTACAAATTTTACCTCTTTATAGTATATATTAGTATAGATATGCTTTTTTTACTGCAGTCGTCATATCTTAAGTCAAATCCAGACTTAACGGCGAACAGGGAGTCTCTCTAGTATCTAACTAATTCAAATTAATTTTTCAATTTCAACTAAAATGAATATATTTTCTATTTTCACTAAAAAACATCAAATAATTTATTGGCGTAAATTGTTACAATCTACAAACCCATAGGGTATACAAATATTTAAAAAACTAGCAGCGCCCAGCGGTTTTTTAAGCCTATAATAACCTAGCCCATTTTTACCATAAGTCATTATAATCTACCCAAAGGCTAGACAACCCCCTCCCAAATCCCGCCTCACATCTCAGGGAGCTAGGAAGAACTGAAAACTAGCGTTGTGTGGACTCAGGTCTCAGTCTCAGTGTCCACACAACACAAGCTGAGTTCTTTTCCTTTTGCCTACTTCGTTAATAAGTTTTTTATTTCTTTTGTTCTTAATTATTTTCTTTTTAATAATAACTATTAAAAATGGTTAATTTGTATTAAATTAAGTATGGCAATAAATGTCTTTTTATTTTTTATTTAAGTCTTTGCCCAGCTGTGGGATAGAAGTAAGTTCGAGTGGGTCAGTAGCTTACCCTGGTGTCGGGAGTATTAAACTACTGTCTCAAGGCCTTCGACATGGTCAGGGATATAAAATAGGCTTAACTTTATTTTAAACATAATTTAATTTTTAAAATCCATGCAAGAAAAAAAAAATCAGTAGATTATGTTAAATAACAATATTACTCACCATTAAAAAATAAACACGAAATAAATCCTTTCCGCCTCACAGACACCACACTTTTGAATTAATCACAAAATATTGGAACAAATTCAAAAATAATGAATTTTATACAAAAAAAAACTGATTGCGAAATCGTAAAAATATTGTTAAACTCTCAAAATTATCAGCGAATACTCAAAAAATAAGTAAAAACTACGTAATATTCTACGTAGATGATATAAAACTCGTGTAAAATGGAAACACGTCCTCGCTCTACGAACGCACTGTGATGAATGATCTTTCCAAACATTCAACATCTCTTTTAATGACGTCGACATCTGTCTGGGCAAATAACTTACGTCTTAAAGGTATATCACAAAAATAGCTGTAAAGGATTTTAATTCTTAATTGTTTGCTTTATGGCATACAATTGTATGACAAACTAAAGGCATTAACGCTATTTCGAAAAAGAACTTAATAGTAAAATTGAAACGTTGATAAATACGAATCAAGTGGATGTAAATTGGACGTTAAGACGTTAAAAATAAGGTCGCTATTCTTCTACCCAACAAAGTAAATTTCAGTCAAAATAAACTAATATTTTCGCTTGCCATGCGCCGTTTTTGACGTCCGGATGCGGGAATGTTTTGTCTCTTTTACTCTTTAACTAATATTGGTATGAAAGAAAGGGACAGAGAACGTCTTTTAAATCAATAAATGTTTCTTTACATCCTGTCAGCATGTGGTTTGGAACGAATAATTCTTTCCGGTTTACTTTTTAATTTTAAAACGAAACAAACGCCATAACATATCGAACAAAATACGTCTTTATTGCTTTTATCATTAGGTTTGATTTTGTGTTGTAGTTTTATTGGAGTATAAGCAAGTTTTCAATGTTATGAAATAATTAGGAATCGCGTTTCCGTCCTATTTCTGTTTGCCGCGCAAAATTATAATGCCAGGATTTGGACCTATTTTCGAAGCATTTTTTTTCACTAATTAGGAGTTCCGTTTTACGGAGTTTAAATTCTTTTGAGAGTTGGGATTTGAATAGATTGTTTTTCTTGTTCGAATTAGTTAGATGTCGGTTTTGTTTTATTTGAAACGTTTTTTTTTTTGGGGAATTTTAGTCTTTTTTCTATATTATTTTACTGATAAGAATTTTATTTTCTATTTTATTTTGATTGTTATGTTATTTGCTTATAAAACCACTAGCCGCGCCCCGCGGTCTCACTCTTGTAACCGTTCCCGCGGGAATTTCGCGAATAAAAGTAGTATGTCCTTTCTCAGGGTCTGGACTAACTCTGAACCAAATTTTATTCAAATCGGTTCAGTAGGTACCTAGTTTTGGCGTGAAAGAGTGTCAGACAAACAGAGTTACTTCCGCATTTATAATATTAGTTAGGATTTCTTTTTTAAGATTTTTCTTAGGCTTTCGAAAAACCCCTTTGCTTAAAATATATGTTAAGTATTGTTAATGTATTTAGGGTAGTTAGTTGAAAAGTTAATTTTAATTTTGTATCGTTAGTCGGGTTTTTAAGTTTTTTAAATTACATTTTTTCAACTTTTTTGCAATTACATATTTATTCAGTCCTATCCCGGTAATAAAATCATGTAAGTTAAAGACTCGCTTCCCGGTAACCAGTTGAGCTGACATTTCGCATTAATTACTCTTTAATTAATTCTCTAATTGTATTTTATGTTGTTATGTTATTAAAGATTTTAATAAAAAAAAACCTTCTTTCTACACCTAAATGAGCTTAGAGCATTACCAAGGGACTTCCTGATTTGACAGTTATCCGACTTCCTCCATAGACAAAAGGGAGGAAGGACTCTATGAATAAAGACGGACCACAGACAAGGATCTATAAAAACTATTTTACGATTTACTCTTTCATTTTGTATACAGGGTGTTGTGAAAAAGCATAAAAGTTTATGTTTTTTTGTAATGTTTTGGATTGAGCGTTGTTGGGTAATAAGTACCTACACTTTCATAACATTTATACTAATATTATAAAGAGGTAAAATTTGTAAGTTTGTTTGTTTGTATGTTCGAGGTAATATCAGGAATTATAAGTCCGATTTGAATTATTCTTTGTAATAGATAGCCACATTCAACGGGAAGGTTATAGGCAATTTTTCATTCCGAAATTCCTACGGGAACGGGTATAACGCGGGTAAAACCGCGGGGCGCTGCTAGTTATTAATAAAATCGTTAGGGTGTGTTTCTAGTGAAGCTGAACGGAGCTGTGTGGAACTCAAAGTCAAGTCAAAGTCAAATATTTTTTATTCAGTTTTGGCCCCATAGAGGCTCTTTTGAACGTACCACAGTACCACGTAGATTCTTTTTCAAAAAAGGGGAGCTCATTCGACCAATCACAACCAACGCATTATGACCGCGGTCAGACCTTAAGGCGGTCTAAAAGACCCTAGAGGTGTGCCTAGGCGGACAGCCTAGTAAGTTCTACAGACACCTACTTGAACCTACTATGAATTTTATAGAAAAAACCAATAATTCTAAAGCTTACTAATATTATATATTGTGCCCGTTCCCATGGGAATTTCGGGAATTTTTTAACAAAAAAACCACATAAAAACATAAAAACCTTCCTTTTGAATCACTCTACCTATTACAAAAAACCGCATCAAAATCCGTTGCGTAGTTTTAAAGATTTAAGCATACAGACAGACAAACAGTGTGACAGACACGAAAAAGAGACGACTTTATTTTATACTATGTAGTGATGCGAAAGTGAGTGACGATGGATGTAGTTATATTGTATGCTTGCTTGTTACAACGAAAAAACTGCTCAACTGATTTGGATGAAACTTTACAGTAATATCCTACTATCCTACTTCCTACTTAATATTATAAATGCGAAAGTTTGTGAGATGGATGTATGTATGGATGGATGTATAGATGTATGTTTGTTGCTATTTCACGCAAAAACTACTGAACGGATTTGGATGAAACTTTACATAGGTTATACATCAGAATAACATATGGGATACATTTTATCCCGAAATCCCTGCGGGAACGGGTACAACGCGGGTAACACCGCGGGGCGCGGTTAGTTGATAATAATTATACTACAGAGCTTTGCATTTGAATAATGCATCTTGTGTGCGATTCTATATGTTCTAATGACGCAGTTGTGGACACCCTATATCCTATTTCCTTCATTACACAACATTTGACAAAGATCCAAATTTTACAATCCACTTCCGGTGCCGCCGGAAGGCCGGACAAACAACCATCCATTTAATATATATGTATGTATAATAAAGGACGGCGTCCGTTTGTCTGTCTGTCCTTATTGTTAAACTTCCTGGCTTATTATGGTTAATTGTCAGACATTAGTTATTGTTTAGGATCACCAAAATTAGTGCTCGCCTGTTATCACGTGTACTCCTGTACTAACATATTTGCAAAATAAACCCTTTGGCACTGTGTCGGGGGTAGCGGGTTCGTTTCATCGGTGTCGACAATATATGCAGGCATAGTTAATAGTTGATGAAGTCTGGGTGTCAATGATATATTGATATAAAGTATTTGTGTATGTATATGTAGTAGTATCAGTGGGTTAGATTCCATAATACAAGCTTAGAGCTTACGTCGGGTCTAATTTACCGCGTGTGAATTTTTCATGTATTAATTAACTAGCAGCGCCCCGCGGTTTTACCCGCGTTGTGCCCGTTCCCGTGGGAATTTCGGGATTTTTTTTACATAAAAACCTTCCTCTTGAATCACTCTACCTATTACAAAAAACCGCATCAAAATCCGTTGCGTGATTTTAAAGATTTAAGCATACAGACAGACAAACAGACAGACACGAAAAAGAGACGACTTTATTTTATACTATGTAGTGATACCTTCAGTGATAGGACTTATAGGACGATACTTTACATTAGTGGTAGCTCGTTTGTTAAAAATATAAATATATTTTTGTACATAAATTGACATAACTAGACCTATAACGTCCATCTTCCGTCCTAAACCAATAAACCGAAAACGTGTCTTCAAAAAAAACTGAACAATATCAGAGCCCACGTGATTTTTACGCCAATTCCAAAATCAAATAAATGATTGTTTACGCACGTCCTTCCGTCGGCCTCTTTGTTACTCAATGGCGGCACTTCCGGTTGTTTTATTATGTTGGTAACATTGACAGGTGTCACGTAGGGCGGTCAGTTGCGATACTTTTTTTTTGGGAAATTCTTATGTTTTTTAGGGTTGTGAATGTTAAATTCGGTTAGAGGTAGGTAAGTAAGTTTACAGTAATAGGCGTTGTCCTAGAACGCGAATGCGCGATGCGAGCGATGCGACCATCGCGTGTTTCAAACAAACATTTGAGTCGCGCGACCGCGTCGTGCGATTGTCAGTTAGGACACCTATTAGAGTTCAATATGTTTGATCGCGCGTTCGTACGAGTAAAATTCGCGCGAACTTACGATGATCGCGCATTCGCGTTCTATTAGGACAACGCCATATGCTTAAGATACTAATGCTTAATAAAAAAAAATCACACTTGTTAGTTTTCACAATGAAAGCCCAAACTGAGTAAACCTCGTAACTTAACGGGATTTCATAGAAATGCATTTTGATATGTTAAACAATTTGTACAAGATCGGTCGTGAGGAAGTAGTGAAGCAGAAAGGTAGAAAGCATTTGCAAGATGAGTATACTCAAGCTTACACATGTCAAATTACTCGCTTACTCGCCTTCTAAAGAACTTACTCGCAGCTTGTGAAATCACTTGAATCTAACTAAACAAATACTCAATATACAATCTTTCACACATCTATACCAATATGTATAATAAACCTGAAGAGTTTTTTTTAACGTAATCTCAGAAACTACCAATCAATTACGACCGTTAAGCAACGTGCAGTTCGGCCCCTACTTGGATGGGTGGCCGATAGTGGCAGTTCTATCTGAGCGCTACCGTGCTTGACGTCTGGGTGTCAATTATGTATTCTTATAAAGTATTTGTGTATGTAAATGTAGTAGTATCAGTGAGTTAGATTCCATTATCCAAGCTTAGAGCTTAGTTTGGGTGTAATTAAGCGGGTGTGAATTTATCCGGGTATATTTATTTATTTATTCATCATCAACTGACCGTCTAGGATCTCATATTACTCTTAAAGTATCCACTAAAGATTATAATTTAATCAAGATAATCCCAGACACGTTTTACAAAAAAAAAATGTCAGCAGATGGCGGCAAAAAATCTATTGTATTTTTTTTACAATAAACCTTTTTGTGTGTCCCTAAATAGGATGAAATATAGTTTTTTGTAGTAGAACTAATCTACCGTAAAGCCGGAATGGGCTAAACTACTCGTTTTGGGGGCAAAATGTGAAATTAGTCGCATCCGGTTCAGATTGGCTGTCAGAATTTTGACAGGTCGGGTGGCGTGCAAAAAAATATAGGGGATGACAACATTTTGTATTGGGCATTGTGTTTATTTTAATATTTTGAAATGAAATAACGAATTGGTAGGCTTTCTTACTAACCAACTTTAAAAAAGGAGATTTATTGGATCGCAATTTTAGTTTGTATGCGAATTGTACAAAACTATTAATTTGATTTCTATTAAGTTTTAATACATAATTGAAAGGTATTAAATGATGTTCCCTTCTTAATTGTACTACTACTCCGGGAGCGCTACTTTTAACCTAAAACACATATTGTACAGCGAAATGGTTGGTTCATTCATTCAAAGCGATAGCGATTTAAGTGCGATATTTTTTAATCATATCATTTGAAACGCAAACCTAAACTTCTTCTTCTTCATCGAGTGCATGGTCAACCTGACCAATCCTGGTGTCAGAGTTATTGAGCCGCCACAGGCCTCTGACATGGCTCATGTAACGACTACTATCCGTAGAAAGTAACTGGGACCGACGGCTTAACGTGCCCTCCGAAGCACGGAACCTGAACTAAACTGCTTGGAAAGACGCCATCTAAGACGTCATGGTATGGCTGCAGGTATATGTTACAAACGTTGTCCATATGCCACAACCCAACTGTTGCTCACACCTGACATTTTCGGTTCCCCGTCTCTGTGTTATGTCTGTGTCGGCTCAACACGTGCGCAGACAGACACACTTCCGTTGTGATAACTTATTATATTAGTTACTCTTTATACTTAACAAGCTGTGCCCCGCGGTTTCACCCACAGCGCACCCGTTCCCGTAGGAAATGTGGGATAAATAGTATCCTATATCCGTCTCCTGGTTCTAAGCTACCTCCCCACCAATTTTCAGCCAAATCGGTTCTGCCGTTCTCGAGTTATAAATAGTGTAACTAACTTTCTTTTCTATATATAGATATCGTCCCACTGCTGGGCAATCTGTAATGATAGACTAAGACTATCCTACTAAAATTATAAATGCGAAAGTTTGTGAGCATGGATGTACTCGTATGTATGGATTTTGTTACTCATTAACGAAAAAAGTACTAGGAATTTTGGGATATTCGTGTTTTATCATCTGGAAAATGAGGATTATAAAGTGTTTTGGGGTACATTATATATAATACTAGCAGCGCCCCGCGGGTTTACCCGCGTTGTGCCCGTTCCCGTGGGAATTTCGGGAATTTTTTTTACATAAAAACCTTCCTCTTGAATCACTCTACCTATTACAAAAAACCGCATCAAAATCCGTTGCGTAATTTTAAAGATTTAAGCATACAGACAGACAAACAGTGTGACAGACACGAAAAAGAGACGACTTTATTTTATACTATGTAGTGATATCTATTTACTATCCTACTTCCTATCCTACTAATATTATAAATGCGGAAGTTTGTGAGGATGGATTGTATGTATGGATATATGGATGTATGTTTGTTGCTCTTTCACGCAAAACCTACTGAACGGATTTGGATGAAACTTTACAGTAATATAGGTACATCAGAATAACATATTATGGGATACATTTTATTCCGAAATTCCCGCGGGAACGGGTACGATGCGGGTAACACCGCAGGGTGCGGCTAGTATGTAATAAGCTGAAGAGTTTTTTGTTTTTTTTTGCTTGTTTGAACGCACTCATCTCACCGCAAATCCAATTCGAATAATTTCTTAGAAAAGGCGGCGGTAAACTGAGTTCTTCTCCATCTTCTTCGAGCGCTATAAATTAAAAAAATTTAGCCTAACTGTAAAACTAACACGTTATTGGAAAGAACTTGCAATATTTGAAGAAAAAATACTTCAGGTTTAGGTATAAAAGGTTATTTCAGTTTTTGCGAAACCTTTTTTTGCCGCCTCCCTAATGAGGTGACGGTTTGGCGCCAATTATAAGCTTCCTCCAAGATGCCAACTTAACAAGCGCGCTCATTTCCTGTTGGCGGGAATTCACTGTGAAAAAATTTCGGATTTTTTTTGGTTATTTAAATTAACTGTAGTTACTAATTAAGGGCCTTTCATAAACGCTTATTAATAGCATTTTAACTATCAAATGGTTTGTTCCTTACCGACATATGCTACTTTCCAAAGAGCGAAAGAGACAAAACACTTTATTACAGAGTTTCAGATACACCGCGTTTATTGAAAAAACGAAGAGTGTACATAATATCAAGTATAAGGAGTTCCTTCTCTCCGGATGCGTTCCTGAATTTCCTGTACCGCTGCCTCCCTGACGAGACTGAACCGGTATAACATCTGGCTGATAGGCTGCCGTGACTCCCGGGATAGAATTCCTGTGGGATAATTGGTAGCTGTTGATAACGTTAGAAGATTTCATAATGGCTTGTGTATTTAACGTACTATTAGATGCCTCACTGTTTCAGATGGGCTGTAGATAATATTTCCCGTGGGAATTTCGGGATAAATAGTCTATAACGTTCCTCTTGAATGTAGCTATCCAATACAAAAGAATTATTCGAAACGGATTAGTAGTTTCTGAGATACGCGCGTTCAAAGAACGAAAATACAAATGAAGCTCTTCAGCTTATATAACTTAGTATAGACTAGCAGCAACCCGCAGTTTTACCCGCATTGTGCCCGTTCCCGTAAGAATTTCGGGTTTTTTTATACATATAAACCTTCCTCTTGAATTACTCTATCTATTGAAAAAAACCGCATCAAAATCCGTTGCGTAGTTTTAAAGATCTAAGCATACATAGGGACAGACAGCGGCAGGCGACTTTGTTTTATACTACTTATGTATAATCTATTTCTTTTGAATTAGCACAAAATGTGGACCAAGGTCGTCAAATTTCCAGCCGAAGACGATTGCTTCTGAAGAGGAAAAAGGTTTAGTGATTTTATTTCATTCTTACCCTATCTCGAAACCTTTTTTCTCTTCAAGAGCAATCGTCTTCGGCTGGAAAATTGACGACATTGGTCCACATTTTGTGCCAATTCAAAAGAAATAGAGTATAGTGATAGTCATTACTTCATCCCCGAAATTATTCCTCCGTCACAATATAACTGTAGAGATTGTATTACAATATGTGTTGTTTGATGATATTTGTCGTACCTAGGAGTTGTGCGAATTGAGTCAACGACAGTTCTTCAAAATTCGGCGCCAATCGTTCGTATGAATCATTGAATAGATTTTCAGATATTTGCCTGTAATGAACGAGTATCGCTTAAACACACATCGATATAAGAAGTATATTATATCTCTGTTGCTATTCAAGTAGATTAAGGGCGTTTGTCCACCGCCGCCGTCACCGTCACGTCACCGAGAACGAGACGACGGCGCCGAAGTAGCGGTACACACATACATTTACTTTAGCCGCGTGTCCACCGCACATCCGTCACCCGAGCGCCGGCCGCCGAAATTGCGAGTAGATCGGCGCGGCGTGACCGCTAGAACGTGGCCCGAGATTTTGACGGACCGTAGTGCCGGCAATACAAAACACGTATGAACTTGTCCACATACTGCCGTCGCCGTCGCACCTTACACGAGCACAGTTATTATTTTGTCTGTCATCTCTAATATAGCATTGTAATAAAAATGGGCAACAAATTTAAATACGATATTCATATACGATATTCGATATAATAGAAGTTATAGAAAGTAAAGAATGTTTGGGGATAAAACCAAGGAAGAAAACGCGACTACCACGCATGCCAGCTGGAACAAACTAAACCAGCGAAATCGGTCGCGGTGGACAAACGATCGCCGTAACGTCATATTAAACTCGGTCCGAGATAATCTCGTTCTCGGTGAGGGTCCGGTGACGGCGGCGGTGGACAAACGCCCTTACACCGGCATTCAGAGACACCAAATGCTTCCTTACAGACTAGCCGCGCCCTGTGGTATTACCCACGCTGTACCCATTCCCGCGGGAATTTCTGTATAAAATGTGTGTTATTCTGATGTATAACCTATATTACTGTAAAGTTTCATCCAAGTCCGTTGGGTAGTTTTTGCGTGAAAGAGTAACAAACATACATGCAATCTCACAAACTTTCGCCTATGTATCTAATGTTAGTAGGAATACCTTCCATCAACAATCCTGGCTTCTCGAAACCACCTTAATATGACTTCATACTTCGCTCCCACACTGTGACTGACACCATAGAGTACTGTGTAGACATCTTCTATGTAGAGCATAGTGAGAGGACTTTGATCTGCAGTGTCTTATAGAACGATACTTTACATAAGTGCTCGCTTGTGATTACGTGTACTCCTCGCTGTACTAACATCTTCAGTGAGAGGACTTTGATCTGCAGTGTCTTATAGGACGATACTTTACATAAGTGCTCGCTTGTGATTACGTGTACTCCTCGCTGTACTAACATCTTCAGTGAGAGGACTTTGATCTGCAGTGTCTTATAGGACGATACTTTACATAAGTGCTCGCTTGTGATTACGTGTACTCCTCGCTGTACTAACATCTTCAGTGAGAGGACTTTGATCTGCAGTGTCTTATAGGACGATACTTTACATTAGTGCTCGCTTGTGATCACGTGTACTCCTCGCTGTACTAACATCTCCAGTGAGAGGACTTTGATTTGCAGTGTCTTATAGGACGATACTTTACATTAGTGCTCGCTTGTGATCACGTGTACTCCTCGCTGTACTAACATCTTCAGTGAGAGGACTTTGATTTGCAGTGTCTTATAGGACGATACTTTACATTAGTGCTCGCTTGTGATCACGTGTACTCCTCGCTGTACTAACATCTTCAGTGAGAGGACTTTGATTTGCAGTGTCTTATAGGACGATACTTTACATTAGTGCTCGCTTGTGATCACGTGTACTCCTCGCTGTACTAACATCTTCAGTGAGAGGACTTTGATCTGCAGTGTCTTATAGGACGATACTTTACATTAGTGCTCGCTTGTGATCACGTGTACTCCTCGCTGTACTAACATCTTCAGTGAGAGGACTTTGATCTGCAGTGTCTTATAGGACGATACTTTACATTAGTGCTCGCTTGTGATTACGTGTACTCCTCGCTGTACTAACATCTTCAGTGAGAGGACTTTGATCTGCAGTGTCTTATAGGACGATACTTTACATTAGTGCTCGCTTGTGATTACGTGTACTCCTCGCTGTACTAACATCTTCAGTGAGAGGACTTTGATCTGCAGTGTCTTATAGGACGATACTTTACATTAGTGCTCGCTTGTGATTACTTGTACTCCTCGCTGTACTAACATCTTCAGTGAGAGGACTTTGATTTGCAGTGTCTTATAGGACTATACTTTACATTAGTGCTCGCTTGTGATTACGTGTACTCGCTGTACTAACATCTTCAGTGAGAGGACTTTGATCTGCAGTGTCTTATAGGACGATACTTTACATTAGTGCTCGCTTGTGATCACGTGTACTCCTCGCTGTACTAACATCTTCAGTGAGAGGACTTTGATCTGCAGTGTCTTATAGGACGATACTTTACATTAGTGCTCGCTTGTGATTACGTGTACTCGCTGTACTAACATCTTCAGTGAGAGGACTTTGATCTGCAGTGTCTTATAGGACGATACTTTATATTAGTGCTCGCTTGTGATCACGTGTACTCCTCGCTGTACTAACATCTTCAGTGAGAGGACTTTGATCTGCAGTGTCTTATAGGACGATACTTTACATTAGTGCTCGCTTGTGATCACGTGTACTCCTCGCTGTACTAACATCTACAGTGAGAGGACTTTGATCTGCAGTGTCTTATAGGACGATACTTTATATTTTAATGAATAAATACAGGATATATCTTACCATTACATGTCAAGTATATAAGTAAAATCAAGTTGGTTCCGATCTCATACAGTCTATTTTTTTTACGGCCCATATGTTTGAGAGCTATCATTATGGTGCTAGACTACGAATATTCTACTCATCGTCAGAATAATTACACGTCTCCCGCGCCCCGCGGTTTAACCCACGTTGTACCCGTTCCCGCGGGAAATTCGGGATAAAATGTATCCCATGTGTTATTCTGATGTATAACCTATATTACTGTAAAGTTTCATCCAAATCCGTTCAGTAGGTTTTGCGTGAAAGAGCCACAAACATACATCCATACATATGTACATCCATCCTTACAAACTTTCGCATTTATAATATTAAAGTAGAAAGTAGGATAGTAACTATATATAGATATATTATATATTATGTACCCCAAAACACCTTATAATCCTCATTTTCCAGGTGATAAAACACGAATATCCCAAAATTCCCACAGGAAAGGGTAAAACTAGAACGCTTCGAAAGTCTTAGGGAAAGTAATAAAACAAAAACATTATAAACATTCACATTATATTAACTGTACAATCACACTGTATACCGCGGGATAAATTATATTCCCGTGGGATAATCACATTTCCCGAGGGATAAACAAGCTTAAAAGCTTCAAAAGCCTCATTTTTTTACATAATTTATTTTAATATTCATTTTTTTCTGAATTTGTGACGTTTTGGTTTCATTTTTGGATATTTATTAGTAAAATATTCCAATATTCGGGTTCATATAAAATTCGACCCTACGTCATGTAGTTAAGGGTTAATTTACATTGTACTAATAACAAAATAGCGTTGACACATTTTTTATTTTATTTTAATTAAAAAAATATACGATTTTCTTCTATTATCTATGATTTGAGCCTTTTAACAAAAGGAAGTGTTTTTATTTTATTTATATTTGGTAATTTATTAAAAAAGCACTTTTTTTTAAGCAAGCGTGGTGATTACGACATCCTCCTCACTGTACTGATATCTTCAGTGAGATGAGAGGCCTTTGACCAGCAGTGGGACATTACAGGCTGATATTTACTTACGTAAAAAGTGCTTTTAATTTTATATATTTAAATAAAATTTCTGTTTTTAATTTATTACCAAAAATTAATAAAATAATTTATTATTATTAATAACTAGATAAATTTAACAATATTTATCCTAAAAACAAAAATAACTTACAATTATATTACATAGTTTCCTACGTAAACAATTCGATGTTAACCTATCCCGGGTTTCCCGTGGGATAAAATGACTTAACCACCGGGATAAAAATAATTAAAGTGAAAAATTAAATTAAACAAAGTACATTTGTGATTTTTATCAAAAAATATTAAAAGTGTAGAAAATAATTAAAATAAAATGTACAAATTAATATAAAAGAGAATAATTGCTATAAATGATATTTTTTTCGTTATACTTTCATTAATGTACAATCACACAAACAACAGTTATAATTCTTTCACTTTTTGATTATATTACATTTCAATCTGTCAATTCAATGATGTTACATTGATGATGGTATAACGAATGCTACTTAAACTTTTGTAATAGTAAATATCTTAGGTTTAAGTTACTCAGACCTAATAAAAAGTCACGACAGAGCGCTGCGGATAACGCAGTGAAGCATGGTAAATTACACCATAGACTTACTCGATCACATGCATACAATTCCACTTAATTGGACCTCATTTAAATACTACAAGCCACCCTCAATTCACTTCGGGTGACACCCCCTTTTAGGGGTTGGATTTCCCAGTGCTCACTTACATCACAAACATTTGGTACCCTGTACCAAATGTCAAGTTTCTAGGTAAAGTATAATCTATTTTTTTATTGTCAAGTGGGAAAAAATAGAGTATAGTGTCGGCTATGCGTTGATATATAAGTCAGTCAGTCAGGTTTACCTTATAGAACGAAGTCAAGTCCTTAATGAGACAGTCACAAACTCACCGATTTCAATGACATTTGTATGGGACTATATCTTCTTTGGAACAAAGAATTCCTTGAATGTTTGATACAAATTAAAATTACCAACAAAAAAAATCTTAAAAATACACGTAAAATATAAAATTCCGTATTTCAAAACTTTTACGTTAAAACCAGCTTCACTTCACTAACAGCACTCTGCTATAACTTCTTATATGGTCTTAGCTGTGACCATACTTTGTGAAACGTCATATATTAAAAAATTATATTATTTCTGAAAATAATATTTCGAAAATGCTAAAGCATGTCTGTAATGACATACGTAAAGTATTTAATAATATAAGCTTTGAAAAACAAGCCATAGCGCGGTCTGGTATCAGGAAGAGCTTCGGTCATTGCCCTTTATCTATCCGTCTCTATCACTCGTACACAATAGTATATATATACACACAATAGGATATATGTATAAAGGTCAACGAACGCAATCTTTCCAGTTCCGCGACCGCACTTTACAGAAAAAGTTCTGTACAATGTTTTGAAGTATGGATTCTGTGAGTGAACAGAGAAATTAATTGACAAGCCCGTTGTCCCAGTGGCATGTGTTCGGACACTGTGTCGGGGGTCGCGGGTTCTATTCAACGGAGTAACAATATGTGAGACATAGTTGTTGACGACGACTGGGTGTCAATTATATATTCCGAATGTTGAATTTGAATATAGTTTATTTTTAGTCTATTTTCTGAGAACCAGTTAAACAGTCAGTGTCTATAATTTAATCCCGGGAACCTTTTATTGTGTACTTGTACACGTTTCCCGGGATTTATATCCCGTAGTAAAAATTACTTTTCCCAGGATTTTTCTAATATAAAATGATGTTTACCTAATTACTGAATATTGCGTGTTTAAGGTAGGTTTAACTTTTTCCGGGATTTTCCCTGAAAAGTCCCGGGATTGGCCATCTATCCTATGATATTAAAAGACGAAAAAATCCTCTTGTATCTCATAGGAGATATACATACAGGGATAAATCCCGGGATTATATCTGTCTCATAAAGTACCCGTACTTCCGAAAATATTATCTTGCTCAAAGTATTTTTCCCAGAAGACCTACTCTATATCTAATATAAAAATATTCGTTACCTCTGTATTCCTGGGATTTTTCCGTGTTCACGGGATTCACAATATATCTCATAAAAAAGTCTGTAATCCCGAAATCTTCCCCCTTACAACTCTTATAAAAAGTGCACAATCCCGGGACCCGTCCAAATCCCAAAAAATCCCGGGAACACCCCCACTACCCCCGAAATCTCTAAAATTTCCCTGTATCACCCCCAAAATTCTCAGGACCGCTCCCCCCAATCCCGCACAAATCCCGGGATCACCCGTTGATGCTGGGCTGTTCCCGGGACATCCGTTTCGGTATAAAAGACACGGTGATCAGATCGTCATCCTCTTGCAACAGGCAGCCCTCGCTTGGTTTCGACCGGGAGAAGAATCTGGAACAGAGAGATAGTGAATTAGACGCGAGCGGGCGAGTTGGCGAGTTTACTAGCTGGTGAATTATGGTGCGGTCCCATTGAAGCGGAGCGGAGCTGGGCGGAGCTCAGCTGACCAATCACAACGCATTACGAACAGATTTCGATGTCAATGCGTTGTTTGACAATGTCAATGCGTTGTTTGACAATGTCAATGCGTTGTTTGACAATGTCAATGCGTTGTTTGACAATGTCAATGCGTTGTTTGACAATGTCAATGCGTTGTTTGACAATGTGAATGTGTTGTTTGACAATGTCAATGCGTTGTTTGACAATGTCAATGCGTTGTTTGACAATGTCAATGCGTTGTTTGACGATGTCAATGCGTTGTTTGACGATGTCAATGCGTTGTTTGACAATGTCAATGCGTTGTTTGACAATGTCAATGCGTTGTTTGACAATGTCAATGCGTTGTTTGCCAATGTCAATGCGTTGTTTGACGATGTCAATGCGTTGTTTCACGATGTCAATGCGTTGATTGACAATGTCAATGCGTTGTTTGACAATGTCAATGCGTTGTTTGACAATGTCAGTTTGTTCTGATTGGTCGATTGAGCTCCACTTCGCTTTAATGGAAACGAATTATTAAGGTTTTGTTTAATCTATTACGTCCCACTGTTGGGCAAAGCTAGTATACAATATAAGTATAACACATAAACTATATACTCGTAGAACATTAGGACAAGTAAAACAGCTAATTCAAAAAAAACTTTAGAAAAACAAGCTTTTATTTAGAAATAAATGAAAAAAATGAAAAATAAAAATTAGAAAATAAATAAAAAAATTGGGCTCGTAGGTATAGCGAACACTACTCATTTTGAATTGAAACTACGTTCACGGATACACTTCGCTTTTATTTAACACTAGCTTCGTCCCGCGGTTTTACCCACGTTGCGCCCGTTCCCGTGGAAATTTCGGGAATTTTTATACATATAAACCTTCCTCTTGAATCACTCTATCTATTTTAAAAAAACCGCGTCAAAATCCGTTGCGTAGTTTTAAAGATCTAAGCATACATAGGGACAGACAGCGGAAAGCGACTTTGTTTTATACTATGTAGTGATTTTTATCTGACGTTTCGACTCTACAGGAACCGTGCTCACAGAAGACTGAGGTGTCTATACAAGGAAACCGCCCAAGTGCGAATTGGACTCGCGCACTGAGGGTTCCGTACATTAAAAACGGCAAAAAATCACGTTTGTTGTATGGGAGCCCCCTAGAACATTTGTTTTATTTTATTTTTAGTATTTGTTGTTATAGCGGCAATAGAAATACATCTTCTGTGAAAATTTCAACTGTCTATAAAATATCGCAGCTACAGCCAAATACAACATTAAGGGACCGAAACGTCAAATGAAAGCAAAGTGTATCCGTAAACGAAATTGAAACTACAATTCAAAATGAAAAATTAGTTGTCAAGAGTGAAATCAAGAATCTACATAAAAACTTGGTAAAAGATAGAGAGACATTAAAAAACAAACAAAGAAAAAAAACCGGACAAACAAAAGCAACCAACATTATTAATAATACACCCGGACAAATTCACACACGGTTAATTAGACCCAAAGGCAGCTCTAAGCTTGTGTTATGGAATCTAACTCACTGATACTACTACATATTCATACACAAATACATTATATGAATATATAATTGACACCCAGACGTCGTCAACAACTATGTCTACTACGTTGACTCCGGGCGGGAATCGAACCCGCAACCTCCGACACAGTGAGCGCTCTCACTGCCACTGTGCCAACGGGCTTGTCAACTAATATACGCGATTCTACAATATATATTGTACCCATAAGTAAAGTATTAGCCTGTAATGTCCCACTGCTGGGCACAGGCCTCTCATCTCACTGAAGATATCAGTACAGTGAGACTATACCCGTATTAATGTTAAACATACAAGTCACATATTGCAATCCACACATTAATTTAATTACAGATAAATTTTGATCAACAGTAAATCCAATTAATTTTATACTAATACTAGCTGTGCCCCGCGGTTTTACCTGCAGCGCGCCCGTTCCCGTGGGAATTTCGGGAACTTTTATACATATAAACCTTCCTCTTGAATCACTCTATCTATTTAAAAAAACCGCATCGAAATCCGTTGCGTAGTTTTAAAGATCTAAGCATACATAGGGACTGACAGCGGAACGCGACTTTGTTTTATACTATGTAGTGAATAATTCTTTATGTAATGGATAGCCACATTCAACGGGATTAGTTATGGGGCTAATTT
This sequence comes from Cyclophora albipunctata, assembly GCA_963082685.1. Taxonomy (NCBI): domain Eukaryota; kingdom Metazoa; phylum Arthropoda; class Insecta; order Lepidoptera; family Geometridae; genus Cyclophora; species Cyclophora albipunctata. Next base: position 3,402,832 of record OY720142.1, read on the forward strand.
TCATTCCGGAATTCCCACGGGAACGGGTTCAACGCGGGTAAAACCGCGGGGCGCTACTAGTTATTATTATAAATCTTACTACGATCCAAAAACAAAATAATTATCACTCATCAGTTGTTTAGAACAAATAAATAACTTTCTAAATTAATCTACCAGAGGGACTAAAGAAAAAAAAACAACATAAAGTACTTTAGTTTTCCTAAAAACAAACATTACAAAATATCCACAAAAAACAACACAAAAATTAGACAAACCAAAAAAAAAACATTCAAATTAGAAAAAAATCCCAAGAAAAAACAACATAAATATTAGAAAAACCCATAAAAATAATTAGAAAAATAAAACATTAAAATTAGAAAAAAAACCCAAGCAAAAACAACACAAAAATTAGATAAAACCCAAAAAAAGAAAAAAAAAAATTACAAAAAAAATAAAAAATTAATGTCTTTAAAAACCAAATCCCCGCCCAAACGACCAACAGACAGACACAACACAACACAACCGCTATAAAACATTAGGTATACAAACCACTCCGATATCAAGGTAGATTTCCACGAGTCCCTCTTATCGCTAGACAGAGACAGAAATCAGAAAATAGCGTGTTAGAAAGAGAAAGATACAGTCAGGTGAAACGGATTGTAAGATCCAATAGGTAAGGGAAAACGGCTGTACTTAGAAACGTCAAATGCTTCCTCTGTAGACATTTAACGAGTGATTTTGATATGTCATGTGTGACAAATTATGTCAAATTAGTTGAAGTGTCGATTATTTGACATGTAATGTTATTATAATCTATGAAAAATTATGTCAAATTAGTTGAAGTGTTGATTTGTATACATGACATTATCATAAAAAGAGCTCGTCTCTTGTCGGCGAGTCCGATGCAGACTTCCTATTCCTGTTCAGTGCAAGCTCCTTCACATCTCTATACGACATGACAGACACGTTTTCTTTAATCTGACTCATGTAACTGATTCTAGGCCTTCCCCTACCTCGTTTTCCTTCAACTTAACCTTCCATGATATTATTCATGTATCTGTCATGTCGTATGAGATGTTCTATCATCTTCCCTCTCCTATTTTCCATTCTCAAGTAATGTTCTACTCTCTCTCACCAATTCTAAATGTTATTCTAAATTACATCAGTTAGCTAAGTGTCAATTTAATGAGAGATTTTGACATGTAAGACAACATTCGTCAGTTAGTTAAGTGTCAATTTAATGGACGTTTTAGAGTGCGATAGAGTATCAGAAAAATATCTTTAAAGGACGTGTAAAAGAACTGTTAAATGTATATAGTATGTAAATATGAGTAGCATTATTATATTAGTATTAGCCTGTAATGTCCCACTGCTGGGCAAAGGCCTCTCATCTCGCTAGATATCAGTACAGTGAGAAGGATGTCGAAATCACCACGCTTGAGAAACAGTACAGGCAGTCATCCCGTGACGTAGGTATTTCAATAAATACGTTATATTTTCTAACGCGATACAGACCCGTTTCATTTAGTTTAATGAGTGCAAATCGTGTGAGTTTAAAAAGTAAAATAGTGTACTTCAAAAGAGCTTCTTTGGGGTCAAAACTGAATAAAAAATAATATACTATAACTTGAGTGTACTGACTTGACGATTAATTTTTAGTCGCGCCTCGCGTTTCACCCGCGTTTTACCCGTTCCCGCGGGAATTTCAGGATAAAATATACCTCATGTGTTACTCTGATGTATAACCTACATTACTGTCAAATTTCATTGAAATCCGTGCAGTAGTTTTGTCGTGAGAGTAACAAACATACATCCATCGTCGCTGTATAATGTTAGTGTCATGTAAACTGTGTCATGTATAATGTAAGTAGGACGGATGGATGGTGGCGACTGACTTGGCGAGCGGCGAGGCGCGGTCGCGCTCGTCGCCGCGCGACACGGAGACGGCGGCCAGCTCGCTGAGCCGCACGGACTGCAGGTACTCCGGCGTGCGCAGCTCCTCCGCCGTCGCCTTCTTGAACCTGCACCGAGCAAATGTCACATAACATTGTCACACAAAAATGTCAATCAAAAAGTCAAGAATCGTCAGATAAAAATGTCAATCAAAGAGTCGGCAAACGTGACATAAAATTGTCAAACAAGTCACATAAAAATGACAAACGAGTCACATAAAAGTGTCAATCACAAAGTCAACAAACGTCAAGAAAAGTCACATAAAAATGTCAAACAAAAGTGACGTGTATCTGTAAACATAGATTCAATTCAAAATATATATATTTTTTAAAAAAGACGTGTGGCACTCGGGGACTGCCGCGGTAAAGCTATTGCATAGTTATTTTTTGTATCACTAGATGGCGTTAGTGGGGAGCGTGAGGTTTTTTCACGTGAGGTTTTTTCACGTGAGGTTTTTTTTTATTACGGAATTTCTGGATTCGGTCCCCGCGCTCAAGGCCCGCGATAGAAGTTATGCAATAGCTTAAAAATTAGTTTAATTTTAATATTTATACTCATAATAACATAACTAACTAACGTAAACAGGCGTCGACGGACGCCTGTTTACGCTAACTGAAGACGTTGACGCGTTTTACTTTATATAAAAGAACTAGCAGCGCCCCGCGGTTTTACCCGCGTTGTGCCCGTTCCCGTGGGAATTTCGGGAATTTTTTTACATAAAAACCTTCCTCTTGAATCACTCTACCTATTACAAAAAACCGCATCAAAATCCGTTGCGTAATTTTAAAGATTTAAGCATACAGACAGACACGAAAAAGAGACGACTTTATTTTATACTATGTAGTGATACAGCTACAGTCTTTTTAATAAACGCTCTGGAATTAAAGCACTGTTATAAAATGTTTTGTCTCTTTAAGAAGTAAGTAAGAACTACCCTAAGGGCTATCAAATGGTTTGTCACTTTCTGACACACGCAATTTTCCGAAGAGCAAAAGAGACAAAACAGTATAAAAGTGTTTTAGATACGCTTCGTTTATTAATAAGACCCTTGATGCTTTGAAGATAAACAGATGTACTCACGTTTTCAGCAAGAGACTGGAACACACGACAGAGACAGAGCTCATCGCCATCGCGGCTGACGCCATCCAAGGCTGCAACAATCAGTTACGTCAAACAAAAGAAAAAAACCGGCCAAGTGCGAGTCTCGCGCACGGAGGGTTCCGTACTTTAAAAAACGGCAAAATATAACGTTTTTTCTATGGGAATAATGAATATTTGTTTTATATTTTTAGTTTTGTTGTTATAGCGGCAATAGAAATACATCTGCGAAAATTTCAACTGTCTAGCTATCACCGTTCTTGAGATACAGCCTGGTGACGGACGGACGGACGGACAGAGAAGTCTCAGTAATGGTCCTGTTTTTACCCTTTGGGTACGGAACCCTAAAAAATAACTTGGGTATGAAAGATGTTTTACTGGATGACTTAGTTCAAAACGCCACGACTAACCTCCAGCTGTTGAAAAAATAAAATTACTAAATACTTAATCAAAACGCCACGACTGACCTCTAGCTGTTAAAAAATATAATTAATAATCGAAACGCCACGACTGACCTCCGGCTGTTATTAAATAAAATGAATAAATAATCAAAACACCAGACTGACCTCTAGCTGCAGCCCCATGAACGCCAGCGCGCCGCTGGCGAGCGGTATGCCCAGCAGGTTGTAGACGGAGGCGAACACGAAGTTGAGCCGCACGCGCCGCACCGTGCAGCGCGACAGCTGCAGGCACGCCACCACGTCCAGCAGGTCGTCCTGTCGGGGAGCAGCGTTACCGAGATATAGATGCCAGATTGGCGTTTTGTGAAATATAATGTTTACTAGCAGCGCCCCGCGGTTTTACCCGCGTTGTGCCCGTTCCCGTGGGAATATCGGGAATCTTTTTACATAAAAACCTTCCTCTTGAATCACTCTACCTATTACAAAAAACCGCATCAAAATCCGTTGCGTAATTTTAAAGATTTAAGCATACAGACAAACAGACAAACGACAAACAGACGCGACTTTGTTTTATACTATGTAATGATGATGATTATTATTATTTCCCATTTTCTCTCTACTGTATACACATATTGTTACATACTCTATGATTTTTATACTGCCCTTTAGCAATTAGTATCCTTGTTTAATATGTGAATAACGTCGTGGGCAGGTACATTATTAGTATTGTTTTAGTTTAATTTTGTCTCTTTACATGTATGTGTCTGCTGTTTGATGATCTTTGTAAATAAAATGAAATAAAATAGTGATTGTGTAAATAAAATAGTGATTGTGTAAATAAAATAGTGATTGTGTAAATGCAATCCAGTTGAAGAGATTGGCGTAATGTGGAGATTTCGCAGGGAATTGAGGATATCAGAGATTTCACGAAATCCCTAGGGATACCACGAAATCACGGTAAATGTTGAATATAAAGTAACACTACTCATTTTGAATTTAAACTACGTTTACCAAAGTGTATCCGTTAACTTAGTTTCAATCCAATTATTTTTGTGATAGTCAATTTCAACGTGAAGGTGAAAAATATCCTTATAGGCGTATAAGGCCCGGCGCCCATTATCGGCATCGGCAAGGAAAAGGATCCTTCCGCATCCTACATGCAAGCGCACACTATCGGCAATTATGCTTTGGCATGCTGCAACGGATGCCGCACCGTCCTGTAGCTTGCCGAAGCGTCTCAATATCGTATTTCTCATCATAACAGTCTCAGAGTTGTTACAAGCTAGTTGTCTGAATTGTATTTAATATGGTGGACTGGGATCTAGTGTTCATAGCAGCTCTTGCTGAAGAAGAAGAGAAATCTAATCAATCAAGAAGATTTTGGGTGAACAACCTTTGGAAGCCACGATATATGTGCCGGCGGCGTACCGAAGGATGCCGAAGCATCCCGAAAGCATTCTCAAGGCTGCCGATACAGCAGCCTCAAGCATACCGAAGCGGTATTTTTGTTATTACGACCACATATCACGGAAATTTCTACTTTATTGCCATTATGTTATAGTATTTGCTATTTGCCACCTAAAATTCTCAGTCGTGCCGATGCCGATAATGGGCGCCGGGCCTTAGGGTATTTTTCATCCCGAAACTCCCAGGAAAACCGCGGGACGCTGTTAGTATTGATTAATTATACTAAATGAAACGGGTCTGTATCGCGTTAGATAATTTAACGTATTTACTAAAATACGTACCCGACGTTTCCAGCGGATTACACCGCTCGTGGTCACGGGATAACTGGCTGGAGAGGCGAATATTCACTGCGTACACAATATTGTTTTTTCCAATTACCCGCACAAACTACCCGCACTTAATGTTTACCACCAAATTGTTAGTCATTAAGTTGACTTAATGACTAACAATTTGGTAATACGTTAAATTATCTAACGCGATACAGACCCGTTTCATTTAGTACAATGAGTGCAAATCGTGTGAGTTTAAAAAGTGAGTATTGATGAATGGTGAGTGTGGTCGTGTGAGGTGCCGCACCCTCATGAGCACGAGGTCGGCGGCCTCCACGGCCACGTCGGTGCCGCTGGCGATGGCGATGCCCACGTCGGCCTGCGCCAGCGCCGGCGAGTCGTTCACGCCGTCGCCCACCTGCCGCCAACGTGTTCAACGTTACCCATCGCCCAGCCTCCGTGATCTTGTGCTCTGGCCGAGATCCGGGTTCGATTCCCGGTGGGGACAATATCTCACAAAAATCTCTTTGTGAGACTGCCCTCAGTTTGGTTAGGACATTGCAGGCTGAATCACCTGATTGCCCGAAAAGTAAGACGATTCCGTGCTTCGGAGGGCACGTTAAGCCGTCGGTCCCGGTTACTCTCTACGGATAGTAGTCGATACATGAGCCATGTCAGAGGCCTTTGGCGGCTCAATAACTCTGACACCAGGATTGGTCAGGTTGACCATCCACTGGTGAAGAAGAAGTACAGTGAAGAGGATGTCGTAATCACCACGCTTGCTTAATGCGGGTATACGATTCCCACTTATAAAATATGTATATAGATTTTTTCACACACATCGGCTTCAAACTTAAATCACCCCTTTTTTGCATAGGGGGTTGAAACGAAAAGTCCAACAAGTACTCACCATGGCGACCTTTTGTCCTTCATCCTGTAGCTTCTGTATCTTGGCCACCTTGTGCGAGGGCAGCACCTCCGCGTACACCTTGTTGATGCCCACCTGTGGGACAGTGCCAGGTATACATTATACAATATCAATAATATCATATAATGAATATATGTATATCTATACTAATACTAGCTGCGCCCCGCGGTTTCACCCGCGTTGTACCCGTTCCCGCGGGAATTTCGGGATGAAAAATAGATGTTGGCCGATTCTCAGACCTACTCAATATGCTCACAAAATTTCATGAGAATCGGTCGAGCCGTTTCGGAGGAGTACGCGAACGAACACTGTGACACGAGAATTTTATATACAAGGAGTATATGTATGGCCCTATAAGTACTCAGCCGGTTTGTTTCGATAAAGCATGTAAATTGTTTTACGTGTGCAAAGGTAGAATACATCGTATTTAAAATTCCCATACAAAAGTAAAATTATTTTAATCTTAGAAATTTGCGACAACCCTAAATGCCTTTATTTACGAACCTTTATTTACGGACTGCGACGCATTCGCTAGATCTGGACGCACCCTAAACCAGCACATGCCTTTAGGAAAGACGTGCGCTTTGATGTGTGTGCCACTATCGTAAAAAATAACACTAGTTTTCACACATAAAAAAACAACTAGGTAGGTACGATTGTATCACTGGTTTAACAACTGAATATTGACACGATTTTGTTATCATTGATTAAGTTTACACAACACTAGGTACACAACAGACAAGACACTCCACAGTCTCCACACATCACTTCATAAGAAGACAATATTTAAATCCTACAAAAATATTTATCAGCTTAAAAATAGTTGTTTACATATTGGCAGCTTTCAAGAGCTGTCAAGAGCTGAGCAATAATAAGGTTATAAACTTTACCCATAAACAGTCATATCGACGGGGAAGTGCGAACAACTCCTAACTTACAAAAACCAAATTTTACAGGAGGCGAAAAAAACCGTTTTTTATTTTTCCCAGCGGTTTAAGAAAAAATGTGTAAATGGCAATTTTATACTTAAATGGACCCGCATGTAAGGTAATAATCAAAATTTGTTTGGAATAAGTATTTAGCGAGATAATGTAAGATAGGAGGTATCACCATGCTCGTGTGGCTGAAATTTTGAAGATAGGAGTATTTTCCATACTTCAAAAAAGTAACAGAAATCATTTAAAATTATCATTTCTCGTTGAAGTTTTCAATCATATTAGGTAATAATATAACAAAGGAATCTAAAAATTACTAAAAATCGACCAAATATTCAAACTAGGCGATTTTTTTGAAGATAGGAGTTATTGGCTTTCTAATATCAACATCATCGTCACTATATCGGTTAAGATAGGAGGTATTTTCAAAATTAAACACTGTTATAACTCTGAGAAATCAATGTTTATCCATTGCAATTTTTACTGTAGTGTTTGAAACTATAATCCTATAATTACTGTAACATTGATTGATAAAACATCCTTTAAAAAATCAAAGATAAGCTTAAATAAAAACAGTCCCACTTCTAAAACTAAATCAACGAGAACAAAATGAGAAAGCGGCATAAAAAAATAAAAATCTCTTTAATGACTAATTGTTTATAGATAATAGTTTAATAGTAAGCTATGTCAATGAGTACATTTACTTGGGCCAGTTAGCATCTTTCGGCAACAGGCAAGATGCAGAAATTGCTCGTCGCATAGACAACTATTGAGCTATTGGGCCCTAGCGGAACTCCTGAAGGGACGCCTTCCAATGTCGCTTAAGCGAAAATTAATAGACATGTGTATACTTCCTGTGCTCACATACGGTGCACAAACTTGGTCATTGACAGATTCGCAGAAGTCCAGTCTCAAGGTTTGCCAACGGGCGATGGAGCGCAGCATCTTGGGTGTCAAGCTGACGGGCAGAGTCCGAAACACCGAACTGCGCTCCCGCACAAAAGTCGCCGATGTAGGTCGCAAGTCTGCTGGATAAAATGGAACTGGGCTGGACATGTCTGTCGCAGGCCTGATGAGTCTTGAGACTTTATGGGACCCAGACCCAAAGAGGCGATGCCGCGGCAGACCAAAAAGGAGATGGCGAGATGAACTAAACGGATTTTTGGCTGGTTGGCGTCGTGAAGCTCTAAATAGAGAGAAGTGGAAAAGATGGGGGGAGGCCGTTGCCCAACAATGGGACACCCAAGGCTAATATAATAATAATAATAGACAACGCCTGGAAAAGCTACTGGTCCATGAAAACGCTAATGAAGGGAGATTTGCCAATCTCTCTGAAGCGCAAACTCATTGACATGACTGTGCATCTTGCCCATCCTCCCTACGGTGCAATGGAACGCAGAATTGTATCAAGAGACAAGACCGCGTCAGAAACACCATGCTGCGTTCTATGACAGGCGTTGCAGACGTGGGAATTACAGCTGCCAAGCTCAAATGGAATTGAGCTGGTCACGTAAGCAGGATACACCCGGACAGATGGGCAAAGATTGCAACGGAATGGAAATTCCAGGATGCCCCCAGGCCCCCAGGTTGGCCTCCGACTCGATGGCGGAAAGAGCTGGGCGATTTTAATAAGGATTGGAAGGAGTTGGCTATGGAAAGAGATAAACGGAAAGAATTGGGGGAGACCTTTGCCCTGCAGGGGAACAGCGAGGTTACGTAAAAAAAAACTCTATGAGGTAGGTTGTTGAATCCAAGTAAAATATGTGTCGTCCAGCACAATTTACATAGTAATTGACTATTATTTACTCAAAAACAATCAAAAACGCTGCAAATAGATTAAAAACACAGCACTACGTGACGAGACGTTCGCGCACGTAAGCCGGTGTCCCTTTCACACTGCGAGAGACGCACCGTTTTTGTCTCGCTCTAGAGCGGGAACACTGTACTTGCGTATGAAGATAGGAGATATTAGCTCAAAGTTTTATTTTAAATGAAGTTACGAGATGTTTCCATTTGTAAGTTAGAATATATTTCCTGCCAAAATTAATCAGGTTATGTTGGACCTTAACTTAAGAGATGTTTCTTCGATGCCTAGCTACGTCAATTTTGCGAATTTCAACTTAATTCATATATCAGTAGACGCGCAAATTCATTCTCTATCGAACTGCATTCAAAAGTCGTTTTCGTAAAAAATTTAAGTTAGGAGTTGTTCGCACTTCCCCGTCGATATGTCGATTGCCAACCTCATTTCATAGCGTATCTAAAGGGCCCCATACACGGCACGATTCGTCTATACGATCGATCTGATGAAAATCGTGACGATTGATTGCATCAAAAATGTCGCTCATACTCGAAACGACTGGTCGTAACGATCGATCATTTACTTGTTTGAAGCTGAATGTTAAGGACGTGTTCAAATTAATGTTTTGGTTGCGATTTCCGACATCATTTTCGATTAAGTAAATCGTTAACGATCTTGACATACACCATCGATTCGTCGTTTCGATCGGTTTGACGCGACGGATCGTACAGATAAATCTCACCGTGTATGGGCCTCTTAAGAGCTACTGTTGATGACGGCCTCTTTAAATAATACTCTTTGAAATGTCAATATTTTACTTTTCTACCTATGTTTTGTCTATTTTTGATTTCTGGTTTTTTGGTCTAGAGTTCAAAGTGAAAGGTCAAATAAACAGCTGTTGTAGGGTTGCCTCATCCTTGTGATAGTGTATTTCTGAAGGAAACTTTAAAAGTAAATACATGAATGAAAAACTTGGAAATATCAATTAGGGTAGAATAAACGTAGTTCGCCATGACGAGTAGAATGCCCTGCCTCGGTACTTATAGGGGTATTATGTTACACATTGTATAAGAAGATTATAAAGAGGTAAAAATTTGTAAGTTTGTTTGTTTGTATGTTCGAGGTAATCTCAAGAATTAACAATCCGATTTGAATAATTATTTTTGTAATGGATAGCCACATTTAACGGGAAGATTATAGGCTACTTTTCATCCCGAAATTCCCACGGGAACGGGCACAACGCGGGTAAAACTCAGGTATGTAACATACCACATTGGTCCGCATTTTGGGACAGATAAGAAAAAATAGAATGTAGATAGATTGAAACTTGAAAGTCTTTTATATAGATAGATCTTCGCTACCATTTTAATCTCAACTAGCAGCGCCCCGCGGTTTTACCCGCGTTGTGTCCATTCCTGTGGGAATTTCGGGATGAAATATACTCTATGTTACTCGTGGATAATGTAGCTTTCGAATGGAGAAAGAATTTTTAAAAACGGTCCAGTAGTTTTTGAGCCTATTCATTACAAACAAACAAAGTTTTCCTCTTTATAATATTAGTGTAGAAAGATGTTACAGACATACCTGTCTAGCTATAGCTAACGCTGTCTTCCTGTTGTCGCCGGTGATTAGACAGACATTGAGCCCCATCTTCTTGAGACAGTAGACAGCTAGATGCGCTTCCGGCTTCACCGAGTCTTCGATGCCTATAGTGCAGACAAGCTGATCTAAAATTGAAAAAAAAAATATGTGAGAAAATATTGGTTTTTGGTGGAAAAAATATGGGAAATTTAAATTTTATGGAAATAAACGGTTCTTTTTCATACCCCTTTTTTACCCCATCACTTTTTTTCATACCCCACCATTTTTCATACCCCACCACTTTTTTTCATACCCCACCATTTTTCATACCCCACCATTTTTCATACCCCTCCATTTTTTATACCCCTCCATTTTACATACCCCACCATTTTTTATACCCCTCCATTTTCCATACCACACCATTTTTTTCCACCCAATTTTTTTTCACCCCATTTTTTTCCACCCCATTTTTTCCACCCCATACATTTTCCCACCCCATTTTTCCCCCCCCGTACCGTCAATAGCCGCCAGCACGGCGGTCCGGCCCAGCTGCTCGTCGAGGCGCAGCTGCGCGAGCGCGCGCCGCGGCACGCTCACGTTGTTGCGACGCATCCACTCGCGGTTGCCCACTAGCACTATGTGCTCTACTTCCTATAACAATTAACACAAGTAAATAAGTCCTAGTTATTCCTCCTCGCTGTACTGATATCATCAGTGAGATGCCTTTGCCCAGCAGTGGGACAATACAGGCTTATACCTTACTTTACTGTAAGTGAGTTAGTTAAGTGGGCAAACTCTGGTGTCGGAGTTTTTAGACCGCCTAAAGGCCTCCGATATGGTCTAACGATTAAGCAACCGGGACCGACAGTTTACCGTGTCCATAAATCTTTAAATTTGACATTTGTTAAGCTTCTTTTGATAAACTGTCAAAATTTTACCGCACTGCCATCACAATCGCTTACCTCGTTAGTATCAGTGTGTATGAGTCGCGTCAGCGTGTGAGCGGCTTGCGCTGAGCTCAGCGCCGCGTCGCCTTCAGCGCTGACGATCTCCACTTGTACACCGGAGATGGTGAGCGATGAACCGGATCTGTAGGGGTGGAAGTGAGATGTTTTTTAGAATTTAGCGTTTTTTTGTTTGTTTAAGAACTGAGACTTCGTATTTTGAATGCAAGGTTTATACGACTTTTGAGCAATATTTTTTTTGTTATTATTTTTAATACAAGAAAATCATATAATAAAATATTTGAAAATTTACTGTTTCTCTTCCTCTCTCCGATATCTTCAGTGAGATTAAATGCCCAGCAGTGAAAATATTTACTCCACGCTCTCAAAATAATAAGTCACAGTTACATGAAAAAGACCTAAAGAAAGCCGTAAAATTTCAGTGTTTCCTAAAAATCATCACAACAGCCTCCGTGGTCTTGTGGTTTGAGCGCTCAGCTCACGATCTGGAGGTTCCGGGTTCGATTTCCGGTGGGAACAATATCTCACAAAATCCCTTTGTGAGACTGCCCTCAGTTTGGTTAGGGCATTGCAGGCTGAATCACCTGATTGCCCGACGATTTCGTGCTTCGGAGGGTACGTTAAGACGTCGGTCCCGGTTACTTTCTACGGATAGTAGTCGTTACATGACCCATGTCAGAGGCCTTTGGCGGCTCAATAACTCTGACACCAGGATTGGTCAGGTTGACCATCCACTCGGTGAAGAAGAATAACAATTTGTGAGACTCACTTGGCCTGGTTGATGAGGTTGTCGAGGTTGTTGTAGGTGCGGTTGGCGGTGGTGCGCAGGCGCGCGCGCAGGCCGCAGCCCGGCGCCGCCACGAACCCGACGCACTTGAGCGCCGCGTCGGCGCCTACCACTGACGTGCACCACGACACGATGGCTGGGGGTGGAAATAATGTTTTTGACAAAACTTTAAGAAAAATAAATATTGGAAAAAATTTTTTTTGGGTTATATATTTTATGAAGTGAGTACATAAAAAAGGCGGCTAAGGAAAAAAGATTGAAAAAATGTACAATGACGTTTATTAAATTGTACAGATAATTGTGCCCACAAACTCAACGCATTTGAAGGCTGCGTTCGGACCTATTATTGATGTACACTACAATATGTATGGTCAAACAGTTGTTTTTTTTTTTTTTTAGGAAGAAAAAAAAAGGGTACAAAACTGTTCGAAATAAACGAAGAAAATAGACCAATAAATCTTAAGTATCATTACATCATGAAAAGGTAGCTCGAAAAAAAATATAGATTTTTAAAAAATTAAAAAAAAAATTTTTTTTGATTCATAATTTTTTTTGTAACCCAACACAATAAACTGTAGAAAAAAAACAAAAAACGACTGACCGCTGGCCACCGGGTGCTCGGAGTTGAGCTCGGCGGTGAGCAGGCACGCCAGCACGTGCGGCAGCGCGTGCGGCGCGGGCAGCACGCACAGCTTCGCCACCACCATGCGCCCCATCGTGATCGTGCCCGTCTTGTCGAACATCACCGTTTTTACCTAAGGGCGGATAAAAAGCAATGTTTTTATGTGGGTGAAAAAAATATTTTTTTATAAAAATCTGTATTTTCAGATATTACATAATTAACTGGATATTTGAAGAAGACTAAATTCCTAACATACTTTTTAAACACACGATTTGGACTCATTATACTAAATGAAACGGGTCTGTATCGTTAGATAATTAAATTAAGTAAAATAAAAATAAATTCCTTATGTGAAGGAGAAATATATTTCAAATCTGGGGCTCAAATGTACATATTTTAAGCAAAATGAATTTAAACAATTTTTTTGTCATGCCCCAAATTTTATTACCCACTTTTTTTTCGTACCCCAAATTTTTTTAACCCCATTTTTTTCTCATATACTAACCTTGTGCGCGTTCTCGAGCGGCTCGGCGCCCTTGACGAGCAGGCCGAGCGAGGCGCCGACGCCGCTGGCCACCATGACGGCGGTGGGCGTGGCCAGCCCCAGCGCGCACGGGCACGCGATGGCCAGCACCGACAGCGCGAAGTGGAACGCCGTCTGCACGATCAGCTCCCAGCGGTTCACCCCGTCGCCCTGGGCACCCACCAACATATATACTGTGGCCCTTAGCACCACTTTAGCTATCAAATGGTTTGTCCCTTTCCGACATACGCTACTTGTCAAAGAGCGAAAGAGACAAAACACTTTAAAACACTGTTTAAATTAAATATGGTTTAAGAATAAGACGGTATTGACGGTATTAAGGACAACCAGTGAAAGATACATCAACACACATACATACATCCTCACAAACTTTCGCATTTATAATATTAGTAGGATAGGTTTTAAATCTCACCTGTCCGGGTGTATGGAAATGACTGTGTTCAGTTGAATTCGACCACTCGGTCCCATTCACCTGAAAAACAAATCAAATCACTACATAGTATATAACAAAATAGCTTTCCGCTGTCTGTCCCTATGTATACTTCGATCTTTAAAACTACGCAACGGATTTTGACGCAGTTTTTTTAAGTAGATAGAGTGATTCAAGAGAAAGGTTTATGTGTATAAAAATTCCCGAAATTCCCACGGGAACGGGCACAACGCGGGTAAAACCGCAGGGCGCTGCTAGTTAAACAAAAAAATCTAAAAGTCGGTGCAGACGTTCTTGTGTTACAAATGGCGTAGAAACGTCGTTACGTATACTAACTACTCGAACTTATTTGACTTTAACAGCCTCCGTGGTCTTGTGGTATGAGCGCCCGGCTCACGACCCGGAGGTTCCGGGTTCGATTCCCGGTGGGGATATCTCACAAAAATCTCTTTGTGAGACTGTCCTCAGTTTGGTTAGGGCATTGCAGGCTGAATCACCTGATTGCTCGAAAAGTAAGATGATTCCGTGCTTCGGCAGGCACGTTAAGCCGTCGGTCCCGGTTACTTTCTACGGATAGTAGTCGTTACTTGAGCCATGTTAGAGGCCTTTGGCGGCTCAATAACTCTGACACCAGGATTGGTCAGGTTGGCCATCCACTCGATGAAGAAGAAGAAGACTTATTTGACTTACATTATTAATATATTTGATGTACTCGAAATTCACTTTGCCCACTATGATCCAACCAACCAATGTGAGTAGTGACAGGAACACGACCAGCGGCACGAAATATCTGGAGGGAGATAACACATATTAAGTAATATTAGGGTGGATTAAGTACCCTTAGTGAATCGCATAACAAAGGTAATACTGAAGAAAAAAAAATTCTCTTCGTTTTATCTCTACTGATTAGAGAAACTGATTAGAAAAAATATTTTCATTTTTAAATGTCTGTTATAAAATAAAAAATAAAGACTTAAAAAAACGTTTTTTTTTTAAATTAATCAGAATCTTTTTTTTTTATCTTAAATTTTTTTTAAGTTATAAAATAGACCGGTTTTTTTTTAAGGTTAAAACCAACTTTTTGTAATAAGAAAAAGCCAATGTGCCTTTATTCATAGAAAAAAAAAATTCAATAAAAAAAAATTTTTTTCAACAAAAAACTTTTTTTTTCAACACAAATGTTTGTTTTCCGTTCTGTTGCGTGCACTGACCCGGCGATGGTGTCGGCGAGGCGCTGCACGGGCGCCTTGCTGCTCTGCGCGTCCTCCACGAGGCGCACGATCTGCGCCAGCGTGCTCGCCTCGCCCGTGTGCGTCGCCAGCACCAGCAGCATGCCGTGCTGGTTCACGCTGCCGCCGATCACCAGCGAGCCTGCCGCCGGACAAAATATACTCCTAATAGTTCACATACTGTTAGTTCTATCACCCGCGAGCCTGGGGGCTTTATTTTATTTTAAGGTATAAAAAACATGCCTAAAAAAATAGGTTATTGGCGTGCGATGCAGATGCTAAGGATATGTTACCTTTCTTCTTGGGCACGGGCATGGACTCGCCGGTGATGAGCGACTCGTCGCAGGTGCTCTGGCCCGCGCGCACGCGCCCGTCCACCGGCACCTTGGCGCCCGGCACCACCTGCGCCCGCCGGTACACACAGACACCACTACAGGCTGTGACGTCACAAGCTTGTAGCGCCGTAGACGTCGCATACAAAAAATCGTTTTGCAAGAAAGAGACAGAATCAGACAGGAGAGAATCTTTCAGAGCTTATAATTTGTTTATCTTATAATTGATTTTGATTCTGATTTCAAATTGTAGACTTTTAATATTAGTGAAATACCCTCAAATTAATGTAAAAATATATCCAAATAGCCCCGCGGTATTACCCGATTCTTATGTATAACCTATATTACTGTAAAGATTCATCCCAATCCGTTCAGTAGTTTTTTCGTGAAAGAGCAACAAATATACATCCATGCATACATCCATTCTTACAAACATTCGTATTCATAATATTAAGCAGGACAACAATGTAAACATGGTGAATCGAGGCTGACCTTGAGCAGGTCCCCTCGCTCCACCAGGTCGACGGGGATGCTCTTCTCGCTGGTGACGCGGTCGTCCGAGTCCAGGGTCACCAGCACCGCCTCCGTCGGCTTCAGCGACAGCAGCTTCGACAGGGCTTCCGACGTCTTACCCTGGGGTGGGAACACGAGAAATTTATTATCTACCAGTACATAGATCTTTTTTTTACAAAAAAAATATTAGTACAAAAATTACAGATTAGGCGATTATCGCACTGCCACGCAACACGCTGCATGTTGCGTGTCGACGCATCTGCGCGCGTACTTGCGGGAATGCAGATCTGCATCACCGTGCGGGTTTTTTACTCACTCACGCGTGTAGTCGCATTTTAATTACAAAAAAAAAAGTCTAAAAACAAATCTCATTTTAATCAGTATTCGAATATCAAGGTATCATTCTTCTTCTTCTTCATCGAGTGGATGGTCAACCTGACCTGGAAGGTCTCATTGATCAATCAAAGACATTGAACCGTTACCTTGGCGATGTGCTCGAGCCACCGTCCCAGAGACACGAACACGAGCAGCATGGGCGGCGTGTCGAAGAACGTCATCGGACTCTGAGCCTGCTGGCGGATCATCGCCACGGCCACCACGCACAGCGAGTACGAGTAGCTGAAGGGACATGGAAGAAATAGTTTTTTAATTTATTTTTTAAGAGTACGTTAATGTGACCATTACAAAAAGTGTTTTTTTTACTTCTCGTTTTTTAGAGTACGTTACATATGGCTGATGAAAAAAAATTTTTTTTTTACTTATTTTAAGGCAGCTGATGAAAAATATAGGTATTTAAAAAAGCTTTTTTAAAATAGCGAATACATCCTCGTACAGACTATTAATTATACTTATTAATTAACTCTACAAAAAAAAGTCGAAGCGTAGATGATGGAAAAATAGAACTAAACAAAAATTATTTTTAAAATGTTTTTAAAGTGTTTTAAAGGGACGTGTCAGTAAAAAAAATGGCGAAATACTTCGATTTAAAAAAAATATACAAAACATGCTATGAGTAAGTACGGAACCAAAAGGAAGAAACCCAAAAAATACAAGAAAAAATAACAAATATATTGTCAGCTAATAAAAATAAGAAAGTTTTTTTCATATTTTTTTATTATTTTTATCTACCTGTCTCACCTTATAGTAGTAGTCATAGAGATCAAAACATCCATATTAGTGGTTCCGTGTTTCAACGCTTTGTAAGCTTGCTTGTAGAAATGCCACCCGCCAATGAACTATAAAAAAAAACAGTCAAACTACGTTTACGGACACACTTCGGTTATATTTAACACTAGCAGCGCCCCGCGGTTTCACCCACGTTGTACCGGTTCCGCAGAAATTTCGCGATAAAAAAATAGCCTATGTCCTATCACAGGCTCTGTACTAACTGTGTACCAATTTCATTAAAATCGGTTCAGTAGTTTTGCCGTGAAAGCGTAACAGACAGACGGAGTTACTTTCGCATTTATAATATTAGTTAGGATTAGGCTACCCTCTGTAAGGGTGTGTTTCAATTGAAGCGCCGCAAACCCGCATTAGGGACGCGTGGTAATTACGACTTCTGTACTGATATCTTCATTGAGATGAGAGGCCTTTGACCAGCAGTGGGACATTACAGGCGTATACCACTGACTCACTTGACATGAAGTCCGCCTACTCCTGCTCATTCACTCATTCACTCCCTCACTCGCTCACCCCTCACCTGCACCGGCGTGGCCAGCAGGAACATGACGACGTTCTCTATGCTGAGGCCGGGCAGCACGTTGGCCGAGCGGTGCGACATGAAGTACGCCATGGCCGCCATGCACGGCGCGCCGAAGATCAGCGAGATCAGGAACGCGTTGCGCCAGCGACGGATCTCCTCTCTGGGAGAGACAGGGGGGTTTGAAAGAGGGTGCATTTTCATTGTAGCGTTCATGGCAAAGTTTGCCGGAGAAATGTTGGTGATGTTTTTGTTGTGTAAAAAAATGTTTTAAAAGCTATTTAAACTTTATTGATGAGTAAAATGGGTTTTTTGTTCCACTTAAAAAAACCTTTTCGTAGCGGGTCAAAATGTGTTTAATAGTGGTTTTGGCATAAAATAAATCGTTATTTATGTTGAAATAAATTTAGAAAAATTTAGTTTCATTAATTATGGCACCTCGAAATAAATAAATACACTGCATTAAATAAAAGCGGTACCATTTCATTCAATCATAGCTAAAAATATATCTCATAATAAGCTAATAAAATAATTCTAATCTTGTTTTAAAATGAAAATCATACCGCCTTCTTAATTAACTAAAACACTGTTATAATGTGTTTTGTCTCTTTTGCTCTTCAGAAAATTGCGTATGTCAGAAAGTGACAAACCATTTGATAGCTGAAATGTTCTTGATACGCGTTTATAAGGCCCATAGTGTTAAACAGGACTTACTTGTGTTCCAAATAATTGGTGGTCCCCCGATGTGACGTCACGATGGACGCTTCGAAGCCCATGTTGTTGATAGCGTCACAGATGGCGCGAGGACCTATCTGTTCTGTGTTGTATTTTATTTTACCTCTGGAAAAGAGGGTGGAAAAATATAAGGGGTGGAATTTTTTATGTTTAATACTCAAGTTTTTTTAGCCATTTGGAATTATTTTCTATTTAAATTTATTCTACTAGTGCATTTTTAGAGCAATAAAAAAATATAAACAGGGTGCCATTTTTCGTCATTTCTAATTTTGATTTGATTACTATTAAAAAATATATATTATTATACAGGGTGAAATTTTCAGTGCATATAAAAACATTTTGATAGAAATAAAAATCTAAATTATGCAAGGAACATTTGGAATAGTTCACAAAATTTTGGAACAGTAAAAAAATCATGTTATAAAAAATACAATGTGACTTTTACATGTAATTAAAAAAAACGTAAAACGTAAAAGAGGTATTTTCGTAATTTTGTTTCAACGAAATTGAAATTCCCACGGGAATGGGCACAACGGGGCGCGGCTAGTAATATATAAAATTATACGGGATTAAATAAAAAAACTTGAGAGGTGTCACGGGACACCCGGGTGGGACGAATTTTATTTATTATCAACAAAAATAATCGTCGCGACACCACACTGTTCAATGCGCAATAGAAAGACGAAACGAAAATATCTAGGTTGCTTTCTATAAGAGAGAGAGAGAGAAACATGCGCGGCGCGCATGTTTCTCTGTCTGTCTCTCTCTGGCGTGCACATGCTTCTCTGTCTGTCTCTCTCTGGCGTGCACATGCTTCTCTGTCTGTCTCTCTCGCGCATGTTACTCTGTCTGTGTCTCTCTGGCGTGCGCAAGTTTCTCTGTCTGTCCCTCTCTGGCCTAAGAAATGTCGTTACAATTTTTTCCGTCTAGCCCCCTTTCGCAACGCGCGATAAGGAACTTCGTTCCAAAAACTATAAGAAACGCGAAATTAAAACACCAACTGACAACTGAATATATGATTGTAGATTGTTAAAAACTTTTATAAGTACTTATAAAAAACTTTTATTATAAAAAAAAACTTTTTCAAATCTCTTTCGTACTCACTTGCTAGTCGTCAGTGCCACAGAACACGTCACAACGCCGGTTAACTTCAACACACTTTTCTCAATTTTGTTGACACACGACGCACACGTCATGCCTTTTATCTGAAACGTAAAATATCAAATAGGAAAAATTACGACACATTATTAAAAAAAATATTATTAATATTAATATTTAAAATTATTAATATTAATATTTAAAAAAAAGAGAGAAAATATAAGAGATATTATTTTTCTATTTTTAAATAATATTTGAATACTATTTTTGTACTACTAAATTGATTTTAAAATATTGTTATTCTTTTTCCCTTCAAAGTAGATTCGAATAAGATTCTTTACTACAGCTAAATTCATTAAAAAAAAATTATTATAAAAAAAACAACTACACTAAAAAAACAACTCCACCAATTAAAAAAATCTCAAATTCCCCACCCTGTATACTCGTCAATTCCCATACGCACCATAACCTGCAAGTCCCGTTGTCCCGCCTCGTCGCTCTCCGATATGACTTGCGTGGGGAACCCGAGCTCCGTAATGGAGTGCGCGACATCCGCCGCTGAGATCACGCGGGGCGAGTACTTCACCTCCGCTTTGGCGGCCAGCAGGGCTATGAGGATCGAGTGCACGCCTGGGGGATAGAGGTACAGTTAGTGTGTTGACGTGTGTGGGGTGGGGTCAGATGGGAATTTGTTGGGGCAGATGGAAATTAGTGGGGCAGATGGGAATTAGAGGGACAGATGGGAATTTGTGGGGCTGATGGGAATTAGTGGTTAGAAAAGACGTAATGGGGCAGATGGTTAGAGTACGGGAATTTCGGGATAAAATTAGGATAAAATTAAGAATAAAAAAGGGATTTGGATGAAACTTTACAGCAATATTAACATTAAAATAACACATGGGATACATTTTATCCCGAAATTCACGGGAACGGGTACAACGCGGGTAAAACCGCGGGGCGCTGCCAGTGGTCTTACTAATATAATATTATAAAGACGTAATTTTTTTAAGTTTATTTGTTTGTTTGTATGTACGAGTTAATCTCGGAAATTACCGGTCTGATTTGAATAATTCTTTTTGTAATGAATAGCCACATTCAACGGGAAGGTTAAGGCTATTTTTCATCCTGAAATTCCTACGGGAACGGGTACAACGCGGGTAACACCGCGGGGCTAGTGATGTATAATATTGTTATAGTACTCACCATACAACTTGGAGCAGTGTTTCTCGATGGCCGCCACACAAGAGACACACGTCATGCCGCGCACCTCGAGCGTACACCGAGATATATCTTCTTGTATCTGTAATATATATATTAATCACTACATATTATAAAACAAAGTCCCCGGCCGCGTCTGTCTGTCTGTCCGCGATAAACTCAAATACTACAGCACGGATTTTGACGCGGTTTCTTTGAATAGATAGAGTGATTCAAGAGGAAGGTTTATATGTATAAATATTACCGAAATTCCCACGGGAACGGGCACTCAGACTCTACTAATCCGATTAGAGTAATTCTTTTTGTAATGGATAGCCACATTCAACGGGAAGGTTATAAGCAATTTTTCATCCCAAAATTCCCACGGGAACGGGTCTCAATTCAACTGTATGTCTATTTTTATGTATGTTCGTTATCTGATATCTTCGGACCGATTTCAAAATTTCTTAGTTGGTTTAAAATCGTTCACATACAATATAATGTTTTTTTTTTTAACTTAATATTCCTACATTGAGACGCCTTTGCCCAGCAGTGGGACATGACAGGCCGACACTTCACTCACAGTCAACTGTATTCTACTCATTCAGGCCTCTCAAAGGCCTTTGCCCAGGAGTGGCCCATGACAGGCCGACACTTCACTCACATTCAGCTGTGTGTTGCTCTTGTCGGGTGGCGAGCCGTTCGTCCTGTCACCGGAGCCCTCCCGGTCACTCTTCCGGGCTTGCAACGACGCGTCTAGAACAAAAACAAACAGGAAAATAATATTACATTAAAAAAAACTTGAGAGGTGTCAAGGGACGCCCGGATGGAACGAAGTTCAATGCGAGATAGAAAAACGAAACGAAAATATCTGGCGCGCATGTTTCTCTCTCTGTCTCTCTCTAACGCAAAAAGTGTCGTTACAACTTTTCGTCTTCTTAATTTATTCCGTCTAGTCCCCTTTCGCAACGCGCGATAAGGAACTTCGTTCCAATTTCGAAAAGGAAGTTTGTTTGTATTGCTGAATATATGTTTGTTACTATTTCACGAAAAAACTACTGAACGGATTCGGTTGAAACTTTACAGTAATATAGGTTATACATCAGAATAACACATGGGGTACATTTTATCCCGATATTCATCTCAGTCTTCAGTGAGCACGGTTCCTATAGAGCCGAAACGTCAGATACAAATCATCATTACATAGTATAAAACAAAGTCGCGTCTGTTTGTCTGTCTGTATGCTTAAATCTTTAAAATTACGCAACGGATTTTGATGCGGTTTTTTGTAATAGGTAGAGTGATTCAAGAGGAAGGTTTGTATGTAAAAAAAATCCCGAAATTCCTACGGGAACGGGCACAACGCGGGTAAAACCGCGGGGCGCTGCTAGTGTAAAATAAAAGCGAAGTGTATCCGTAATAGTAGTTTATGCAACGTCATATAAAGAAGGGTATTAAAACACGAGTGTGAGTTTATGAAACGAGCGCAGCGAGTTTCATAATAGTAACGAGTGTTTTAATACCCGTGTTATATGCAGTTGCATACACTACTTTATCTTCACTATTTAATGCAATTAATCAAACAAAATTTTAAAAACAAAACACATTGCGAAACATTAAATTCACGCGTAGGTACGTGTATTGTCACAGTGAACTTGCCGCCATTAAAATCTAACCAATGAGAGCGCAGCTGCGCGTAGGGCCAATCAGGAGCGAGCGAGATCTTACCAAAGAGTTTTGTGTATGTAGTTTCGACGAAGTTTTCACGTATAACCCAACTGTTTTCAAAAGCCAGCCTAATATCAAAATTTTATGCAACTAGTATGAGGATTTTGACATAAGGCTCGCCAGGTTAATTGGTCGCGTTATAATGATGTTATAATGTTATATTATAATGATATTATAACATCATGTGCAATTGCTTAAATTGAGTGTTTTAGTTGTCTGTGCTATAACAGTAGTAATTATAAGTCAAGTATTGGAATCATAAGTAGAATGTTACAACATTAGTGTAGATAAACGTAGTTTCAATTCAAAATGAGTAGCGTTCGCTTGAACTTAAGCTTGAAGCTTCTTCACCGAGTGGATGGTCACCCTGACCAATCCTGGTGTCAGAGTTATTGAGCCGCCAAAGGCCTCTGACACGGCTCATGTAACGACTACTATCCGTAGAAAGTAACCGGGACCAACGGCTTAACGTGCTTCCGAAGCATGGAATCATCTTACTTTTCGGGTAATCAGGTAAATCAGCCTGCAATGCCCTAACCAAACTGAGGGCAGTCTCAGAAAGAGATTTTTGTGAGATATTGTCCCCAGCGGGAATCGAAGCCGGAACCTCCGGATCGTGAGCCGAGCGCTCAAACCACAAGACCACGGAGGCTGTTAAGACTATTATTAAAAAATATTTAAAAGCATAAACTCACCGCTCCCTTCGTTAATATCTACGTCAAAGCCAAGCCCGTAGACAACGTCTGCGACTTGCTGCGGCGACAGGTCGCGCGTGTGTCGCACGAGCGCCGCGTTGTCGGCCAGCGATACACTGCACGACAACACGCCCGGCGTGTCCTTTAGGGCCTCTGGGGGTATTATAGTCACATTTAAGAAGAGTTTAGGCAGCTTGTGTAAGATCTATAGAGATATAGAGAGAAATGCCAACCTACGCGCTGAGTACGAAACCTAAGTGTCCCTATTAGACATTTACACCCACAAAGTAATCAAAATAAAAACAATACTTCGCGTACTCAACGTTAAGATTCACCTTTATATTTGAATTTACAACAAGGGTACGGCCAAGTCATACAACATTAACTATAAATAAAAAATAAATCGCAGTAAGGAACCTTAGACTTGGCACCACTTTGTCTAGATTTCATTACTTTTTAGAGATAAACAAGCGGCTCCATCGAGACTTGGCTAGTTTTTTACAGAATGTTTTTGATGGGTTAAGTTTACGTTAGTTCGCATCGCGCCACCTACTGAGAAGAACTAACAAGAAACTCAGTGAGGTTGTCATTTTTTTAATGATTGTATTAACAATTTTAAGCCTGAAATAATAGAGCAATTCATTTCCAAACGTCTGAGTCTAGAACATACTCCGAATAGAGTAATATGCCTTTTGGCAGAGTCTATGACTAAACTTCTTGAATTTAATAAATGAAAGACTTACCACGTCGTTTGGTAATTTGTTATAAAATCGTATACATTGACCTACGAAGGAGTGAGACACTTTATGGAGCCTAATAGTGGGCACAGCGAGCTTATTTTCATTCCTAAGATTCATTTGGTGGAGATCACTGTTTTTCTTTTTACTAAGATTTTTGTGCACATGCATAAGGTTGTCGTATATGTATTGTGAGTGTAACATGCTTCATCAATTTCCACCCTAATCTTGCTACCCTAGCTCCACCTTCCAATAGCCCCCCTCACCTTGTATAGTACTGACACACGACTGACACGTCATGCCGGTAACGGCGAGCGCCGTCTCCGCCTCCGAATCCATCTCGATGAGGGTGTCGGTGGGGATGCTGGGCAGCAAACTGCTGGTTTCCTCATCAGCGTCAGGGGGCACCTCGAAGCCCATATCTTGGATGTGGCGCGCTATCAGCTCGGCCGAGCATTGGCGGGGGTCGAAGCGGAAGTAGCCGGCGCGTTCTGATAGCTCCACCTGACGGAGGATGATGAGGCTTTGAAAAGTTGACGATATTTAAGTGTACTTATGTTTTTTGATTGACATAAAATGTGGACCAATGTCATCAACTTTCCAGCCGAAGACGATTGCTCCTGAAGCCATTGGTCCAGGACCATGCCAGAGGCCTTTAGGCGGTCTAACCCCAAAACTTGTAAAAAAACTTGAGAGGTGTCAAGGGACACCCGGATGAAACGAAGTTTATTCATTTTCAACAAAAATAATCGTCGCGACACCACACTGTTCAATGCGAAATAGAAAGACGAAACGAAAATATCTGGCTTGCTTTGTATAAGAGAGAGAGAGAGAGACAGACAGAGAAACATGCGCACGCCTGCGGTGTGCGCATGTTTCCCTGTCTGTCTCTCTCTGGCGTGCGCATGTTTCTCTGTCTGTCTCTCTCAAACGCAAAAAGTGTCGTTACAATTTTATTCCGTCTAGCCGAGTTCCAAAAAGACAGGTATCGCTACTCAATTCTTCTACCGTAAAAAGTTGCATATAATACCAAGTCGGTTCACTTTTCAGTACCTAGTTAAGGGCACTATCCCAGATGCCTTTACGGTCTACCCCTCCCCCCGCTCACCTTAACGTCCCTCACCCCCGCCAGCCCCCCGCAGCCCTCCTGTATGCTCTGGACACACGACTGACATGTCATGCCATTGATCGGCACACGCGCCGACACCAGCTCCTCCCGGCTTGGTTCGCTGTGGACAAGGGAAAATGAATTAAAAATAGTAAAAAATGTTGAGCAATAAGGGTGTCAACTGACCAATCACAAGGCACTACGATTGAGCTCCACATAGCTCCGCTCCGCTTAAACGGAAACTCATCTTAAAAGTGGGATCAAGACGATTGGAGGAGGATTAGGGGAGAACTTTTTTCCAGCAGTGGGACACGTTCAAATAGGGGGGGAAGGGGGAACAAGGGTGTATTATAGCACTCGTGGCGTAGTTTGACTAAGCAATGTTAGTTCATTGCGATTGTTAAGCAACGTGCAGCTCGACCCCTACTTGGATGGGAGGCCGATTGTGGCATTTCTATCTGAGCGCTACCGTGCTTCGGAGCGCACGTTAAGCAGTCGGTCCCGGTTGTTTCAATCGTCAGAGCATGTCTTCCTTTAGCCGGTCTAACAACTCCGACACCAGGGTTGACCACTGACCTACTCGAAGTGAATGCATGAGTTATTGAACAACAACAAACTGTGTTAACCGAGTGGAAAAAAGACAAATTCCGTATCGAAAATCTTTATTAAAATTGGCTTACCCATGTTACATTTATAGCAGTTATGATGGCACTAATAAATAGAGAGACAATTCCTTTTACTAACGACAAATTAGTAAATGGGATCAGAACGGAATTTAACAGGTAAGCCGTGGATAAGAACGGAATAACTTTCCTCTGCAGAAGGAATCGTCAAAGACACACGTGTTTTCCCGTCGAGAGTTTAAAATGTACTCATCGCTTCTGTAACATTAACTCCATAAGATGTCTTACGAGTATAATATAACATATGACATTCATAATACTATCCTACTAATATTATAAGTGCAAAAGTTTGTGAGCATGTATGTATGTATGACTGACAAGCCCGTTGGCACAGTGGCAGTGAGAGCGCTTACTGTGTCGGGGGTTGCGGGTTCGATTCAACGGAGTAACAATATGTGAGACATAGTTGTTGGCGACGACGTCTGGGTGTCAATTATATATTCTTATAAAGTATTCGTGTATGTATATGTAGTAGTATCAGTGAGTTAGATTCCATAACACAAGCTTAGAGCTTACTTTGGGTCTAATTAACCGTGTGTGAATTTGTCCAAGTATTTATTTATTTATTTATTTATGTATGTTTGTTACTCTTTCACTAAATAACTACCGGACGGTTTTGGATGAAACTTCACAGTTATATAGGTTTATACATCAGAATAACACATGCGATACATTTTATCCCGATATTCCCGCCGGAACAGGTACAACGCGGGTAAAACCGCGAGGCGCTACTAGTAAACTTATAGGACAAAACAGATGCCTTAGTCATTGAGTCGAAAGAATAATAGTTATTTTATTACTGTTAACTAGTTAAATACTGCGATCTTTATCGTTTTAAACGACTAAATACATGACCTCTTTTGTACTTCGCTGCAGTCGGTATAGTTAGTCCGAGTAGGTCAGTGGTCAACCCTGGTGTCGGAGTTTTAAGAACACCTCAAGGTGACGACATGGTCAGACGATTGAAACCGTGACTGACAATTTAACTTCCGAAGCACGGTAGCGCTCAGATAGAAATGCCACTATCGGCCACTCATCTAAGTAGGGGCCGAGCTAAAATATACCCGGACAAATTCACACACGGTGAATTAGACCCAAAGTCACATGAGCCATGTCAGAGGCCTTTGGCGGCTCAATAACTCTGACACCAGGATTGGTCAGGTTGACCATCCACACGATAAGAAAGAAAGAAAGACCCAAAGTAAGCCCTAAGCTTGTGTTATGTAATCTAACTCACTGATACTACTACATATACATACACAAATACTTCATAACAATATATAATTGACTCCCAGACGTCGTCAACAACTATGTCTTCACATATTGTTACTCCGTTGACCGAGCCCGCAACCCCCGACACAGTAAGCGCTCTCACTGCCACGGTCACAACGGACTTGTCAAACGCACGCACAACAGCTGCACGTAGCTTAACATCGCTAGGTCATACTACGCCTCGTGGTGTATTTTCACGAACGAGTGACTTGCCCAAAAAAAAAATATACTTCTCGACTAAGCTCGAGCCTCAAAATGACAAAAAATTAATAAAAATAATATTTTTGTAAGAAACTTTCTTATTACAGACAAACAGAACAATATTTATCTGTATATATCATGAATATTAATTCACACGCATGATAAACACATATTCTTTCATTTTATGCGCAAAGGCCGAGCGCGTGCAAACCTATCTATGCTAATTACTAGTCTCAATACAATTGTATCTCACATAAAATTAATAAGGGCGTCTCTCCAACAGAGTTATGCCACGCTAAGTTTGATATCTACATCTATAAAAGAAGTGTTAGTACAGCGAGGAGTACACGTAATCACAAGCGAGCACTAATGTAAAGTATCGTCCTATAAGACACTGCAGATCAAAGTCCTCTCACTGAAGATGTTAGTACAGCGAGGAGTACACGTAATCACAAGCGAGCACTAATGTAAAGTATCGTCCTATAACACACTGCAGATCAAAGTCCTCTCACTGAAGATGTTAGTACAGCGAGGAGTACACGTAATCACAAGCGAGAGCTAATGAAAGATTATGACCAATAAGTAAATAGTTGTACTTAATTCAATTTAAAATAAGTATCTTAGTATGTTTCAGTTCAGTTATCAAAACAATATCTACTTAAATGTATGACTTTTACATTTAAAGTATAATTATTAATAAATCACACTATTGAATGTTTTATAAATACGGCACACTATGACTAAATTCTTTTAAGAGTGACGTGACCTGGACGCCAAGAGGCACTGACAATTGGTGACCCAACATCAAGAAGAGTGTGAGAAGAGTGTGCGAATGGGGGGAGGCCTTTGCCCAACACTGGGACAATACAGGCTAACAGTAACAGCCGCCGTGGTCTAGTGGTTTGAGCGCTCGGCTCACGAACCGGAGGTGCCGGGTGCGATTCCCGATGGGGACAATATCTCACAAAAATCTCTTTGTAGGACTGTCCTCAGTTTGGTTAGGGCATTGCAGGCTGAATCACCTGATTGTCCGAAAAGTAAGACGATTCCGTGCTTCGGAGGGCACGTTAAGCCGTCGGTCCCGGCTACTTTCTACTACTTGTGTAGTCGTTACATGAGCCATGTCAGAGGCCTTTGGCGGCTCAATAACTCTGACTCCAGAATTGTTCAGGGTGACCATCCACTCGGTGAAGAAGAAGAAGAACAATAACAGTAAGCGTGACTGAAATTACAAATTCTAAACCTACTAGGCAAAGGCCTCTCATCTCACTGAAGATATCAGTACAGTGAGGAGGATGTCGTAATCACCACGCTTGACTAACGGGTTGGTGATCTCAAACACGAGTCATGTTTGAAGTAGGAAATATGTTTCGCTCGACCCGGGAATCGAACCCGGAGGGACCTCCGCGGACCTCCGCTAGCAGTACTCCGCGGTTTTACCCGCGTTGTACCCGTAACTGTGGGAATTTCGGGATGAATAATTATGCGGGGAGAGACGCTGTCGCTCTCGTTTCATCCACCTCCTGATGAAGGTCACCGGACGTGACCGAAACGGGTTGGGGGACACTCAACAGTAGCCTCCGTCGTATTTTAGTTCCGTTTGAACAATTAATCTTTACTAATTTGTAAGTTTGTTTTTTTGTTTATATGTTCGCGCTTATCTCAGGAATTAAAAGTCCGATTTGAATAATTATTTTTGTACTAGATAGCCAGATTCAACGGGAAGGTTATAGGCTATTTTTCATCCCGAAATTCCCAGGGGAACGGGCACAACGCGGGTAATACCGCGGGTTGATGCTAGTAATGAATAATCATGGTGCTATAAGACCACCACTGCCGGTAAATTTCAAACCAAAAGAATACAGTTTCCTTCTAGTTTTTAACAACAAAGTATGTTAACGTCTTTTAAAATCTAGGTGACTTTAATCCAAATTATTTTCTAGACTTTATAAGGTTAATTCCTAGTTCAGGCGAAATAAAACTTTATTTTAAGTAATCTCTACATAGTATAAAAAAACTGTCTGTCCCTATGTATCAAAATCCGTTGCGTAGTTTTAAAGATCTAAGCAAGATCTTTAAAACTACGCAACGGATTTTGACGCGGTTTTTTTAATAAATAGAGTGATTCAAGAGGAAAGTTTATAAGTATAAAAATTCTCGAAATTCCTACGGGAACGGGCACGACGCGGGTAAAACTGCGGGCCGCTGCTAGTATATGTATAAAAGGCAAACCTGACTGACTGACTGACTCATATATCAACGCACAGCTGACACTACTGTACCTAGAAACTTGACATTTGGTACAGGCGTTCCTTTATGATGTGAGTGAGCACTGAGAAACGATTTTGAAAAATTCAACCCCTAAAAGGGGGTGGCCCTTTATCCGAAGCGAGCGAGGGCGGGCCGCTAGTATGTAATAGAAATAATTTTAAAATAATAATGATTAAATATTATTTTATTAACAAAATCACTTTTTTTAAATAGGTAAAAAAATCTTAAACTTTTTTGAAATTGATAAATCCGAAAAATTTTGAGTAAAATTTTGTCAAATACCTAAGGCTGCGTATTCGTACACACAGAAGCGATGCGAGGTGAGTCAGCTAATGTTTGTTTTTTATTTTGCTGTGAGACCAGTGAATTTAACGAATTGATTAAAATTAAAATATTAAAAAATTTATATAAATAGTCGAATTAACAAAATAAAACGTCATAAAAATTTACATTGAATGCATAATAAAATATATTTTATACATTTAGGTTTTTGGAAAATTATTCCTTTTAAAAATACCAAAAAAAGGAATAAGTTTCCAAAAACCTACTCCATACTCAGTATATTAACCTAAAAAGTAAAGTAAAAAGTAAGTAAAGTAAAACAAACAGTTGAATACTTACTAAAAACGAATTCAAATCGTAAAACGGAACACACGACACGACCGACCAATAGCGACCGAGCGCGGGAATTAAATTAAAATGGCCGTCAATTCAAACGCACAAAGGCCAGTTTATAAAACTATAGGACTGCGAGAAGGTATAATATTATTACTAGATATTATATATTTATTTAATTAACTATCGGCGGACATGTTGAAATATTCAATATTATGTTTCAAGTAGGTAAGGTAATGTCAAGTACATACTAGATCATCATACGTCCGAGCAGGTCAGTGGTTAACCTGTCGGAGTTTTTAGACCGCGTTAAGGCCTCCGACATGGTCTAAAGATTGAATCAGGGCCGACAATTTAAAGAGCTCTCCGAAGCAAGGTAGCGCTCAGATAGAAATGCCACTATCGGCCACCCATCCAAGTAGGGGTCGAGCTGCACGTTGCTTAACAATCGCAATGAACTAACATCGCTTAGTCAAACTACGCCACGAGCGCTACCTATTAATAACTATATACAATAAAGTCCCAATGTCTTTTTGTGAAAACATTATTAAGCTATTGCATAGCTTCTATCGCGGGCCTTGAGCGCGGGGACCGAATCAAGAAATTCCGTAATGAAAAAACCTCACGTGAAAAAACCTCACGCTCCCCACTAACGCCATCTAGTGATACAAAAAATAACTATGCAATAGCTTTACCGCGGCAGTCCCCGAGTGCCACACGTCTTTTTGAAAATGTATTCAGAATGTAATCCTACTAATGTTATAAATGCGAAAGTTTGTAAGTATGGATGTATGACCATGTATGTATGTTTGTTACTCTTTCACGCAAAAACTACAGAACGGATTTGGATGAAACTTTACAGTAATATAGGTTATACATCAGATTACATATGGGATACATTTTATATCCAAATTCCCGCGGGAACGGGTACAACGCGGGTAAAACCGTTGGGCGTGGCTATTCTATTATAACATTTTATAACCTTCCTGTTAAATGTGGCTATTAGTCATTACAAATTTAACAGCCTCCGTGGTCTTGCGGTTTGAGCGCTCGGCTCGATCCGGAGGTTCCGGGTTCGATTCCCGGTGGGGACAAAATCTCACAAAAACCTCTTTCTGAGACTGTCCTCAGTTTGGTTAGGGCATTGCAGGCTGAATCACCTGATTGCCCGAAAAGTAAGATGATTCCGTGCTTCGGAGGGCACGTTAAGCCGTCGGTCCCGGTTACTTTCTACGGATAGTAGTCGTTACATGAGCCATGTCAGAGGCCTTTGGCGGCTCAATAACTCTGGACACTAGGATTGGTCAGGTTGACCATCCACTCGATGAAGAAGAAGATTACAAAATTCCTATGAGAACGGGCACAACTCGGGTAAAACCGCGGGGCGTTACCGGTTCATTTATATTGGTGGACCAATCATAGCATTGTGCGGAAAAGCAGTCTAAATCTAGTGCTAAAAGTAGCCATTGTTTACAGAGTATAGTTTTGAAACCTAGAATCTAGATGATTGTGCAGTGTTTACCTTAGTAGGTTTTTAACCTCGAAATAACTACATACTGGTTTCTTAAGTTCAAACGAACAATACTCATTTTGAATTAAAACTACGTTTATCTACACTAATGTTGTAACATTCTACTTATGTTTCCAATACTTGACTTATAATTATTACTGTTATAGCGCAGACAACAAAACACTCAATTTAAGCAATTTCACATGATGGTATAATATCCACATCGATATCGTAAAATCTCATTATAACATCGCGCGCTCGCTCCTGATTGGCCCTGCGCGAGCTGCGCTCTCATTGGTTAGATTTTAATGGCGGCAAGTTCCCTGTGACAATACACGTACGCGTGAAAAACTATTGTCAGCTTTTACTCTTGTTGTTTGATTAATTGCATTAGTGAAGATAAAGTATAACTACTAGTTTCTTAAGTTCAAGCGAGCACTACTCATTTTGAATTGAAACTACGTTTATCTACACTAATGTTGTAACATTCTACTAATGTTTCCAATACTTGACTTATAATTACTACTGTTATAGCGCAGACAACTAAAACACTCAATTTAAGCAATTGCACATGATGTTATAATATCCACATCGATATCGTAAAATCTCATTATAACATCGCGCCCTGCGCGGCGCGCGCCCTGCGGCCCTGCGCGAGCTGCGCTCTCATTGGTTAGATTTTAATGGCGGCAAGTTCACTGTGACAATACACGTACGCGTGAATTTAATGTTTCGCAATGTGTTTTGTTTTTAAAATTTTGTTTGATTAATTGCATTAGTGAAGATAAAGTAGTGTATGCAACTGCATATAACACGGGTATTAAAACACTCGTTACCTACTATTATGAAACTCGCTGCGCTCGTTTCATAAACTCACACTCGTGTTTTAATATCCTTCTTTATATGACAGTTGCATAAACTACTATGACGGATACACCTCGCTTTTATTTTACACTAGCCGCCTCCCGCGATTTCACCCGCGTTGTACCCTTTCCCGGGAGAATTTCGGGATAAATTATATCCCATGTGTTATTCTGATGTATAACCTATATTACTGTAAAGTTTCATCCAAATCCGCCAAGTAATTTTTTCGTGACAGAGTAACAAACATACATTCATACATCCGTCCTCACAAACTTTCGCATTTGTAATATACTAGCTGCGCCCCGCGGGAATTTCGGGATGAAATGTATCCCATGTGTTATTCCGATGTATAACCTATATTACTGTAAAGTTTCATCCAAATACTTCTAGTAGTTTTTTCGTGAAAGAGTAACAAACATACATTCATAAATCCGTCCTCATGAACTTTCGCATTTATAATATACTAGCCGCCTCCCGCGATTTCACCCGCGTTGTACCCTTTCCCGGGAGAATTTCGGGATAAATTATATCCCATGTGTTATTCTGATGTATAACCTATATTACTGTAAAGTTTCATCCAAATCCGCCAAGTTGTTTTTTCGTGACAGAGTAACAAACATACATTCATACATCCGTCCTCACAAACTTTCGCATTTGTAATATACTAGCTGCACCCCGCGATTTCACCCGCGTTGTACCCTTTCCCGGGGGAATTTCGGGATAAATTATATCCCATGTGTTATTCTGATGTATAACCTATATTACTGTAAAGTTCCATCCAAATACTTCCAGTAGTTTTTTCGTGAAAGAGTAACAAACATACATTCATAAATCTGTCCTCATGAACTTTCGCATTTATAATACTAAGTAGGAAAATAACAAAATTCAATATTTCTTTATTAATAAAACAGGTCAAAAGGGCACAAGTAACCAGACAAAAAACAAACAAACAAAATTACCACATAAAGGTCGAAAAGCCACTGAAACCGGGTCGTACAGGCACGTTTAAAACCGGGTCGTACACGTGCGAGACCTGCACAACTATAACCGCGTCTCTATCAACAAATTCCACTCCTACACCAAAGATTCTCAAGTCAGTTTATTAAACATTCCTCGCATAAAGGAATTCTAATTGAATGAGTAATGATGCGCCCTATTTACTATCGAATAGAGACAATATATTAACTAAACTGTACTAGTCATCCTACAATTATTATAACTGCGAAAGTTTGTGAGGATGTATATATGTTTGTTACTCTTTCACTAAAAAACTACTGAACGGATTTAGATGAAACATTACAGTAATATAGGTTATACATCAGAATAATACACGGGATACATTTCATCCCGAAATTCCCGCGGGAACGGGTACAACGCGGGTAAAACCGCGGGGCGGTACTTAAACAACAATTCTTTTATTTAAAGTATTTAATCTTATGTAGGTTCTTGAATGTTTACTCTCATGTCCTTGGCACTAAATTATATCATTTATTTAGAGAAAGGCGCAGTGGAGCACGGCCTTGATTGCCCGGACATGTGGTGTGCGACTGGCTTTACGTAATATGTTAGTTAGTAGTAGCAACACAAACATAACAACAAATTATATGTATGTGTAAATAGTAGTGCTCTGCGGTTTAGCCCGTTTTGTACCTGGCCTGTGGGAATTTCGGGATAAAATGTATCCCATGTGTTATTCTGATGTATTAACTTAGTAGTCGTATTTGCGTGAAAGAGTAACAAATGTATACTCTATTTCTTTTGGATTGGCACAAAATGTGGTTAAATGTCGTCAATTTTCCAGCCAAAGACGATTGCTTCTGAAGAGGAAAAAAGTTTAGAGATAGGGTAAAAATGAAATAAAATCACTAAACCTTTTTCCTCTTCAGAAGCAATCGTCTTAGGCTGGAAAATTGACGACATTGGTCGACATTTTGGTACTAGTAAAACAAAATAGAGTATGTACAACTTCCTGTCGCATAATTATAAATATGAACAATTATATTTTTTAAATCCTCAATGAAAAAAAAAATCTTAAACCAAAGAAAAAACCTAACAACTAGTCATAACAAAAAAAACAAAAAGTAATAAAATCACCTGCCAAAAAAAAACGAAAACTTAAAAAAAAAACAAAAATTTAAAATAAAACAAAATCTCACCCAAAATCCACATCCTCCAACTTCTGATACTTGAACCCTCTGGACATCATTTTTACACTCAAATACACTTAGTTACACTTTAAATCATTGTTACACTATTCTACATTCATATACACTGAGTGTAACATCAAGTTTACACTTAATATGATTTACACTAATTAAAAAATATAGTAGGTAAGTCGATAAGCCTCAGTAATACATAAATTTGCACCCTGTTAGGGGTTAAATTTCCCAAAAACCCTTCTTAAGGTCTTAGCCCACTTATACGACACCTCTTCCTCCCGGCAAAAATAATATAATTAAAATATGGGCTTAAAGTGATGCTTTTTAGATATATTTTACACTAACAGCGCCCCGCGGCTTTGCCCGCGTTGAGCCCGTTCCCGTAGGAATTTTCGAAAATCCTTTCTTAGTGTGCACTTACGTCACTTGAAGAACCTTCCTACCAAATTGCAAGTTTCTGTAGTCAAGAGGCTGTACGTTGATTATCAGTCAGTCAGTCAGTCAGGACTTTGAATTTTATATATATAGATTGGCAACATAAATTAGCAGACAGCTCGCTGACAGCGAGCTTACCGCTGTCAGCTGTCAGATGCCTCGTATACCACGCGTTGCAAGCAAGCGGTCTGCGCGTCGACTGCAGGGTGCTTGCTAGCTATCGCCGAGTGGACTGCTGGGTGCTAGCTGTCGCCTCAGTTCAGGGCGGTGTTGGGTAGGAGCGGTATTGGAGCGGAGTCATATAAGTGGGCTATGACCTTAAGGCCCGGCGCCCATTATCGGCATCGGCACGACTGAGGAGTTTAGGTGGCAAATAGCAATATACTATAACATAATGGCAATAAAGTTGAAATTTCTATGATATGTGGTCGTAATAACAAAAATACCCCTTCGGTATGCTTGAGGCTGCTGTATCGGCAGCCTTGAGAATGCTTCGGGATGCTTCGGCATCCTTCGGTACGCCGCCGGCGCCGAGGCAACTCTCGGGGGATAGCTTGCCCTGCGGGGCGGTATCGGTATCGGACGCCTCGTCATCCCTAAGAACGTTGCAGCATGCCAAAGCATAATTGCCGATAGTGTGCGCTTGCATGTAGGATGCCAAAGGATCCTTTTCCTTGCCGATGCCGATAATGGGCGCCGGGCCTTAGGGTGTGTTCCATCGCAGCGGAGGTCAACTGATTAATCATAACGCATTACGTTAATATTTTGACGTAGTTTGGCTCATGGCGTAGTCTTCTTCATCGAGTGGATGGTCACCCTGACCAATCCTGGTGTCAGAGTTATTGAGCCGCCAAAGGCCTCTGACATGGCTCATGTAACGACTACTATCCGTAGAAAGTAACCGGGACCGACGGCTTAACGTGCCCTCCGAAGCACGGAATCATCTTACTTTTCGGGCAATCAGGTGATTCAGCCTGCAATGCCCTATCCAAACTGAGGACAGTCTCACAAAGTGATTTTTGTGAGATATCCTCACCGGGAATCGAACCCGGAACCTCCGGATCGTGAGCCGAGTGCTCAAACCACTGGACCACGGAGGCTGTTATGGCGTAGTTTGACTAAGCGATGTTAGTTAATTGCGAATGTTAAGCAACGTGCGACTCGGATGGGTCGCCGTCCTTAACATTTACGAGGATGAAAAATAGATGTCCGATTCTCAGACCTACCCGATATGACAACATTTCATGAGAATCGGTCGAGCCGTTTCGGAGGAGTTTAACTACAAAAACGGCGACACGAGAATTTTATATATTAGATTGTTTTAACAGACTTCAAAATATAGGAAGATTCTTCTTCGATTTTTAACCCCCAAGCAAAAAAGGGGTGCTATTTTAATGCCAATAAAAAACAGTATCTTACATGTCGTATAGAGTTGTGAAGGATATATCAGAATAACACATGGAATACATTTTATCCCGAATAATAACAGCCTCCGAGGTCTTGAGGTTTGAGCGCTCGGCTCACGACCCGGAGGTTCCGGGTTCGATTCCCGGTGGGGATATCTGACAAAAATCTCTTTGTGAGACTTTCCTCAGTTTGGTTAGGGCATTGCAGGCTGAATCATCTGATTGCTCGAAAAGTAAGATGATTCCGTGCTTCGGAGGGCTCGAAGCCGTCGGTCCCGGTTACTTTCTACGGATAGTAGTCGTTACTTGAGCCATGTCAGAGGCCTTTGGCGGCTCAATAACTCTGACACCAGGATTGGTCAGGTTGGCCATCCACTCGATGAAGAAGAAGATTTTCAATAAAAAAATATAGGTATACATGAGTCAGATTAAAGAAAAATTGTCTGTCATGTCGTATAGAGATGTGAAGGAGCTTGCACTGAACAGGAATAGATGGAAGAGTCTGCATCGGACTCACCGACAAGACTACCTCTTACATTATATGATGATGATTGTAATACAATCAATAAACAAATAACATCCGTTTCAATTTGTGTTCTATTACGTACAATATACGAGACAATTTTGAACAAACAGCTTTTGTTTGTTAAACATTTTACTTCTTATTAATAAACGAGGTGTAACTAAAACATTGTTACATCTTTCCACTAGCAGCGCCCCGCGGCTTTGCCCGCGTTGAGCCCGTTCCCGTAGGAATTTTCGAAAATCCTTTCTTAGTGTGCACTTACGTCACTTGAAGAACCTTCCTGCCAAATTTCATGTTTCTAGGTGTAGCGGTTGAGGCTGTGCGTTGATTATCATTTAGTCAGTCAGTCAGGACTTTGAATTTTATATGCATCATCACTACATAGTATAAAATAAAGTCGTCTCTTTTTCGTGTCTGTCACACTGTTTGTCTGTCTGTATGCTTAAATCTTTAAAATTACGCAACGGATTTTGATGCGGTTTTTTGTAATAGGTAGAGTGATTCAAGAGGAAGGTTTTTATGTAAAAAAATTCCCGAAATTCCCACGGGAACGGGCACAACGCGGGTAAAACCGCGGGGCGCTGCTAGTTACATAGTATAAAACAAAGTCGCGTCTGTTTGTCGTTTGTCTGTTTGTCTGTATGCTTAAATCTTTAAAATTACGCAACGGATTTTGATGCGGTTTTTTGTAATAGGTAGAGTGATTCAAGAAGAAGGTTTTTATGTAAAAAAATTCCCGAAATTCCCACGGGAACGGGCACAACGCGGGTAAAACCGTGGGGCGCTGCTAGTAACATAGTATAAAACAAAGTCGCGTCTGTTTGTCGTTTGTCTATTTGTCTGTATGCTTAAATCTTTAAAATTACGCAACGGATTTTGATGCGGTTTTTGTAATAGGTAGTAAAAAAAAATCCCGAAATTCCCACGGGAACGGGCAAAACGCGGGTAAAACCGCGGGGCGCTGCTAGTTGTATATAGATTACAAAAAGAATAATTCGAATCGGACCAGTAGTTCCTGAGATTAGCGCGTTCAAACAAACAAACAAAGATAGATTGAAGATTCCTTGCGCCGCCTTAGTGTTTTATCATCAAACTAGCAGCGGCCTGCGGTTTGACCCCCATAATGCCCGTTCCCGTAGGAATTTCAGGATGAAAAATAGCCTGTAACCTTCCTCGATAAGTGGACTATCTAACACTGAAAGAATTTTTCAAATCGGACCAGTAGTCCCTGAGATTAGCGCGTTCAAACAAACAAACTGCAGCTTTATAATCTATACTAATCTATACTAATATTATAAAGCTGAAGAGTTTGTTTTGTTTGTTTGTTTGTTTGTTTGTTTGTTTGTTTGTTTGTTTGTTTGTTTGTTTAAACGCGCTAATCTCAGAAACTACTGAACCGATTTGAATAATTCTTTCACTGTTAGATAGTCTATTTATCGAGGAAGGCTATAGGCTACATTTTATCCCGAAATTCCCACGGGAACGGGCACAACGCGGGTAAAACCGCGGGGCGCTGCTAGTATTAGTATAGAAGTATAGTACCTACTGTACGACCCAGATCCACACCTCAATAAGTAATTACTAAGCCCGATATAAATTCAGATCACAATCAATTTATATTAACACGACAAAACACGCAATTGCAAGACAACATACAATGATAAGATATCACTATCACTACATCACTACACTAGCAGCGCCCAGTTTTTTGTAATAGGTAGAGTGATTCAAGAGGAAGGTTTATATGTATAAAAATTCCCGAAATTCCCACGGGAACGGGTACAACGCGGGTAAAACCGCGGGGCGCTGCTAGTGGTTTTATAATATGTAGTGATGAGTATTCTTTGTTTTGTTTGTTCGAACGAGCTAATCTCAGAAACTACATATCCGATTTGAATAATTCTTTTTGTAATAGATAGCCACATTCAACGGGAACTTTACAGGCTACTTTTCATCCCGAAATTCCCACGGGTACGGGTACAAAGCGAGTAAAAACGCGGGGCGATGTTAGAAATTGAGTGCGGGGAGAGACGCTGTCGCGAGCGCTTCACCCACCTCCTGATGAAGGCCACCGTATGTGGCCGAAACGTGTCGAGGAACTCTCGACAGTAGTATCCGTCGTACGTAAGTTCCCGTTTAAATAAATAATAGCGATGTTACTCTACATATCTAGTTTTTATCAGAATAAAAAAATATAATATATACCTATATGTTGACCTATATGTTGAATCTACATATACTAATATTATAAAGCTGAAGAGTTTGTTTTGTTTGTTTGTTTGTTTGTGTGTTTAAACGCGCTAATCTCAGAAACTACTGAACCGATTTGAATAATTCTTTCACTGTTAGATAGTCTATTTATTGAGGAAGGCTATAGGCTACATTTTATCCCGGATTTCTTACGGGAACGGGCACAACGCGGGTAAAACCGCGGGGCGCTGCTAGTAACTTTATAAAATGACTGATGTAATGAAAACTGGTCAAGTCAAATCTAATCCACTTTATGATCTCACATTTTTAAATAACAGCAATTGTTACAGGTATCCAATAAAGAAAAGAAATAGAGTTTAATACTTGTTCACAATGTTATTTTGTTCCTATAAATACATATTGGGATGTTGCCTACAACACTATTTAGATCTCCATTCTTTTTGCGGCGAAGCCCATAGCCGAGCATAATTGTTGTACTTATCTTGGCTCTCCTTTTTTACATTTATGTTTTTGGTGGGATGACATGACTAGTATAACACGACCGCGGATGGTATTACGGAATCGTTTGAAATGCTAAAAGCAAGCTGCGTTCTGACTGTATGGTAGGAAGTGTATTGCACACGCAGGTTCGGGCAAAAATAGTAACTTATGCAAGCATTCAATGCACTCTATGACAAACCCGTTGGCACAGTGGCAGTGAGAGCGCTTACTGTGTCGGGGGTTGCGGGTTCGATTCCCGCCCGGAGTCAACAATATGTGAAGACATAGTTGTTGGCGACGACGTCTGGGTGTTCATTATATATTCTTATAAAGTATTTGTGTATATATATGTAGTAGTATCAGTGAGTTAGATTCCATAACACAAGCTTAGAGCTTACTTTGGGTCTAATTAACCGTGTGTGAATTTGTCCAGGTATATAGGTATACTCTTGGATAATAACTTTGAATAGGTCAGTGGCCAACCCTGGTGTCGGAGTTGTTAGACCGCCCAAAGGCCTCCGACATGGTCTAACGATTGAAACAACCGGGACCGACAATTTAACGTGCTCTCCGAGTGCGTTAGCGCTCAGATGGAATGCCACTATTGGCCACCCATCCAAGTAAGGGCAGAGCTGCACGTTACACTCTTGTAGAAAGTTTTTCATTTCATCTGACTAAAATAATATGAAAATAAATAATACACCCATAAATATTAGACCCAACTAAGCTCTAAGCTTGTATTATGGAATCTAACTCACTGATACTACTACATATACATACACAAATACTTTCTAACAATATATAATCGACACCCAGACGTCGTCAACAACTATGTCTCACATATTGTTACTCCGTTGAATCGAGCCCGCAACCCCGACACAGTAAGCGCTCTCACTGCCACTGTGACAACGGGCTTGTTACATCGCAATAAACTAACATAGCTTTGTCAAACTTGCTTTCTTAACAATCTCTTTCATCGTAACGTCAAACTACGCCTCAAGCGGCACGTAGCTTAACAATCACGATCACCGTAAAGGTAAAAAGTAGCCTGTAATGTCCCACTGCTGGGCAAAGGCGTCTCATCTCACTGAAAGTATCAGTACAGTGAGGAGGATCAGGCGTAATCACCACGCTTGATAATGCGGGTTGGTGATCACCGTAAACAGACGCGAAAACAACTGCCGGTATAAGTGAAAGTTACGTCGACTCCGCGACTCACACCGACAAACTCACTGACTTTTGATACGGTTCCGCCATACTTTCTTTTTATAATAAAACTGGTGCGACATTGCGTAATCTTGATTGAAACGTTTTTAAATATCCATTTATTTAAAAATTGAAATCTATACCAATACTAGCAGCGCCCCGCGGTTGCGTTGTGCCCGTTCCCGTGGGAATTTCGGGAATTTTATACATATAAACCTTCCTCTTGAATCACTCTATCTATTAATAAAAACTGCATCAAAATCCGTTGCGTAGTTTTGAAGATCTAAGCATACATAGGGACAGACAGCGGAAAGCGACTTTGTTTTATACTATGTAGTGATAATTATAATTGATTTCGTTTGTTTGAAAGCGCTAATCTCAGGAACCACCTATCCAATTAGAATAAATCTTTATGTATTAGATAGATACATTCAACGGGAGCGTTATAGGTCAATTACATTCCCAAATTCCCACGGGAACGGCTACCACACGAATGATACCGTGGGACGCTGCTAGTCCTCATATATTTAAGATGAAGAGTTTGAAGTTTGTTTGTTTGACCGCGGTAATCTCAGGAACTACCAAGCCGATTCTGATAAACTTTTTTTTATAAGATAGCTACATTCAACGGGAAGGTTATATTTTATTTTCATCCCCAAATTCCAGCGGGAACGGATACAAAACGGGTGAAACGTGAAGGCACAACTAGTTATAAAGGTCAATTCAACTAAATTAAGACAATGATTCGTTCTAAACAAAATATTGATTAAAGTGCTATCTAAATATCTATTGTCTGTCTGTCTGTCTGTTTTGGTTCTAATTGCAATAGGCCATTGTTTTAAAATTATAATATCTAGAACTATTAAATCCAAACATTACAGTCACAAAAGTTATATGTATGTAATTTGACAAGCCCGTTGGCACAGAGGCAGTGAGAGCGCTTACTGTGTCGGGGGTTGCGGGTTCGATTCCCGCCCGGAGTCAACAATATGTGCAGACATAGTTGTTGGCGACGACGTCTGGGTGTCAATTATATATTCTTATAAAGTATTTGTGTATGTATAGTAGTACATAATATCAGTGAGTTAGATTCCATAACACAAGCTTAGAGCTTACTTTGGGTCTAATTAACCGTGTGTCAATTTGTCCAGTATATTTATTTATTTATGTATGTATATGGAATTGTAGCAACTGGCAATGGCCGGTTTTACCCGATTTGTACCCGTTCTCGCTGGAATTTGGGGATGAAAAATAGCCTATAACATTTCTCTTGAATGCAGCTATCTAATGCAAAAAGAATTATTCGAATCGGACAGCTAGTTTCTGAAATTAACGCGTTCAAACAAAAAAACAATCTAATACATAAAATTCTCGTGTCACGGGGTGCGTAATTGAACTCCCCTGAAACGGCTCGACCGATTCTGATGAAATTTTGTGTACATATCGGGTAGGCCTGAGAATCGGACAACATCTAATTTCATCCCTAAATTCCCGCGGGAACGGGTACAAAGCGGGTGAAACCGCGGGGCACAGCTAGTGGTAGCTTTATAATATCAGTACTAGCAGTAACCCGCGGTAGTACCTATTTTCGATGATTGTTTTCAAATATGTAATACTAAAAGAAAGATTTAACTTAAGAAGAAGATTTAACTTCAAAATTACGACTTAAAAATCTAGATTATTAACAAAAGTTACACACAAAATAAGAATTTCAAAATACATTTAAACACTTACGTTTAACTTCTTATCACTTTGAAAACCGAAAGCAAAGTAAAGAAATATATCAAGTCTTTAAATTTAAAAGAATTCAAGTACTATCACTACATAGTATAAAACAAAGTCGCTATTTTTGTCTGTTTGTTTGTCTGTATGCTTAAATCTTTAAAATTACACAACGGATTTTGATGCGGTTTTTTGTAATAGGTAGAGTGATTCAAGAGGAAGGTTTTTATGTAAAAAAAATCCCGAAATTCCCACGGGAACGGGCACAACGCGGGTAAAACCGCGGGGCGCTGCTAGTACTAATAAAATACTTCGGTTTTGTTCAAGTAAAGTAAGTTCGTATAGGTCA
The DNA here is from genome assembly GCA_963082685.1 of Cyclophora albipunctata. Taxonomy (NCBI): domain Eukaryota; kingdom Metazoa; phylum Arthropoda; class Insecta; order Lepidoptera; family Geometridae; genus Cyclophora; species Cyclophora albipunctata. The sequence goes on from OY720142.1 coordinate 3,445,576, forward strand.
GGGTCCAACCCTGGTGTCGGAGTTGTTAGACCGGCTAAAGGAAGACATGCTCTGACGAGTGAAGCGACTGCTTAACGTGCCCTCCGAAGCACGGTAGCGCTCAGATAGAAATGCCAGGATCGGCCACCCATCCAAGTAGGGGCCGAGCTGCACGTTGCTTAACAATCTCAATGAGTTAACACTGTGCAGTCAAACTACGTAACGAGCGCTACCGCTTGCTCGGGGCGGTTTCAGTAATTTAATTTCGATATAAAATTGGACTCAAGAACAAGTTGATAAAGAATAATGTCCTATTGTTCACAACCAGTTGCGAAAGATAATCACTACATAGTATAAAACAAAGTCGCTTTCCGCTGTCTGTCCCTATGTATGCTTAATCTTTAAAACTACGCAACGGATTTTGACGCCGTTTTTTATTAACACGCTTTTATTAGCTTGGCCTGTATGTATGTATGTATGTATGTACGTATGTAATGAAATCTTTGAACATCATTTTCACCAACTTCCAGAAGTCTGATTAATTTGAAACTTTGCATATGTATCAAGGACCGATGACAATGCAATAATTTAATAACAGTTTCCCGTTATCCTTAATGGATTTGCCAGATTTACTAAAAAAATATTACTTCATATAAAAGACATCAACGGGCGCTCGCTGTGGGACGGAACGGGAGTTCTGTTTTATTTTACTAAATGGTACTAGACACTAACAGCGTCCCGTGGTTTTCCCGTGATGGGCCCGTTCCCGTGGGAATTACGGGATGAAAAGTTGCATATAATGTTATGCTTACTAAAAAATAAAAAATAAAATTATAGTTTAAAAAAACTAAAAAAACACGCTTTTATTGCAAATTGAACTAAAAACTAGAAAATAATTTTTCTCCTCAAATCAAAATTATAATAAAATTTAAGTTGTAACACAATGATTTAATTCAGAGTAAAAAAGCGTGGGGTGCTTAATATTTTTAAATATTACAATCATCATTGGTAACTATCTATGAGAGGATAGTTATGAACTACATTAAAATGCACCCCACGCTTTTTACTCTGAATTAAATCATTGTGTTACAACTTAAATTTTATTATAATTTTGATTTGAGGAGAAAAATTATTTAAATAGATAGAGTGATTCAAGAGGAAGGTTTATATGTATAAATATTCCTATAGGAATGGGCACAACGCGGGTAAAACCGCGGGGCGCTGCTAGTAAGGTTAAAAATAGCTGATCGTTTTGCTTACAAATAATACCGCTTTATAAACAGGAAACACGACTTGAAACCTGTGTTTATAAAACCAAGTCCTACTAATATTATAAATGCGAAAGTTTGTGAGGATTGGTGTATTATGTTTGTTACTCTTTCACGCAAGTACTACTGGACGGATTTGGATGAAACTTTACAGTAATATAGGTTACTAACAGCGCCCCGCGGTTTTACCCGCGTTGTGCCCGTTCCCGTGGGAATTTCGGGATTTTTTTTACATAAAAACCTTCCTCTTGAATCACTCTACCTATTACAAAAAACCGCATCAAAATCCGTTGCGTAATTTTAAAGATTCAAGCATACAGACAAACAGACAAACAGACAAACAGACACGAAACAGAGACGACTTTATTTTATACTATGTAGTGATACATCAGAATAACACATGGGATGTATTTTATCCCGAAATTCCCGCGGGAACGGGTACAACGCGGGTAACACCGCGGGGCGATTCTAGTCTATACTAATATAATAAGCTGCAGAGTTTGTTTGTTTGAACGCGGATCTCAGGAACTACTTGAAAAAATATTTTTGTAATGGATAGCCACATTCAACGGGAAGGTTATACGCTACTTTTCATCCTGAAATTCCCACGGGAACGGGTACAACGCGGGTAAAACCGCGGGGCGCTGCTAGTGATTGAATAAACGAAACAGTAGAGTATACAGTAGTTTGGGATTATACATTTAAGAAAAATCATTATGCTTTGGATAAGCTACAATCAAAGGGAAGCTTTAAGGCTTGTTTTTATCCCGAAATTCCCACGGGAACGGGTTTGCAGTGCCTTACAGGGTGTGATGTATTTAGGTACATTATGGCAAATTATGGCCTCCGTGGTCTTGTGGTTTGAGCGCTCGGCTTACGATCCGGGGGTTCCGGGTAAGATTCCCGGTGGGGACAATATCTCACAAAAATCTCTTTGTGAGACTGTCCTCAGTTTGGTTAGGGCATTGCAGGCTCCCGTAAACGAGCCGTCGGGGTATCGCCCCATAGTGCTGCTTGATGAGGCGGGTAAGCTGTTGGAGCGAATAATAGCTGCCCGACTCATCGAACATCTGGAACGCGAAGGACCAAATCTAGCGGATTGCCAGTACGGGTTCCGTAGGGGACGTTCGACTGTGGACGCCGTTGCGTACCTTCGCCGCCTCGCAAAAGATGCTTGTCTTAACGGCATGGTGTTAATAGCGGTGTCACTTGACATTGCGAACGCTTTTAACACTCTGCCCTGGGCCACTATATTAGAAGCGCTGCGATATTTCAGAGTTCCTGCCTACCTCATTGCTCTCATTGCAGATTACCTCTCAGATAGGGAAGTCCTCTTCCTAGGGCGTGACGGCTGGGAGCGCCGTAAGATGTCATGTGGCGTCCCTCAGGGATCTGTCCTCGGTCCCCTGTTATGGAACCTGGCGTATGATTACGTGCTCAGAATGATAGGCCTCATTGGTGTGGCCATCATTTGTTACGCAGACGATACCCTGGTTACGGCCATAGGGCAGGATTATAGGGCGGCATCGCTACTAGCAATGACGGCAGTGGCGGCAGTGGTTGCCAGAATACGACAGCTGGGGCTGGAGGTGGCTCTCCACAAATCGGAAGCCATTTGTTTTCACGGGCCTCGTAAAGCACCGCCTGCTCGCGCGCAGATAACGGTCGGAGGAATTCCAATCGCTGTCGGGCGCAAACTCAAATACCTAGGTTTGGTGCTCGACAGCAAGTGGAATTTCAAAGAGCACTTTCGGGCTCTATCCCCGAGGTTGGTGGGTACAGCTGCTTGCCTTAGCCGGCTGCTCCCGAACCTCGGTGGTGGAAGTAATATTTGCCGGCGTTTATATGCAGGTGTAGTAAGGGCAATGGCCCTCTATGGCGCCCCAATCTGGGCCGAATCCGCGCCTGAGCGGCACCTTGCGCTACTGCGCAAACCCCAACGGGTAATGGCACTCCGTATGTGTCGCGGATACCGAACAGTATCATTTGAGGTCGCGTGCATACTGGCTCCCTCCCTCCCATGGGACTTAGAGGCCAAAATCCTCAATACGGTCTACTGTCGAAGCGCAGAAGAGAGAGCCCGAGGAAACCGTCCGGCCCCAGTGGAGATAGCGCATTGGCGCACGGATGCCCGCGAGAATGCACTAACTGTATGGAGTGACAGGCTCCAGGTGAGTAAGGACGCCAGCGAACCGGGATCCCGCCGGCGATTTTTGGAAGCTGCACAACCCATCCTGAGACAATGGATAGAGCGAGAACACGGGCTTCTCTCGTTTAGGCTCACTCAGGTCCTCTCGGGGCACGGCTGCTTCGGGAGGTACTTGTACCGAGTAGCCGGGAGAGAGCCCACCCCTGAGTGCCACCACTGTGACTGCACCGAAGATACGGCGCAGCACCTACTTCAGGTGTGCCCAGGGGCAGCTGGACCGCGAACCGAGCTGGTTGCGGTTATTGGAGCGGACCTCTCCTTGCCGGTCGTTTTGAACAAGATGGTCGGTGAAGAGAGGTCATGGGAAGCAGTCTTCTCGTTTGCTGAAGAAGCAATGCTGGCAAGAGAGACTGCGGAGCGGGCCAGGGAGACGGATCCCCTCTCTCACCCGCTCCGCCAAGGGCGGAGGAGGCAGCAACGTCGAGTTTGACTCGGCTGCAACCACCGCCTGGACTTCGGGAGCTGGATGTGGGAATTCCAGCTCCTCTCTCTCACTAAAGGACGTTCATCACGTCACTTTTTGGGAGCGGAGTCCCACGGGGGCGAGCGGCGCGCTAGGTGTTCTGAGCGTGCCGCTCGGCAGACGCGATGAGGGGTGATGAGGCGCTTTGCCTCTCCCTTCCCCTCCGAGGCGTGCTCGCCCACGCGAGCTGTTGGTGTGGCTGAAGAAGCGGACATCTAGGTATGCCGAAAGGTAGCCCCGCGACTTCAGCCTAGGCCATAAGTACGGAACACGGATGGGGTTTAGTGGGTATTACCCGACACGATTGTGCCGGGGTTGAGTCCCACATACCCCGGTTGTTTCCCCAAACAACCGGGGATGCGTAAAGGCATTCCCCACCCATAAAAAAAAAAAAAAAAAAAAGTGCATTGCAGGCTGAATCACCTGATTGCCCGAAAAGTGAGATGATTCCGTGCTTCGGAGGGCACGTCAAGCCGTCGGTCCCGGTTACTTTCTACGGATAGTAGTCGTTACATGAGCCATGTCAGAGGCCTTTGGCGGCTCAATAACTCTGACACCAGGATTGGTCAGGGTGACCATCCACTCGATCAAGAAGAAGATGCCAAATAAATAAATTTTAAATTATACTACGATTAGGGTGAGAAGAAGAGGAATAGTTATACTTAAACTAAAATTGTTATTCTATTTGTATGTCAATTTCTACACCGTTATCACAACTATTGATAAGAGATAAGGGCTAACGTTCATTGATATCTTATCGAATGGTAAACAAACCGTTTTACAGTTTAAAGTATTATATACTAGCAGCGCCCCGCGGTGTTTCCGTTACCGCTGGAATTTCGGGATAAAATTGTATCCTATGTGTTATTCCGCGGAGGACTAGGAGAGATGGAAGCGTTTAGGGGAGACTTTTGCCCAGCAGAGGGACGATATAGGTTTAGGAAAAAAAATATGTCTTATTCTGATGTACTTATAACCTACTAGCAGCGCCCCGCGGTTTTACCCGCGTTGTGCCCGTTCCCGTGGGAATTTCGGGATTTTTTTTACATAAAAACCTTCCTCTTGAATCACTCTACCTATTACAAAAAACCGCATCAAAATCCGTTGCGTAATTTTAAAGATTTAAGCATACAGACAGACAAACAGACAGACACGAAAAAGAGACGACTTTATTTTATACTATGTAGTGATACTACTGTAAAGTTTGCAAATCCGTCTAGTAGTTTTAAAAATAACCACACATCCATAAAAAATTTCAACCCCTTTTTCAACCCTTTTCAACCCTGTTTTTGCGATAAAAAGTAGCCTATGTCCTTTCTCAGGCTCTGGACTAACTGTGTACCAAATTTCATTCAAATCGGTTCTAAAGTTTTGGCGTGACAGACAGACAGACAGAGTTACTTTCGCATTTACAATAAGTGTCAGGATTATTGTAATATTTACTTCGATTTCCGCCCAGAGTCAACAATATGTGCAGACATAGTTGTTGACGACGTTTGGCTGTCATAATAGCAGCGCCGATGAAAAATAGCCTATGAGCTTCCCGTTGAATGTGGCTATCTATTACAAAAAGAATTATTCAAATCGGATTGGTAGTTTATGAGATTAGCGCGATCAAACAAACACAAGATCAAACTCTTCAGCGTTATATTCTTCTTCTTCTTCACCGAGTGGACGGTCACCCTGACCAATCCTGGTGTCAGAGTTATTGAGCCGCCAAAGGCCTCTGACATGGCTCAGTATTAGTTTAAATGGAAAGATCACAATCCTGCATGAGACATTGTCTTGCCATATGTTCCGTATAAACCCAAGTAAATGCGTATTTTTATAAGGAAAATCCGTATTTTATTTTAATGTAATGTCATAGTAATTCGGGGCATTTCCGATGCAGTAAATCTTTATAAATATTTGTATATTATAACTAGCTGTGCCCCGCGGTTTCACCCGCAGCGCCCCCGTTCCCGTGGGAATTTTGAGATTTTTATTCCTTATTTTTCTTTTATAAAAACCTTGTCCCGACAATACATTAAAAAAAGAATCATCCAATTTGGTGCAGTCGTTCTAAAGTTATGCGCTTAGCAACAGATTCAGCGATTCATTTTTATATTATAAATTAGTAAGCGCCTCGCGATCTTACCCGCGTTGTACTCTGTTGGCGAAGTTTGAGTGTCTATGTGTCCGCGATAAACTCAAATACTACAGCACGGATTTTGTCGCGGTTTTTTTAAATAGATAGAGTGATTCAAGGGGAAGGTTTATATGTATAAAAATTCCCGAAATTCCCACGGGAACGGGCACAACGCGGGTAAAACCGCGAGGCGCTGCTAGTACTAATATAAATGCGAAAGTTTATGAGGATGTAAATAAGCATGTTTGTTACACTTCCACTTAAAAACTACTGAACGGATTTGGATGAAACTATAAGAAAGTAATATAGGTCATACATCAGAATAACACATGGGATACATTTTATCCCGAAATTCTCGCGGGAACAGGTACAACGCGGGCGAGGCTAGTTAATAATAGATTTCAATAATTTTTATAGGAATAATAAAATAATATCTAATCTAAAGTTTTTGAGAAATCGTAAACATAGTATAATTTTTTGGTATCATAAAAACGTTATTGACATCGAATCGGTTCTGCAAAAGGAGTAACCATTGTACAGAAACGAAAAAGCTTAGATCCGCATTAAAAACAGACAATCAATGTACTATTGTGAGATCCTTCTTCATCGAGTGGATGCAACCTGACCAATCCTGGTGTCAGAGTTATTGAGCCGCCAAAGGCCTCTGACATGGCTCATGTAACGACTACTATCCGTAGAAAGTAACCGGCCCCGAGAGCTTAACGTGCCCTCCGAAGCACGGAATCATCTTACTTTTCGAGTTGTCAGTTGTAGTGTAGTTCTTTGTAGTCAGGTTGACCATCCACTCGATGAAGAAGAAGGCTAAACCACTTGTATATATTGTATGCAATAATGTTTTGTCTCTTTCGCTCTTTGGAAAATAGCGTGTGTCGGAAAGGGACAAACCATTTGATAGATAAAGTGCTGATATTAAGCTTTTAAGAAAAAGAAAAAGTTTACAGCGTTCGTGACGTAGTTTGACAAGCGATGTTATCTAATTGCGATTGTTAAGCAACGTGCAATACATACACCCATCCTCACAAACTTTCGCATCACTACATAGTATAAAAAACAAAGTCGCTTTCCGTTGTCAGTCCCTATGTATGCTTACATCTTTAAAACTACGCAACGGATTTTGACGCAGGTTTGTTTAATAGATAGAGTGATTCAAGCGGAAGGTTTATAAGTATAAAAATTCCCGAAATTCCCACGGGAACGGGCACAACGCGGGTAAAACCGCAGGGTGCTGCTAGTTTATAATATTAGTAGGATTTGTACTGACAATTAGAAATTTATTTTCCAAGTAAAGTTACTGAAACTCCCGATTTTCCTCGCGTTGTGCCCGTTCCCGTGGGAATTTCGGGATGGAAATTAGCCTATAACCTTCCCGCTGAATGTGGCTATCTAATACAATAAGAATTATTCGTATTTAACATTATTAGTATCGAGCAAGAAACGGTAAAAAAACCACGTCTGTTGTATGGGAGCCATCTTGAATATTTGTTTTATTTTATTTTTATTTGTTGTTATAGCGGCAATAGAAATACATCATCTGTGAAAATGTCAACTGTCTAGCTATCACCGTTCTTGAGATACAGCCTGGTGACAGACGGACGGACAGCAAAGTCTCAGTAATAGGGTCCCGTTTTTACCCTTTGGGTACGGAACCCTAACAAACTCTTCAGCAATCTTATATTGGTATAGATGTAATCGAACACAATGAGATACTCCCTGTCGTCTACTTGCGGGTTCGATTCCCGCCCGGAGTCAACAATATGTGAGACATAGTTGTTGACGATATATTCTTATAAAGTATTTGTGTATGTATATGTAGTAGTATCAGTGAGTTAGATTCCATAACACAAGCTTAGAGCTTACTTTGGGTCTTATTCACCGTGTGTGAATTTGTCCGGGTGTATTATATAATATTATATTATATTATATTAACTTGATAAAATACACAACAATACAGAAATTATAGATATCTCAAAATGTCACAAGAATTCAAAATCTTAAAGTAAGTTTTTTTACTCGGTAAAAGAATACTCCAAATCATACAACAACTCAAAATCTCGTCATTTCAATAAAAACACAACAACCTCTACTTTGAAGTCAGTTAAAAAACCTCAAAACAACACAACTCCTTTCTCGAAATCGGCTAAGCCCTACCGACATACCCACATCACTATACCAAAACACAACACTATTAGTCACAACACAAACGCATGTATTATTACATCAATACTTATAACTGTATGTATTATTGGGATACTATTAATAATATGTATTATTAATTTGGACGCGTGCGGTTCGAACGGACGGTCGCGTCAACTAACAATGAGATTGAGTGAAGGGAACTCAGAGTGGGGCGTAGGCATGGGACACTATCGACGGAATAGTATCGATAGAAAAAAAATCTATCGGTTTCATTCTTCTTCTTATCGAGTCGATGGTCACCCTGACCAATCCTGGTGTCAGAGTTATTGAGCCGCCAAAGGCCTCTGACATGGCTCACGTAACGACTACTATCCGTAGAGAGTAACCGGGACCGAACGGCTTAACGTGCCCTCCGAAGCACGGAGAACTTTCTAATTAAAACCGATTAATTATTATACCTTAACCTGCCCTCCGAAGCATGGTAGGGCGCAGATAAAAACGCCACATTAATAAATCGATTAAAAACAGTTCATCGATACGATTCGACCACTATGTCCCATCACTATCGCGATTACGAGTTTAGACTTAGATCATTGGTATCTCCCACTCACAAGAACAACATCAAACACACTCTATTACTAAGTAAATAAAACACAATATTGCAAAACAACAATTTAGATAAGGATAATTTTGGTTTGTTTGTAGTTTTTCAGTTACATTGCATTGATAGTTAAATTGATAACTATAAAGTAGCATTGCCCCGCGGTTTTACCCGCTCTGTACCCGTTCCAGTACCAATTTTACCAGTTACCAATTTATCAGCCTCCGTGGTCTTGTGGTTTAAGCGTCCGGCTCGCGATCCGGAGGTTCCGGGTTCGATTGCCGGTGGGGATATCTCACATAAATCTCTTTGTGAGACTGCCCTCAGTTTGGTTAGGGCATTGCAGGCTGAATCACCTGATTGGCGGAAAGTAAGACGATTCCGTGCTTCGGAGGGCACGTTGAGCCGTCGGTTCCAGTTACTGTCTACGGATAGTAGTCGTTACATGAGCCATGTCGGAGGCCTTTGGCGGCTCAATAACTCTGACACCAGGATTGGTCGGGTTGACCATCCACTCGATGAAGAAGAAGAAGTACCAATTTTGACATAAAATGTTGTCTAAACCTACCTCATGAACGTATACTAATATAAAAAAGCTGCAGAGTTTTTTTGTTTTAACGCCGCTAATCTCAGAACTAGCAGCGCCCTGCGGTTTTACCCGCGTTGTGCCCGTTCCCATGGGAATTTCAGGATGAAAAGTAGCCTATAACCTTCCCGTTGAATGTGGCTATCCATTACAAAAATAATTTTGCAAATCGGACCAGTAGCTCCTGAGATTAGCGCGTTCAAACAAACAAACAAACAAACTCTGCAGCTTTATAATATTATATAATATATAATATAGATGACTAGCAGCGCATACATATAAACCTTCATAATGAATCACTCTATCTATTAAAAAAACCGCATCAAAATCCGTTGCGTCGCTTTAAAGATCTAGCATACATAGGGACAGACAGCGGAAAGCGACTTTGTTTTATACTATGTAGTGAAGTTAACATAGATATTATCGAGCTATGAGTATAGATGACATACTTTCATTAATCCCTTTAAAAAATGCCTAAATCATTTTTTATGATTATGAAACCTATTGCATAATTGAGATACATATGTAGGTCCAATACATGATATGATAAAAATTACATTACATATTTTATCAGTACATGGCTTATGGACTTAATCTATAATTTTATTTTGTTTCAATCTATCCATCTACACTAATATTATAAAGAGGAAAACTTTGTTTGTTTGTAATGAATAGGCTCAAAAACTACAGGACCGTTTTTAAAAATTCTTTCACCATTCGAAAGCTACATTATCCACGAGTAACATAGGCCAATTTAAATAATTACTTTTGCAATAGATAGCTACATTCAACGGGTAAGTGATGGGCTATTTTTCATCCCGAAATTCCCGCAGGAACGGTCACAACGCGAGTAAAACCTCGGGGCGCTATAACTTTCCCGTTGAATGTGTCTATCCATTACAAAAATATTATTCGAATCGGACCAGTAGTTCCTGAGATTAGCGCGTCCAAACAAACAAACAAACTCTGCAGCTTTATAATATTATATAAACTAGCAGCGCCCCGCGGTTTTACCCGCGTTGTGCCCGTTCCCGTGGGAATTTCGGGATTTTTTTTACATAAAAACCTTCCTCTTGAATCACTCTACCTAAAAACCGCATCAAAATCCGTTGCGTAATTTTAAAGATTTAAGCATACAGACAAACAGACAAAAATAGCGACTTTGTTTTATACTATGTAGTGACTAGCAGCGCCCCGCGGTTTCACTCCCATTGTGCCCGTTCCCGTAGGAATTTCGGGATGAAAAATAGCCTGTAACCTTCCTCGATAAGTGGACTATCTTACACTGAAAGATTTTTCCAAATCGGACCAGTAGTTCCTGAGATTAGCGCGTTCAAACAAACAAACTGCAGCTTTATAATATTTTATACATATGTACATAATATGTGCAAATCTTCGGAATTACCAATCCGATTCGAGAAGTTTTTTTGTATTGTATATCTTCATTCAAGAGGAAGGTCATGGGCTATTTTTGATCGTGGAATTCCCACGGGAACGGGCACAACGCGGGTAAACCTGCTAGTCATTTTTAACGGCAAAAAAACTTTAGTAAATAAATGCTTTTTTTATAACATATAAATATAACATATCAGTAATACTATTTCAATATCACTATTTCTGTTATCGGTCATACGATACATGATTGAAGATAGACTGTAACCGCCTTAGTAATTTTTAGATAAGCCCGTTGTCACAGTGGCAGTGAGAGCGCTTACTGTGTCGGGGGTTGCGGGTTCGATTTCCGCCTTTTCTTATGGACCCTGATCCTGATGCTCAACAGTGCATATTATTACACAAGTAGCCTATAATCTTCCCGTTGAATGTGGCTATCTATTGCAAAAAGAATTATTCAAATCGGGCTAGTAATTTCCGAGATTAGCTATAACATACATTAGCTCTAACACAAACAAAAAACTTACAAATTTTACCTCTTTATAATATTAGTATAGACAATAATTCGACTGTGCAACACCGGATTCATTCGTTCCACTTTCTCTGTTATAAAAAGCTGGATATTGTATGTGACTTGTTTGACACATTTTGCATGCATTACTATCCGTAGAAAGTAACCGGGACCGACGTCTTAACGTGCCCTCCGAAGCACGGAATCTTCTTACTTTCCGGCCAATCAGGTGATTCAGCCTGCAATTCCCTAACCAAACTGAGTGCAGTCTCACAAAGAGATTTTTGTGAGCTATTGTCGCCACCGGGAATCGAGCCCGGAACTTCCGGATCGTGAACCACAAGACCACGGAGGCTGTTAAAAAACGCCTACTTAATATTGAAGAGCAAAGAGCAAAAACTCATACGCAAAATGTGATAGCAATGCGCTTATATCTAGCAGCGCTTACTGGTTTTACCCGCACACAATATACGACAGTGTGTAACCCACAACGTAAAAAGAGGGGGTGTTATTTTGAGGTCAATATATATGTGTGTGTCTTTCTGAGGCATTGTACCTCTCAGACGGATGGACCGATTTCGATGCAGTTTTTTCGTTCGAAAGCCAGTTTCTTTGAGTAGTTTTCAGTTACGTTTCGTAAACATCGGTGCAGCAATTTTTGCGTAAAGGGTTTTTTTTAATTTAATTCTAGCTGTGCCCCGCGGTTTCACCCGCAGCGCCCCCGTTCCCGTGGGAATTTTGAGATTTTTTATTCCTTATTTTTCTTATATAAAAACCTTGTCCTGACAATAAGGAACACATAAAAAAAATCATCCAATTTGGTGCAGTGGTTCTGAAGTTATGCGCTTACCAACAGATTCAGCGATTCATTTCCACATCTTCTGTAACTGAGGTAAGTATGCAAATATATTACCCGCGTTGTACCCGTTCTCGTGGGAATTTCAGGATGTAAGTAGCCTACTACTACTACTACTACTGTATACTACTCTTTGAATGTGGCGCTGGCTATCCATTACAAAAATAATTTTTCAAATCGGACCTTTATTTCCTGAGATTAGCTCGTTCAAAAGTCTGGGTTTCAATTATATATCCTTACAAAGTATTTGTTTATGTAATGTAGTAGTATCAGTGAGTTAGATGGATAGTAAGACGTCAGAGGCCTTTGGCGGCTCAATAACTCTGACACCAGGATTGGTCAGGGTGACCATCCACTCGATGAAGAAGAAGAAGAAGTGAGGTAGATTCCATAACACATGCTTAGGGCTTACTTTGGGTCTAATTAACCGTGAGTGAATATGTCCAGGTATATTAATTACGATTATGAATAACTAGCAGCGCCCCGCGGTTTTACCCGCGTTGTACCCGTTCCCGTGGGAATTTCGGGAATTTTTATACATATAAACCTTCCTCTTGAATCACTCCCTACTACAAAAACCGCATCAAAATCCGTTGCGTAATTTTAAAGATTTAAGCATACAGACAAACAAACAGACAAAAGTAGCGACTTTGTTTTATACTATGTAGTGATGCTGTTAGTCATTAAGTAGGTTCATCTGTTGACTCAGTATTTTTATATTTGTTATTCTACCATGTTTTTAAATTACTTTTCAAACATGGCTGTGTTTGAGATCACCCTCAGTAGACGCGCGGTGATGACGACAACCTCACTGTACTGATGTGCTGATGTCTGACGTGAGATGAGAGGCCTTTGACCAGCAATAGTATTTTTTTAACTTACACGATTGGAACACGTAGTAAACGTTTACTTTGACCAGCAGTGGGACGTTGTAGGCTTAATACTTTTTTCGGAGATACAAAGTAGTATGAGCCTGTAATGTCCCACTGCTGGGCAAAGGCGTCTCATCTCACTGAAGATATCAGTTCAGTGAGGAGGATTAGGTGTAACGTATTGACAAATTTATATAATTATGAATTATTAAGAACTAGCAGCTGCCAGAGTTTTGCCCGCGTTGTGCCCGTTCCCGTGGGAATTTTGGGATGAAAAATAGCTTAAAACTTTCCTGTAGAATGTGGCTATCGATTACAAAAATAATTATTAAAATCGGATTAGTAGTTTCTGAAATAAGTGTGTTCAAACAAATAAAAAAACAAACTTATTATATTAGGAACACTATCTGTTCCGCGCGGGGGTTTCCGCGATCAATAGATATCGCTATTGTGAACATCACTATCACTACATAGTATAAAACAAAGTCGCTGTCTGTCTGTCTGTCCCTATGTATGCTTAGATCTTTAAAACTACGCAACGGATTTTGATGCAGTTTCTTTTAGAGTGATTCAAGAGGAAGGTTTATATGTATAAAAAGTTCCCGAAATTCCCACGGGAACGGGCACAACGCGGGTAAAGCACGGGGCGCTGCTAGTAATATATAGATTAAAATTAAAAAGTTAAGAATTACTTACAATCTAACTTCTCCCAGCATCATTGTATTTTCATCTGAAAACATAAGAAGATTATGAATATTAGGTTCGCTTGATAGATGATTCCGTGCTTCGGAGGGCACGTTAACCCGTCGGTTCCGGTTACTTTCTACGGATAGTAGTCGTTACATGAGCCATGTCAGAGGCCTTTGGCGGCTCAATAACTCTGACACCAGGATTGGTCAGGTTGACCATCCACTCGATGAAGAAGAAAACGCTACGCTGTCATCGATGTGCAGCTCGACCCCTACTCGGATGGGTGGCCGATAGTGACATTTCTATCTGAACACTACCGTGCTTCGGAGGGCACGTTAAGCAGTCGGTCCCGGTTGTTTCACTCGTCAGAGCGTCTTCCTTTAGCCGGTCTAACAACTCCGACACCAGGGTTGGCCGCTGACCTACTCGGACATACTATTAAAGGACGACATGATCTAACGATTGCACCAACCGGAGCCGACAATTCAACGTGCCCTCCGAAGCACGGTAGCGCTCAAGTAGAACTGCGAAAAGCGTGAATCAGTATCAGTACAAAAATAGAGTGACTCATATATTTAATTCAATTTTATAGAAATTTGTTAACTTACTTGGTGTAGGCATATTGTCAACTATACAACATTAACGGTTTCATCAAAATCGGTTCACTAATCTGAAACAAAAGATATACCAATTAGAATATCTGATAAATTAAGCTAGTGCAGATCAAAGTCCTCTCACTGAAGATGTCAGTACAGCGAGGAGTACACGTAATCACAAGCGAGCACTAATGTAAAGTATCGTCCTATAAGACACTGCAGATCAAAGTCCTCTCACTGAAGATGTTAGTAAAGCGAGGAGTACACGTGATCACAAGCGAGCACTAATGTAAAGTATCGTCCTATAAGACACTGCAGATCAAAGGCCTCTCACTGAAGATGTTAGTAAAGCGAGGAGTACACGTGATCACAAGCGAGCACTAATGTAAAGTATCGTCCTATAAGACACTGCAGATCAAAGGCCTCTCACTGAAGATGTTAGTACAGCGAGGAGTACACGTGATCACAAGCGAGCACTAATGTAAAGTATCGTCCTATAAGACACTGCAGATCAAAGTCCTCTCACTGAAGATGTTAGTACAGCGAGGAGTACACGTGATCACAAGCGAGCACTAATGTAAAGTATCGTCCTATAAGACACTGCAGATCAAAGTCCTCTCACTGAAGATGTCAGTACAGCGAGGAGTACACGTAATCACAAGTGAGCACTAATGTAAAGTATCGTCCTATAAGACACTGCAGATCAAAGTCCTCTCACTGAAGATGTTAGTACAGCGAGGAGTACACGTGATCACAAGCGAGCACTAATGTAAAGTATCGTCCTATAAGACACTGCAGATCAAAGGCCTCTCACTGAAGATGTTAGTACAGCGAGGAGTACACGTGATCACAAGCGAGCACTAATGTAAAGTATCGTCCTATAAGACACTGCAGATCAAAGTCCTCTCACTGAAGATGTTAGTACAGCGAGGAGTACACGTGATCACAAGCGAGCACTAATGTAAAGTATCGTCCTATAAGACACTGCAGATCAAAGTCCTCTCACTGAAGATGTCAGTACAGCGAGGAGTACACGTAATCACAAGCGAGCACTAATGTAAAGTATCGTCCTATAAGACACTGCAGATCAATGTCCTCTCACTGAAGATGTCAGTACAGCGAGGAGTACACGTAATCACAAGCGAGCACTAATGTAAAGTATCGTCCTATAAGACACTGCAGATCAAAGTCCTCTCACTGAAGATGTCAGTACAGCGAGGAGTACACGTAATCACAAGCGAGCACTAATGTAAAGTATCATCCTATAACACACTGCAGATCAAGGAACTTTTACTGTTAATTAAATTTTATAGTATAATTATAAAATATAATTGGAACACAATCATTATAGTTGTGACTAATTTTAGATAATAAATACAAATGCAACTATAACATACATAAAACTATATACATTCTTATCAACACAGTTGGCCCAAATTTAGCAATGTATTATTATTTACATTAATACAAGCAACACCCATGGGTTTTACCCGCGTTGTGCCCGTTCCCGCGGGAATTTCGGGATGAAAAATAGTCTATAACCTGCCCGTTGAATGTGGCTATCTATAACAAAAAGAATTATTCAAATCGGATTGGTAGTTTCTGAGATTAGACAAACAAAAAATCAAACTTTATTATTTACTAGCAGCGCCCCGCGGTTTTACCCGCGTTGTGTCCATTCTTGTAGGAATTTCGGGATGAAAAATAGCCTATGTTACTCGTGGATAATGTAGCTTTCGAATGGTGAAAGAATTTTTAAAAACGGTCCAGTAGTTTTTGAACCTATTCATTACAAACAAACAAAGTTTTCTTCTTTATAATATTAGTGTAGATGTGCAGATTTGTGTATCTTTTATTGGGGGGGGCATTGCAGTTTCTAAAGAAATGATAAACCTATTATGATATAGTTTTTAGGTTGAAAATTGGTTATATAGGGAATGTTCTTGGATTAGCTATGATTTGATCTATACTAATATTATAAAGAGGTAAAATTTGTAAGTTTGTTTGTTTGTTTGTATGTTCGAGATAATCCAGAAATTATCAGTCCAATTTGAATAATTCTTTTTGTAATAGATAGCCACATTCAACGGGAAGGTTATAGGCTATTTTTCATCGCGAAATTCCCCTGGGAATGGGTACAATACGGGTAAAACCGCAGGGCGCTGCTAGTTAATAAATAAAGAAGGGGTGATAATATCTTTAAAGTTTCCCCTGCAGGGAGTTGTGGTTCACACATCTCCTGTGTATACTCACCCTGGTGGAAGTTTACACAGGAGATGTGGTTATTAAGTTGAAATCCTACAAGTTCTAAAAAACATAGTATGTAGGTACAATTGTAGCTGAAATATGTGCCCTAATTTTCATGTTCTTCTTCTTCATCGAGTGGATGGTCAACCTGACCAATCCTGGTGTCATGTTAATTCACCCATCTTCAATATTATCTTCAATAGAAGAATCAGGATAAGTAATCCTTGTAGTATTTTGTATGTTTTGATAGCAATATAAAATACAATTTTTAGTATTTATGAAGACAAGATGTACCAATGAATTTTGATGATTTGATACCAAAAAATTGGATTAGTAATGAGTAATAAATCAGTGACAAAGCGGCGGTCTCGATAACATGTTTACCTAACCACAATACACAGAATTATTGTGTCAACAATTGGTTTTACAAAGAGTGACCAACACAATGAGCTAAGACTACAATACCTTAATTACCCAATTACCTACGTCGATTACTGAAAATTATGCTACTTTACGCTAACATTGCGGTTTTAGCGATGTAAGGATAACATTTTATTGGTTTTTTATAGTGAAAGTTATGTAAAAAATGGTTTTTGCTATGATTTTGTAAGTGGGTGGACTGTAGAGATTTTGCAAAATTATTTCGTAATTATGAATGCATTGACATAATTACTGGTTTACCTTTTATCTGTGATCATTTGTAGTGCTATTGACCTCTATTTGGAGCACTCAAATCTAACACTTTAGGCAGAATTGTAGATAAAAACATTGTACACAATCACGGCCGCACAACTTTCGAAAATTTTAAATCCAACACTCTGTTTTAACCACACAGCTCACTAATTCTACACAATAGAAGAGAGTTTAACAATGCTGATTACATAAACAATAACACTTCAATATTTTACGTAAAAATCTTGTAAATTTTAGTAACAATTTGATTTTTGAGACAGACAGAAACTTAATCCAATCAAATGATGAGTGTTACCTTATTGGAGATTATTTTACCCCGACTTTGCATAATAATGCAGTTGACCATAATATTGCACATTTCAATGACTCACAGTAAAACCAAAATAAGTACCCAGAAAGTATAATTAAAACAACATGTGAAATTGAAGCCTGTAAACGTTTGAAATGACTAAGATGATATAGAAAGATCACCAGAAGAATGACTAAATAAATATAAATGGCACAGAATGGTCAGCAATCAGCAAGTTTGATTTAAAATTAATGGCAACATTATTTTGACAATGGCACCTTAAAATGTCACTGTCAGCATCAAGTAAATTTATGTTCCATTACTCGCACAAATAGATACTTTAGAAATGTTGTCTGTACCATGTTATTTTAATTCCGTGTTTGCGATCGCGATCTAACTAATTTAGGAATCATTCAATCAAAAAAATTTACAATCCTTATTATGTTAAATCAAATAAATTTAATGTTTTCGATCATCATTAAATTTATTTGCGTTATATTCTGCGTTGTACGGACCATTCTTGTAAATGTCATTTTAGAAAAACTGTCAAATAAATATTGTTTGTTTAGTTTATTGTCAAATTGTGTTGTGTTGTCAAATGTCGACGTAAACAGTTCTCTGATTTTGTATAATATAAAATAAGCGAATTTAACGTAATTTATTTATTATTGAAGTGATTCCGTTTAAATAATTCCAACCATCATGTCCGCACAAAACGTTAACGTCTGTGATATCGGTGAAGACGTGAAGGAAGTATTAAAAAAGTTCCGATTTCAAAAACATACATCGAACTCTGCTCTCATACTAAAGGTTCCTGTTATTTTTTTTTATTTATTTCCAGTAAAGTAAACTAAAATATAAATCCTTATTAATACGAAAAAATGGCGGTCTTGAGGATTTTAAATGCATATAAAATAATTAAATATGGTCATTGGTTGGTTAACTCAATGTATTTGCCACTCCTACACCAAATTACTCATTGAAGCATTACAAATCTAATAATTTATGCGTCATTGGTTTGATTACCTTTTTTATTTGTTTAGAGGCCTATTACTATTCTATATCTTTTATACTTATAATAAATCTGTAGAGGTCAATTCTGTACATTGAATATATATCTAAACTAGCAGCGCCCCGCGGTTTTACCCGCGTTGTGCCCGTTCCCGTGGGAATTTCGGGATAAAATGTAGCCTATAGCCTTCCTCGATAAATAGACTATCTAACAGTGAAAGAATTATTCAAATCGGTTCAGTAGTTTCTGAGATTAGCGCGTTTAAACAAACAAACAAACAAACAAACAAAAAAAACTCTTCAGCTTTATAATATTAGTATAGATTAATATTGGAGGATGAATGGTGATCGATACTGATGCCAAAAATGCAATCATAAATTTTTTGTCTGTCTGTATGTGCATGCATGGGTCAAAAACTACTGAAGGGATTTTAACCAAACTTGGTATGATTATATATAACTACTTGGTAGTATACAAGTGTAGAGCTTAGTTTAGGTCTAATTAACCGTGGGTTTATGTGATTATGTTAACCAGGTTAACCGTGAGAAGCAGGCGTTGGAAGTAGATGAAGAGTTGGAGAACATAGATTTGGAAGAGTTACAGGACACGCTGCCGTCTCACCAGCCCCGGTTCATAGTATACAGGTCAGTGTCAAGAGATTTACCAGAAGGGGTAGGATACATGCTATAGAATCGTATAGACAATATAATCTAATACTATCTATTATAAAGCTGCAGAGTTTGTTTGAACGCGCTAATCTCAGGAACTGCTTGTCTGATTCGAATAATTCTTTTTGTAATGGATAGCCACATTCAACGGGAAAGTTATAGGCTATTTTTCATCTCAAAATTCCTAAGGGAACGGGCAGAACGCTGAGTTTGTATACATATAAATCTTCCTCTTGAATCACTATATCTACTAAACAAACCACATCAAATTCCGTTGCGTAGTTTAAAGATACATACATAAAAAGAGCATACATAGGGACTGACAGACAGCGGAAAGCGACTTTGTTTTATACTATGCAGTGATAGTTACAATTGATATTGTTTCTTAATGTTGCAGCTATAAGATGGAACACAGCGACGGGCGGACGTCGTTCCCGATGTGCTTCATATTCTACACGCCGAGGGACGCGCACATGGAGCTGCAGGTCATAATCATATTTAATCAAGTCTTAACAGCCTCCGTGGTCTTGTGGTTTGAACGCCCGGCTCACGATCCGGAGGTTCCGGGTTCGATTCCGACAACAATATCTCACAAAAATCTCTTTATGAGACTGTCATCAGTTTGGTTAGGGCATTGCAGGCTGAATCACTTGTTTGCCCGAAAAGTAAGATGATTCCGTGCTTCGGAGGGCACGTTAAGCCGTCGGTCCCGGTTACTTTCTACAGATAGTAGTCGTTACATGAGCCATGTCAGAGGCCTTTGGCGGCTCAATAACTCTGACACCAGGATTGGTCAGGTTAACCATCCACTCGGTGAAGAAGAAGATCAAGTCTCTACTCGCCTCGGTGGTCCAGTGGTATGTGCACTCGCCTGCCAAGACTGAGGTCCCGGGTTCAATTCCCGGGACGAGCGACGATTTTTCCTACTTTTCAAACATGGCTCGTGTTTGAGATCACCAACCCGTTAGTCAAGCGTGGTGATTACGACATCCTCCTCACTGTACTGATGTCTAGTGAGATGAGAGGCCTTTGCCCAGCAGTGGGACATTACAGGCTAATACAATTAGATTTGTACTGTTCTATACTTTTTCCCGGAATTCCCGAAGGAACAGGACCAACGCACATACATCCTCACAAACATTCGCATTTATACTTCAATCAACAATACACAACTAGATAACGGGTCACATACAAAATCAAAGCTGAATGCTGTCCGCGTGGATATATACTTATACAGCTTCACTTATTTACTACCGAACTGAGACAAGAGTTTTAACACAGAAGTTCAACCTAATTACAACCATGACACCGAGCGATAAAACAGCGAATGTTATTAATAAAATAAGAGCTCACGTTTTAAGTGTGCTGTTATTAACTGAGACGTATTTTTTGCGCTAACACCGATATCTAGTTGTGTATTGATCGAAGCATTTATAAAAAAAACTTGAGAGGTGTCAAGGGACACCCGGATGGAACGAAGTTCAATGCGAAATAGAAAGACGAAACGAAAATATCTGGCTTGTTTTCTATAAGAGAGAGAGAGAGACAGACAGAGAAACATGCGCACGCCGTACGGCATGTTTCTCTGTCTCTCTCTAACGGCGTGCGCATGTTTCTCTGTCTGTCTCTCTCTAACGGCGTGCGCATGTTTCTCTGTCTGTCTCTCTCTAACGGCGTGCGCATGTTTCTCTGTATGTCTCTCTCTGGCGTGCGCATGTTTCTCCGTCTGTCTCTCTCTAACGCAAAAAGTGTCGTTGCAACTTTTCGTCTTAATTTTTTCCGTCTAGCCCCCTTTCGCAACGCGCGATAAGGAACTTCGTTCCAATAATAGTAGGATGTTTTGTAATTGCAGGTGATGTACGCGGGCACCCAGAGAGCACTAGCGGCCGCCGTCGGCGCCCCTCGCCTGCTGGAAGTGAGGGAGCTCGACGAACTGACTAACGAGTGGCTCAACGAGAAGCTCAGGAAATAAAACTAGACATACCACCATTTGTTACGTCAGTAAAATTCAGCCAACTTAGGAAATAAAACTCAGCATACCACCTTTTGTTACGTCAGTTAACTTCTGCCAACTTAGGAAATAAAACTCAGCATACCACCTTTTGTTACGTCAGTTAACTTCTGCCAACTTAGGAAATAAAACTCAGCATACCACCTTTTGTTACGTCAGTTAACTTCTGCCAACTTAGGAAATAAAACTCAGCATACCACCATTTGTTACGTCGGTTAAATACAGCCAATTTCATGAAATCTAACTAAATCAAAATCTGAGGCCTTTAGGCGGTCTAATTCCATACACTTAAACTGAGCATACCACCTTTTGTAACATCGGCTAAATACTACCAATTTCATACACTTAAGAAATTAAACTAGGCATACCACCTTTTGTTACGTCATCGGTTAATAACAATAAAATATCACCCTGAAGACTTAAGATCAAAGGTTTTAAATGATGGGTCAAGAATGGAATAAAATAACTTTTTCCTCTACAAAAGGAATTGTCCCTGATTGGAAAATTAGCCATATAATTATTTATTTATTCTACGATGTCTTTACATTCTTTAATTAAGGAATTAAGAACTAGAATTTTGCTTTATAAGCTAGCCAAAATGTAATTTTAAATATTTTTTTATTTATTTACTAGCCGTGTTAGTGTTACCCGCATTGTACCCGTTCCCGCGGGTATTTCGGGATAAAATGTACCCCATGTGTTATTCTGATGTATAACCTATATTACTGTAAAGTTTCATCCAAATCCGTTGAGTAGTTTTTGCATGAAAGAGTAACAAACATACATACATCCTCAAAAACTTTCGCATTTATAATATTAGTAGAATTTATTTATTTATATATAACCAAAGTGCATATACATGTATGTAGTTATTATAGTTGTCTTGTGTGTAGGATTATATTAATATATTAAGGACTAGCAGCGCCCCGCGACTTTGCCCGCGTTGAGCCCGTTCCCGTGGGAATTTTAGAAAATCCTTTCTTAGTGTGCACTTACGTCACTTGAAGAACCTTCCTGCCAAATTTCATGTTTATAGGTGCAGCGGTTGAGGCTGTGCGTTGATTATCAGTCAGTCAGGACTTTGAATTTTATTTGCTGCGTCAGCTTTGCTTACATAGTTCCCATTCCCGTAGGAATTTCGGGATGAAAAATAGCCTGTAACCTTCCCGTTGAATGTGGCTATCCGGTACAATAAGAATTATTCAAATCGGATAAATAGTTTTTGAGATTAGCTCGTTCAAACCAATAAAAAACAAACTCTTCAACTTTATTTATTAGTAAAGATATTCATTCAGTGTTCATGTTTGTACCCGTTCCCGTGGGAATTTCGGGATAAAATAGACAGTTATTTGACATATTCAAACTGTCAAAACGTAGGTACAATTGATTAAGCATAACTTACTCCCTGTTAACACATATACATCCATCACTTGGACTGCGATGTATATACGATATTCTAATTTTTGGGTCATTTAAATTTAATATTTTATCCCGAATTTCCCACAGTATAACGCTGATAGTAATATTGTATAAGTAATAATTAAGGTTTTTAAAATATACTTATTGGTATGTGATTTTGAGAGCATTTATTTATATTTAATTAATAAATATATTAATAATTAATGTGAGTAAAGTAAAAGACATTTTGGGAGAATAAAAATATTTATAACTATTTCAAATTTATTTTATTGAAGTCTTAGGGTCAACACTGGGTTAAGCGTGCGCCCGTCGCGTGCGCACGCGTCAGTTCACTTTTGTATGACACCGCATGCGACGGGCGCACGTGTCGGTTCACTTTTCTATGACACCGCACGCGACGGGCGCACGCTACGGTTCACTTTTGTATGAAACCACACGCAGCGGGCGCCCGCGACGGTTCACTTTTGTATGAAACCACACGCGGCGGGCGCCCGCGACGGTTCACTTTTGTATGGAACCGCGGCGTGCGCACGCTTAACGCAGTTATTGAAGTGTACTTATATCACTATACGGAAAAAAACCTAATGACGTCATACGGAAGGCAGCACTTCCATATATTTGCTATGTACCGCCGCACACATTAGGAAATTTCTTTGCGGAATTCTTCATCTTCATCGAGTGGATGGTCCACCTGACCAATCCTGGTGTCAGAGTTATTGAGCCGCCAAAGGCCTCTGACATGGCTCATGTAACGACTACTATCCGTAGAAAGTAACCGGGACCGACGGCTTAACGTGCCCTCCGAAGCACGGAATCGTCTTACTTTTCGGGCAATCAGGTGATTCAGCCTGTATGCCCTAACCAAACTGAGGGCAGTCTCACAAAGAGATTTTTGTGAGATATTGTCCCCACCGGGAATTGAACCCGGAACCCGTGCGGAATTAAAAACAAATCAAAGCAAAGTCCCCACTGAACGTACTAGCAGCATACAATTCCTAATGCAATAAAACGAACGTCTGCGCTATGGCCACGGAATTCCGCATACGGAAAACGAATTCGGATCCGCACGTATGCGGCCAGGCTTAATGTGCATCATGGTCCGCGCTATAATAAAATCCTGGCAAAATTGTCTTTGAAGTCTATGGTTTGGTTTGTGATGGTCTACGCTCTTGGTACCTACTTTCTGCTTTGTCTATTAATTGTCAATGATGCACTGACCTCTATTATTTACACTGGACAGGCTGCAGTCATAATAATTTTGTGCCTATTTGAGTGTCGCCATTTTGGCGCTGTAGGCCACTGTAGGCAGATACGAATGTCTAAGGAACTAAAATTAGTTATGACTTAAGTCGACTGTGACTAAAATTAATTTTGACGTTCACTGCAAGCAAATAGGGGTACTATTTGCTTGCAGTGAACGTCAAAATTAGTTCTCGGGACACTCGCAGGGGCGCTTCAAATTGCCACACAAAATTAGCTGTCATTTGTATGGTAACAGCCAGTCCAGTGTGTAATTAATAGAGGACAGTGCAATGATATGACATCTGTGATGACAACCTGCAATGTCAATTTCATAAATTTGAATAAAAGTTTATTAGAAAAATTACTTGAAAAAATAATAATTTATCAATATTTACCTACAAAAATAAGAAATGAGTAATATTATAGATGAAGCGTTTAAAAAAATGAAAGAAAATCATCAGAATAACGTCAACTATTTGTTGCAGTGGATGAAGGATGGTAGGTTTTGCTTAAGGGGCATGTGGGGGCCATATACGCTACGAGAAATCGCTACGATCAGACTAATAATAATAATGTCGAGTAGATGGTCAACCCGACCAATCCTGGTGTCAGAGTTATTGAGCCGCCAAAGGCCTCTGACGTGGCTCATGTAACGATTACTATCCGTGGAATGTAACCGGGACCGACGGCTTAACGTGTCACGAGCCACGAGCAGACTGTACAGTTTTAACGGTACAATTTATCGTACACGCGCCCCACGGTTTTACCCGCGTTATGACCGTTCCCATGGGCATTTCGGGAATTTTTATACATATAAACCTCCCACTTGAATCACTTTATCTATTAAAAAAACCGCGTCAAAATCCGTTGCGTAGTTTTAAAGATCTAAGCATACATAGGGACAGACAGCGGAAAGCGACTTTGTTTTATACTATGTAGTGACGGCATACAAGCAAAAATTGGACGAAACTGTACAGTTTAATAACATACATGTAGCGATTTATCGGTACCGTTCGAACTGTGCAGTCTGATCGTAGCGATTTCTTGTAGCGTATGTACATAAAGGTGGCCATATACGCTACGAGAAATCGCTACGATCAGACTGTACAGTTCCAACGGTACCGATAAATCGCTACATGTATGTTATAAAACTGTACAGTTCCGTCCAATTTTTGCTTGTATGCCATGTACGATAAATTGTACCGTTCTAACTGTACAGTCTGATCGTAGCGATTTCTCGTAGCGTATATGGCCCCCATAAATGGCCTTCACGGACCGCAAGCCGCAACTGCATGCGGTTGGCAATATTGTACGAAAAGAAGTTGGAGAATGTCACTGGCCAACCCTGGTCGGAGTTTTTAGACCGAGGTGACGTGACGGACGACATGGTCTGACGATTGAAACAACCGGGGCCGACTGCTTAACGTGCCCTCCGAAGGACTCGCGTAAAGGAAGCGTGGATATAACGACATCTCACTGAAGATATCGGTACCTACAGTGAGGAGCTGTAGGTACTGATATCTTCAGTGAGATGAGAGGCAGCCCTTTGCCCAGCAGTGGGACATTACAGGCTTTACAGGCTAAGGGCTTTATATAAACGCTTATTAACAGCAGGTATCCCTTTGTTTGTCCCTTTCCGACATACGCAATTTGCCAAAGAGCGAAAGAGACAAAACACTTTAAATCACTGTTTAAGTTAAATATCTACGTGCTTCGGAGGGCACGTTAAGCCGTCGGTCCCGGTTACTTTCTACGGATAGTAGTCGTTACATGAGCCATGTCAGAGGCCTTTGGCAGCTCAATAACTCTGACACCAGGATTGGTCAGGACCATCCACTCGATGAAGAAGAAGAAGTTAAATATCGAATATAAATAACGCGGTAATACTTTACACTTGTTTACAGCAAAGATAGTAGACCAGTCAAAAGCTACAGAAGAGAACGCAAAGAATATGTTGAGCAAAGCCTCTGACAAGAACAACATAGATTTAGAGCATTTCAAATCGGTTGTGTCCAAACTAGCTGGCGAGAAGAAAGTCGAAGCGGCAGATTTATTCAGTAAACTGAACGCAAAGATATCGGATTCAAAGGTTCTGGAGTCGATCAAGTCTTCTGTGGTATCGGCTTTTGATGCGGGATACAATGCCATCAAGGGAGCTATGAAAAAATAATTCTGATTACCTCTAAGGACGTTCATAAACGCTTATTAACAGCTAGTTTGAGCTGTGTTAACTCATTGCGATTGTTAAGCAACGTGCAGCTCGACCCCTCTTTGGATGGGTGGCCGATAGTGGCATTTCTATTTGAGCGCTACCGTGCTTCGGAGGGCAAGTTAAATTGTCAGTCCCGGTTGTATCAATCGTCAGACCAGGAGGCCTTTAGGCGGTCTAAAAACTCCGACAGGTTGGCCACTGATCAAGTCGAACTTATTAAACAGAATTTCAGCTGTCTAATGTTTTGTCCCTTTCCGATTTACGCTGTTTTCCGAAGAGCGAAAGAGATAAAACAATATAAGTATACTCGTAACAGAGGTTTTGTTAAGAGCGTTTACGAATGTTCTACTTATTAATTTAACAACTTTTAAGATTAATAAAATAAAAGTTGCTATGAGCTATTTTTTGAAACACTAACTAGTTATTTTTATTCAACTAACAGCGCTCCGCGGTTCAACCCGTATTGGCCCTTTCCCGTGGGAATTTCGGGATTTTTTATACATATACCTAAACCTTCCACATGAATCACTCTATCTATTTTTTAAAAACCGCGTCAAATTCCGCCGCGTAGTTTTAAAGATCTAAGCATACATAGGGACAGACAGCGGAAAGCGACTTTGTTTTATACTTTGTAGTGATCAGCAAAGAATACTCCCCTTGGAAATACCTTGCAAACAAATCTGAATTAAGTACACCGTTTTTATCTTCATCATCATAAATGTAAGAGGTAGTCTCTCTTGTCGGTGAGTCCGATGCAGACTTCTCTTTCTATTCCTGTTCAGTGCAAGCTCCTTCACGTCTCTATACGACACGACAGACACTTTTTCTTTAATCTGACTCATGTATACGCTACTAGCCGCGCCCCGCGGTATCACCCACGTTGTACCCGTTCCCGCGGGAATTTCCGGATAAAATTTATCCCATGTGTTATTCTGATGTATAAACTATATTACTGTAAACTTTCATCCAAATCCCTCCAGTAGTTTTTGCGTGAAAGAGCAACAAAGATACATACACATCCTCACAACCTATCGCATTTATAATATTAGTACGATATAATTATAGATTAATTTAACATTGTGGAAGATTCTTCCCTGCTCAACAAATTGTATGGACGAGACCCGACTCAATCTGGGAATATCGGGAATATACCTAACGTAAGTACCTACTATCTACAGAAGTTCACACTAACTCACGCCATCGACAAGCCCGTTGTCACAGTGGCAGTGAGAGCGCTTACTGTGTCGGGGGTTGCGGGCTCGATTCAACTGAGTGACATTATGTGATGTGAGACATACTTAGTTGTTGACGACGTCTGGGTGTTAATTATATTCCTAGTATATGTAGTAGTAGTAGTATCAGTGAGTTAGATTCCTTAACACAAGCTTTCTTTGGGTCTAATTAACCGTGAGTGAATTGGTCGGGTGTATTACCTATATTATTATACTAGCAGCGCCACGCGGTTTTACCCGCGTTGTGCCCGTTCCTGTGAGAATTTCGAGAATTTCATGAATCACTATCTATAAAAAAAAACGCGTCAAAATCCGTTGCGTAGTTTTAAAGATCTAAGCATACATAGGGACAGACAGCGGAAAGCGACTTTGTTTTATATTAAGTATATAGTGATACTTAATATCTTTTGGGATACAGATGGAATCACTGCGCAGGACAGCTAGTGTTGATATGAATACCACAGAAGAAGTATCTATAATGTTCCTGTACTGACAATTCCTCTTACTTCTTCTTCTATTAGAACACTTTACGTCAAATTCATCGAGTTTATAGAATATGCCAATCAAATTCAAACTCTAATCAAATCACAAATGTATCTACTATATTATATTATACAGTCGTCAAATAACTTAATTGATTTCCACAGTTTCTTCGCACTTTTCTAAACTCTAACAAGCTTAATGAGAGTATAAATATTGTATATTACTAACGGAAATATCACGTCAATGGCGGATGTACAGAAAAAATTCGACGACACTTTTAAAGCGTTGAAGGACACGAATCAGAATAACGTAAATAACCTAATGCAGTGGTTAAAAGACGGTATGTAGCGTTTAGACACGCGTAAAGCTGCGTACGGATGGCGCGTACCCTGGTACGCGTATCTACTCAGTTTACGCGTATCCGGACCGCCTAGTCCATACCTGCAGCTACGCGTTCACTCTTGGGGTGCGCGTACCGGGCGAGCCAACTCGCGCGCGAGCCACCGTCAGTCGGTTTTTGGTCGCGCGTCAAAGAGGACGGCTACGCTATATTTGGACGACAAAATGAATAAACACGCGTGTTCTTCGACCAACCGGTAAGTTTGTCGGAATCATGACGAATGACTGGGGCTCGCGGAGCGCTCTGGGTCGATTGACATCGCGTACAGGTTCGCGGCGGTCCGTACAGGAGCTGTACGCGTATCCAATGTACCTACGCGTGGACAGGAACGTGCCATCCGTACGCAGCTTTAGAATATATGACAATTAAGGGTGCCTTTCCACTGAAGCGGAGCGAGGCTGCGGAGCGGAGAAACGGATAAATATTAACTGTAGTCTGTTTTTGAAAATAGCGTATGTCAAACCGACAAACCGTATCTAAAATGGACGAGCCACATCTGAAATGCTGTTAATTCTTCTTCATCGAGTGGATGGTCAACCTGAACAATCCTAGTGTCAGAGTTATTGAGCCGCCAAAGGCCTCTGACGTGGCTCATGTAACGACTACTATCCGTAGAAAGTAACCGGGACCGACGGCTTCACGTGCCCTCCGAAGCACGGATGCTGTTAATACCTAACCGTTTATGAACAATGTAATACTTTTTCTTTTACAGCAAAAATAGTAGACCAATCAAAAGCTGCTGAGGAGAAGGCAATGAAATTGCTTAGCGAAGCCGAAGACAAAAGCAACGTACAGGCTGACCACTTCAAAAAGGTTATAACTACTTTGGCCACCGAGAATAAAGTAAAAGCTGAAGATTTATTGTCCAAACTCACTACGGAAGGTGACAAATTTGTAGCAAGTATTAAATCGACTGTCGCGGCGGCGGTGGACGCGGGAGCAAGCGCTCTCAAAGATGCTCTGACGCCCAAATGAACTGTATCATAATGTATCTTTCCAAAATATAAAAAAAAGCTGAAGCAGGTTTTTTTTGTTTTTTTAAACGCGATTATCTCTGGAACTGCATATCCGATTTGAGTGATTCATTTTGTATTGGATAGCCACATTCAAGGGGAAGGTTATTTGCAATTTTCATCCCGAAATTCCCACGGGAACGAGCACAAAGTGGGTAAAACCGCGGGCGCTCCCATTGTTTTATATGTTTAGTTAAATTGGGTATTTGAATTTTTTTTTAATTTGAATTTGAGAGATGAAATTAGTAAAATAACTAAAATTATGATCAAAACTGAAATCAGAATCAAAATCGTTTAATAAATAAAGAAATTATAAACTCTGAAATATTCTCTCCTGTCTGATGCTGTCCCTTTCTTGCAAAACGATTTTTTGTATGCGACGTCTGTGGCGCTCTAACATTGTGACGTCACACTAGTAGTAGTGCTGTCTCTGTCTAATCAGCAACTTTGACCGCTTGTAACTCTCGAAATAATAACGATATAAAAAAACGGATTTAGTTTCTTACATTACACGTGGTAACAAGATAAGTTAATAGGAAGAATAAAAAAACATTCAAATACCCAATTGCTCAAATGTTATCAGTTTCAAGTAGCGCTCGTGGCGTAAATTGACTAAGCGATGTTAGCTCATTGTGATTTTTAAGCAACGTGCAGCTCGGCCCCTACTTGGATGGGTGGCCGATAGTGGCATTTCTATCTGAACACTACCGTGCTTCGGAGGGCACGTTAAATTGTCGGTCCCGGTGGTTTCTATTGGAAATAATCATTCACTCATTATTTAGTCTGTGGAGCTGTCAAAAATGACACTTTAAGTTAGCTGTCAACGGGACTCTGAATCCCGATCTCTACTTCCCGAACCTGCAATGGCGGATGTAGGCATAGGCTGTTATCTAAGTGAATAAACATTTTCTACTTACTTATGGGGCTTTTATTAATTAATTCCAATAGGTTATGGGCCCAGCGCCCATGAGTAAGTCAGATTGACACAGGATAGCTTAGGAAAGTCAAAAATAAGACAAAATAAGAAAAACGTGGTCGACGGCCATAAAAAAGGTCACGCGTGTAATATAAGGGGTAGGCTTCTTACTTTCAGCAAATATATACAATGACGACGACAACTAATCACATCCCGCAACTAGAAAGTGGAAATTTTGAAAACTGGCTGTTCAGGATTGAGATGGCACTGGATGAAAAAGGCATCAAGGAAACAGTAAAAATCAAAACTGAGGATGCAACAAGCAAACACGATGCTAAAGCAAGAAATATAATTATCCAAGGAGTCCCAGACAAATACTTAGAATACATTAAGGGGGCTACCACCGCATATGAAATGGTAGAAAAATTGAAAGCCGTATTTCAGAGAAGAAGTACGCTGAGTACATTAACTCTCAGGCGAGAGCTCATAAACCTGAAATGCAGAAAGGAAGAAAATGTACAAGAATTCCTCAATAAATTCGAAAAGTTGATACAAGATATAGAAGCTAGTGGAACTCAAATAGATGAAAAAGAAAAGGTCTGCCAACTCTTACTCAGTGTAGAGAAGGCTTATCAAACTTTAGTAACAGCCTTGGAAATGTCAAACATAGAGCTCACAGTTGAGTTTATAAAAAGCAAACTACTGGATGCAGAGCTAAAAGAAAAAAGGAACCACACAGCATTCAACCAACCCAAAGGTGAATATGTGTTTCACAGCTCTTCAGTGAAGTGCTATAGTTGTGGAGGGTTAAATCATTTTGCCCGCAATTGCCCGAAGAAAAATGGCAACTATGTACACCAACCAACATCTAATAACTACAGAGGCCGAGGCAATTTTAGAGCAAGAGGAGCCAGAGGGGCCAGAGGAGCCGCAAATATAGGAGAGAGGCACAGCAACTCAAATGCCATATCATTTGTCGCAGCTCAAGCTGTCACAGCTGATACAGAGGCCCACAGAGAGGAAATCCAACTTGTAATTGATTCGGGATCAACCTACCATCTAATAAACAAAAGATATGAAGAGTATATGACCAACATAAAGCAAATATCACAAATTCATATAAGAGCGGCCAATGGAGGCATCATGACCGCTACATACAAAGGAAATCTTACTGGAATGTCTGAAGAAGGATATGAAGTCACTATAGAAGACTGTCTTATAATAGACAACTTGTCACACAATCTTCTATCAGTCCTGAAATTAAATGAAAAGGGTCTTCAAGTAATCTTTGACAAGGAAACAGCTTTAATAAAGAAAGGAAACATAAAAATACAAGGGGACTGTAATGGAAAGTTGTTTACTATGAAACTCAATCTTAATAGAACACATGCATTAGTATCAGGAGAAGATAATCTTTGGCATAGAAGAATGGGACACCTTAACTATGGTGGAATGAAAATCTTAGGCTTAGCCCTATCTAAAGAAAAATGCACGATATGCATGGAGGCAAAAGCAAGCCGATGTGTATTTAATGAAAATCCGGTACCAAGAACCGAAAGAATAGGCCAGTTAGTATACTGTGACATAGGAGGGCCCGTGACGCCTGTCACTCAAAATGGTGAGAGATATTATTTAACAATAATTGATGACTACTCACACTTTATGGAACTTCATCCTCTAAGTGCTAAGAGTGAAGCGAAGGACTACATCATGAAATATATAAATATCATGAAAAATAATGGCAACAATGTAAGACGAATTAGAACAGACAGAGGTGGAGAATTTCTCAATGACGATCTTAGCTCGTTCTATGCAGAGCATGGAATCATTCAAGAGACTACATGCGCTTACACTCCACAGCAAAATTCTATCTGCGAAAGAATGAATCTAACCCTGGGAAACAAAGTCAGAGCTATGTTACTTGAAACAAATCTTCCAAAGTATCTATGGGGCGAGGCGATGAGATGTGCTGCCTATACTATAAACAGATCACCTACAAAGGCACTCCGAGGGGACACACCAGCAAAGATATGGTATGGCAACAATAATTTAGATAAAGTGAGAGTGTTTGGTGCGAAAGCTTGGAGCATGATCTTTCCAAGACCCAACAAACTAGAGCCTAGAGCGAAGCCCATGAGAATGATAGGATACTGTGGTTCAGGATACAGATTATGGGATCCGAAGACCAACGAGATAATAGAATCGCGAGATGTAAGATTTGATGAGTCTAACCACAGATATAGAGAAAGTGAAATGGCTACACAACCTGTTATCTATGATGAAGATGAGGAAAAAGAACCTTCAAAGTCTAATGACTCTAAACCGGATATGACAAACATGGATATGACAAACACGGATATGACAAACACGGAGAATACAGAAGAACAAGCTGAAGGCACAGAAACAAGCCAGGAACAAGAACAACGTCCAAATAGAGAAGTGAAATTACCCAAGAAATATGATGACTTTGATATGACAAACATAGCATATGCACTGCTATCGGAAGATCCTGTAAGCTACGAGGAAGCCATACAGAAAGAAGGATGGTCAGATGCCATAAACAAAGAATTGCAAGCACACAACAAGCTAAGAACATGGCAAGAGTGCGACCTTCCTAAAGGACACAAGGCGATAGATACAAAATGGGTATTCCGCACTAAAGCTGACAACACGAAGAAAGCTAGACTAGTGGCTAAGGGGTTTCAGGAAGAAACCACACAGAATGTATATGCACCTGTTGCAAGGATAACAACAATAAGACTATTTTTGAATAAAGCAGTTCAAGAAAACTTACACATAAAACAGCTAGATATACCTACAGCTTTTCTCAATGGTGAGTTAAACACTGACATATACATTAAATATCCTGAAGGAGTACAAAATAAACAAGAAGGAAGAGTCTTAAAGCTTAACAAAGCTTTATATGGATTAAAAGAAGCTCCAAGGTGCTGGAATGAAAAGCTAAATCGATTCTTAACAGATAATGGACTTAAACAATCACAAAGCGACTTCTGCCTATACACAGGTACAAATGTATACATACTTATATTCGTGGATGATATACTAGTGATTGGAGATGGAAAGAATATAGTGCAAAAATTAAAAGAAGAATTTCAAGCAAAAGATATGGGTACTATAAGCAAATTCTTAGGAATGGAAATATCTCAGTTTAAAAATAAGATGGAAATTAAACAAACACAAATTATAGAGAAGATTTTATTAAAGTTTAAAATGCAAGATTGCAAGGGATGCAATACACCAATGGAAGTCGGATTAAAAATAAATGAAAATGAAGAAGTGGTGAATGACATCCCTTACAGAGAAGTTATAGGCTCACTTATGTATCTGGCTACAATAAGCCGACCAGATATAGCTTATGCCACTGGATTCTTAAGCAGATATATGACACGCCCAACACCAACTTTATGGACAGCCGCGAAGAGAGTCCTAAGATACCTGAAACAAACAAAAGAAAAAGGATTAGTATATAGAAGAGAAGATAATAACAATTTATTAGCATTTTCAGATTCAGACTGGGGAAGTGAACAAATTGACCGGAAGAGTGTCAGCGGCGTTGCAATATTCCATCAAGGCAACTTGGTCAGCTGGAGCTCCAAGAAGCAGTCATCAGTCTCACTGTCCACGGCAGAATCAGAGTACTATGCAGCAGCGTTATCTGTAAGTGAAACAGTGTTCATTAGAGAAGTGTTAAAAGATTTGCATTGTGATAAAAACTTAGTTTGTTCATTGTTTATTGACAATCAAAGTACAATTAAAATGATTGAAAGTTACGAAAATAGTAAAAGGTCTAAACACATTGACATTAAAGCTCATTTTATCAAAGATATTGTTAACAAAGGTTTAATTACATTGAAATATGTGTGTAGTAGTGAAAATAAAGCAGATATACTTACAAAGTCACTGTGTCAGGTTAAATATAACAGTTTCTGTGAATCACTTGGATTATATTAAATATAGCTTTATATTTAAATAGTGTTAAATTGTCGCAATTGTTATATGAGTATTTAATCTTGAACTTTAAATATTTCAGACTTGTTTTATATTCACGTGAAAGTTAACCTCAAAATTTTAGGTTAAGTCAGTTGTCAATGTCAAATGTCAGTCATTGTGACAGCTCATGAGTGTTGCTAGTTTTAATATGTTACTTTATTGTTTGCAAGTTCAAGTTAATTTGCCATTAAATAAATTAGACTTGATCTTGAGCCGGAGTATTGGAAATAATCATTCACTCATTATTTAGTCTGTGGAGCTGTCAAAAATGACACTTTAAGTTAGCTGTCAACGGGACTCTGAATCCCGATCTCTACTTCCCGAACCTGCAATGGCGGATGTAGGCATAGGCTGTTATCTAAGTGAATAAACATTTTCTACTTACTTATGGGGCTTTTATTAATTAATTCCAATAGTTTCAATCGTCAGAGCATGTCTTCCTTTAGCCGGTCTAACAACTCCGACACACCAGGGTTGACCTCTGACCCACTCAAACATACTTTTTAGTGATGTGAACGTGTCATATATAGCAAACGTTTTATAACACTAGCCGCGCCTCGCGGTTTTACCTGCGTTGTAGCCGATCCCGTGGGAATTTCGGGATAAAATGTATCCCATGTGGTATTTTGTTGTATAACCTATATTACTGTAAAGTTTCATCCAAATCTGTTCAGTAGTTTTTGCGTGAGAGTAACAAACATACATCCTCACAAACTCTCGCATTTATTATTATTATGTAGTAGGGTAGGATGTTACATAATCTATTCCTATATATATTTACTCAAAAAATAATGAAATCGGTTCATTCGTTTACGAGGCAGACGGACATACAGACAAACATCATTTTCGATGGTTTATATGGGTGAAATAAAAACCATAACTATAACAGTAAAATATTTATAACAAAAATACAGATTTTTAGCATTATATAATAATTACTTAACATACTTATTTCATGGCACGTTAAGCCGTCGGTCCCGGTTACTTTCTACGGATAGAAGTCGTTACATGAGCCATGTCAGAGGCCTTTGGCGGCTCAATAACTCTGACACCAGGATTGATCGGGCTGACCATCCACTCGATGAAGAAGAAGAAGATACTTATATTATTTTATTAAGTTGTTCAAATACTTTCTTTATTTCATACTTATATCTATCCACCGCCACTAAATTTAATAAATACACCCGGACAAAACACACGTTTAATTACCCAAACTAAGCTATTTGCAGGTTATATAGTACTAGCCGTGCCCCGCGGTTTTACCCGCGTTGTGTCCGTTCCCATGGGAATTCCGGGATGAAAAATAGCCTATAACCTTCCCGCTGAATGTGCCTATCTATTACAAAAAGAATTATTCAAATCGGACAGGTATTTCCCGAGATTAGCTCAAACATACAAACAAACAAGACTTACAAATACCTCTGTATATTATTAGTATACATAATTTGCAGCCAGGCTTAGAAAAATCTATATTAATACTAGCTGCGCCCCGCGGTTTCACCCGCGTTGTACCCGTTCCCGCGGGAATTTCGGGATGAAAAATAGATTTTGTCCGATTCTCAGACCTACCCGATATGCACACAAAATTTCATGAGAATCGGTCGAGCCGTTTCAGAGGAGTTCATGTTAAAATATAATAATAACCGTGTTTTTCATTGAAATATATATTTGACAGTAAAAGCTTTCAGGAATGTCAGTTAGATTCAAAGACACATTAAATAGTATTAGAAACCTTCTTAACATTCCCTCCTCTCTTCAATGGAGGCTCATCAGCTCCGAGAGATAGAGCAGCCTCGGCTTGTATAGTGGCTTCGTTAGCATGTCAGCCAAGTTTTCTGTTGAAGTAACCTTACTAGCCACCAAGTTATTGTTCAAAATGCATTCTCTCAAGAAGAAGTGTCTACGTTTGACGTGCATATGCTTAGTCTGATGGTGGTTCTCAATCGGATTCTTGCTAAGTTTCAATGCAGACTCATTGTCTATAAGCAACTCGACTTTTGCCACATCCGTAGCCATGTCGTCAACAATCTTCTTTAGCCACAAAACTTCTCGAGCAGCTTCGCTCGCGGCTACTATCTCCGCCTCAGTTGACGAAAGTGCCACCGTTCTCTGGCGATTGCTCCGCCAAGAGATGGCGCCACCTGAGTACAGGCAGACCATGCCAGATGTCGATCTTCCTGTAGTTGGATCACCTCCGTGATCTGCATCTGTGTACATAACAATCTCATTACGCTTGCCTTTCGAGTATGTGATACCATAGTCCAGTGTCCCTTGAATGTAGCGAAATATTCTTTTTACTCCTACTACATTTTCGTTACTTGGGTTTTGTAGTGTTCTAGACACCACTCCCACAGCGAATGCTATGTCTGGTCTTGTGCCAACCATTAAATAGGACAGTGCACCAACTGCCTCGCGGTATGGAAATTGTTCGTTACAGTCAGTGGTTTTTTCTGGACTAAGATTTTGCAAATTAGGAGCATTTCCGGCAGGTCATTTCCTTCAAATCAAGCTGGCTGTTAATGAATAAGAACGACCGCAATATTGAAAACCTGACGACGCAGTTGTGTGCTCATGAAAGGGCTTTAACAAGTGGAAACAAAGAGGCCGTTGTTGAAGAAGCTCTAGTACTGAGATCAAAAGACAAAAGCAAGGATAAAGACAAGAAAAGGAAGTGTAATTATTGCGGACAGCTAGGACATAGAGTAAAGACTTGTAAGAAATGGTTAAGTGATGGGAGACCACCAAAACCCACGCCAAATAAGCAAAGTACATCAAACGTCAACATGAACTTAATGACAATTGTAAATAATGTGAACGACATCGACCATGAAGGCTGGTACGTCGACAATGGGGCTACCAGTCATGTCACAAATCGAGGAGATTTATTCAAAAGTTTTGAGTGCTTCTCTACGTCACACACAGTTACAACTGCAAACGGTACCGCTATTCAGGCCGTTGGAAAGGGAGCGCTGGATATCGAAGCTGACGTACGTGGTACAAAAGAGATTATTACCCTTAACGACGTGTGGTATGTACCATCCATCAAGAAGAACCTATTTTCGGTATTGTCAGCTCAGGACAAATTAACGAACACTATATTTGAATCCCGAACCCAAGAATGTATAATGAAGTATGAAGGTGGACGACATCTACTGATTGGAGTGCGAGCTAAAAATGGAGGACTTTACAAGTTAAACGTCAAAAACATTAAAGGCTCTCATGAAATTAATCATTTAGAGATGTCTGACCAGATGCAATTATATCATGAAAGGCTGGGACATCAAAATAAGTCACATGTTAAGAAGGTTGTCGAGACAGAGCTTGGCATAAAGCTGAAATTAGACGGTGAACTCTGCGAAGGATGTGTATTTGGCAAAATCCATCGACATAAGTTTGGCACCAGGGAACGTGCGACACAACCTGGAGAGCTGATCCATACTGACGTATGTGGCCCATTCAAGAATTCATATTCCAAATTAAGATATTATGTTCTTTTTAAAGACGACTTCACAAAATATCGGCAAATCTATTTTCTGAAAGAAAAGGGAGAAGTTCACGAAAAACTTGAGCAAATGTTGGCAGAGACTAAAGTTACTGGACATATTGTGAAAGAAATTCTTAGCGACAATGGCGGTGAATTTGATAATACGAAAGTTCGGGAAATTTTACGTAAGAACGGAGTACGTCAAAGATTGACAATGCCTTTTACACCGGAACAGAACGGATGCTGTGAGCGAGACAATAGAACCATTGTAGAGTCGGCAAGAGCCATGATGTATGCGCATGAGGAAATGCCTCAGGGCCTATGGGCTGAACTTGTCAATACTGCCACTTACATCCTGAACCGTACTGGACCGACACAAGAAGGAAAGTCACCTTATGAACTCTGGTTCAGTAAGAAACCCAACATCAAACATTTGAGAATCATTGGAAGCACCTGCTACGCACACATCCCAAAATGCAATAGAAAGAAAATGGACAAAAAAGCTGTGAAGGGAATCTTAATTGGATATGACAATGATGATGGATACAGAATTTGGTGCAAAGAAAACAGTACACTCATACGATCTCGAGATGTAACGTTTCAGGAGAGAACTTTTTCACCACGGAATGAAATAATTCTACAACCTCCTAACCTGGAGCCAGTTGCATCGACGTCAGCCGCAGAACATCCATCTGTAACTGATAATGAAGATGATGCTGATACTGATGATCATGGTTTGAATGTTGGAGACGATTTCGATAGATCCATTGAATCAGAAAGAGAGAGAGAGACAGAACTTGAAAGTGATGAGTATTTATCTGCTCAAGAGATAGAAACTGAAAGGTTCAGGACACTAAGAAACAGATCAAATCTAAACCCTCCCTCTAGATACAATGATTTTGCTATGACTGTGGGTAGAGATGATGAAGTTAATCCGGAACCTAAAACATTCAAAGAAGCGATGAAAGGTGCTGACAAAGATAAATGGATTAAAGCTATGAATGAAGAGCTAAATTCATTAAAAGATAATGACACGTGGGAAATGGTTGATCTACCACTTAATCGCAAAGCTATCCCTAACAAGTGGATATATAAAATAAAAACCAACCCAGATGGCAGTATCGAAAGATACAAGGCTAGGCTTGTCATAAAAGGTTTTTCGCAGAAAAAAGGCCTTGATTATTACGAGACTTTCAGCCCGGTAGCTAAGACAAGCACCATTAGAGCTCTCTTGAGTACCGCAGCAAATGAGAAAATGACATTAGGACAATTTGACGTGTCTACAGCATTTTTGTACGGAACGCTCGATGAAGAGATCTTTATGAAACCTCCTGAAGGATATGAGAGCGGATCGAAGGTGTGTAAACTAAAGAAAAGCCTGTACGGACTGAAACAAGCACCGAGGTGCTGGAACACCTGTATAACGGATTATATTATCCAAATTGGCTTTGAGCAAAGTTCTGCGGATCCATGCTTGTTCATCAGGAAAAGAGGGGACAAGAAGGTTGTAATTGCTCTTTACGTTGATGACGGATTGGTAGCCGCGACGGACGATGATGAAGTAGAAAATCTTTATACAGAACTAAGAAAAAGATTTAAAGTCACGACCAAGCCCGCATCATATTTTCTCGGAATAGAGATAAAAGCTTCTGCTGACGGATCTATCACAATAGACCAAAAGGCGTATGCAAGGAAAATACTGCAACGTTTTGGCATGGCAAACTGTAAGCCAGCACCAACGCCGATTGTGAAATATCCGCAAACAGAAAAAACCACGCTCTGCTACCATGTTAAAATATAATAATAACCGTGTTTTTCATTGAAATATATATTTGACAGTAAAAGCTTTCAGGAATGTCAGTTAGATTCAAAGACACATTAAATAGTATTAGAAACCTTCTTAACAGTTCAACCACGGTACCTACCCGTTCCCGCGGGAATTTCGGGATGAAAAATAGATGTTGGCCGATTCTCAGACCTACCCGATATGTACACAAAATTTCATGAGAATGGTCGAGCCGTTTCGGAGGAGTACGGGAACGAAAACTGTGACACGAGAATTTTATATATTAGATCTTCTGCTTCGTGTCGATGGCACAAAAATTAAGTTTCTTTTTTTTTTAAATGAGCCCTTAGCCCCTTGTCATTGGCGCACATGAGGCCATTCAATGTGCAGCTTTCATGGTTCGAGGGGCAGGTCAGAACGTGCTGCATGGTCTGTTCGGGCGCCCCGCAGTCGCACTGGGTCTGACACGGATCTATCACTAATATTATACTACTCGTAATATTATAAAGCTGCAGAGTTTGTTTGTTTGAACGCTCAGAAACTACCAATCCGATTCGAATAATTCTTTTTGTAATGGATAGCTACATTCAACGGGAAGGTTACAGACTACTTTTCATCCCGAAATTCCCACGGGAACGGACACAACGCGGGTAAATCAGCGGTGCGCGGTTAGTACTTAAAAAGCTAATCCTATATCACTACATAGTCACTACATAGTATAAAATAAAGTCGTCTCTTTTTCGTGTCTGTCACACTGTTTGTCTGTCTGTATGCTTAAATCTTTAAAATTACGCAACGGATTTTGATGCGGTTTTTTGTAATAGGTAGAGTGATTCAAGAGGAAGGTTTATATGTATAAAAATTCCCGAAATTCCCACGGGAACGGGTACAACGCGGGTAAAACCGCGGGGCGCTGCTTGTAACTAATATTATAAATGCGAAAGTAACTCTGTCTGTCTGTTACGCTTTCACGCCAAATCCACTGAACCGATTTGAATGTAATTTGGTACACAGTTAGTCAAGAGACTGAGAAAGGATATAGGCTACTTTTTATCGCAAAATTCCTGCGGGAGCGGGTACAACGCGGGTGAAACCGCGGGGCGCTGCTAATATTAAATACATTTTAAAATTTTGCCAACTAGCGTATTTATTTATTTATTAAATTGTTACACCAGCGGCATTTACACATAACATTAAATTTATAAAATAATATATATTCAAATACGGTGTGCAACACCAATTAAAGGTTCCAGCATTCGTATTACAACAGCTGAAGAAGAAAAATAAGAAAGATAAAAAACATTAAAAAAAATTAGAAACAAGTTAAAATCAAAATAAAATTAAAATTAAAAAATAATCCTACTAATATTATAAATGCGAAAGTTTGTATGTATGGATGTATGGATGTATGGATGTTTGTTACTCTTTCACGCAAAAACTACTGAACGGATTTGGATGAAACTCTACAGTAATGTAGGTTATACATCAGAATAACACATGGGATATATTTTATCCCGAAATTCCCGCGGGAACGGGAACAAAGCGGGTAACACCGCGGGGCGCGGCTAGTAATAATATAAAATTTAGAGTAAGACACAACAGTATTAAAGTTAGGTACACACAATTATTAAAATGGTAACACTATTGAAATGTTTATTTAAACTGTACAGGAACTACGTGTATATGTTATTGAAATAGAAAGACAACTTGTTTTTGAAAGTTTTGGGTTTGTCGTGCGCGATATCGACGTCACATCTTAGGTTATCTAATTGGTTGAAGGACTGCATCATGCGGTTTATTGGGCAGGTTTTATTAAGGTTAGTCTTGAAGTAGGGAAGTGAAAATGTATTACGAATTGGGTGTCGAGGAATAGTTCGCGGAACACTAACTAGCCTATTTGGCTGTAAAGATGTTAAAATTGTTTCTTTTTGTAATAGATAGCCACATTCAACGGGAAGGTTATAGGCTATTTTTCATCCCGAAATTGCCACAGGAACGGGCACAACGCGGGTAAAACAGCGGGACGCTGCTATAATATATATGTTTAAATTCTATTCCTTGTCAAATTGGTACCGAGTGCCCATGAGAATGGCAGTAGGTGTAGTGGAGCGACTCAGGTCGATGCCATACTTCTTCATGTCCGAATATTTGAGCTCGGCCAGGGTGTCGAACCCTGCCTTCCTGGCTAGAGCCTGCGATGTCGTAGCGGTGAACACGGTCGCTGTGGCGTTGATGCCTAGAGCTTTGCAGAGGGGCTTTCTGTGGATAAAGATTTAAAGGTAATTTAATTTATTAATCTCGTTGTGAGACAGCCCGCAGTTTGGTTAGGGTATTGCAGGTTGATTGCCCGAAAAGTAAGATTCCGTGCTTCGGAGGGCACGTTAAGCCGTCGGTCCCGGTTACTTTCTACGGATAGTAGTCGTTACATGAGCCATGTCGGAGACCTTTGGCGGCTCAATAACTCTGACACCAGGATTGGTCAGGGTGACCATCCACTCGATGAAGAAGAAGAATTAAATTAATTGTTTGTTGACAAGTGTTTGACAACATTTAGCACTTAAGCACGGTAGCGCTCAGATAGAAATGCCACTATCGGCCACCCATCCAAGTAGGGGCCGAGCTGCACGTTGCTTAACAATCACAATGAACTAACATCGCTTAGTCAAACTTCACGAGCGCTACGTGAGTGTTCTTAAAAGTTGGCCAAGTGCGAGTCGGACTCGCGCACGGAGGGTTCCGTACTTTAAAAAACGGCAAAAAATCACGTTGGTTGTACGGGACCCCCCTTGAATATTTGTTTTATTTTATTTTTAGTATTTGTTGTTATAGCGGCAATAGTAATACATCATCTGTGAAAATTTCAACTGTCTAGCTATCACCGTTCTTATGATACAGCCTGGTGACAGACGGACGGACGGACAGCGAAGTCTCAGTAATAGGGTCCCGTTTTTACCCTTTGGTTACGGAACCCTGATAAAAAGCAATAAATGATATATTGTGTCAACTGACCTGGCCTCAAAGAAGCGAAGCCCTATGTTCTGCCCCCGATGCTCGGGCAGCACCGTGAGCCCGCTGGACGTCAGGTATCTGTCCACATCATATACCTTGAAGATGTCCACCAGCTCCTCGGCTTCCACCAGGGTTTTGAGGAGCTTCCGCCATTGGTCGCCTTTTACCTACAAAATACAGAGATTAAACTAAAAAAATCTTCGATCAACAATACACAACTAGATGTCGGGTCGGCGCAAAAAATACGTCTCGGTGAATAACAGCGCACTTGAAACGTGAGCTCTTATAATATCAATAACATTTGCTACTTTATTGCTAGGTGTCATGGGTCACCGCGGGTCGGTGCTAGTATTCTTATAAAGTACTAGCAGCGCCCCGCGGTTTTACCCGCGTTGTACCCGTTCCCGTGGGAATTTCGGGATGAAAAATAGCCTAT
This sequence comes from Cyclophora albipunctata, assembly GCA_963082685.1. NCBI lineage: Eukaryota > Metazoa > Arthropoda > Insecta > Lepidoptera > Geometridae > Cyclophora > Cyclophora albipunctata. The sequence goes on from OY720142.1 coordinate 3,488,447, forward strand.
AACCTTCCCGTTGAATGTGGCTATCTATTACAAAAAGAATTATTCAAATCGGACTTATAATTCCTGAGATTACCTCGAAATTATAAACAAACAAACAAACAAACTTACAAATTTTACCTCTTTATAATATTAGTATAGACTAGCCGCGCTCCGCGGTTACACCCGCGCTATACCCGTTCCAGCGGTAATTTCGGGATGAAATGTATCCCATGTGGTATTCTGATGTATAACGTATAATACTGTAAAGTTTCATAAAAATCCGTGCATCTATAATATCAGTAGTCTGTGAAAGGCAAACCTGACTGACATATCACCGCACAGCCGACACTACTGTACCTAGACACTTGATATTTGGTACAAGGGTAAAAGGTTCCTTTATGATATGAGTGAGCATTAAGATTTTGTGAAATTCGACCCCGAAGCGAGGGCGGGCTGCTAGGTAGTATGCTGTATGACTAATTATGATATGATATCAAAATATAAATCATCTATCTATTGTTTATCCGATTGTTGTTATCAAATCTAATCTTATATATAAAATTCTCGTGTCACAGTGTTCGTTCCCGTACTCCTCCGAAACGGCTCGACCGATTCTCATGAAATTTTGTGAGCATATTGAGTAGGTCTGAGAATCGGCCAACGTCTATTTTTCATCCCGAAATTCCCGCGGGAACGGGTACAAAGCGGGTGAAACCGCGGGGCGCAGCTAGTATGTATTTAAAATTCTCGTGTCGCGGTGTTTATAGTTAAACTCCTGCGAAACGGCTCGACCGCTTCTCATGAAATTTTGTGTGTATAGGTCTGAGAATCGGACATCATCTATTTTTCATCCCCCTAAATAACGATAGGTCACCCCAAATTTTTTTTTGGCAGAACAACGTTTGCTGTGTGAGCTAGTCACTACATAGTATAAAATAAAGTCGTCTCTGTTTCGTGTCTGTTTGTCTGTTTGTCTGTATGCTTAAATCTTTAAAATTACGCAACGGATTTTGATGCGTTTTTTTGTAATAGGTAGAGTGATTCAAGAGGAAGGTTTTTATGTAAAAAAAATCCCGAAATTCCCACGGGAACGGGCACAACGCGGGTAAAACCGCGGGGCGCTGCTAGTCTATATATATAAGTGTTTCGTTAGTCTCGCTAAAACTCGAGAACGGCTGGACCGATTTAGTTGATTCAGGTTTTGAAAAGTTTGTCGTAGTCCAGGGAAGGTTTAATCGGTAAGCAGTCACAGAATTAATGCGGATGAAACCGCAGCGCACAGCTAGAATACACTATCTATACACCGGTAGTAATAAATCACAACTACTTAATTATATCTAAGATCTAATCTATAATGTGTATTATAATCTCTGATTGTTTTACAAGGTTCAGGGCATGATAAACAAATATTTATTTAACATTGTGTAACTCTCACTATGTTGCTTAGTAAGGTATATTTGTAACTAGCTGTGCCCCGCGGTTTCACCCGCAGCGCCCCCGTTCCCGTGGGAATTTTGAGATTTTTATTCCTTATTTTTCTTATATAAAAACCTTGTCCTGACAATAAGGAACACATTAAAAAAAGAATCATCCAATTTGGTGCAGTCGTTCTGAAGTTATGCGCTTACCAACACTTTTAGCGATTCATTTTTATATAATAGATTAACCCCTCAACGCGACGTATTTTTTAACCCCCTACGCAAAAATAGGGTGTTATAAGTCTGACATATATCTGCCTGTGGCACCATAGCTCCCGAACGGATTAAGCGATTTCAATTTAGTTTTTTTTGTATTAAAGGTGGGTTATGTGCAAGTGTTCTAAGACATGTTTGATGAAAATCGGTTCAGCCGTTTAAAAGGGTCCCCCGCTCCCCGCACCACCAGTACATTGACCCCCCCCATAATCTACTCTACCTGCTCCAAGTCTTCCTCCACGTCCCCCGCCACCAGTACATTGACCCCCCCCCCCTATAATCTACTCTACCTGCTCGAAGTCTTCCTCCACGTCCCCCGCCACCAGTACATTGACCCCCCCCCTATAATCTACTCTACCTGTTCGATGTCTTCCTCCACGTCCCCCGCCAACAGCATATTGAACCCCCCCCCCCCCTCCTATAACCTACTCTACCTGTTCGATGTCTTCCTCCGGGTCCTCGGCCCCCCGAGCCACCAGTATATTGAACCCCACGAGCGCCCCCCGCCGACCCCCCTCCTCTTCGAAGCACGCCAGCGAGATCCCCTGGGAGATGTACTCCGTCCAGTTGGAGATTATGGTTGATACTGAGGCTGGGTCGTCTTGGATGTCTGGTGGAGGAGTAGGTTTCAGGTTACACGTAATTTAAGCTTTATTCAACATTTTAAAACCGAGAAGTGCTGCTTGTTATCGTCATTACTTTGGTCCATGGATTTAATACTCAAAGTAAGCTCTAAGCTTGTAATATGGAATCTAACTCACTGATACTACTACATATACATACACAAATACTTTATAACAATATATAATTGACTCCCAGACGTCTTCAACAACTATGTCTCACATATTGTTACTCCGTTGAATCGAGCCCGCAACTCCCGACACAGTAAGCGCTCTCACTGCCACTGTGACAACAGGCTTGTTGCCACACATGACACTTGCCAAGTGTCGTTTTAATGAAATGAACGTCTTTATACATATATGCGGTAGTATGTATTAATTTCGAGTTGACATACCCAACGCCTGACAAAGCGGCTCATCTCGCAAAAACGTCTCCAACATCAGCTCAATGCACTGATCTTTGTACTCATCATCCATGTCACAGATTTGATACCTACGAAAACGAAAAAAGACATGTGGCACTCGGGGACTGTCGCGGTAAAGCTATTGCATAGCATTTTGTATCAACTTATGCAATTATGATTTAATACGTCTAATCGCACACAACGCCGTGTCGAAGACTGCCGAACTGAAACGACGTTAGACGATGCACGGCCTTCAAGCCACACCTTCTTGCCCGTTGGAGTGGGGAGCGTGAGGTTTTTTCGTTACGGAATTTCTGGATTCGGTCCCCGCGCTCAAGGCCCGCGATAGAAGCTATGCAATAGCTTAATAACATTAAAAAAATAACAAGTCCCTAGGCAAAAACGACGGGACAGAATTTTACCAAACATAGCTAAAACCATCCATCCATCCATAACCAAACCATCGCAAGAAAACTGGCTTTCAAATGAAAGGAACTTTATCGAAATCGGTCCATCCGTTTAAGAGTTACGGCACCACATGGACAGCGACGTCAAGCTTTTAGCACCCCCTTTTGCGTCGGGGGGGTTAAAAATGTCTTTTAAGACACTGCTGGTCTACTGGAGATATCCTACTAATATTCTATATGCGAAAGTTTGTGATGTTTTTTACTCATTCACGCAAAAACTACTGAACGGATTTGGATGAAACTTTACAGTAATATAGGTTAAACATCAGAAAAACATATGGGATATATTTTATCACGAAATTCCAACAGCTATGGCAACAGTGCGATCAAAACCGCGGGCCTTTACTAGCTGTAAGATAGATAAATAATGGCGCACATTTTATCCCGAAATTTCCGCGGGGACGGATACAACGCGGGTAACACCGCGGGTCGCGGCTAATCCTGCATAGAATACTTACATCTTGGTCGGGACTCCATTTTTCTCTCTCCCTTTGAAACGACTCCAAACTTGTCCTCTCGGAACACCATCAGGCCTCTTCCAAGACATAATCTGAAAAATTTCGACGCCTGTAATGTCCCACTGCTGGGCAAAGGCCTCTCATCTCACTAGATATCAGTACAGTGAGGAGGATGTCGTAATCACCACGCTTGACTAACGGGTTGGTGATCTCAAACCCGAGCCATGTTTGAAGTAGGAAACATGTTTTCGTTCGACCCGGTTGAACCCGGGACCTCAGTCTTGCAGGCGAGTGCACATACCATACCACTAGACCACCGAGGCGTTACGACGTTAAAAAAGAAAATATTTCGATACTAATATTATAGGTAAATGCAAAAGTTTGTGTATGTATGTGTGTTTGTTGCTCTTTCACGCAAAAACTACTGAACGGATTTGGATGAAACTTGACAGTAATATATGTTATACATCAGAATAACACATGGGATACATTTTATCCAGAAATTCCTACGGGAACGGGTACAATGCCGGTGACACCGCGGGGCGCGGCTAGTCTTTGCTATCCTTCACTATCACTACATAGTTTAAAACAAAGTCGCTTTCCACTGTCCGCCTGTCTGTCTATCCCTATGTATGCTTAGATCTTTAAAACTACGCAACGGATTTTGATGCTCTTTTTAATAGATAGAGTGATTCAAGAGGAAGTTTTATTAAGTACTTATAAAAATTACCAAAATTCGCATAGCAACGGGTACAACGTGGGTAAAACCGCGGGGCGCGGCTAGTTGCGTAAGTACGGGACTATTTATGTAACGTTCTTGATTCTAAACCTTGGTATTGATTGATATACCGGTCGATAACCAATCAGTTGATATGAAACACATGACTATTGTATCCTATCAACCGAGCAACACAATGCAAATTTTATTACTGACCGATCAGCGCGGAGGTTCCTCCCCGTCCCCAACAGATGTCGCTAGTGTGAAGATTATGTAAATCGTGCTTACGATATTACACGGATTCAGTGGAGTCAGTGATTTTAGACCGCCTAAAGACCTCCCTTAAGACACTAATCTACACTAGTATTATAAATGCGAAAGTTTGTGAAGATGGATGTATGTATGGATGGATGGATGTATGTATGTTGCTCTTTCACCGAAAAAGTACTGAACGGATTTGGATGAAACTTTACAGTAATATAGGTTATACATCAAGATAACACATGGGATAAATTTTATCCCGAAATTCCCACGGGAACGAGTACAACGAGGATGAAACCGCGGGGCGCAGCTATTGATTGATAATTTGAAACAACTCACCGACAATTTAACGTGCCTTCTGAAGCTCGATAGCGCTCAGATAGAAATGCCACTATCGGCCACCCATCCAAGTAAGCCTAACACTCGCGATAAACATCATCAAACAGCCTCCGTGGTCTGGTGGTTTGAGCGCTCGGCTTACGACCCGGAGGTTCCAGGTTCGATTCCCGGTGAGCCATTCGGCCGCCATGGTAACCGAGGTTTGGTAATCAGTTACCTATGAAGAAATTTTGCTCTTTCCTGGTAATCCAGTTACAAACGAAGATTTTAACATAATGAAACTTGTTCTTTTTTGGCACACGAAAGTAAGTTAGGTACTCCCAAATCTCAAAGAAAATACTCAAAGTACTCGTAAATACATGCAATTCGGTAGGTTAGGGTTATTTTTGTTTAGTACCTACCTATTTAATTGGTTACGAAAAAATAACGAAAGCAGAAGGAAAAATCTTCGTTTGTAACTGGATTAGGTACCAGGAAAGAGCAAAATTTCTTCATAGGTAATGATTACCAAACCTCGGTTACCATGGCGGCCTAAAGGCCGGTGAGGATATCTCTCAAAATCACTTTGTGAGACTGTCCTCAGTTTGGTTAGGGCATTGCAGGCTGAATCACCTGATTGCCCGAAAAGTAAGATGATTCCGTGCTTCGGAGGGCACGTTAAGCCGTCGGTCCCGGTTACTTTCTACGGATAGTAGTCGTTACATGAGCCATGTCAGAGGCCTTCGGCGGCTCAATAACTCTGACACCAGGATTAGTCAGGTTGACTATCCACTCGATGAAGAAGAAGATCATCGGTGAGTTCAAAATAAAATTGTAAAAAGTAGCATACAAGCATACTAATAATAGCTGTCCCGCACGGTGGTTCCACCTGCGACCGAATAGATGTCGCTAGTGTGAATCTAAACCATCCAGGGTGCCACCCACACGCATACAAAACAATTCATTCAAATCGGTCCAGCCGTTTAAGAGGAGTTCAGTGACATACACACGTACAGTAGAATCTATAGCTAATATTATAAAGCTGCAGAGTTTGTTTGTGTGAACGCGCTAATCTCAGGAACTACTGGTCCAATTTTAAAAATTCTTTCAGTGTTGGATAGTCCACTTATCGAGGAAGGCTATAGGCTAGTTTTCATTTTATAATTCCTTCGGGAACGGGCACAACGCGGGTAAAACCGCGGGGCGCTGCTAGTTATATATTAAGACTAGCTGCCCCGGCAAACGTTGTTTTGTGGACCACCACACACATTTAGGGGGATGAAAAATAAATGTTGTCCGATTCTCAGACCTACCCGTTAAGCACACAAAATTTCATGAGAATCGGTCAAGCCTTTTCGGAGGAGTTTAACTACAACACCGCGACACGAGAATTTTATATATCTACTAGCTGCGCCCCGCGGTTTCACTCGCGTTGTACCCGTTCCCGCGGGAATTTCGGGATGAAAAATAGATGTTGTCCGATTCTCAGGCCTACCCGATATGCACACAAAATTTCATGAAAATCGGTCGAGCCGTTTCAGAGGAGTTCAACCACGGTACCCGCTCCCTCGGGAATTTCGGGATGAAAAATAGATGTTGGCCGATTCTCATAGATACCGGATAAGCACAAAAAATTTCATCAAAATCGGTCAAGCCGTTTCGGAGGAGTATGGCAACGAAAACTGTGACACGAGAATTTTATATATTAGATACTAATATAAAAAGAGGTAACATTTGTATGTTTGTTTGTTTGTTCGTTTGTTCGTTTGTATGTTCGAGCTAATCTCGGGACTTATCAGTCCGATTTGAATAATTCTTTTTGTAATAGATAGCCACATTCGACGGGAAGGTTATAGGCAATTTTTCACCACAAAATGCCTACGGGAAAGGGCACAACGCGGGTAAAACCACGAAGCGCTGCTAGTTAGATTATAAAGAGGTGAAGTGTCTAACATTGTACGTTTGTTTGCAAGGACTATTAGAAAAATAGACAGGACAGATATGTTAAAACTAAAACTAAAAGAGTATCACTACATAGTTTAAACGTACTCACACGGGTTTTTTCGCGTTGGAAAGTTAATAAAGCAAGTAATAACTTACTCGTACTTTTTATTTCCCGACGTTTCGAGGGGATTGCACCTCTCGTGGTCGCGGGTGAACTGAAGACATTGGAGTTACCGCTGTGATGGGAGGGTAGGCGTTCCAAGTAAGTTATTACTTGCTTTATTAACTTTCTAACACGAAAAAACCCGTGTGAGTACGTTTAAACTATATGTGTTCAAATCGTGTAAGTTTAAAAAAGACTATCACTACATAGTATAAAATAAAGTCGTCTCTGTTTCGTGTCTGTTTGTCTGTATGCTTAAATCTTTAAAATTACGCAACGGATTTTGATGCGGTTTTTTGTAATAGGTAGAGTGATTCAAGAGGAAGGTTTTTATGTAAAAAAATTCCCGAAATTCCCACGGGAACGGGCACAACGCGGGTAAAACCGCGGGGCGCTGCTAGTCTTTTACAAAAGGCATACTACTCAATAGAAGAGTTTTTTGAAGATAAACACGTATAATAATGTAACTAGGTCTAAGATGTTAAGTTTTATTTAATTCTAATCTATTGTTTAGTTCATTTTAAGTTTTAGTTTATTTTATTATATAGTTTTTGACTGTTTTAATAGTTAGATATAGTATTTTAGTATTTAGTTTTTTTTATATTTTAGTTTTAATTTTTATATTTGCATACCCTAGGGGTTTTTAAATAGATGTAATAACCTATTTACGCAAATAAATTATTTGAATTTGAATTTGACTTATTTGAGAGACTACCAGCTATCAGATTTCACTTCACAATACTTTTAAAAAACATATTTCGACAAAAACTATTCATCATAATACTAATAATATTTTTAAACATTATTTCATTAATATAAACAATTTTCAATGCATCAAAAACACCATCACTACATAGTATAAAACTAGCAGCGCCCCGCGGTTTTACCCGCGTTGTGCCCGTTCCCGTAGGAAATCCGGGATAAAATGTAGCCTATAGCCTTCCTCGATAAATAGACTATCTGACAGTGAAAGAATTATTCAAATCGGTTCAGTAGTTTCTGAGATTAGCGCGTTTAAACAAACAAACAAACAAACTCTTCAGCTTTATAATATTAGTATAGATAAAGTCGTCTCTTTTTCGTGTCTCTGTCTATATTAGCCGTTAATGTCAGTCATTGGAATCATGGCACTCATCCGATTCTGCCTCTGACAGACTGACAATACCGTCATGATGTTAATACGCCAGTACATTTAAAATCATCGGTCTGTTTGTTTGTCTGTATGCTTAAATCTTTAAAATTACGCAACGGATTTTGATGCGGTTTTTTGTAATAGGTAGAGTGATTCAAGAGGAAGGTTTTTATGTAAAAAAAATCCCGAAATTCCCACGGGAACAGGCACAACGCGGGTAAAACCGCGGGGCGCTGCTAGTATTTTATATGCAACTGAACTTTAAAATACTTAAAATACTTAATTTTTAAGTAAACAAATTACATACCTTCTTTTTGAAACTTAAAAGTAACTACCGACATATTATTTAAACTACAACTTCAATGCGTAATTAAAATCAATATTTCATTATTTAACCAAAAAAAAATACTGAAAAGGAAAGCAAATACAAATATAAACTTACTTTTAATCGAAAAAAACACTAAACAATACAAATATAAACAAATATATATTATATTTGAATATCTTAAAACACAACTCCTTCAAAGCACTCACAAAACCTCACTGAGTAACTAGGCAGGCACATACAAAACATGTTTATCTATGTGACTATCTTCGTTTTACACCAAAATATTGCAATTTGAATCTTATTCCGTTGTAATAAAGGTTGTTCAGTGTGTTATATATATATTTGTCATTGTAATCATATACTGATAGACATATTAGTGTTGTTTTCCATTGAACATAATTGAGCTTCAAAGTCAATCACTATGTATACTCTATTTTTTTTTGTCACAAAATGTGGACTTATGTCGTAAATTTTCCAGCCGAAGACGATTGCTCCTGAAGAGGGAAAAGATTTAGTGATTTTATTTCATTCTTACCCTATCTCTAAACCTCTTTCTCTTCAGGAGTAGTCGTCTTCGGCTGGAAAATTGACGACATTGGTCCACATAATGTGACAATAAAAAAAAGTTTATATTCGAGTAGGTGAGGTAGCTCGTGGCGTAGTTTTACAATGTTAGTTCATTGCGATTGTTAAGCAACGTGCAGCTCGGCCCCTACTTGGATGGGTGGCCGATAGTGGCATTTCAATCAGAGCGCTACCGTGCTTCGGAGGACACGTTAAGCAGTCGGTCCCGGTTGTTTCAATCGTCAGAGCATGTCGTCCTTTAGCCGGTCTAACAACTCCGACACCAGGGTTGGACCCTGACCTACTCGAAATGAATTCATTATTAGTTTTTTGGAACGAAGTTCCTTATCGCGCGTTGCGAAAGGGGGCTAGACGGAAAAAATGGTAACGACATTTTTTAGGCCAGAGAGGGACAGACAGAGAAACTTGCGCACGCCAGAGAGAGACAGACTGAGAAACATGCGCGAGAGAGACAGACAGAGAAACATGTCTCTCTCTGGCGAGCGCATGTTTCTCTGTCTGTCTCTCTCTCTCTCTCTCTCTTATAGAAAGCAAGCTAGATATTTTCGTTTCGTCTTTCTATTTCGCATTGAACAGTGTGGTGTCGCGACGATTATTTTTGTTGATAATAAATAAACTTCGTTCCATCCGGGTGTCCCTTGACACCTCTCAAGTTTTTTTATTATTGTGTTTTATATGTGTCATCCTCACTGTACTTATATCTTCGGTGAGATTAGAGGCCTTTGCCCAGCAGTGGGACGTTACAGGCTAATATTTTTTAATGTGTAAATGCCGTGCAGCAATGGACACACGCCAACTGCGTTACATGACGTCACAACATTGCTTATTAATAAATCGTACTGCGATGGTAAATTACGAGTAGGTAACATCTAAACATATATACTAATACTAGCTGCGCCCCGCGGTTTCACCCGCGTTGTACCCGTTCCCGCGGGAATTTCGGGATGAAAAATAGACGTTGGCCGATTCTCAGACCTACTCAATATGCTCACAAAATTTCATGAGAATCGGTCGAGCCGTTTCGGAGGAGTACGCGAACGAACACTGTGACACGAGAATTTTATATATAAGATTATAAAGCTGCAGAGTTTGTTTGTTTGAACGCGCTAATCTCAGGAACTACTGGTCCGATTTGAAAAAATCTTTTTGTAATGGATAGCCACATTCAACGGGAAGATTATAGGCTTCCTTCATTCATCCTGGAATTCCCACGGGAACGGGTACAACGCGGGTGAAACTGCGGGGCATTGCTAGTAATATGTATAATTCTCGTGTCGCGGTGTTTGTAGTTAAACTCCTCTGAAACGGCTCGACCGATTCTCATGAAATTTTGTCAGCATATCGGGTAGGTTTGAAAATCAGACAACTTTTCATCCCCCTAAATGTTAAGGGTAGTTCACCCCTTTTTTTTTTTAAATAATGTATATTTCAAAACAACGTTTGCCGGGTCAGCTAGTTATATCTACACTAATATTATAAAGAGGAAAACTTTGTTTGTTTGTTTGTAATGAATAGGCTCAAAAACTACTGGACCGTTTTTAAAAATTCTTTCACCATTCGAAAGCTACATTATCCACGAGTAACATAGGCTACTTTTCATCGCAAAATTCCCACAGGAATGGACACAACGCGGGTAAAAACGCGGGGCGCTTATAGCATAGATATATACTGGTTTCTTCACTACATAGTATAAAATAAAGTCGTCTCTTTTTCGTGTCTGTCACACTGTTTGTCTGTCTGTATGCTTAAATCTTTAAAATTACGCAACGGATTTTGATGAGGTTTTTTGTAATAGGTAGAGTGATTCAAGAGGAAGGTTTTTATGTAAAAAAAATCCCGAAATTCCCACGGGAACGGGCACAACGCGGGTAAAACCGCGGGGCGCTGCTAGTAAGTTTATAAGAACACTATTAATTTTAGTAAGTCTTCTGTGAGCACGGTTCCTGTAAAGGAGCCGAAATGTCAGATAAAAATTATACTAATATTATAAATGCGAGTTTGTGAGTATGTATGCATAGATGATCATGTATGTTTGTTGCTCTTTCACGCAAAAACTACTGGACGGATTTGGATGGAACTTTACAGTAATATAGGTTATACATTAGAATAACACATGGGATACATTTTATCCCAGAATTCTTAAGGAACGGGTACAACGCAAGTCTTCTTCATCGAGTGGATGGTCAACCTGATCAATCCTGGTGTCAGAGTTATTGAGCCGCCAAAGGCCTCTGACATGGCTCATGTAACGACTACTATCCGTAGAAAGGAACCGGGACCGACGGCTTAACGCGTGTAAAACCGCAAGGAGGCATCAATTAGTTAATTGTCGAATTAATTGACGTCTGTGAGTTAAAAATAACACAAACATTAATTTTCAAAGAATTTTATTTATAAGTATATTTTATTTTCTAAACACAAAATAACAAATCATTATAAATAAGTTTATAATACTAACAAATGCCACTACACATAATAAATACTAGTTTTCTTTAACTTTATCCCATTGGAAAACCAGGATAAGACATATCACTACATAGTATAAATCAAAGTCGCTTTCCGCTGTCTGTCCCTATGTATGCTTAGATCTTCAAAACTACGCTACGGATTTTGATGCAGTTTTCTTTAATAGATAGAGTGATTCAAGAGGAAGGTTTATATGTATAAAAATTCCCGAAATTCCCACGGGAACGGGCACAACGCGGGTCAAATAAGATATATTTATTTAAACATGATACATAGTAATCAAACATTGACTGATGACCCTCATGTATCGCTCCCAGACGCTTTTCAAATCCGCTTCTCTGAAACATAAGCAAGACATAAAATCATAATAATATTATAAATGCGAAAGTTTGCGAGGATGTATGTATGTTTGTTACTCTTTCACGAAAAAACTACTGAACGGATTTGGATGAAACTTTACAGTAATCCTAAATAATATAAATGCCAAAGTAACTCTGTCTGTCTGTCACGCTTTCACGACAAAACTACAGAACCGATTTGAATGAAATTTGGTATACAGTTAGTCCAGAGCCTGAGAAAGGACATAGACTACTTTTCATCCCGAAATTCCCGCGGGAACTTGCACAATGCGGATAAAACCGCGGGGCGCTGCTAGTATAGGTTATACTTCAGAATTACATATGTGATGCATTTTATCCCGAAATTCCCGCGGGAACAGGCACAACGCGGGTAAAACCGCGGGACGATGCTAGTTTAATATGACATATATAATCGTACATGTTGCATGCCGAGTTATCTCAGTAAAATAGAAGGGACTCACAAATTATTGTATAACACCTTCCTTACCTATTTTAAGTAATAAATGATTTGATTTATAATATTTACCTTAAAACGTCCATCTGTAGCGCACACTGCTCATAGGCACACAGGAACTGGGCCAAGTCTGTTTTGGGCCAAGAGCCGAGACGCAGCGGTTCAATACATCTGCAAGTAATACAAGAAGAATTAGCCTGTAATGTCCCACTGCTGGTCAAAGGCCTCTCATCTCACTAGATATCAGTACAGTGAGGAGGATGTCGTAATCACCACGCTTGACTAACGGGTTGGTGATCTCAAACACGAGCCATGTTTGAAAAGTAGGACACATGTTTTCGCTCGACCCGGTTCAAAGTCAAAGAATTTCAGGATACCATGTATCCCATGTGTTATTCTGATGTATAACCTATATTACTGTAAAGTTTCATCCAAATCCGTCCAACAGTTTTTTCGTGAAAGAGTAACAAACATACATACATTTATATAAATCGCAAACTTTCTCATTTACAATATTAGTACTACACTTGCAGCGCCCCGCGGTTATACCCGCGTTGTGCCCGTTCCCGTGGGAATTTCGGGAATTTTTATACATATAAACCTTCCTCTTGAATCACTCTATTAATAAAAACCGCATCAAAATCCGTTGCGTAGTTTTAAAGATCTAAGCATACATAGGGACAGACAGATAGTATTTATAGGTATATAATTTGTTACCTTTCAAGTAGGTCTATGAACAAGGAACGCAACTCTCTCCCTCTGTGAAGATTACAAGCCAGCCCGACCAGAGCTCGCGTGTACAACCTGCAACCAAATACATACATATATGTATACATACTAACTAGCTGCGCCCCGCGGTTTCACCCGCGTTGTACCCGTTCCCGCGGGAATTTCGGGATGAAAAATAGACGTTGTCCGATTCTCAGGCCTACCCGATATGTACACAAAATTTCATGAGAATCGGTCGAGCCGTTTCAGAGGAGTTCAACCACGGTACCCGTTCCCGCGGGAATTTCGGGATGAAAAATAGACGTTGTCCGATTCTCAGGCCTACCCGATATGTACACAAAATTTCATAAGAATCGGTCGAGCCGTTTCAGAGGAGTTCAATTACGCACCCGGTGACACGAGAATCTTATATATTACTCGTAGAAGAAGATTATAAAGCTGCAGAGTTTGTTTCTTTGAAGCTTAGAGCTTCCTTTGGGTCTAATTAACCGTGTGTGAATTTGTCCGGGTATACATTCTAGCAGCGCCGGCGGTTTTACCCGGGATGTGCCGGTTCCCGTGGGAATTTCGGCTGAAAAATACCCTGTAACATTCCCGTTGAATATGGCTATCTATTACAAAAAAGAATAATGCGAATCGGACTAGCAATTCTCGAGATTAGCTCGAATTTTAAAATTAATAATTAATGTTATTTACCTGAAATTCAGCTCCAACTCTTGGTAAGACTTTTCCAATAATTTCGGTTTCAGACGCATACAAATCAAACTGGAACAAGATTTTCAAAATCATTTTATTTTTACTGCATCGGTTTTAATGTGTACTACCCATACTCGTACGTAAGCGTGTAATTTACAAAAAAATCTAGAATAAAAGAAGCCCAAGTTAGTCTTTATTACATCAGCTACCAGCCAGTAGAAGTCCAATCAAAATCGGTCCAGCCATTTCAGAGATTAGTAGGAACAGACGGACAGACAAAATTTTGAAAAAAAGTTACTTTATGTACCGTATATAATAAATAGTATATAATCATCATCATGTTCATTCATTCCTTCCACCTCGTTCACTCGTTCACTCACTGTTTGTGCTCCTTCTCTTGTCCACAGTATCCTGAACTAGACTCATCATTATGTTCATTCATTCCTCCCACCTCGTTCACTCGTTCACTCGTTCACTCACTGTTTGTGCTCCTTCTCTTGTCCACAGTATCCTGAACTAGACTCATCATTATGTTCATTCATTCCTCCCACCTCGTTCACTCACTGTTTGTGCTCCTTCTCTTGTCCACAGTATCCTGAACTAGACTCATCATTATGTTAATTCATTCCTTCCACCTCATTCACTCGTTCACTCACTGCTTGTGCTCCTTCTCCTTGTCCAGCAGTATCCTCAGCTCGCGCAGTTCCAGCAGGAACTCCCGGTCCATCTCGGTGTCGTAGTACTCGGGGCCCGTGCACGAATAGGTCCACGAGCACATGATGGCCTACGGGAAAACGGTCAGTTGGGAAAAACGGTTTCTTTAAGAAAAGAACGGCGATTTAAAACGGATTTTGAAGAAAAATTAAGATAGTTGTGCCCGTTCCCGTACGAATTTCGGGATGGAAAACCACTACATAGTATAAAACAAAGTCGCTTTCCGCTGTCTGTCCCTATGTATGCTTAGATCTTTAAAACTACGCAACGGATTTTGACGCGTTTTTTTTAAATAGATAGAGTGATTCAAGAGGAAGGTTTATATGTATAAAAATTCCCGAAATTCCCACGGGAACGGGCACAACGCGGGTTATACCGCGGGGCGCTGCAAGTTTCTAATAGTTTGTTCACCTGAGCACAGTGGTAGAAATCGTTGAAAGATAGATACTGCAGCTTCCTCTTGGCTGTTTCGAACCGCATACAAGCTATGAACACGACTGCGCCGTACTTTCTGAAACACAAACAAAATATACTTATTATGCTTTGACAAGCCCGTTGGCACAGTGGCAGTGAGAGCGCTTACTGTGTCAGGGGTTGCGGGTTCGATCCCCGCCCGGAGTCAACAATATGTGCAGACATAGTTGTTGGCGACGACGTCTGGGTGTCAATTATATATTCTTATAAAGTATTCGTGTATGTATATGTAGTAGTATCTGTGAGTTAGATTCCATAACACAAGCTTAGAGCTTACTTTGGGTCTAATTAACCGTGAGTGAATTTGTCCAAGTATTTATTTATTATTTATGCTATCCTACTAATATTATAAATGCGAAAGTTTGTGAGGATGGATGTATGTGTGTTTGTTACTCTTTCAGGCAAAAAATACTGGACGGATCGCTCTATCTATTAAAAAAACCGCGTCAAAATCCGTTGCGTAGTTTTAAAGATCTAAGCATACATAGGGACAGACAGCGGGAAGCGACTTTGGTTTATACTATGTAGTGATTTCAACAGCAAGGTTAACATCTTACGTATAACGCTCGTGACGTAATTTGACAGTGTTAACTCATTGTGATTGTTAAGCACCGTGCAGCTCAGCCCCTACTTGAATGAGTGGCCGATAGTGGCATTTCTATCTGAGCGCTACCTTTTAAACTTATGTGTCGCAAACTGAAGCAATGGTTGACAGTGTCATGTTTTTATAGCATAAATGAATTTATAAATAAGTAATTGATATCACATATATGTTGCATGTTGCATGCAGAGTTATCTCAGTAAAATAGAAGTGACTCCCAAATTATTGTATAACATCTTTCTTACCTATTTTAAGCAATAAATGATTTTGATTTTCATTTACTCACTTGGCCAGCGGTTCTGATAGCAGGAAGGTGGCTCGTATGTTGTTCACAACGTTACCAGGCATTTCTTCCACAGCCTTGAAGACGCGCCTTACGTTATCGAACTGGCGCCGACAGCAGCGCAGCGGAGCACCCGACCGCTCCGACACCTGAGGACAAACTTGAGTTTATTGCGATTGTTAAGCAACGTGCAGCTCGACCCCTACTTGGATGGGTGGCCGATAGTGGCATTTCTATCTGAGCGCTACCGTGCTTCGGAGGGCACGTTAAATTGTCGGGCCCGGTTGTTAAAATCAGGCGTTAAATGGTTAGTACAAAATGTTTTAATCGTTAATAATATAACAAAACTAGCAGCATCCCGCGGCGTTACCCGCGTTGTGCCCATTCCCGTGGGAATTTCAGGATTAACAATAGCCTATAACAATAACCTTCCCGTTGAATGTGGTCTATTACAAAAAGAATTATTCACATCGGACAGGCTATTCCCGAGATTAGCTCGAACATACAAACAAACAAACAAACTTAGAACTTTTACCTTATTATTATTTTAGTATAGACCTGCTATCCTCTAGGAAAAACTATATACGTACCTCGTCCAAATCCTTCCTGTGTCTGGAAGACAACTTTCTGCCGAGCAGTTCTCTAATCACAGCATCATCTAATTCATAGTACCTAAAAAAAGTATTTTAATATGGGTGCTAATTAAACAGGCTTCTTTTTAATATCATATTTCGCCCCCAAAAATGTATGTTGCCTTCTAAATTACTAAGTCAGCCACAATTAACGAGCATCTAAATAATACTATCTTAGCCACTAGTTATCTTCTAAATAAAAAAAATATAACCCTAACCTACCGAATAGTACCTACGCCCGCGGAATGAATTGACCCTTGGGTCGAGTTTCTATAGAATATTTAGTGGGCGTTGTAAAAAATACGAATTAGTTTATTAGAGGCTATGTCATTTTCCCGTTGCTTAGTTATAAAATTAGAAGTTTAATCACGTGTCCAATAAATACCATTTGATAGCTAACAGCCTCCGTGGTCTAGTGGTTTGAGCGCTCGGCTCACGATCCGGAGGTTCCGGGGTCGATTCCCGGTGCGGACAATATCTCACAAAAATCTCTTTGTGAGACTGTCCTCAGTTTGGTTAGGGCATTGCCTGATTGCCCGAAAAGTAAGATGATTCCGCGCTTCGGAGGGCACGTTAACCCGTCGGTCCCGGTTACTTTCTACGGATAGTAGTCGTTACATGAGCCATGTCAGAGGCCTTTGGCGGCTCAATAACTCTGACACCAGGATTGGTCAGGGTGACCATCCACTCGGTGAAGAAGAAGCTAAACTGATCTTTATACGCGTTTATTACTAAGCCCCATATAGTTTCATTACTTCTCAATCAACATGTGTTTAGTTGGCTCATCAATTTGGAATATCATCTGTTCCGACAGCTTCGAAGGAACGGTCAGAAGACGCTCCAGGAGAGCAAAGGTCCTGAAAGAAAACAGTAAAAAGTATTAGACTGTAATGTCCCTCTGCTGAGCAAAGGCCTCTAGTTTCACTGAAGATAAAGTATTTGTGTATATATGTTACGGCTAATACCCGAAGTGCGGCTACACCTAGTTCTAACCGGCTAAAACTAGGTGTAGCCGCACTTCGGGTATTAGCCGTATGTCATTTTAATGAAAAGAGAGAGTTTAAACATGAAAAAAAAAATAACCCTAACCTACCGAATAGTAAGTAATTCGGTAGGTTAGGGTTATTTTTTTTTTTTTTTAAACTCTCTCTTTTCATTAAAATGACATATATATGCACCTAGTTCTAACCGGCTAAAACTAGGTGTAGCCGCACTTCGGGTATTAGCCGTAACGGCCGCCGCGATATATGTAGTAGTATCAGTGAGTTAGATTCCATAACACAAGCTAAGAGCATACTTTGGGTCTAATTAATGGTGTGGGAATTTGACCATGCATATTATTATAGATATTACTAGCAGCGCCCCGCAATATTACCCACGTCGTGCCCGTTCCCGTAGGCATTTCGGGAATTTTTATACATATAAACCTTCCTCTTGAATCACTCTTTCTATTTAAGAAACCGCATCAAAAACCGTTGCGTAGTTTTAAAGATCTAAGTATACATAGGGACAGCCAGCGGAATGCGATTTTGTTTTATACTATTTAGTGAAAGTGATTATAATATAGAATTGTTTCTACCTATAATGATCCAAAACATCGCTCGCTATTAAGTCCACCGGCGCCACAGTCTGTTTACCGATACTCCTCTGATGTAATGTGGAGACCGCTTCACTGGCTACAAAATACATCAAAAATCATCATCAAAGTAAGCTCAAGTAGGTCAGTGGCCAGCCCTGGTGTCGGAGTTGTTAGACCGGCTTAAGAAAGACAGGGTCTGACGATTGAAACAACCGGGACCGACTGCTTAACGTGCCTTCCGAAGCACGGTAGCGCTCAGATAGAAATGCCATTATCGGCCACCCATCCAAGTAGGGGTCGAGCTGCACGTTGCTTAACACTCGCAATGAACTAGTCAGACTACGGCATGAGCACTACAAAGCACGGTAGCGCTCAAATAGATATGATACTGTCGTCCACCCGGCAGCCATCCAAGTTGTTGCCGAGCTGCATTGCATGTTGCTTCAGTGAGGTAAATTTGATCATAAAAGAACGATACCTTTACACTTTATTTTAAGCCTTGTTTTAATTTATAAATGACGTAACTAGTAAATATATTATGGAAAGCAAAGTTAAGATTGAATATACTAAAATTTTATACAAAACGGATATCACAGAGCGATAAAAATACGGATATTTATCTACTAAAGTACTTACATGAACAACCTTCAATCCAAAGTTGATATATTTCGGGGTCTATCAATGTAAAATTACTGACGAATACATCAACTTCTGTATACATTGTATTTGTATTTTATATTTTTAATAAAAGTTAAAAAAGTATGCGAGCGAATAATTTATTTATTTACTAAATTATTGATAGAAATGTTTATTTTGGTTGGTAGAATTTTGCACAATTTATCTTGTGTTGCCAGACACCTGACTGAATTTTCTTATAAAATGGCAGTGGTTGCATTCACCATCAATTTTAGTTTTGGATACAAAATTAACAAATTGCAGATTTGGATAATCATATGAAAAATTAATAAGCATCAAAAATAGATGCATTTTGTAATATTTTTGTATAAATATAGAGATCAATATTAATCTTATTTGAGGAATTACTACCAATACAATTATTATTTTTAGTTATGTTATGGTTATTTATCGTTTGACATTAGGGATGGGTAAAAAATATCGATATATCAAAATATCGATATTTTTTCAGAAAAATATCGATACTAATTAGCGATATTTTTTTCCGCGATATATCAATTTTCGATATTTATTTTCAGATATCAAAATCGATATATTTTTAAAGCTCTGCTGTCTGCTCATGCGTCACATCATGATTTTGACCAATCCGATTTCTTAAGGCTAGATTACACCGGGGCAACACTGTGCGGCATTGCGGCATGCCACAAGGCCGCATGCTACAAAGTCAAAAATGTCGCACATTGTGGCAAGAACCGTGCGGCATGGCAACACCTTGCGTCACGTGGCAGACTGTCGCATCTTGTATCCGGGCACAATGGAATTCCATGCGACATTTTTGACGCACGAAAAATGTCGCATGGAATCCATTGTGCCCTTGCCACAATGTGCGACATTTTTGACTTTGTAGCATGCGGCCTTGTGGCATGCCGCAATGCCGCACAGTGTTGCCCCGGTGTAATCTAGCCTTAAAATTTAGAAAATATGCAGTAGTTTTTTGTTTCTTTTTTTTATGTCAAGCAATTCGATTTTTTTTTAATAATAAAACTTATGTTTGAAACAGCCAGATGTGTATTTGCTTTAAAATTTCGATAATTAAGGCAATTTTTATAAATAATTGCAAATTGGGCAAAAAATATCGATATATCGAAATATCGATATTTCTTGGGTGATATATATCGATATATTTGAAAAATATCGATACGATAAATATCGATATTTTTTTTCCATTTGCCCATCCCTATTTGACATTTTCACTAGTGTTGCTAGAATGTAATAATTATTTAAAAATCGAGTACCTTTTTTTTTTTTTTTTTTTTTTTTTTTCTTTATTTGTTTATTAACTGGATTTTAACATAATTTGTATTAGATGTTAATAAAGCAAACAGTAAAGAACAATATGTTAATCTTTTTAATCGATTCTTTGTATCGAAGTGAATTAGTAAGAGCGTTTTCACATTATCCGATCCGATATCGGTGTCGGACGCCGATCCGATATCGGGGTTAAGTAAAATGTATGAAATAAGTACCTGTCTTTCATATTGTCCGGCCCGATATCGGAACATATTTCATACATTTGACTTACCCCGATATCGGATCGGCGTCCGACACCGATATCGGATCGGATAATGTGAAAACGGTTTTAAAGTCAGATCCATGATTAAAAACCGTTCTGTTTTCTGGTTTTTTCTTTGGCATAGTCTCTTTTAATATTATTTTTAAATTGATATTTATAACAATCTGAGCTATATTAATATTTTATTTATTAAATATATTGCCTAATTTACGCATTATCTAATTGTAGGAAATAAATCTTTGCTAATTATTTTATAAAAGAATATAATCAGAAAAGAGCAATAAAAATTGCAAAATGGAACGTATGTCAAATTGATTTTTTTTCAAGGCTTGTATTTTTTGGACACGAAAATATCTATTCTTCTCAACATAAAGTTGTTTAGTTATTAATTCAACTGTAAGTACACTTTAATTATATTAAGTACTGAAAAAACATGACCCTAAGTTATTTAATTCCCTCCAAAAGTATAAAAAGTAATCATTTTTATCAAAAAAATATGTTCATGTTTTGTTAGTGCGATTGTTTTTTTGTCACTAAAAATAGATTAAGACGTCTTATCTCGAATTCATTTGTGAAGATATTACAGTTTTCTTAACGTATATGTTGTTGATGTCGGGATAACATATATTTATTGTGTTTAAAGTGATAAATACAGCAAAATTAGGAATCTAATTTTGTCCGACTTTGTAAAAAGCGAGTTAATATTTTGACGTGAGTAGCAAACATGTTGGTTATTGGTCATCGGCGTTATGGGTATCATTTTTGTTGACTCAAAACGAAAAGATAGGTGATATAAATGTTAAAAACCCTTTAAATCGTACAGAACACCTTATATTACCTCCAAAATAACTACCTGCCTTGCAATACCTACATATCCATCTATACATCTTCCCTCTCTTTCTAACCCTACGAGTTTTACTTAGGTTAGAATGAGAGACTACACAGCCTCCTAAATTACGATTCTGAAGGATTTTTGTACAAAAAAAGGATCGGTTTTTTATACATTTCGTTGAGTCGGCCATTTGAGAGTTAACTTACAATACGTATCTACTTTTTATATCTTTTTTATGATTGTACGTATACCGCTCATATGCCGACAGTTGTTGTTATTATGAACCGACTTGCAAAGAAAGAGGTTCGCATATTGACGCGGTTAACTAGAGGCGTAATTCGTTTTTTTCGGCGACTATTATTACTATAAGTAATAGGATTGAATGATTCTTTGTTTCTGATTGGATTTAGGCGGTTTTAGGCGGTTTTTAGGCGGTTTTGTCGCCGCCTAAAATCCAAATCTCAACAATTTTGAGTAGGTAGATTCCTTAATAAAATAGGTACTTACCTCAAAAGATTAGTTTTGTATGTATGTATGAGATACTTATGTAATAAATAGTAAACTAGCACAAAACTAATATATACCTATTACATAATTATTTTTACCATACCTAATAAATTTTTACCCATTGACAAAATTCTGGATACACCAGAAAAAAGTAGAAAGAAAATTTGCCTGTAATGTCCCACTACTGGGGAAAGCCTCTCATCAATGAAGATATCAGTACAGTCAGTGTTTTCAAACCTGAGCTATGTTTGAAAAGTAAATTAGAAATATGTTTATCACTGATAATATCTATACATATAAAACAAAGTCTCTAAAAGCTGTCTGTCTGTATGCAATCGATTCTCTCAAAAACTACTCAATTTCCTGTCATTTTAAACCGACATACAGAGTGATTCAAGAGGTAGGTTTATGTCTACTTTTCATGCCAAAATTGTCACAGGATATAACCGCATGGCACTATGTAGTCTACGAATGACTTAAAGAGGTAACATTTGTAAGTTGTTTGTTTGTTGAGCTAATCTCAGGAATTACCAGCTAAAGACTGGACAGGAAAAGTTTGAAGGCCATTGACACGATAAGAAGAAGACCGATTTCAATAATTCTCATTGTAATAGATAGCCACATTCAACAGGGAGATTATAGGTAATTTTTCATCCCGAAATTCCCACGGGAACAGGCACAACACGGGTAAAACCGCGGGCGAAAAAACGTGCTTCCTGTTCCAAGTGATGCATACAGCTCCATACATTCAAGATTTCTAACAAAGTATAATTAATACATTAAAAACCTGCATTTCAGCTCAGAATGGCATCGGTGGAGCCCGAGGAGCCTGTAGATGTGAACACGGAGGACCTGTCCCTCGCAGGCCACAGCGATGACAGCATGGATGCCAGGATGTTTGCTAGCGTTTGGGTCAAGGTACTATAGTTTTTTATATTATTCTGTTATGTTGTATATACTAATATTATAAAGCTGCAGAGTTTGTTTGTTTGTTTGAACACCCTAATCTCAGGAACAACTAGCCTGATTTGAAAATTATATTTGTAATAGATAGCCACATTCAACGGGAAGGTTATAGGCTACTTTTCATCCTAAAATTCCCACGGGATCTGGTAAAACCGCGGGGCGCTGCTACCCTCCTCCGCAACGTATCACACTCCCTCCTCCGCATCGTAGCACACTCCCACCTCCGCGTCGTAGCCCACTCCCACCTCTGCATCGTAGCACACTCCCACCTCCGCGTCGTAGCACACTCCCACCTCCACGTCGTAGCACACTCCAACCTCCGCGCCGTAGCACACTCCCACCTCCACGTCGTAGCACACTCCCACCTCCGCGTCGTAGCACACTCCCACCTCCACGTCGTAGCACACTCCCACCTCCACGTCGTAGCACACTCCCACCTCCGCGTCGTAGCACACTCCCACCTCCACGTCGTAGCACACTCCCACCTCCGCGTCGTAGCACACTCCCACCTCCACGTCGTAGCACACTCCCACCTCCACGTCGTAGCACACTCCCACCTCCACGTCGTAGCACACTCCCACCTCCGCGTCGTAGCACACTCCCACCTCCACATCGTAGCACACTCCCACCTCCGCGTCGTATCACACTCCCACCTCCACGTCGTAGCACACTCCCACCTCCGCGTCGTAGCACACTCCCGCCTCCACGTCGTAGCACACTCCCGCCTCTGCATCGTAGCTCACTTTCACCACCTACTCGACGCCGGTTCCGCTGTCTGTCCCTAAGCATGCTTAGATCTTAAAACTACGCAACGGATTTCGCTGCGGTTTTTTTAAAATAGATAGAGTAATTCAAAGGAAAGGTCTATATGTACAAAACTTCCCGATATTCCCACGGGATCGGGCACAAAGAGGCACTGCTAGTAAATGATATATGTATTCAATTTGCATTGTTGATAACTCCAGGTGGAAGTGACGGACGAGGATCAAGAACAGTCTGACGAGCCGGAACACGCGCTCCGCCCCTCCACACTGCTGCAGCGAGACCGGGAGAGGGAGAGAGAGACCGTGGAGGACGAGGAGGAGGACGACGGGTGAGCACCAACACGTGTTACTTAGTTGTCCTATGTATTTATAAGATAGGGAGGGAGTGAGAGAGAGAGAGGCGGATGTGGCCTGGGTGAGGGACTTGCATGTGTTATTTAGTTTAGTAAACGTTCCCACACATGACACATGTCGCCCGACCCGGGAATTGAACCCAGGACCTCATTCTTGGCAGGCGAGTGCTCATACCACTAGACCACCGATTACAACATGTTTCCTACTTTCCAAACATGGCTCGTGTTTGAGATCACCAACCCGTTAGTCAAGCGTGGTGATTACGACATCCTCCTCACTGTACTGATATCTAGTGAGGTGAGAGCACGAAGCTAGAACAAAGAGGAGTTGCCCTAAGCAACGTAGCACTGGGATTCAACTCGGTCCTGACGTTGTCATGGTGGGCGGAGCCACTTAGGCTCCGCCCACCTGAACGCTGTAGTATGCTATCGGCGTTCCTCAGGTGCACATGTGACGAGACTCGCAATAAAAGTGTGTTTTTTGCGTTTTTAACAAGAAAAGGATGAAGTGTTGTGTTTTACTATGTCAAAGTTACTCAGACAGACGTTCTGATAATATGAGTGGCATCTCATTTCATGTGTAAGTATTTTTTTCCCCAAATAAATATAAAAGTTCTAGAACATTCTCAGCTTTCAGCGTTAAAATTCTACTACTTGACACTAGATGGCGACACATTTCGGAAGAAAATACATAAGTTTACGTATAATTTTGCAGTATTATATTGTAATAATAATACGTAAATACTAAAAACTGTTATACACTTAGTCCTAAATACCTTTTAGTAGCTAAAACAGTACTTTTATAGTTTTTATTATTATATTATTAATGGGCCGCCATCTATCGTCAACTAGAATAACTATTTTAAACTTCAGAAATATCCAGGGCCGTACTCAGATTTTTGTAAAAATTTTACCAACTAATTTAATTAAAAGTAATTTTAATTATTTTTATATGTTCGTTTTAGATTTCCATCCGACGATAATTTAAAACAGCAATGGATTACAAAACTTAATAGACCGGATTGGACACCAACAAAATACACAAAAATTTGTTCTTGCCATTTCAATGATGTCTTATTATAGTAGTTTATGCAACTGTCATATAAAGAAGGGTGTACCCGTGTTATATGCAGTTGCATACACTACTTTATCTTCACTAATGCAATTAATCAAACAAAATTTTAAAAACAAAACACATTGCGAAACATTAAATTCACGCGTACGTGTATTGTCACAGTGAACTTGCCGCCATTAAAATCTAACCAATGAGAGCGCAGCTGCGCGCGCAGGGCCGCAGGGCGCGATATTATAATGAGATTTTACGATATCGATGTGGATATTATAACATCATGTGCAATTGCTTAAATTGAGTGTTTTAGTTGTCTGCGCTATAACTGTAGTAATTATAAGTCAAGTATTGGAAACATAAATAGAATGTCACAACATTAGTGTAGATAAAATAAATAAATAAGTAAGTACATTCATGTGTTATTCTGTATAATCTATATTACTGTAAAGTTTCATCCAAATCCGTCGCGTGGTTTTTATGTGAAAGAGCAACAAACATACATCCATACATCCATCCTCACAAAATTTCGCATAATATTATAGTAGGATGCAACAGTCTAGAAAGTGCATTTGACTCGCGTTTGTATCGATACAAATGCGCGTTGACGGCGCGTATAAAAAACGTCGTGTGCAAAGGCTCTTATTTTATTACAAGCTTTTATTTAGTTTCACCTGTCCCGATGTTTGTGTGAAATTAAATCTTGCAAGTTAAATTTGGTCCACTTCCCGGTTACCGATTGAGCTGAAATTTGCAACACATCTTTGGTTCTGATGACAATGCAATTAATTAGTTGTAGTCGGTATTGTTATTAATCTAAAATGGCCGCCCTAACAAAATGGCGGTGTACATTTTTGTCGTTATTTATATTCGTGATCGCGATTGCAAAAGAAAAAAATGTAACATGCTTTTATTTAACAAAAATTGGGTACGTGATAAAAACGCAAAGATTTAATACAAGGTGTAAAAGATACTTAGGTATCTAGATAATTAGGTATCTACGATATTATTGTGACGAAGACAAAGAAGCTTAATTTTTCGTTAAAGGTTGCAATGTCAGTGCATACATTTATTATCTTGTTTTAATTATTATTTTATTATTTTAGTTCATTTTATTAACAAATAATAAAAGATTGTTTTAAAAAAAAGTCTTTTCATTTGATTTATTTCCCTATAAAATTTTTTTGAGCTGAGTTTTGAGTTCTGAGTACGTCCCATCACATTAAGACTTTTGACACCTAGTGTGAAGTAGCTGAACTACGTAGTAACATCAACATCAACCTAAACTAGTAGTTTTGCTATTAGCCGATAGATGGAATATTGAGAAGTGGGCGGAGCTTAACACCACCTCAGTGCCCCCTCACCCCGCAAACTATCACGCGTCGTTTCATAGGGAAATTGAATTACCACACCTCCTCTTTGTTTTAGCTTCGTGGGTGAGAGGCCTTTGACCAGCAGTGGGACATTACAGGCTGATACTTAACTTTACACCTATATTTAAAACTATCAGCGCCCCGCGGTTTTACCCGCGTTGTACCCGTTCCCGTGGGAATTTCAGGATGAAAAGTACCCTATATTACCTTCCCGCTGAATGTGGCTATCTATAACAAAAATATTTTTTCAAATCGGACCAGTACTTCCTGAGATTAGCGCGTTCAAACAAACAAACAAAAAAACTGCACCTTTATAATATTAGTATTGATATGTTACTCTTTTCACAGCGAGCCAAGACCGAAGCGCACCAAGCGGAAACGAGAGCCGCCTAAAAAGCGTCTTAAATGCGAGTCTTGTGACTACGCGACAGTCTACAAGAACTGCTTGGAACTCCATGTCATGAGCCACACCAACGAGAAGCCCTACGCCTGCAACTATTGCGAATACACTACGCGATACCCCACATCTCTGTCAAGACACGTGGCGATACAACACGAGTGCAAAAAAGATGACTTGAACACTATGCCCCTGTTACAATGCACAGAATGCCCTTATACAACACACTTTAAATGGAATCTTAACGCCCATAAGCGAAAACACAGCTTAGAAAAGAAATATAAGTGTGATTACTGCGAATATACGACAGCTTATAAACATAATCATTTAAAACACAGTAAAGTTCATAATAAATTAGAGTTTACTTATCAATGTGATAAGTGTCCGTTTGTCACTAAATTTGAAGGACATATTACTAGACATTTGGCTAAAATACATAATGAAGTGTCCGAAAGAGCTAATAGATGTGATAAATGCCCTTTTTCTACTAAGAGTAAGTGGAGATTAAACATACACAAGAAGAGAAGTCACCAGGAGAAACTATTGAAATGTATGGTCTGTGATTTCGACACATTTTTCATGTGCGAGTTCAAAGATCATAAGAGAAACCACGTAGATCTATATAGAAACGGCAGATTTTTAGACAAATACAAAAATGAAAGCTTGCTCGACGGTATACCTAGGAGTTTTGAAAATAAGGTGATTGATCAACCGTTAGTACCTGAAATGGATTATCAAAATCAGACTCAGCATGAACGGGACAACCATTACCTATTGGACCCTAATTGTGAAATTGAATGGTCTACCATCCAAGTGAATGAGTCCGCAGACCAGGATCGCCCGTTCCAGTGTACTATGTGTATTTATACGGCTAAGTTCAAAGCTTCAGTGCAAAGACATTTCCAACGCCACCACACAAGCCACAACCGTCCATACAAATGTGTCAATTGTGATTTTTGTACTAAAACTAAAGACCAAATTGCTTTACATAACAAAAGATCGAAATCTGACGAAGTGTTAACGTGCAATCAATGTGAATTCGCTACAAATTTCAAGTGCAAATTCATCATGCATCAACGTTCACATTATCCGTACAAATGTACCGCGTGCGATTATACTTGTAAGCAGAAATATGAGATTCAGAAGCATTTTGCTACTATACACTTGGGCAACGGCTTGCAGTGTCAATATTGTGATTTTAAAGCTACTAGGAAGGAAAGCTTGTTGTCTCATGAAGCTATACATACTGGTAATAAGCCTTTTAAATGTGAAGATTGTGACTATAAGTCAGTTAGGAGATCTTTATTAGACAATCATATTAGAAGGAATCATGTAAACAAGTCCGAGGTAACTATTATTGATGATAAAAAAATACAATCATTAAAAGTGGCTCAGCAAGCTGTGAAAGAAACGGACTTTGCCGAGTTTGCTAATCCTAATGCTCTGAATGGTAATCCTTTTTGAAGTTTAAATGTGAAAATTAACTGTTTTATGATAGAAAAATTATTTCTTTGGTTTATTAAGAATTTTGGGATAAAAAAGGCTAAAATTTCATCAATTCACTGTAGCGCTCGTGGCGTAGTCTGACTAAGCGATGTTAGCTCATTGCGATTGTTAAGCAACGTGCAGCTCGGCCCCTACTTGGATGGGTGGCCGATAGTGGCATTTCTATCTGAGCGCTGCCGTGCTTCGGAGGGCACGTTAAGCAGTCGGTCCCGGTTGTTTCAGTCGTCAGAGCATGTCGTCCTTTATGCGGTCTAACAACTCCGACACCAGGGTTGGACACTGACCTACTCGGACATACTTATCAAACATAGATGAAAATGGAACTGACAGTTACTTTCGCATTAAACTTTAAGAAAATAAGGTCTAAAAAAATTGTCAAATACGATACTTAACTATCCTACTATACAACATTATTATGTAAACTAGCCGCGCCCCGCGGTTTTACCCGCGTTGGGCCCGTTCCCGCTGGAATTTCGGGATGAAAAATAGCCTATACTATAACCTTCCCGTTGAATGTGGCTATCTATTAGAGAAAGAATAATTCGAATCGGATTGGTAGCTTCAGAGATAATTGTATCGTATTTGTCTGCCATTATATAATGTTACCATGTTTCAAATTTTACGGTAAATATTATTAGCTTGGTATTAATTGTATATAGTAACTACTTTATCCTGCGGGATAACTGTTGTGGCGCCTTGTAAATAATGCGACAGCATTATATACCACTAGCCGCGACCCGCGGTGTTACCCGCGTTGTACCCGTCCCCGCGGGAATTTCGGAATAAAATGTATCCCATGTGTTATTCTGTTCTGATGTATAATCGATATTACTGTAAAGTGTCATCCAAATCGGTTCAGTAGTTTTTGCGTAAAAGAGTAAAAAAACGTACATACATAACATACAGTTAGCTAGCAGTTAAGCTATTGCATAGCTTCTATCGCGGGCCTTGCTTGAGCGCGGGGACCGAATCCAGAAATTCCGTAATGAAAAACGTAACGCTCCTCAAACATTGCCTAGGTATAAGCCCAGAACACAACGTTAGCGCGATGCAGACATTCAGCACACTAACGCCATCTAGTGATACAAAAAATAACTATGCAATAGCTTTACCGCGGCAGTCCCCGAGCATAAAGTAACTTATATATACGGGAATAGAGTTATCAGCCGGAAAGGCGATAGTATCGCCACCTAGTGGTTAGACATGTCAATTTTCGGTGGTACTTGCTATAGCCCAGTATGAATAGAGAATTTGAATTCAAGTCGATTTTTCTAAATTTCTTCAACCCTGTTTTATTTAACGTTTGCTGGTTTTTTTACAAACATTGCTATTTGTGTTAACAAAGCAGGGAAAAGAAATGTAGAAAAATACGACTTGTATCAGAATCGCAATAAAAATGCAGATGTATTCTAGTAAATGTATTTATTTATAGTTAATTTACAAACTGTCGTAACTATATATTACATTCATCATTATATTAGTAGTTGTGGTTCAAACATACCCTAAGGAATTGTCAATTGAATTTAATTACATTAATTATTTGCAGCGCAAATTATTCAGTGAGAGTACACTATTTTGAGAATAAACTATTATATGTCATGGCATAGGTGTGAAGATCTTCGAAAATAAAAAATAAATAAAGTCCTAACTGGTTTATGCTATTGTTTTCTTATTTTTTTTCCTCTTTATACCATAATTATACGCATCATAATTAATCACTTACGCACATTCACATCACAATTCACAACAGAAAAAGTAACGGAATCAATGAATTTGCATTGAATGAATTTGTCAACAAACATAGACTTTTTACTCTATGTCATAGAGTAATTTATAAATGAGGCTATGAAAGTCGATGAATAAATTACTCTATGTCATAGAGTAATTTATAAATGGTTTGCCAAGTTACGAAGGGGCTGCCATAGTAAAAAAAAAAACCGCCACGCTACCAACGCCATCTATAATACGAACATGGTACTAAATTTCCCATATAAAGTTTCAATGTTCCCAGTGAAAAGCCCCTGTCCCCGAGTGCCACACGTCTTTTTTTTTTATTTCAAAATCGGTGACATGGTTGGTAAGAAAAGATCTCAGAAAGATCTTTTCTACCAGCCTACCTACTATTATAAAGGCGTGCTTAATATTTAAATATTATAATTAAAAAAAGAGTAACAAACATATTATTATGTATGTTTGTTACTCCTTCACGAAAAAACTACTCGACGGATTTGGATGAAACTACAGTAATATAGGTTATACATCATAATAACACATGGGATACATTTTATCCCGAAATTCCCTCGGGAACGGGTACAACGCGGGGCGGTTAGTACTTGTATTATATAGTTAAGGACATCTATGAAATTTTTTAATTTGAGTTCTTCTCTCCTGTATGAACTAACTAGTGATACATTTTTTTTTGAAAAAGTTAAATATTATTTAAATAGAATATCAGTTGAAGTCAATGTATTTATTTTTCCTTTACTTATACTTAACTAGCAGCGCTCCGCGGTTTTACCCGCGTTGTGCCCGTTCCCGTGGGAATTTCAGGAATGTTTATACTTATAAACCTTCCTCTTGAATCACTCTATCTATTAAAAAACCGCATCAAAATCCGTTGCG
Organism: Cyclophora albipunctata; assembly: GCA_963082685.1. Classification (NCBI taxonomy): domain Eukaryota; kingdom Metazoa; phylum Arthropoda; class Insecta; order Lepidoptera; family Geometridae; genus Cyclophora; species Cyclophora albipunctata. Next base: position 3,519,100 of record OY720142.1, read on the forward strand.
TAGTTTTAAAGATCTAAGCATACATAGGGACAGACAGACAGCGGGAAGCGACTTTGTTTTATACTATGTAGTGATTTTCATACATCGAGTGTACAAATGAGTGAATTTTATTTTAGCAAAATATGTATAGTCTGGGCACGACTGAGTTCTTATTTTTAAATCTTACTTTAAACGTAATTTCACTGACCATTGTCAATGTTAAGCTGCGCGCCGCTCGGACACTACTAGGATGGGTGGCCGTAACATCTTAAAGCTACACTCGCACGTAATATAGTCGGCCCCGGTTTTTTCAATCGTTATGTCTATAAATAGTGCCCAGAACACACATATTCCTATATTATTTAGCCTACTACTGTAATTTAGTCAAAAGATTGGTAGGTATTTGTCGTATTTTAATTAAATAAATGTATTTTGTAAATATATCAGAAATAAAGATTTTTCTGGCTCATACTTACTCTTTTATTGCCGTTATCCTGCAGGAAATACCTTTTTATCCCGTGGGACTAGAGATCAAGAATGGGACCTTATTAACCATACTAGCCGCGGCCCGCGGTTTTACCCGCGTTGTACCCGTTCCCGTGGGAATTTCAGGATGAAAAGTAGCCTATAAACTTCCCGTTGAATGTGGCTATCCATTACAAAAAGATTTTTCCAAATCGGACGAGCTTTATAATATTAGTATAGTTTTCGCAATTAACACATACCTAATATTACCTTACACGGGTTTTTTCGCGGTAAAATAGTTTATCTACACTAATGTTGTAACATTCTACTTATGTTTCCAATACTTACTTGACTTATAATTACTACTGTTATAGCGCAGGCAACTAAAACACTCAATTTAAGCAATTGCACATGATGTTATAATATCCACACCGATATCGTAAAATCTCATTATAACATCATTATAACGCGACCAATTAACCTGGCGAGCCTTATGTCAAAATCCTCATACTAGTTGTATAACATTTTGATATTAGGCTGGCTTTTGAAAACAGTTGGGTTATACGTGAAAACTTCGTCGAAACTACTAAACTTACATACACAAAACTCTTTGGTAAGATCTCGCTCGCTCCTGATTGGCCCTACGCGCAGCTGCGCTCTCATTGGTTAGATTTTAATGGCGGCAAGTTCACTGTGACAATACACGTACGCGTGAATTTAATGTTTCGCAATGTGTTTTGTTTTTAAAATTTTGTTTGATTAATTGCATTAGTGAAGATAAAGTAGTGTATGCAACTGCATATAACACGGGTATTAAAACACTCGTTACTATTATGAAACTCGCTGCGCTCGTTTCATAAACTCACACTCGTGTTTTAATACCCTTCTTTATATGACAGTTGCATAAACTACTATTATCTACACTAATGTTGTAACATTCTACTTATGTTTCCAATACTTGACTTATAATTACTACTGTTATAGCGCAGGCAACTAAAACACTCAATCTCTTAGGTCCCCAAGCGGAAGCCGGCTTCCGCGCGCTGACGTCACTGCGCCAAACGCTAAATCCCCAAGCGGAAGCCGGCTTCCGCACCGACCCGACCAACTTTATGTCTTATTCTCAGAATGTTACAGACTACTTTTGTATGAAGAAGTTTGGTTATTTCCGTTCTTTGATATATTTGCCTTCATTCTAAACGAAAATATAGCATACTCTATGGTCATTTTTTGTTTGGTTCAGTTTTCAATTCGCGGTATTGACGAGTGTTGTGTGCGTGTTTCTTGGAACTTTGTTTGGTGATTTATTGGATTTATCTCAGGTTAGTACTGATTTGTTTATGTAAATACTGTTTATTATGAGTGACTTATTCTATTTAGACGATTAGTTATAAAAAATACATCGTAAAACTGAACCAAATAACAAAATAAAATCTCAGTAAAATCCGTTACTATATTACCGATTTTCAAGGATTTTATAACGACACTTGTTTGTATTTACAGTAAAAAGAGTATAAAAAGCAATAACAATCGTTATCACAGCGATAAAACAGTGCATAAGTTAGTTTTTTGTGAAATAAAATCAATTCAAATTGTATGTTCAGCGCATGAATAACGGCGGTTTGTTTTACAAAATCACGTAGGCCATTTTGGTCTTTATTCGCACAACGCTAAAGGCACATTTTGTCTGTCACCATTTTGTCGATAGGGACGGGCAGTGTGTCGAGAGTTATGCGATAGTTTTGTTGTTGTCGATAATTACTCGTAGTATCTTGTAAATTATTTTAGATTTTTTATTATATATTTTGGTGAATAAATTTATCCTACTACTATTATAAATGCCAAAGATTGTGATAATGGATGTATGTATGTATGTTTGTATTCTCTCACGTAAAAACTACTGACTGGATTTGGTTGAAATTTTACAGTAATATACGTTATAATCAGATATAACACATGGGATACATTTTATCCCAATATCTATCCATTTTATTCCATATTGTATTTTTATTCACATTTCCAAAATACCTTGCAATAAAAACTACTATCGATAAAATCATAACAAAGTCAAGGGACATCCCTAGCTGTTTTTATGGTTCATGGCGTCGAGTTTCAAGTGGTCTAATCGTAAACATTATGAGCTCTTTAGATAAACTGTTTTTATATTTAGGTAGAATAGATCCTTGTTCTTTTGATTATATACTTGAGTATTTATTTATTTTTCGTGTAGCCGCCCACAATATGGTTTCTAAAGTTTGAACATGAATTACATAATAAAATACTTGTATTACGAATTTATTTTCATGCATCATAGTTAGGAAATAAATCAATAAGTATATTGCCTTTTACAGAATAAAAAAATATGGTTTGATTGTAAAGTAATTATAAATTATAGACAGCGCGGTATTGCCGCCGTCATCATTACGTCATAATCTGTCTAGCGCTCAAGGCCGTAATCGATTTTTTGAAAATTTCTGTCAAGATTGAGAGGTTAAGCAATTGCACATGATGTTATAATATCATTATAATTTAACATTATAACATCATTATAACGCGACCAATTAACCTGGCGAGCCTTATGTCAAAATCCTCATACTAGTTGTATAAAATTTTGATATTAGGCTGGCTTTTGAAAATAGTTGGGTTATACGTGAAAACTTCGTCGAAACTACACACACAAAACTCTTTGGTAAGATCTCGCTCGCTCCTGATTGGCCCTACGCGCAGCTGCGCTCTCATTGGTTAGATTTTAATGGCGGCAAGTTCACTGTGACAATACACGTACCTACGCGTGAATTTAATGTTTCGCAATGTGTTTTGTTTTTAAAATTTTGTTTGATTAATTGCATTAAATAGTGAAGATAAAGTAGTGTATGCAACTGCATTATAACACGGGTATTAAAACACTCGTTACTATTATGAAACTCGCTGCGCTCGTTTCATAAACTCACACTCGTGTTTTAATACCCTTCTTTATATGACGTTGCATAAACTACTATAGCCGTTTATTAAGTCCTCCTCACTGTACTGATATCTTCAGTGAGATGAGATGCTTTTGCCCAGAAGTGGGACGTTATAGGCTTATACTAAGGGTAAGTAAATAAAAAACCAAGTAAAGGACCAAATACCTTTTATTATCATTATTGTGCTTCGAAAATATAAAAAGAAATCGCAAACGAAGCCGAGCGTGCCGCGGCTTATTAACATCTACTGTGACGGAAACGGCGGCTTGTGACCAAAAATAATTTAGACACTAAAAAAATTTGCGACGAAAAATCTATTTGACACAAAAATATTTGTGACAAAAAATCATTTTGACACAAAAATATTTGTGACAAAAAAATGTGACCAAGTTTGTCAACAAGATTTATTATGACAAAAAAATCTTTGCGACCGAACCGTTAATTCTCAAAGGAATAAATGAACAATAGAAACACTATTTACACTATTTGTAGTAGAACTTCAATTGTGTCCAAAATATTCACTGTGACTAAATAATTCTGTGACCATTGTAACTATAACATCAATCCTCCTCATTGTACTGATATCTTCAGTGATAAGAGGCCTTTGCCCAGTGTGATGTTACTTACTTATATTATAGTCATGACCACAAATCGCTCGCACCGCACAGACCAACACGCCATAAACTCAACATATATCATACAAAATTATAATATTAAATACAATTTATTTAAAACAATACCTTCACGATCCGTATTTTAATTTTTAATAATAATTTACTAAACGACGGAAGCGGCAGACTAGATAAAATTATGGTGTAGTGACGACGGTGGCGAGACAAGCCGTTGGCGGGACAAGCCGTTGGCAAGACAAGCCGTTGGCGGTTAAAGTCGTTTTCATTGAGACTGATAGCCGTTGGCCGTTATTTAAAATTATACTAAAACCTCAATGGTCTAGTGGTATGTGCACTCGCCTGCCAAGACTGAAGTCTCGGTCTCAACTTTCGAATCGAGCGAAAACATGTTTCCTCAACCCGTTAGTCAAGCGTGGTGATTACGACATCCTCCTCACTGTACTGATATCTGACTTTATCTGAGAGATGAGAGGCTTTTAACCAGCAGAGGGCTTTAGGAATAATACTTTTTATTTACATTGTCGGTTTTAGTAGTATGAGAGTTGAAAAACTTATTTTAATTGTACACCGAGTATGAAAGTTGATGTAATAGTCATTTTATTTCACTATTTATGATTCCATAAGTTGTTGAAACTATCAAGACGTTTCATTCTGGACTTTTTAGACAGAGAATAGAAATTGGTACTGTTCCGGCTTCACGTTACCCAAAACAGCAATAAAAACGACTTTAAATATTGTACTAGTGTTGTGCAAAACGACTTTCAAACGGCTACACCCGACATCGACTTCTCAACCAACGTCGACACACACCGATCGCTCATAGCATTAATTTAAACATTCTTTTTAAAATACCACCGGATGTATCTTCAAACCAGCTGTGTGTACTATAATGAACAGTAATAATAAATCTTAACCTATTTTTCTAAACGTTACATATGATAAAAGTTTTATTTTAATCATTTTTTTTATTTAATTTAAATCTAAGCAGCGAGACTAGAATTATATGGCATAATGTTTAAATGTATACATAATATCATATATTTTATACAATTTGTATTTTTAAAACAAGCGTTTTCTGTTTTTATACTTTAAAGTCGTTTTTACACAAAGTCTTTATTTGACTATTTATGTCATTGCGACTTTTGTAGGCTACTGCTTTCAAATTCCACAGTGAATTTTGGAAATATATGATGTACTATGAAGTATAAAAACACAATTTATTTAACCGATCAAAAACAGTGCACCGACATCAAATTCTTACGAATATTATAATTTAAAAAACGTATTATTAACGACTTAACATTTAATTTACTTTTTTTCCCAAAATATATATACTTTATCGTAAATGTTAGTTACATAATTTCAAAAGGGCTACATACATACCTAAATATATATATTAGAAACAAAATAAAATGCTTTTCAGTGACAAGTTCTTGGCGTAATTCTCAATATTTTGAGAATTTCTTGTTTATTTTGAAATTGAAAACAGATTTGGTAGTTTAACTATTATTTTGGAACGACTTTATTTGACTATATGTCAATTAAAGTCGTTTTTTAAATGTCTTTTCATCTATGTACCATGTTTAAGATCATCTCTCACTGTACTGATATCTTCAGTGAGAGGACTTTGACCTGCGGTGTCATACTTATGCTGTAACTCCCCAAATCTAGATTCAGCTACAAAATAACGCAAACAAAACCTAAGTTTTTAATAATTACATATATTTAATTACAATATATAAGTGTCATACATATATAAACACTTTAAGACGTTAGATATTAAAATAGTATTTGTACATACATCATTTATTTGTAAGCTTACCATTGTATGGTGGGTAAAGAAGTTTGCGTGAGATCCAAAACGGAAAAAAGCTATTTTTTTATTAGAATTACCACTTTTTACCAAGTTGGTTAAGTGTTACCTTTTTGAGATCGGATAACAACCTAACCATACTGGAGGCATGCCTGCTAATAGCAAAATGTTTCAAAGCGAGATATTTTGTATGTTTAAAAGCAAAACCTCTCTATTTGTCGGATTAATCACAATGGCAACACTATGTAACCCGATTGTGCGTAGAAAAAGGGTATCTACCTAATAAGTTTCTAAAGTCTAAAGTCTTAGTAATCACGTTAAAAGACTTTAAACCAAAAATAATTATAATCAACATACTATATATTATATTTTTAAAGTATTTTCTGCAAATTTTTCTACCAAAATCCGATAGTACCGCCATCAAACCGCACGCAAACTCACAAACACACCTACACAAGGTTCATAATTCAAGTAATTATATTGTTAAGGCAGATCTAGATGGCTGCCCGCGACGCGCGCTTTGGATACGTCAAACTGACACTTGACAACTGACAGAAGTGACAGATGTCATTTGAAAAGTAATTCGTTGCAAAATTGTACTTTAAACTCATGTTTAGGGACTGATACAATTTGAAGTCATTTAAGAGTGTAAAAGACTTATTTTTCAGTAATTACACACCTAAATAAAGAAGATAATTACAACTTCTGTGTTGATTTAAAATGACAGCTGCCGTCGATTTCGATTTGACATTAATCATTACAACTTTAAATAGTCAATAAAAGTCGATCTAACTAAGTCAATAGCCAACAAAAGTCGGTATAAGAATAACAATTGAAACGATTTTTAAATTATTGTATTGATCTGATATAATAGAGATTTTAAATTTGAACAATAGTCGTTTAAAGTCGTTCAGATTATATCTAAAGTTGCCAAGTGACAGTTAAAGTCCATTTTAAAGTCGTTTGCCATTCCAAGCCGCGCATTTACTACTAAGAGAACAAGAGAGCAATTTTAACATAGTTTTTTTGTTATACTAGAGTTAGCAGCGACCCGCGGTTTTACACGCATTGCGCCCGTTCCCGTGGGAATTTCGGGATGAAATCAACCTGTAACCTTCCTGTTGAATGTGGCTTTCATATACAAAAAGAATTATTCAAATCGGACCATTAGTTCTAGAGACAAGGACGTTCATACAAACTCTTCAGCTTTACTATAATAGTATATCATTCTATTAATATTTAACATTTAGTTTAAGAGTTGATTATTGCTCATTTTCCAAAAACGCATGCTCAAATTTTGATGATTTTTTGTACAGTGATAGCTAACAATCGTGATCACCATATCAGGTAGTTTCTTTCCCAAATTTCCCACGGGAAACGGTAAATTACGGGTGTAACCGCGTGAAGTTACTAGCGTAAACATTATTTAGCACCAACATAAAAATAAACCCATAGTCATATTTACAGAGTAAGAAATGAAATTAAAATGATTTTTTTCCTAAAAACATAAAATAAATAATCGTTTTATTTTAATAATTAATATTATTGATAGTTTTATTTTTTATTACAAACATTTATTAGCATTTATTCCGTCTACTGGCTCAAGGGTGCGTTTCCATCAGAGATATGCTATGCTACTTTATAGCATAGCAACGGATACTATATTTTTTTACGGAGAGTTAATTCATTCACTCGAGTAGGTCAGCGGCCAACCCTGGTGTCGGAGTTGTTAGACCGGCTAAAGGACGAGATGCTCTGACGACTGAAACAACCGGGACCGACTGCTTAACGTGCCCTCCGAAGCACGGTAGCGCTCAGATAGAAATGCCACTATCGGCCACCTATCCAAGTAGGGTCGAGCTGCACGTTCCTTAACAATCGCAATGAACTAACATCGCTTAGTCAGACTACGCCACGACTGCTACAACTAGTTAAAATGTGGACTAATGTGGTCGATTGTCTAGAAGAATATTCCTTTTGAAGAGGAAAAAGGTTTAGTGATTCCATTCCATTCTTTCACCATCACTGTACCCTTTTCCTCAACGGAAGAAATTGTTTCCGGTTGAAAAATATGTAGTCATTGTTTGATTGTGAACTCTCGTAAGATAGAATAGCATATAACATATCCACCACTATATCAAACATAGCATAGCTATGTAGTACAGCAAAGCTTTGGTGAAACAAATCCCTTATAATAGAAAATAAACGCAGCTCGACTATTTTAGACAAAATAGATTTTTATATACATTTAATTAAGCATTTAAGTAATATATTGATAATAATATTATTTTTTAATTTATTACTTTAGTGCTCGCTTGTGATTACGTGTATGTACTCCTCGCTGTACTAACATGTTCAGTGAGAGGACTTTGATCTGCAGTGTCTTATAGGACGATACTCAAGGAAAATTAATTTGAAAAAATAATATTATTATTGATATATTAATTACAATAAATAAAGATCTTAAATCAATGAGCAAGTCTTTTAAAATAACATTTTAATTTATTCTTTCTGTTTTAATTAAGCGAGTATATTTTGTATTTTCATCGAGCATTTTTCAAAATGCGCTTAGACTTAAAACGAACAATATTCCAAAAAAGTCGTTCCTTACCAACAATTTTGGAAAAGTAATCTTTTTACCTTCACAAAAAAAGCTTTAAATAATCCAAAAAAATACATTTAAAAGCCTAATTGTACATCGATAGTTTCAAAATTTGATATTTCATCACTCGTTCTCTCAACGCACGACTATCTTGCGCCGTTAGCTGTATTGAAACCGGCACAGCATTAGCAAGAAACATATTTTTTATTTTATAAAACGACTGACCGTATAGTCTTCGGTCCCATGTTCGATTCCCGAGTAGGAGCTGTAAAAAAAATGTTTTACCGTTTAATATAAAATAACTAGCCCGGAAAACGTCGTTTTGCCATGTAAAAATTTAGGGGATGGACTACCCATAACATTTAGGGGGATGAAAAATAGATGTCCGATTCTCAGACCTACCCGATATGACAACATTTCATGAGAATCGGTCGAGCCGTTTCAAAAGAGATTGACTACAAACACTGCGACACGAGAATTATATATATTAGATAGGTAAAGATTTATCCTATCATATCCTACTATAATATTATAAATGCGAAAGTTTGTGAGGATGGATGTATGTTTGTTGCTCTTTCACGCAAAAACTACTGAACGGATTTGGATGAAACTTTACAGTAATATAGGTTACACATCAGAATAACACATGGGAGACATTTTATCCCGAAATTCCTGCGGGAACGGGCACAACGCGGGTAAAACCGCGGGGCGCTGCTATAATATTATAAATGCGAAAGTTTCTGAGGATGGATGTATGTTTGTTGCTCTTTCACGCAAAAACTACTGAACGGATTTGGATGAAACTTTACAGTAATATAGGTTACACATCAGAATAACACATGGGAGACATTTTATCCCGAAATTCCTGCGGGAACGGGTACAACGTGGGTGAAACCGCGGGGCACAGCTAGTAATATTATAAATGCGAAAGTTTCTGAGGATGGATGTATGTTTGTTGCTCTTTCACGCAAAAACTACTGAACGGAATTGGATGAAACTTTACAGTAATATACATTATACATCAGAATAACACATGCGATACATTTTATCCCGAAATTCCCGCGGGAACGGGAACAACGCGGGTGAAACCGCGGGGCGTGGCTAGTATTATAATGATGCTTACTCAGGTGTTGGTGATCCGGTAAGGCTTGCATATCATAATTAGTAAGTCCATTCTGAAAATGAATAAAAATTCACATACGTTACATATACTCAAAGAAGGATGCCCGCTGTTTACCCGCGTTGTGCCCGGTCCCGTGGGAATTTCGGGATGAAAAATAGCCTGTAACCTTCCTGCTGAATGTGGCTATCTATTGCAAAAAGAATTATTCAAATCCGATTGGTAGTTTTTGAGATTAGTTCTTACAAACAAACATATACAGTTAGAAACTTTACTTCTTTATAATCACTACATAGTATAAAACAAAGTCGCGTCTGTTTGTCTGTTTGTCTGTCTGTATGCTTAAATTTTGATGCGGTTTTTTGTAATAGGTAGAGTGATTCAAGAGGAAGGTTTTTATGTAAAAAAATTCCCGAAATTCCCACAGGAACGGGCACAACGCGGGTAAAACCGCGGGGCGCTGCTAGTAATCTATACTAATACTAGCTGCGCCCCGCGGTTTCACCCAAGTTGTACCCGTTCCCGCGGGAATTTCGGAAAGAAAAATAGATGTTGTCCGATTCCCAGACCTACCCGATATGCACACAAAATTTCATGAGAATCGGTCGAGCCGTTTCAGAGGAGTTCAACCACGGTACCCGTTCCCGCGGGAATTTCGGGATGAAAAATAGATGTTGGGCGATTCTCATAGATACCGGATAAGCACAAAAAATTTCATCAAAATCGGTCTAGCCGTTTCGGAGGAGTATGGCAACGAAAACTGTGACACGAGAATTTTATATATTAGATAGATAGATAAACACTTAGGGCCATAGGGCCATATTAATAAACGTGTACTAAGAACATTTTATCTATCAAATGGTTTGGTTTTGGTTTGGTGGCCCTAGTACAGGGGGTGGCGTAGTATCTTCGATCAACAATAGAAATAGAAATAGAATAGAAATAGAAAACGTTTATTCACAACATAAAAAGATTATATACAAAAAAATAAAGTAAACAAAAAATAAGAAAGAGAATACGAGAAAGGACAAAAATTATAAAATAAAACCACGTTGTGAAATGGTCCCCAATTCAGCATATGCTAGCTAACGCTGGCGCTGATCTTCCATTGGGGCCAATTTGGTGACGTCAGTATCAGTCAGTGTACAACATTAATAAAGCAACACAACTATAAATAACATTATTACAATACTAATTAATTTTACAGCGTTATACAAAAAGGACGGAAATAACAGAGCATAAATTTATTATTAAAGAAAAAACAACTAAAACTAAAACTAAAAAACTAAAAAGCGCTTGTGTCGTGCATCAATGCTTCCTGCGACTTTTGATGGCAGAGGATTTTTTTTTTCAAAGTAAGCTTAAAAGATTCAATACTTCGCAGGTTTCTCAGTGGAGGAGGGATATTGTTCCAACATTTAGTCGCAGCATAACGAAAGCTACCCCTGAAAGCGGCAGACCCATGACGCTGCGTCATAAGCTGGGGTACGCCCTTCCTACTAACTCTAGGCATCCACAATAACTTTTCGTAGAGATACATGGGGGACCTATATTTTATAATGCCAAACAGGAGGCAAGCCAGGTGCAGTTTTTGTCGGTGCCTCATTTTTAAGATAGAATTAGCGTTTAGAAAGGGACTCACATGAGATCTAGGTGGGATAGAGAAGCAAAATCGAGCACATGCATTCTGAACGCGCTGAATAAGCCTATGGGATTTAGCAAGCAGCCGGGGGCCTATAACTGTGTCCATGTAGTTAAGTTTAGACAAAACTAATGACTCCACCAGCTGCAATCGTAATGGTTCTGAAAGGAACGGACGCATCCTGTACAGAATTTTTAATTTATAAAAACAGGACTTTGCAACATTTGCAACATGTTTCTCGAAGCGGAGGTTACAATCCATGAGTAAACCTAGATTTCGCGCTTCGTACACTCGCTCTATGACCTCTCCCATAAGCACAACATCACAGGGAGTCTCCAATTTTGTAAGCTGTTGTGGAGTTCCAAAAATGATATATTTCGTTTTTAATGGGTTGAGCAAAAGACCATTCCTATGCGCCCACTCAGCAATTCGCGCAAGGTCCTCATTTAGCTTACGAATGGCATCAAATAAATCAGCAGGCTTACACGAAATGTAAATTTGTACATCATCCGCATAAAAATGAAACTTACAGAATTTAATTACATGCATGAGATCAGCTAGATATAGAATAAATAGAATCGGACCAAGGATAGAACCTTGGGGGACGCCTCTATTTACAGGTTCTTTTTCAGAATTTACACCCGTTCTGCCCAGCTTAACGTATTGGGACCTGTTAGTGAGATAGCTTTCAAACCATTTGATAGCGGCAGTATCAAATCCATAGTAGCTAAGCTTAGATAGCAACAAAATTATTAAGATGGAATCAAAAGCCCTAGAAAAGTCTAACAAAACAAGCAAAGTAAGCATCCCCAGGTCTTGAGAGCATAGAATACTGTCAGTGACATCTAAGAGCGCCGTTACCGTGCTGCGTCCCTTCCTAAAACCTGACTGAACATCTGGCAATATAGTGTGATCCTCCAGATACTTAGTGAGCTGTAAACACACAGCTTTTTCCAAAACTTTAGAAAGACAAGGTAGTATACTGATAGGCCTAAGATCTTTTAGTGCAGAAGGATTATTGTTTTTTGGAAGGGGAAGCACGATAGCAGTTTTCCACAAATCAGGAAACGTGCTTGTCAGTAAAGATGTGTTTACAAGCTGCAATATGCATTCAATCGTACATGGAAATGTCATTGCGAGCATGTCTAGGGAGATTGCATCACTACCTTCTGCATTTGATTTCAATGATTTTATGATTTGGACCAGGGTGTGTAATGAAATGGGCTCTAAATGGAAATTATGATTACTAAATTTGTGGAACTCAAAATAGGTTAGATCTGATATTGGTACTAAACAATTGCCAGGGATGTTTAAAAAGTGTTTATTAATAGCGCGAGGATCATCGAAAGAAGGGGGTAATTCACTTTTATTATTTGATAGCAGTAACGAGTTTTTAATATTTTTCCATAATGCTTTGGGATCGCGAGCTTTGTTGTTTATATTATATTTAAAATAAGCTGTTTTCTCCTGAAGGGTAGCTACATTAACCGCTGATTTGAGTGACTTGTAATATACCTTTTTCTTTGTGCATTTAGACTTATGGTACTCAGCGGCAGCATCATCACGCAGTCTCATCATAAGCCTTATTGTTTCAGTAATCCAAGGGTAGGAACGATTTCTAATAGTTACAGTTTTTACCTGTGCGTGGACATTGTACAAAGATTGAAACATAAAATTAAAAACATATACCATCTCGTTGACATTATTAAGTGCTGAAGTAAAATCCCAATTAATTGATTGCAAATCTTTATCAAAAGAGTCTAAACAAATATTTTTTAGTGGCCTATAAGTTATAGTGAGGGGCAGGGGCTTTTCACGCTTAATGGTAAATTCACATGCCACAAGACAGTGTCCGTATAACCTTCCTACAAGGTCTAAATTTACACTTTTTGCTTTTAAGTCGGTACAAATGAGGTCTATGAGAGTTTGACTTTCTTTAGTTATGTGAGTCGGCTCATTAACAAGCTGGGTGAGGTTAAAGCATGACAGAAAAGATTTCAACTTAAGTAAATTGGTATTATTTACTGGATCTGACACATTGACATTAAAATCGCCCAGTAATATCAAATTATCATAATATGGAATGGCGGAGATGGAGTCCGTAATCGCATCCAAAAACAAGTCTAAGTCAACCCATTGCGGACGATAAGCTGTGCCGATCATCAGTTTTCTACCATTGGTAGTTAAAGTAACCCACATTTGTTCCACCAACTTGTGCTTAGGGTCAACTGGGTGAGACCAGGATCTTATTCTAGAAGAGGAACTAATTCTGGTATAAAACGCGACTCCACCCCCCCGCTTACGTGCGCTCAGGGGCCGCGGGACATGACGCAGCCCGTATCCCGGTATCACGGGAGCGCCACAGTCCTCACCCTCTCTCAACCACGTCTCGTTAATTGCCAAGAGGTCAAGATCATTTCGAAACACTGAGGAAATAAAATTGTCTCCATTTGTATTGAGAGAACCTGCGTTGTACAATCCAACCCTAAGAAATTTTTTGGTACTCATAATAGCAGTAGGGAATACTTAGTACATATATTAGAAAGAGCACAAGAACAAAAAACACAGAAGCAACCGACTACAAGCACTGCAAACCTATAAATAACATAAAATAAAAATATAAAAAGGCACTTAATATCAAAAATTAAAGAAATTGTAAGCGTTTTAAAATAAAAAGAAATAAAAACAAGAATAACGAGATTAATAAACGCAAAATGGAACATAAAACAGTTCATTAATTTTAAACAATATAAAGAAAGTTGTAAATATAGCTGTATTGTATTTGAAGGTGAAAATAGACAATTAGGTAAATGAGAATTAATAAACTTTACACATTGATTATTAACTACTATAGATCGCGCAAAACTAGCCAATCGGGGATCTAAAAACACGCGTGATGTCTTCCTCCGCGCGCACAGGGAACGCCTGCTTGCCATCTCCTTGCCGGGCATATATGCGACCCCTCCTCGTCCAAGCATAACGCCAATGACGGAGGCGACATTCCTCACGAACGCGATGAAATAACTTGCGGTTAGTGCGGGTTAAACGCTCGTTAACGTAGATACGCTGAGCCCCCCGCAAACCCAAGTCGGCCGAAGTCAGGTGCCGGCGGACCCGTGCAGCATTGAGCAGTTGATCGCGGAGGCTTCGTGATGTGAGGCGAACATTAACACGGCGGGAGTGACCTGCAGTCGCGCTCGCCGCCTCTGCGCCGCCCGCGCCGCCCGCCCCGCCCGCCCCGCCGGTCCCACTGTGCCCGCTTCTCGCCCCGGCCGCTGCCGGTCCGACGCGCTCCGCAAATACGATATCCCGGGGCTCGAGAGATATCCCCAATTTTGCCGCTAAGACGGAGACTGTGTGTTGAAGATTCTCCCCTATGTCTTCGGGCAAACCACCAATATCGAGGTCAGCCAAGAGCCCCTCCTGTTCCCGCTCATTGACTTCGAGCTGCAGGCGGGTGACAGTGCGCTGCAGCTCGGTCACCTCCTCCGACTGCCCGGCCCCGACGGACTCCCTCTTCTCCACGGCCTCCATTCTACGTTCTAGTCCGTCCACCCGGCCGGAGATGCATTCGATTGCAGTACGAATTTCATTACGAAATTCGCGCTGTTCTCTCATGAACTCTTCTAGTTCGCGACGCATAGCTTTAATATCATGGTCGCATGATTGAAGTGGATCCGACGCACTGGTAGTGCCCTCTATGCTTTTCACAGGGGTGCTGCTATTGTCCCCGCGGCGCAGTTTTTTTTTACATTCCGGACAGGCCCAATCCAGGGGTATCTTCGTTACTTTGGTCAGCCCCACACAATCCAAATGGAATTTTAAAGGGCATATGGTACAGGTAACGCCACCTGGCGACATGAACTTGCCACACGCAGCGCATTTCGACATCTTGAATGGTTTAGATGAATGGATATTGATGTCTTAAGACTTAGTTCAATGCTTCAGCGAGAGATGGCTCTAATCGCAACTGTTCGTGTCAATTGACGTAACGCCTGTGGGGTGTGCGTAAGTAAAGTTACTGCTTACCCACACGGTGAAAAAAAGAACCTGATTGATTTGGTCGATACAACTAGTCTGCGTGACGCTACTGCGTCGATAGACCGAGCCGGCTCACGCAAACACTCTCACAGGTAAACACCACACTTAGCAACACATCGAGCGATCGCAATAATGTTATCAGCTGATTTTACTATTTAATTTAAGCAAAGTTTCGACACAGATACACTGACTGACAGACGTTTGTGACGTCACTCCCAATACACAATACACAACTAGATATCGGGTCACGTACAAAATCAAAGCTAAATACTGTCCCCGTGGATGACGTGTGACAGCTTATTTTGTTTACTACCGAACTGAAACAAAAATTTTAAAACAGTTCGAAGTTCAACCTAACTACAACCATGACACCTAGCAATAAAGTAGCAAATCTTATGAATAAAATAAGTGAGAATAACGCCTCACTTTTCAAATGAGGCGTTATTCACGGAGACGTATTTTTTGCGCCGACCCGACATCTAGTTGTGTATTGTTGATCGAAGCGTAGTATACCCAGCGACTGACCTAGGGCGCAATAGACAGCGGTCGAAACCTCCTCGCACGCGCGGCGTTGTGCGCGTGCTGCGCGCCCGCCGGCGGGGGCGGAGCGCCCGGCGACCGCGGGGGCGAAGCACCCGGGGGCGACGCGCTGCGAACAGAGGGGGTGACATGACGCTTCTGATGGTATACTTCAAGTGATGATTGGTTGGGTGGTTTGGGATGTACAGATCTTTACTTATTGGACAAACTATCACTGCATAGTATAAAATAAAGTCGTCTCTTTTTCGTGTCTGTCACACTGTTTGTTTGTCTGTCTGTATGCTTAAATCTTTAAAAGTGGTTTTTTATAATAGGTAGAGTGATTCAAGAGGAAGGTTTTTATGTAAAAAAATTCCCGAAATTCCCACGGGAATGGGCACAACGCGGGTAAAACCGCGGGGCGCTGCTAGTATAGATATATAGGAACACTAGCAGCGCCCCGCGGTTTTACCCGCGTTGTGCCCGTTCCTGTGAAACGTCAAAAATATCTCGTTTTTACTTTCAAGTGAGGACTAAATGCATTGAAAATGAGTCACACATGTCACTGTCATACAATATCCAGCCAATCATAACAGAGTAAGTGGAATGAACGGGCGAATTGAATGAATGAATCCGGTGTTGCAACGTCGAATTATTAGGCAATATATTAGTGGTAACATCGGTGTCTCTACCTAATCTCTCAGGGAGAGTAGAGTCTTAGTTTCTATGCTTGCCAGGCTGGTTCCTACTAGTCTCAGATGTTTATCTTCTTCTTCACCGAGTGGATGGTCACCCTGACCAATCCTGGTGTCAGAGTTATAGAGCCGCCAAAGGCCTCTGACATGGCTCATGTAACGACTACTATCCGTAGAAAGTAACCGGGACTGACGGCATAACGTGCCCTCCGAAGCACGGAATCATCTTACTTTTCGGGCAATCAGGTGATTCAGCCTGCAATGCCCTTACCAAACTGAGGACAGTCTCACAAAGAGATTTTTGTGAGATATTGTCCGCACCGGGAATCGAACCCGGAACCTCTGGATCGTGAGGCGAGCGCTCAGACCACAAGAGCACGGAGGCTGTTGGTTATTACTAGTTTAGACTAGTGGTGTCACCTGGCGTGGTGCGGCGCGCGGTGTCGCGGTCTCGCGAAGCGCAGGTTCAGTTCCCGCGCCGGGTCCGCCGCGTATTTATCGCTGTTCTGACGACGCCGGCGTAACGCTGCGGATACAGAGGTAAGTAAATTCAAATTCCTTAATTACATTAAATTATTACAATCCTGCTAATATTATAAATGCGAAAGTTTGTGAGGATGGATGTATGTTTGTTACTCTTTCACGTAAAAACTACTGAACGGATTTGGATGAAACTTTACAGTAATATAGGTTATACATCAGAATAACACATGGGATACATTTTATCCCGAAATTCCCGCGGTAACGGGTACAACGCGGGGCGTGGCTAGTCATTTATAATCGTCAGCTTAAAATTAAGTTTACGTTAGTTCGCAACGCGCCACCTACTGAGAAGAACTAACAAGAAACTTAGTGGGGTGGAGTAAAGTACTAGCCTGTAATGTCCCACTGCTGGGCAAAGGCCTCTCATCTCACTGAAGATATCAGTACAGTGAGGAGGATGTCGTAATCACCATACTTGGTGATTATAGTAAGTAAACAAATAATATCCTATTGTATATTTTGTTCCTGTGGGATTTCGGGAAGAGTTAAGTTATATTAGTATGACATAGTTGACAGTGATGTCACCTGGCGTCAGATCTGGCGTTTGAGGCTGGTCTCCACTCCAAGAGGCACATTTGGCGAGCCTCGCTTCGCCGAGAGCGACCGGGATACGCGACAGACTGCCGCTGCCGCTCGACCGCTGTGGGGCACAAGGTTTATATCCATTACAGAAAACAAATATAAATTAATAAATAAAAAATATATAATCGAAAAGAATAATATCTTAGCGCTCGTGGCGTAGTTTGACTAAGCGATGTTAGCTCATTGTGATTGTTAAGCAACGTGCAGCTCGGCCCCTACTTGGATGGGTGGCCGATAGTGGCATTTCTATCTGAGCGCTGCCGTGCTTCGGAGGGCACGTTAAATTGTCGGTCCCGGTTGAATCAACCGTTAGACCATGTCGGAGGCCTTAAGGCGGTCTAAAAATCCGACACCAGGGTTGGCCACTGACCTACTCGGACATACTTTTTTAAAGTAAAAAGAATATAAGCAAAAAGTTATAAAGAAGAAAATGCGTGGAAAAAATTACATTGGGGATGAATATTGTATGAGTCACCGTAATATCTATACTAATATTATAAAGCTGAAGAGTTTGTTTTGTTTGTTTGTTTGTTTAAACGCGCTAATCTCAGAAACTACTGAACCGATTTGAATAATTCTTTCACTGTTAGATAGTTTATTTATCGAGGAAGGCTAAACGCTACATTTTATCCCGGATTTCCTACGGGAACGGGCACAACGCGGGTGAAACCGCGGGGCGCAGCTAGTTATATTATAAACTACTAATATTATAAATGCGAAAGTTTGTGAGGATGTATGTTTGTTACTCTTTCACGCAAAAACTACTGGACGGATTTGTATGAAACTTTACAGTAATATAGGTTATACATCAGAATAACACATGGGATACATTTCATCCCGAAATTCCCGCGGGGACGGGTAAAACGCGGGTATTACCGCGGGGCGCTGCTAGTGGTGTATACGTACGTCTCTTAAGCTCTGCGAGCCGTCGCCGGCGCCCGAAGATACTTCTTTCTTCATACAGACAGGCGCTCTGAAAACAAAGAAATACATATATTATTATTATCCTACTAATATTATAAACTAGCAGCGCCCCGCGGTTTTACCCGCGTTGTGCCCGTTCCCGTGGGAATTTCGGGATTTTTTTTACATTAAAACCTTCCTCTTGAATCACTCTACCTATTACAAAAAACCGCATCAAAATCCGTTGCGTAATTTTAAAGATTTAAGCATACAGACAGACAAACAGACAGACACGAAAAAGAGACGACTTTATTTTATACTATGTAGTGATGCGAAAGCTTGTGAGGATGTATGTATCACTATATATTATTAAAAAAGGCCCCGGCCGCGTCTGTCTGTCTGTCCGCGATAAACTCAAATACTACAGCACGGATTTTAACGCGGTTTTTAAAATAGATAGAGTGATTCAAGAGGAAGGTTTATAAGTATGTATAAAAATTCCCGAAATTCCCACGGGTACGGCCACAATACGGGTAAAACCGCGGGGCGCTGCTAGTATTTATATATAAAGCTGAAGAGTTCGTTTGTTTGAACGCATTAATTTCAAAACTACCGATCCGATTCCAATAATTCTTGTTGTAACGGATAGCCACGTTCAACGGGAAGGTTATAGGCTATTTTTCATCCCGAAATTCCCACGGGAACGGGCACAACGCGGGTAAAACCGCGGGGCACTAATGTAACATATTCACCTGTCCGGTATGGTGTCCAGTCGAGGCTTCTCTACGGCTGAACTCTGACTTTTCTCATTGCTACGAGTGGACGATCTGAAATATAAATCATTATTTTAATATACAATATTTAATTTGGTTTGTTTGAATGTGTTAATCTTTGAAACTAATAGTAAGTATCAGCTTGTTATGTCCCACTGCTGGACTAAGCCCTCTGTTTGTGTGTGTGTGTGTGTGTGTGTGTGTGTGTGTGTGTGTGTGTGTGTGTGTGTGTGTGTGTGTGTGTGTGCACGTATGTGTATGTGGAATAGCTCTCAAAGATGTCAGTTTCCTTGCAAATCTTGCAATAGCTGTTAGGTTAGGTTAGGTTAGTTGTTTTCTGTAATTATCCCGAGTTTTTAGGTGTGTGTGTTATAAATAGATCGGGCCGTTTTTGCTTGTTTTCTGTAATGAGCCCAAGTTCTTAGGTACGTTTGACATAAATCGGTCCAGCCGTTTTGGCTTGCTTTTTGTAAATATCCCGAGTTTTTAGGTATGTATGTGTGTTATAAATCGCTCGTGCCGTGTGCGTTTTTAGGTTATGTGTGTTACAAATCGGCGCGTCCGTGTGAGTGGGCACCTCTTGTCGCGGTGGTGCTCGGTGGCGTCGTAGTACACGGAAGGCTCGTCGGGCCGCGGCTCGCCGCCGCTCACCACCGAGTGGATCTTCACTGCAACAGAGAGAGCAGCTTCATGTGTGCTCAGGGGGTGTTTTGTAACCCTAATTTTATGTAATACTATGCCTATAACCTTTTCGTTGAATGTGGCTATCTATTACAAAAAGAATTGTTCAAATCGGACAGGTAATTCCTGAGATTAGCTCGAACATACAAACAAACAAACTTACAAATTTTACCTCTTTATAATTTAGTATAGACTAGCTCATTCATTCATTCATTCACCGAGTGGATGGTCAACCTGACCAATCCTGGTGTCAGTTATTGAGCCGCCAAAGGCCTCTGACATGGCTCATGTGACGACTACTATCCGTAAATACTAGCTGTGCCCCGCGTTGTGCCCGTTCCCGCGGGAATTTCAGGAATGTTTATACATATAAACCTTCCTCTTGAATCACTCTATCTTTAAAAAAAAAACCTTTATCTATTAAAAAGTTTTAAAGATCTATTATATGTATAAAAATTCTCGAAATTCCCACGGGAACGGGCACAACGCGGGTAAAACCGCGGGGCGCTGCTAGTAGGAAATATATATCAGATAAGAAGTATATATGTACATATAAGTAACTCGCGCTGTACCCGTTCCCGCGGGAATTTCGGGATAAAATGTATTCTATGTGTTATTCTGATGTATAACCTATATTACTGTAAAGTTTCATCCCAATCCGTTCGGTAGTATTTTCGTGAAAGAGCAACAAACATACATCCATACCTCCATACATACATCCATCCTCACAAACTTTCGCATTTATAATATTAGTAGGAAGTAGGATATGTATGTTACCTTGATGCAGCTGCTCATTGGCGGGCGGGCGCACCCGGATCTCGAGCCGGCTGGAGACCGTGGCGCCCTCGGGCTCCGCGCGCGCCCGCGGCGCCGCCCACGACAGGCTCTGCAAGCCACAGGGTAACGTGAATTTGAGTGATTGTGAATGTGGCGCCATCCAGAATATGAAACATCTACTACAATGCCCTAACTGCCCCATGTCCTGCACTATGGAGGATTTATGGAAAGCCAGTAACAGTGCGATAGAGGTGGCCAAATTCCAATAAATATACCTGGACAAATTCACTCACGGTTAATTAGACCCAAAGTAAAGTCTAAGCTTGTAATATGGAATCTAAATAACTGATTCTACTACATATATATATGTTACGGCTAATACCCGAAGTGCGGCTACACTTAGTTCTAACCGGCTAAAACTAGGTGTAGCCGCACTTCGGGTATTAGCCGTATGTCATTTTAATGAAAAGAGAGAGTTTAAACATGAAAAAAAAAATAACCCTAACCTACCGAATTACTTACTATTCGGTAGGTTAGGGTTATTTTTTTTTTCATGTTTAAACTCTCTCTTTTCATTAAAATGACATATATATGCACCTAGTTCTAACCGGCTAAAACTAGGTGTAGCCGCACTTCGGGTATTAGCCGTAACATATATACACAAATACTTTATAAGAATATATAATTGACACCCAGACGTCGTCGCCAACAACTATGTCTTCACATATTGATGACTCCGGGCGGGAATCGAACCCGCAACCCCCGACACAGTAAACGCTCTCACTGCCACTGTGCCAACAGGCTTGTCCATATAAATAAATAAAAAATAAACATATATATAAATAAAAATAAAATAACCATATTGACTCGATAAGAAGAAGAAGAGAAACGACATCATGTAGCTTGTACTTCTATTGGGTATATTTTAATTCCAATTGTAAATATACATATAAACGTTTCTTGTTACTTTGTACTATCATCGCTTTAATATAACTTAATAAATTGACTAGCAGCCCTCAGCTTCGGGTGAAAAAACCACCCCCTGTTAGGGGTTGAATTTCTCGAAACTTTTTCAGTGCTCACTTACATCATAAAGGAAACTGTATCAAATGTCAAGTTTCTAGGTACAGTAGTGTCGGCTGTGCGTTGATATATAAGTCAGTCACGTTATATATGACTAGCAGCGCCCCGCGGTTTTACCCGCCTAGTACCCGTTCCCGTTGGAATTTCAGGATGAAAAATAGCCTATAACCTTCCCGTTGAATGTGGCTTTCCATTGGAAACAGAATTTTTCAAATCGGACCAGTAGTTGCTGATTAGCGCGTTTAAACAAACAAATTCTGCAACTTTATCTATACTAATATTATAAAGCTGAAGAGTTTGTTTTGTTTGTTTGTTTGTTTGTTTAAACGCGCTAATCTCAGAAACTACTGAACCGATTTGAATAATTCTTTCACTGTTAGATAGTCTATTTATCGAGGAAGGCTATAGGCTACATTTTATCCCGAAATTCCCACGGGAACGGGCACAACGCGGGTAAAACCGCGGGGCGCTGCTAGTATTAGTATAGAAGTATGGATTTTAGGGTTCCTTAGCCAAATGGCAAAAAACCAAACCTTTTTGAATTCGTCATGTCTGTCTGTCCGTCCGTATTTAATGTCACAGTCACATTTTTTTTTCATTTAATGTCACACTTTTTTTAAAATACTTTTTTTCTTGTGAATCTTCTTCTTCTTCTTCATCGAGTGGATGGTCAACCTGACCAATCCCGGTGTCAGAGTTATTGAGCCGCCAAAGGCCTCTGACATGGCTCATGTGACGACTACTATCCGTAGAAAGTAACCGGGACCGACGGCTTAACGTGCCCTCCGAAGCACGGAATCTTACCTTTCGGGCAATCAGGTGATTCAGCCTGCAATGCCCTAACCAAACTGAGGGCAGTCTCACAGAGAGATTGTTATATATAGTTGTGTGTATACGTACGGGCGCGCTGGCGGCGCGGCGGCGCGGCGGCGGCGCGCGCGCGGCCACATTCCGCATGACGTCGAGGTGGTAGCGCGTGGGCGCGCCGCCGCTCTCGAACGACGCCTGCTGCAGCAGCGGCGGCTGCAGCCAGCGCAGGTGGTTACCTGCAGCCCCCCGACACAACAAGTAAGTCCGAGTAGGTCAGTAGCTCGAAAATACAAACAAACAAATTTTGCCCCTTTATAATCTTATATATAAAATTCTCGTGTCACAGTGTTCGTTCGCGTACTCCTCCGAAACGGCTCGACCGATTCTCATGAAATTTTGTGAGCATATTGAGTAGGTCTGAGAATCGGCCAACATCTATTTTTCATCCCGAAATTCCCGCGGGAACGGGTACAACGCGAGTGAAACCGCGGGACGCAGCTAGTCTTATATATAAAATTCTCGTGTCACAATGTTCGTTCCCGTACTCCTCCGAAACGGCTTGACCGATTCTCATGAAATTTTGTGAGCATATTGAGTAGGTCTGAGAATCGGCCAACATCTATTTTTATCCCGAAAATCCCGCGGGAACGGGTGCCGTTGTTGAACTCCTCTGAAACGGCTCGACCGATTCTCATGAGATTTTGTGTGCATATCGGGTAGGGCTGAGAATCGGACAACATCTATTTTCATCCCAAAATACAACGCGGGTGAAACCGCGGGGCGCAGCTAGTAATCTATACTAATACTAGCTGCGCCCCGCGGTTTCACCCGCGTTGTACCCGTTCCCGCGGGAATTTCGGGATGAAAAATAGGTGTTGTCCGATTCTCAGGCCTACCCGATATGCACACAAAATCTCATGAGAATCGGTCGAGCCGTTTCAGAGGAGTTCAACCACGGTACCCGTTCCCGCGGGAATTTCGGGATGAAAAATAGGTGTTGTCCGATTCTCAGGCCTACCCGATATGTACACAAAATTTCATGAGAATCGGTCGAGCCGCTCCACAGTTCAATTACGCACCCCGTGACACGAGAATTTTATATATTACTAGCTGCGCCCCGCGGTTTCACTCGCGTTGTACCCGTTCCCGCGGGAATTTCGGGATGAAAAATAGATGTTGGCCGATTCTCAGACCTACTCAATATGCTCACAAAATTTCATGAGAATCGGTCGAGCCGTTTCGGAGGAGTACGCGAACGAACACTGTGACACGAGAATTTTATATATTACTAGCGGCCCGCCCTCGCTTCGCTTCGGGTAATCAAGATTTCATGTAGGAAAATCGGGATAAAACATTGCGTGTCTCCCGCAGGAATATACACAATCAAAATTTCAAGTGGGAAATTGGGGATAAAATATTACATGTCTCGCGCGAGTATATTACCTATGTATACACAATCAAGATTTCATGTGAGGAAGAATTCGGGATAATACCTACATAGCACGTCTTCGTCGTTCGTAGTTCGTAGGTAGGTACCTATATCCCGCCATCGAGCATTACTATTTTGTAAGCAGCGCCCCGCGGTTTTACCCGCGTTGTGGCCGTTCCCGCGGGAATTTCGGGAATTTTTTTACATAAAAACCTTCCTCTTGAATCACTCTACCTATTACAAAAAAACCGCATCAAAATCCGTTGCGTAATTTTAAAGATTTAAGCATACAGACAAACAGAGACGACTTTATTTTATACTATGTAGTGATATTTCTCATCATAACTCTGAAACTAACTGTCCGATTTTAATAATTTAAAGAGGTACACAAAGAAACATAATTAACCTTGATTGTAGAGCCATTTATTTTGATGTAGATTCATATCATCATATGAATATCATCAACTTAAAATTACACTCCTTTTTTAACTAATTAATTTTAACTTAAAACGGTTATTGTGTCTTAACTATAAGTTAGACATATGCCCTCGCGAACTTATTTGTTCGCAATGATATGTACTTTGATTGTGTAGAACATTGTTTTTGTGTATCATCAATAGATTTAGTAGCGCACGCCAATAACCAATTTTTTTAGGCATGTTTTTCATACCTTGGGTTACATATACCCGCGTTGTGCCCGTTCCCGTGGGAATTTCGGGAATAAATATAGCCTATGGCACTCAGGGATAGTGTAGCTTTCGAATGATGAAAAAATTTTTTAATTCGGTGCAGTAGTTTCAGAGCCTATTCGAGACAAACAAACAAACAAACAAAAAATCAAACCTTTCCTCTTTATAATATTAGTATAGATAGTATAGAAGTATAGATAAGACTAGCTGCGCCCCGCGGTTTCACTCGCGTTGTACCCGTTCCCGCGGGAATTTCGGGATGAAAAATAGATGTTGGCCGATTCTCAGACCTACTCAATATGCTCACAAAATTTCATGAGAATCGGTCGAGCCGTTTCGGAGGAGTACGCGAACGAACACTGTGACACGAGAATTTTATATATTATAAGACTAGCTGCGCCCCGCGGTTTCACTCGCGTTGTACCCGTTCCCGCGGGAATTTCGGGATGAAAAATAGATGTTGGCCGATTCTCAGACCTACTCAATATGCTCACAAAATTTCATGAGAATCGGTCGAGCCGTTTCGGAGGAGTACGCGAACGAACACTGTGACACGAGAATTTTATATATTCGATTTTAAAAAGACAGTCATTTAATCTTTCGTGTAGGTCAGTGGCCATCCCTGGTGTCGGAGTTGTTAGACCGCCCAAAGGCCTCCAACATGATCTAACGATTAACACAACCGGCACCGACAATTAAACGTGCCCTCCGAACAGATAGAAATGCCACTATCGACCCATCCAAGTAGGGGTCGAGCTGTACGTTGCTGAACAATCGCAATGAACTAATATCGCTTAGTCAGACTACGCCACGAGTAACAAACAAACATACATACATCCTCACAAACTTTCACATTTATAATAGACTAGCAGGGCCCCGCGGTTTTACCCGCGTTGTGTCCATTCCTGTGGGAATTTCGGGATGAAAAATAGCCTATGTTACTCGTTGATAATGTAGCTTTCGAATGGTGAAAGAATTTTTAAAAACGGTCCAGTAGTTTTTGAGCCTATTCATTACAACCAAACAAACAAAGTTTTCCTCTTTATAATATTAGTGTATAATTTATAATAGATAAGTTATTCATTCGTTCATTATACCTAGTTAACTTTCAATCTAAAAACAATTTGTTATTTTGAAGTCTTGATAATTTCAAAAGAAATTTCATTTGATTTAGCTACTCTCAGCAGTCTGCTGTTTGGTAAAAATCGGTCCAGCCATTTTTGAATAAGCAGATTATTAAAACTACACGTTAAATTGTAAAGCATTGTGATTACGACATCCTTCACTGTACTGATATCTTCAGTGAGATGAGAGGCCTTTGACCAGCAGTGGGACGTTACAGGCTAGTAATAGATATGTGCTGACCGATGACGGGCTGCGTCCAGCAGCGCGGCAACACTGCGACGAGATGCGGGAAGGCCTCGATGCCCGCGATCTGCACGCAGCGGGGCGGAGCGCCCGCGGGCTGCGGCGCCGCCGGGGGCTGCCGGCGGACACAACATATATGTTATTCATCACTACATAGTATAAAACAAAGTCGCTTTCCGCTGTCTGTCCCTATGTATGCTTAGATCTTTAAAACTACGCAACGGATTTGACGCGCTTTTTTTAATAGATAGAGTGATTCAAGAGGAAGGTTTATATGTATAAAAATTCCCGAAATTCCCACGGGAACGGGCACAACGCGGGTAAAACCGCGGGGCGCGGCTAGGAAGGTTTACATAGATGTATTAAAGGAAACCGCGTCAAAATCCGTTGCGTCGCTTTAAAGATCTAAGCATACATTGGGACAGACAGCGGAAAGCGACTTTGATTTATACTATGTAGTGATGATATGCATGGTGATGGCACCTATAGAAAGTGCATCTAATTCATTAATTTAATCTTTATGTTTATTTGTCAGTTTGTTGTACTTTTCACTGGTTGTCCTAAAATAAATAAATAATTATAACTCACCTGGATCTGGCTCTGGCTCTGGTTCTGGTTCTGGTTCGGGATCTGGATCTGGTTCTGTGTCCGCACGGTGTGGTGGCTCGTGTGCGACGACACGCCGCGCCCGCGCTCCGGGGACTGGCGGGGACAAATACGAGTCATAACGGGTCACCTGATCGCCCGAAAAGTAACACGATTCCGTGCTTCGGAAGGCACGTTAAGCCGTCGGTCCCGGTTACTCTCTACGGATAGTAGTCGTTACATGAGCCATGTCAGAGGCCTTTGGCGGCTCAATAACTCTGACACCAGGATTGGTCAGGGTGACCATCCACTCGATGAAGAAGAAAAACGGGTTAATAATGTAACGGGGACTAACGGGTATAAATACGTATATATAATAAGGGCAAATTAATATCATAATCAGAATATCAATGTATACCAAAAATATATATTACAACTAGTCAATTACTTTGTGGTACCCGTTCCCGCGGGAATTTCGCGATAAAAAGTAGCCTATGTCCTTTCTCAGGCTCTGGACCAAATTTCATTCAAATCGGTTCAGTAGCTTTGGCGTGAGAGCGTGACAGACAGACAGAGTTACTGTCGCATTTATAATATTAGTAAGGCGGCCCCTAGACGATCAATTATATTGCGCAATATTGAATATTGTGCAATATAATTAACCGTCTAGGGCTAATATTGAAGACTGCGCAATGATTGAACGAAAGTTTGAGCGAGTTTAATTTTTATTGTACAATATTTAATATTGAACAATATTGCTTCGTGTAGGGTCAGTATTGCGCAATATTTGACATGTTGCTCGGGATCAAACTATTCTCCGACTGAACAAGAAAACATTGCACAATTTTCTTATTGTCCAATATAATTGACCGTTTGGATCCAAACGCAATTCAATCTTATTGCACAATTCAATATATTGTACAATGAATTATTATACAATGAATAATTATTGTAGGTCTAGGGGCCTCCTTAGTATTATCTATGGTACATACCTGCAATTGTTCCTGTTTCCATTCATTGTCTGTGGTCTCCTCAGAGTCGTCGAACTGTGACTTCCACAGAGAGACAAGCGTTAGGGCTCCGCCCTTGGTGACCTGAGACAATAGATTCGAATGAGATTATAAGTATAATATGCTAGCAGCGTCCCACGGTTTTACCCGCGTTGTGTCCGTTCCTGTGGAAATTTCGGGATGAAAAATAGCCTATGTTACTCGTGGATAATGTAGCTTTCGAATGGTGAAAGAATTTTTAAAAACGGTCCAGTAGTTTTTGAGCCTATTCATTACAACCAAACAAACAAAGTTTTCCTCTTTATAATATTTGTGTAGACTAGTTGTGCCCGCGGTTTCACCCGCAGCGCCCCCGTTCCCGGGGGGATTTCAAGATTTTTATTACTTCATCATCATCATAAATTTAAGAGCTCGTCTCTTGTCGGCGAGTCCGATGCAGACTTCTCCATCTATTCCTGTTCAGTGCAAGTTCCTTCACATCTCTATACGACATGACAGACACTTTTTCTTTAATCTGACTCATGTAACTGATTCCAGGCTTTCCCCTTCCTCGCTTTCCTTCAACTTTACCTTCCATGATATTATTACTTATGTAACTTATTTTCTTATATAAAACCCTTGTCCTGACAATAAGGAACACATAAACTGAGCATCGTCCAATTTGGTGCAGTCATTCTGAAGTTATGCGCGTACATATGTTTCGGCGAATCATTTTTATTTAGGCTTTTATGAGGCTCGAAAAGGAGGGGGGGGGGGTCCATAAAATACTCTATTTTATAATCTCTTTTCCACCCCTAACTAGGGGTGGTCGTAAGTAGAGTACATACCGTTAGTTAACAATGACTTATTACAAATCTAGTCCCTATTTTCGTATAAATTCAACCCCTAAGGGTGCTTCTCCACCAGAGTTGTGCTATGCAGCTATGCTGCGAAGATGTGAAATCTACGCTACGAAAATATGCGACTGTTTCTACTAATACTACGCTAGGTAGCTGTGCGAGGAAGATGCGGGCGATGACCCACAGCAGGCATCTATAGCACGCATCCATACCACACTATATAAACCACCTATAAAAAACATATCTTAGTTGAATCCACTTCCACCAGTGCTAAGCTATGTGCACCAATGAATAAGACTGGTGGATTTCAAACGCATCCATAGCATCGTAACATAGCACATCTCTGGAGGAAAAGCACCCTAACTAGGGGTGTGCGCACATATTAGTGCACGTACCTGTTGCAGAGCGGATACGTTTTCGTCGTCACAGACGGCGAACTGCGTGTAGCTCTGGTCGCGGTTGCGGGCCGCGCGGCGACCGCCTGCGGGACAAACAGACATCAGTTGAAACTAAGAACTAACGTAATAGTTAAAAATAGCATAAGGGGTGTCGATTTTCGAAGAATTTCTTTTTTTATATTTAAAAAACGATACAGATTTTTTGGAACGAAGTTCCTTATCGCGCGTTGCGAAAGGGGGCTAGACGGAAAAAATGGTAACGACATTTTTTAGGCCAGAGAGGGACAGACAGAGAAACTTGCGCACGCCAGAGAGAGGCAGACACAGTTTCTCTGTCTGTCTGTCTCTCTCTCTCTCATAGAAAGCAAGCTAGATATTTTCGTTTCGTCTTTCTATTTCGCATTGAACAGTGTGGTGTCGCGACGATTATTTTTGTTGATAAACTTCCTTCCATCCGGGTGTCTCTTGTCACCTCTCAAGTTTTTTTCTTTTTTTTTCTCGAGTAGTCATGAGCAGGTCCAGCCTCTGGTGCCCATTTATCGTTGAATTTTGGAACACGTTGTATAAACAAACACACATACCTCTCTTAAAATGTGTGTCCGAGTGTACGCTATCCACGTCGGCGACTATACGCGGACTCACGGCTTCACCCGCTGGAAATGACAAGAAAATAAATCATTATTTATATACAAATTCACTCACGGTTAATTAGACCCAAACTAAGCTCTAAGCTTGTGTTATGGAATCTAACTCACTGATACTACTACATATACATACACAAATACTTTATAAGAATAATAGCATCTCGCGGTGTTACCTAATTTGTACCCGTTCCCGCGGGAATTTCGGGGTAAAATGTATCCCATGTGTTATTCCGATGTATAACCTATATTACTTTAAATTTACATCCAAATCCGTTCTGTAGTTTTGGCGTGAAAGAGCAACAAACATACATACATCGTCATAAACTTTAGCATTTATAATACGTGGACGGCGCGGTGACGACGCGGTGACGACGCGGAGTCGCGCCAGCGTCGGGCGCGGCTAGTTAATGATATATAATAATATATAGACGTGTCACTACGTACCGGTGTTGGTGTGCAAGTCCTGCACGCACGTGGGCGGCGCGGTGACGACGCGGAGTCGCGCCAGCGTCGGGCGCGGCGCGGCGCGCGGCCCGCCCGGCAGCGAGCTCGCGCCTGACGGCTGGAAGCCATCATGGGATGGAATATAGTAAGAAAATAAATCTATTCATTCACTCGTAAATCTCTTTACACGTACAATTTAAAGAAAAACAGTACAAATTAATACATATCTTTATAGTCTCATTTACTATCCGTAAAACCCCATATTTACTATCCGTAAAACCCCATATTTACTATCCGTATCACCCCGTATTTACTATCCGAAAAACCCCATATTTACTATCCGTATCACCCCGTATTTACTATCCGTATCACCCCGTATTTACCATCCATATCACCCCGTATTTACTATCCGTAAAACCCCATATATTTACTATCCATATCACCCCGTATTTACTATCCGTCTCACCCCGTATTTACTATCCGTATCACCCCGTATTTACTATCCGTCTCACCTCGTATTTACTATGCGTATCACCCCGTATTTACTATCCGTATTACCCCGTATTTACTATCCGCCTCACCCCGTATTTACTATGCGTATCACCCCGTATTTAGTATCCGTATCACCCCGTATATACTATCGTTAGAAAAATGGAACGCAACCAAATTCGTTTTTTTTGTACGTCTGTGACGTTTCGGTCCTTTTTGAATTAGCTGTCAAGTTGTAACTGCGTTTTCAATAATTGTAATGTGTTTGCAATAAAATATCTTTCTATTTATATGTACGTTCAATTTATTTCATACCACAACCACGTAATATTCCTTTATGGTAGCAGAGCGTGGTTCAGAAGTGGTAAAGAAAGTAGAAAAACTTCAATCCGGAAAAAATTGTTGTATCAATTTGAATGAGGCTTGTGATAAAAGGTTACGCACAAAGATGGGGCACAGACTATGAGGAAGTATACTCACCAGTTGTCAGGTATACAACTATCCGCTACTTATTTGCTTTAGCAGCTAGATATGGATTGGAAATAGATCAAATGGATGCTGTATCTGCTTTTCTACAAGGCGAGATTGATAGAGACATTTACATGCAGCAGCCAGAGGAATATAAGCAGGGTTCTCAGGTATGCATTCTTCATAAATCAATATATGGACTCAAGCAGGCCAGCCGACTCTGGAACCTGAGATTGAATTCTGTGTTACATCAGTTAGGAATGATACAATCCAAAACAGATCCATGTGTCTATTATAATATGGAGAAGAATACTTTTATAGCCATCTGGGTGGATGACTTAATTTTGTTTACTTCTGAAGAAAATACAAAGATTATTATCAAAGAAAAACTAAAAGAACACCTTGAAATGAAAGATATTGGTCCAGCAAGCCAATGTGTTGGTCTACATATTACCAGAGATGGAGACAAAGTAACATTAGATCAAGAAAAATATATATATGAAATATTAGTAAGATTTAGAATGTCAGATTGTAAACCAGTGAAAACTCCATTTGAAGCTGGAATGAAATTTAATGATGAAACAGATGAGGGAACAATTGCTGACTGTCCGTACCAACAAGCCATTGGCTCCTTACTGTATTTGGCTCAAGGTACCCGGCCAGATATATCATTTGCAGTAAATACACTGAGCAGATTCAACAGAAACCCTACAACTGCACATTGGACTGCAGTAAAGAGAATTTTCAGATATCTGCAGGGTACTAAAGACTTGAAGCTAGTATATACCAAAGAAGGTAACGAGACAATCACAGGATATTGTGATGCTGATTGGGCGAGCGACGTGCGCGATAGGAAGTCGTGCACGGGTTACATTTTTTTGTTACAGGGTGGCGCTATATCTTGGCGATCACACAAGCAGCAGACAGTGGCACTATCGACAGCTGAAGCTGAGTACATGTCGATGTCATCAGCGGCGCAGGAGGCGCTGTGGCTCCAACAACTGCATGCAGAACTCGGCCAAGAACAGAGCAATACTTTTGTCATATTTAGTGATAATCAGAGCGCAATCAAATTGTCCAATAATGATTGTTATTTACCTAGATCAAGACATATTGACATTCGTTATCATTTTCTCAAAGATCATGTTAATAACTTAAAGATAAAGTTTTGCTATATTAAGGGTGAAGAAATGATAGCTGATAATTTAACCAAGGGCACTACTGCCGATAAACATTTGTATTGTGTCAAGAAGATGGGGTTGCGTCCCAAGGTAGGGTGTTAGAAAAATGGAACGCAACCAAAATCGTTTTTTTTGTACGTCTGTGACGTTTCGGTCCTTTTTGAATTAGCTGTCAAGTTGTAACTGCGTTTTCAATAATTGTAATGTGTCTATTTATATGTACGTTCAATTTATTTCATACCACAACCACGTAATATTCCTTTACGTATCACCCCGTATTTACTATCCGTATCACCCCATATTTACTATCCGTATCACCCCGTATTTACTATCAGGATCACCCCGTATTTACTACCCGGATCACCCCGTATTAACTATCCGTAAAACCCCGTATTTACTATCCGTATCACCCCGTATTTACTATCCGTATCACCCCGTATTTACCATCCGTATCACCCCATATTTACTATCCGTATCACCCCGTATTTACTATCCGTATCACCCCGTATTTACTATCCGTATCACCCCGTATTTACTATCCGTATAACCACGTATTTACTATCCGTATCACCCCGTATTTACTATCCGTATCACCCCATATTTACTATCCGTATCACACCATATTTACTATCCGTATCCTTAAAACACGTCATATTTACTACACTACACAAATCCCTATACTCATATATTCTATACGTATCCGTAAAATCCAATATTGATTAGTAAAACCCCTCATTTACAATTCCTTTTCTTTAAAATTCTATATATTCTATCCGTATCCGAAAAACCCCAGATTCACTATCCGTATCCGTAAATCCCCATGTTAATACGCACCTTGCTGACTTGCTTGTCGGGCGAGGGCGCGGGTATTCTGATAACTTCAAGCTGTTGTTCTAGGGCGGGCTTTTCAGTTTGGGCGGTCTGCAAATATATTCAGAAATTAAGATAACATGCAAAAGTTTGTGAGGATGTATGTTTGTTACTCTTTCACGAAAAAACTATTGAACGGATTTGGATGAAACTTTACAGTAATATAGGTTATACATCAGAATAACACATGGGATTCATTTTATCCCGGAATTCCCGCAGGAACGGGTACAGCGCGGGTAAAACCGCGGGGCGCGGCTAGTTAGTTAATAAAACGTATACGTACACTAACGACTCCATTCTGCTGCGCGTTTGTCGGTTCCGAGCGTTTGGTCTCAGCCGGCGGCTCGGAGTCGCGCGCGCGCGTCTTTGTCTATACACAAGACAAGACAGCAATCTATTATTTAGTCTATGAAAAATATAGTTCAAAGAAAATTAAGGAATTTCAGGGAAAATATATGCAATGTTAAAGAAAAAAAAAAAAAATTGAGTACGGAAATATAAATTGATATACAAAAAAATATCACAAATAAAAATAATTGCCCGGGAATTGAACCCAAGGTCTCAGTCTTAGCAGGCATGCACATACCACTAGACCACCGAGAATTTAAGTAAAGCATAATAAAACAATTATTAATTACAAAACCATTTTCTAATTGCTTTTTTTTTGGATAACAATGCACGATAACTTACAAAAAAACAATAATAACAAAAAAACATGCATGAAAATATTAAAAAACACTTTTTATACAAAAAAAAATGTAATTAAAATATTACAAAAAAAAAAACACTAGAAATTTTCCGTTAAACTTACATTATCAGGTAAAGTTTCCGTTTGGACCACATTCTCAGGAGTGGGATGGACGGCTGCCCGCGTGCGGGATACCGCAACCGCCTGCGAATATAGTATACAGGTATAAGTATCAGCCTGTTACGTCCCACTGCTGGTAAAAGGCGTGTCATCTCACTAAAGATATCAGTACAGTGAGGAGGATGTAATCACTGGACTTGCTTGAAAAAGGTTACACACATAAAAGTAACTAGCAGCGCCCCGCAATTTTACCCGCGTTGTACCCCTTCCCGTGGGAATTTCAGAATGAAAAGTAGCATATAACCTTCCCGTTGAATGTGGCTATCCATTACAAAATGACAAGCCTGTTGGCACAGTGGCAGTGAGAGCGCTTACTGTGTCGGGGGTTGCGGGCTCGACTCCCGCTCGGAGTCATCAATATGTGAAGACATAGTTGTTGACGACGACGTCTGGGTGACAATTATATATTCTTATAAAGTATTTGTGTATGTATATGTATTATGTAGTAGTATCAGTGAGTTAGATTCCATAACACAAGCTAAGAGCTTAGTTTGGGTCTAATTAGCCTTGAGTGAATTTGTCCGGGTATATTTATGTTTAAAAATTTTCAAATCGGACCAGTAGTTCCTGAGATTAGCGCGTTCAAACAAACAAACTCTGCAGCTTTATAATCACTACATAGTATAAAACAAAGTCGCGTCTGTTTGTCTTCTGTTTGTCTGTCTGTATGCTTAAATCTTTAAAATTACGCAACGCGGTTTTTTGTAATAGGTAGAGTGATTCAAGAGGAAGGTTTTTATGTAAAAAAATTCCCACGGGAACGGGCACAACGCGGGTAAAACCGCGGGGCGCTGCTAGTATTAGTATAGATTTAAGTCTTCCAGGAACTGTGTCCTTATAAAACTACAGAAGATTCAATTTGAATTGAAGCTACGTTCACGGATACACTTCGCTTTTATTTAACACTAGCAGCACCCCGCGGTTTTACCCGCGTTGTGCCCGTTCCCGTGGGAATTTCGGGATTTTTTTTACATAAAAACCTTCCTCTTGGATCACTCTACCTATTACAAAAAACCGCATCAAAATCCGTTGCGTAATTTTAAAGATTTAAGCATACAGACAAACAGACACGAAACAGAGACGACTTTATTTTATACTATGTAGTGATGTTGTGTGACCTGGCCGTTGACTTGTACCCTTGTACCATTTCTAGGTTCTGGTCTTATCCAGAGGTTCTTAAATAGGGGCCTGAAAATGCGGCGAAATGGTTACAGTAAAGGATGGTATGTCAGTGTTTGCTTCGCGCTCGACTTGGCGGGGGCACTGCCGTACCCCTAGATTCTATCAAAATGATATCATATATGGAAATCAAAATCAAAAATCTAAATCTAAATAAAAATCATTTATTACTTAAAATGAATATTAATGGATATATGAATATTTATCATCTATTTTACTACTAGCTGTGCGCCGCGGTTTCACCCAAAGCGCACCCGTTCCCGTAGGAAATACGTTTAAATAGTATCCTATATCCGTCTCCTGGTTCTAAGCTACCTCCCCACCAATTTTCAGACAAATCGGTTCAGCCGTTCTCGAGTTATAAATAGTGTAACTAACACGACTTTCTTTTATATAGGTATATAGATATAGATTAATTGAAACGTACGTTGATGTCATAATTATTTGTTAAAACGGGAACTTACGCACTCAGTGAGTGCGGGGAGAGACGCTGTCGCTCTCGCTTCACCCACCTCCTGATGCAGGTCACCGGACGAGACCGAAACGTGTTGAGGGACACGAGACAGTAACCTCCAGAGTACGTAAGTTCCCGTTTGAAAAAATAATATTAATCATTTACCCCTATGAACATAAAACACTTTAGTAACATTATTCTAAGACTACAGAAGTAAATTAGTTAGACAATGTTGTAAAACATAAATAAAGTCCGGTCGCGGAGCGAGAGGCATTTCATCCATTGACATCCTTTATCTATCTGTCTCTGTCACTAGTACTCAATAATATCACTGTCCCACTCGCACAATGCGTTCGGCGTAGTCTTCTTCATCGAGTGGATGGTCAACCTGACTAATACTGTTGTCAGAGTTATTGAGCCGCCAAAGTAATTTTCCAATTTGTGTAAAAATGTTAGACTCCGCCAATTTCTGTAAAAATTTTAGATTCTGTTATTACCACTATTGCTCCTGATCTTACGAACCTCTTCAACCTATGCCTAAAAGCAGGTACTTTTCCAGATCTAATGAAACATAGTAAAGTCACTCCAATTTTCAAATCCGGTAGTAAGGACGATCCCAATAATTATAGACCCATTTCAGTTCTTCCAGCTATTAGCAAAATTTTTGAAAAATTTATCGTAGATCAGTTAATGACCCAATTTGATGAGCATAAGATTCTACATAAAAATCAGCTCCTGATTTTGACATGTAATCTTACTTATTAGTATTAAATTGTATTATACCTTGATCAAAAAAAAAAAAGTAACCAGCAGAGTTTCTTGCCCATTCTTCTCTGCTGATGTTCTTCCGAATGGGTGGTACGTTAAAAAGAGCCTCTATGGGGCCAAAACTGAATAAAAATATTTGACTTTGACTTTGAAAGGCCTCTGACATGACTCATGTAACGACTACTATCCGTAGAAAGTAACCGGGACCGACGGCTTAACGTGCAACCCGAAGCACGGAATCCTCTTACTTTTCGGGCAATCAGGTGATTCAGATCGCAATGCCCTAACCAAACTGAGGCAGTCTCAGAAAGAGATTTTTGTGAGATATTGTCCCCACCGGGAATCGAAGCCGGAACCTTCGGATCGTGAGCCGAGCGCTCAAACCACAAGACTACGGAGGCTATCGGCGGAGTGAAACGGCAATACTATTATGTAGGAGTGACAGAGACAGCTAGACCAAGGTGAATGGACGGAATTCTTCCTGCTCCGCGGCCGTACTATATTTAAAAGGCGTAATTTTTATCACTAATGAGACAGAAAAAATCTTATTAATACGACAAAAACAGTTTCCGTTCACATATCTTACCGAAACGTATTCGTTATATTAAAATAGAAACGCCTGAAATGTAAAAAATCTAATAAATTTAACTGTATATGGTCATTTTCATTCAAGGCTAAAAATTTGTCTCCAACCCGGTTACCACAACTAACGTCACAGAACGGCATTAGATATCCTACTTGAATTATAAATGCGATAGTTTTTGATGATGTATGTATGTATAAACATAATATGTATAAACATACATACTCACAAAGAACTCAACTCACTAGCATCATTCCACTAGCAGCGCCTCGCGTTTTTACCCGCGTTGTACCCGTTCCCGTGGGAATTTCGGGATGAAAAATAGCATATAACCTTCCCGTTGAATGTGGCTATCCATTACAAAATGACAAGTCCGTTGTCACAGTGGCAGTGAGAGCGCTTACTGTGTCGGGGGTTGCGGGCTCGATTCCGATACCCTCGATTCCGATACCCTCTTTCAATCACAAGCTTCGATCAACAATACACAACTAGATATCGGGTCACGTACAAAATCAAAGCTAAATACTGTCTGCGTGGATGACGTGTGACAGCTTATTTTGTTTACTACCGAACTGAAACAAAAGTTTTAAAACAGTTCGAAGTTCAACTTAATTACAACCATGACACCTAATAATAAGGTAAAAATCTTATGAATAAAATAAGTGAGAATAACGCCTCACTTTTCAAATGAGGCGTTATTCACCGAGACGTATTTTTTGCGCCGACCCGACATCTAGTTGTGTATTGTTGATCGAAGATCACAAGGATCAAAGTCCCCCACAGCACTATACTCACATCCTTCTCCCAGTCGTAGGGGTCCAGGTCCCGGATGCCGCGGCGCTTGCAGCAGCGCTCGAGCAGCGCCTGCAGCATGCGGTAGTCGGGCGCGTCGCCGTACTCCAGCGCCTGCACGTGCTCCAGGAACTGCCGCAGCTCGGGCGGCAGGTGCTTCAGGAGCAGGCGGTGGTCGTACTTCTCCTTCATCAACCCCACCTGGGGAAGGAGGGGGTTGGGGGTGGATTAGTGGTGGTGCTTATCTTTGATCAATGCGGAAGTATGCGGATATTTTTGTGGTATGATAAAAGGTTTTTTTTTTGTATTATTTAGAGAAAAAAAACTTTTTTTTTGACAATTTTTTTTTCTGCTCTCTTAAGTTTAAGCGAACACTACTCATTTTGAAGTGAAACTACGTTTCGAAGACTCTGAGAGATAGAGAGCTGTCTTCTGTCAGCAAGGTATCTGTAGAGCCGAAACGTCAGATAAAAATGTAAATTAAAAGCGAAGTGTATCCGTGAACGTAGTTTCAATTTAAAAAAAAAACAGTTTTTTTAGTAATTTTTTTCCCGTTTTTTTTGTATTTTTTTCCATGCCATACCTGCTCCTTGTCTTTGTCCGTAAACGTAGTTTCAAGTAAAAAAAATCTGTTTTTTTTGTCAATTTTTTTTTCCGTTTTTTTTGTTTATTATTTTTTCCATGCCATACCTGCTCCTTGTCTTTGTCCGTAAACGTAGTTTCAAGTAAAAAAAATCCGTTTTTTTTGTCAATTTTTTTTCCGTTTTTTTTTTCCATGCCATACCTGCTCCTTGTCTTTGTCCGTAAACGTAGTTTCAAGTAAAAAAAATCTGTTTTTTTTGTCAATTTTTTTTTCCGTTTTTTTTGTTTATTTTTTTTTCCATGCCATACCTGCTCCTTGTCTTTGTCCGTAAACGTAGTTTCAAGTAAAAAAAATCCGTTTTTTTGTCAATTTTTTTCCGTTTTTTTTTCCATGCCATACCTGCTCCTTGTCTTTGTCCGTAAACGTAGTTTCAAGTAAAAAAAATCTGTTTTATTTGTCAATTTTTTTTTCCGTTTTTTTTGTTTATTTTTTTTTTCATGCCATACCTGCTCCTTGTCTTTGTCCGTAAACGTAGTTTCAAGTAAAAAAAATCCGTTTTTTTTTGTCAATTTTTTTTCCGTTTTTTTTTCCATGCCATACCTGCTCCTTGTATTTGTCCGTAAACGTAGTTTCAAGTAAAAAAAATCTGTTTTTTTGTCAATTTTTTTTTCCGTTTTTTTTGTTTATTTTTTTTTTCCATGCCATACCTGCTCCTTGTCTTTGTCCGTA
This sequence comes from Cyclophora albipunctata, assembly GCA_963082685.1. Classification (NCBI taxonomy): domain Eukaryota; kingdom Metazoa; phylum Arthropoda; class Insecta; order Lepidoptera; family Geometridae; genus Cyclophora; species Cyclophora albipunctata. Next base: position 3,558,093 of record OY720142.1, read on the forward strand.
AACGTAGTTTCAAGTAAAAAAAATCCGTTTTTTTTGTCAATTTTTTTTCCGTTTTTTTTTCCATGCCATACCTGCTCCTTGTCTTTGTCCGTAAACGTAGTTCCAAAACAAAAAAAAAAACATTTTTTAAGTCAATTATTTTTCCGTTTTTTTTTTGTTTTTTTTTCCTCTGCGTACCTGCTCCTTGTCCTTGATCTTGCGCCAGGGCAGCTGCCCGTTGGCGAACTCGGCCAGCATGTAGAACAGCGACCACAGGTCGTCGTGCCGGCCCATCTCCTTGTTCTTATGCGCGTTGATCGACGCGTAGCGGACCGTGCCTGCCGATACAAGGTTGGTTGTCAATATTGCGAGTAAATTTGCATAAAAATGAATGGTTTTGTATGTAAAAATAAAAAAAAAATTAAGGTTGTGTATAAAAATATTAAACAATTAAGGTTTTATGTGTAAAAATATAAAAAAAATAAGGTTTTGTGTGTAAAGTTTAGACATTATAAAATGAAGGTTTTGTGAAATGGGAAATATTTGAATGAAAAAGTGAAAATGACGAGAAATGAATATTTATGTAAAAACTGTGAAAACTGGGAGGATATATTGGTGTGAAAAATCCTTCGAATGATAATTAATTAAACATTCATTGCAAAATTCATTACAAATGGAAAAAAATCCCTCTATAAAATATAAGAACACAAACTAAATATTTATTTAAAAAAAACAATTTTTTCACAAATCTTATTTTTTTGTCAGTGTCCAGTGATCCTGAGGCCGTTGCCCAGCAGTGGGCTGGCAGACTGACCTCGGAAGCCGGCGGCGGCGCGCGGCGGCCGCACCTGGCCGCTGCTGGTGGTGTACTGGCGCGCCAGCCCGAAGTCCAGCATGTATACCTTGCGGCAGTTCGACGGGTGCCGCCCGATGCTGAAGTTACTCTACAAAAAACATTGGTTTTTTATCATTGTAAGAGAAATGTCATCTTCATCGAGTGGATGGCCAACCTGACCAATCCTGATGTCAAAGTTATAGAGCCGCCAAAGGCCTCTGACATGGCTCATGTGACGACTACTATCCGTAGAAAGTAACCGGGACCGACGGCTTAACGTGCCCTCCGAAGCACGGAACCATCTTACTTTTCGGGCAATCAGGTGATACAGCCTGCAATGCCCTAACCAAACTGAGGGCAGTCTCACAAAAATATTTTGGTGACACATTGTCCCCACCGGGGATCGAACCCGGACCCTCCGGATCGTGAGCCGAGCGCTCAAACCACAAGACCACGGAGGCTGTTAGAGAAATGACATGTACTGGTTTGTAATACTACGTCTACATTCAGCCAAAGTGAGCAGGAAAGTCAAGTGGGTAGGACGAGTGGCATGAGAAGTATTGTGTTTACAACACAATACTTCTCATGCCACGTTCAGCCCACTTCATAAACTTCACTTCACTTCGTAGCATGAAGTTTATATATAAATAAAAAAACTTGAGAGGTGTCAAGAGACACCCAGATGGAACGAAGTTTATTTATTATCAACAAAAATAATCGTCGCGACACCACACTGTTCAATGCGAAATAGAAGGACGAAACGAAAATATCTAGCTTGCTTTCTATAAGAGAGAGAGAGAGAGATAGACAGAGTTTCTCTGTCTGTCTCTCTCGCGCATGTTTCTCAGTCTGTCTCTCTCTGGCGTGCGCAAGTTTCTCTGTCTGTCTCTCTCGCGCATGTTTCTTTGTCTGTCTCTCTCTGGCGTGCGCAAGTTTCTCTGTCTGTCTCTCTCGCGCATGTTTCTCTGTCTGTCTCTCTCTGGCGTGCGCAAGTTTCTCTGTCTGTCCCTCTCTGGCCTAAAAAATGTCGTTACCATTTTTTCCGTCTAGCCCCCTTTCGCAACGCGCTATAAGGAACTTCGTTCCAAAAAGAATATATAATTGTCACCCAGACGTCGTCGCCAACAACTATGTCTTCACATATTGTTACTCCGTTGAATCGAGCCCGCAACCCCCGACACAGTAAGCGCTCTCACTGCCACTGTGCCAACGGGCTTGTCAAAAGTTTAAGTGATGTGTATCCGTAAAACTAGTTTCGGCTTCACAGCGCACCCGTTCACGAGAGAATTTCAGGATACACTTCCATACAACCTTTCAGCCCTTTTCAACCCTGTTTTCGGCGATAAAAATTAGCCTATGTCCTTTCTCAGGATCTGAACTAACTGTATAACCAAATTTCATTCAAATCGGTTCAGTAGTTTTGTCGTGAAAGCGTGACAGACAGACAGACCTACTTTCGCATTTATAATATTAGTTACGTAAGTTAGACATACTTACTGGTTTAATATCCCTGTGTAGAAAGCCTACAGAGTGTATAGAATCTATGGCTTTGAGTATTTGCAGTCCCAGTCTGAAAAAAAGAGGTATAATGAGTTTAACCGCATATATATAATCTTATGAGGTCATTGGCAGTTAATACGAATTTTATGTCCGAGTAGGTCAGTGTCCAACCCTGGTGTCGGAGTTGTTAGACCGGCTAAAGGAAGACATGCTCTGACGATTGAAACATCCGGGACCGACAATTTAACGTGTCCTCCGAAGCATTTAAAAACTATCAGTGAGTACTATCTACTATATACTATCTGCAGCTGCATGAAATCTTATCATAATAAATATTAAAAAATCTTATTGCAGTACTGCAGTCGCATCGGTACGTAGTTGAAATGCTTAGCTGCACTATATATCTTTTAACTGCACTGTGCTCATGTCAAGGGCATTTTAAAAGGCACTTTATTTCCAAGCATTAAGTATGAAATTTGAATGGAGAGACATAACATCTCTCGGGAAGAGTAGACACATGTGTTCACTCGAACGCTAGCTGAACTGCAGCTGCATCATCACCATCACCACTAACAGCCTCCGTAGTCTTGTGGTTTGAGCGCTCGGCTCACGATCCGGAGGTTCCGGGTTCGATTCCCGGTGAGGACATTATCTCACAAAAATCTCTTTCTGAGACTGTCCTCAGTTTAGTTAGGGCATTGCAGGCTGAATCACCTGATTGCACGAAAAGTAAGTCCGTGCTTCGGAGGGCACGTTAAGCCGTCGGTCCCGGTTACTTTCTACGGATATTAGTCGTTACATGAGCCATGTCAGAGGCCTTTGGCGGCTCAATAACTCTGACACCAGGATTGGTCAGGGTGACCATCCACTCGATGAAGAAGACCACGTGTTTGGCCGCAGCGCCGCCGTGTTACCTGAGCGTGGTGGAGAGCGAGAAGGCGCCGCGCGGCTGCGCGCGCCGCAGCTCGGCGAGGTTGCGGCCCTGCAGCTGCATCACCACGTAGTTGAAGCGCGCGTTGCGCCCGCAGCCGATGAAGCGACACACGTGCTCTTTGCCTGAAAATAAGCGAAAAAATTACGGCTTAAACCTAAATAAAGAACCGGCCCAGTGCGAGTCGGACTATACTATACAAAACGGCAAAAAATCACGTTTGTTGTATGGGAGCCCCCTTGAATATTTGTTTTATTTTATTTGTTGTTATACCGGCAATAGAAATACATCATCTGTGAAAATTTCAACTGTCTAGCTATCACAGTTCTTGAGATACAGCCTGGTGACAGACGGACGGACGGACAGCGAAGTCTCAGTAATAGGGTCCCGTTTTTACCCTTTGGGTACGGAACCCTAAAAAGTAAGTTCGGAATAGGCCAGTGGCCAAATCGGAGTTTTAAGACCGCCTAAAGGCCACCGACATGGTCTAACAACTGAACCAACCGACAATTGTTATCACTTCCCCCCGCACTCACCCTGCAGCTTCTTGAGCACAGCGACCTCCATCTTGAGCACCTGTTTGGGCTGGCGCGCCGACTCCACCTTCAGCGCCACCTGCTCCTGCGTCACGAGGTCTAGACCCTCGTATATCTCTCCGAAGCCACCTCCTCCGATTTTCTTCACCACCTGGAAATAGAGATATGGGCGTTAAAATTTGAACCATAAGATGTCGAAAGAATGTCGGTACCAGCTGTTTTAGTATAGTAGGCTACAGCTGAGTACAGCTGCATTAGATTTGGACTATAGCCGTATTTATACTTGGCTGCAGCGGTACGCGAACTTGACTGCGGCCGTACTCGAACATAGCTGCAGCAGAGTCCGCCATAATCTCGTCTACTGCAGCCTCACTGCGGCAGCCTTGTGCCTCACCTTCCATCTCTCCTTGACGACATGGCCCGGCTGCAACAGGTCCTCGGTCGCCATGGTGATGTGATGATGACGACGCGAGGTGTCGCAGCGGGAGGATACGCTGCGACGCCGCCCGAAGTTCGGGAGGGTGCGGGACCTGGGGGGTGGACAATATGGGGATGATCTATCTGTACTATACAATACTATCCTACTAATAATATAAATGCGAAAGTTAGTGAGGATATATGTATGTTTGTTGCTCTTTCACGTTAAAACTACTGGACGGATTTGGATGAAACTTTACAGTAATATAGGTTATACATCAGAATAACACATGGGACACATTTTATCCCGAAATTCCCGCGGGAACCAATACAATGGGGGTAACACCGCGAGGCGGGGCTAGTAATATTATAACGAGGTACAGTTTCTAACTTTGTTAGGGGTAATCTCCGAAACTATAAATCCGATTTGGATAATTCTTTTTGTTAAGGATAGCCTCATTCAACGGGAACGTAATAGGCAATTTTTAATCCCGAAATTCCTACGGGAACGGACACAACGCGAGTAAAACCGCGGGGCGCTGCAGTGAATGTTGAATGTACAGATAAACGTACCTCAATAACGGATTGGTTTGGATCCGGCGCTGGGCATCTGCGTCGTCTTGTGCTTCAGCACCCTGGAATACACAGGATAAACAGTTATCACCCTGTAATATCCCACTGCTGGGCGAAGGCCTCTCATCTCACTAGACATCAGTACAGTGAGGAGGATGTCGTAATCACCACGCTTGACTAACGGGTTGGTGATCTCAAACACGAGCCATGTTTGAAAAGTAGGAAACATGTTTTTCCTCCGACCGGGAATTGAACCCGGGACCTCAGTCTTGGTTGGCGAGTGCACATACATACCACTAGACCACCGAAGCGTTCTATATTTAATATATTTGTATTGTGAGGGCACGTTATGCAGTCGGTCCCGGTGGTTTCAATAGTCAGAGCATGTCTTCCTTTAGCCGGTCTAACAACTCCGACCAATAGATCTTCTTCTTCATCGAGTGGATGGTCACCCTGACCAATCCTGGTGTCCGAGTTATTGAGCCGCCAAAGGCCTCTGACATGGCTCATGTAACGACTACTATCCGTAGAAAGTAACCGGGACCGACGGCTTAACGTGCCCTCCGAAGCACGGAATCATCTTACTTTTAGAGCAATCAGGTGATTCAGCCTGCAATGCCCTGGTGCTCAAACCACAAGACCACAGAGGCTGTTAACAGCCTCTGTGGTCTTGTGGTTTGAGCGCCGGCTCACGACCCTGAGGTTCCGGGTTCGATTCCCGGTGGGGATATCTCACAAAAATCACTTTGTGAGACTGTCCTCAGTTTGGTTAGGGCATTGCAGGCTGAATCACCTGATTGCCCGAAAAGTAAGACGATTCCGCGCTTCGGAGGGCACGTTAAGCCGTCGGTCCCGGTTACTTTCTACGGATAGTAGTCGTTACATGAGCCACGTCAGAGGCCTTTGGCGGCTCAATAACTCTGACACCAGGATTGGTCAGGTTGGCCATCCACTCGATGAAGAAGAAGAAGACAACTCCGACACCAGGGTTGGCCACTGACCTACCTACTCATAATGAATGACTACTGACCTGCGGTTCATTGCGCCGCTGGCGCTGCGCCGGGGCGGCAGCGGAGCCCGAGCCCTGGGATGCGGTGTCCGCAGACGAAGTCGAAGAGTCTGTGAAGAGAGAGATGATTACGTGAGAGAGATAAGGAGGAATATAAATAAATAAATAGACCCAAACTAAGCTCTAAGCTTGTATTATGGAATCTAACTCACTGATACTACTACATATACATACACGAATACTTTATAAGAATATATAATCGACACCCAGACGTCGTCAACTATATCTCACATATTGTTACTCCGTTGAACCGTCCCCGCAACCCCCGACACAGTAAGCGCTCTCACTGCCACATAAAGATTAGAGTGTTGATCAACGCATAGACGACTTGTTATCCCCAAAGTCCCACGGGAATGGGTACAACGCAGGTGAAACCGCGGGGACTGCCAGTATAATGATGTGAGAAAGTACCAAAGCATGGTAAGTATTGGATTTGCTGACTGCACATAGGTGGTATGAAGTTGTTACCTGTTCTATTACTCTGGTGCGGTGCTTGCTGTTTGAATGAAGATTCCCTCTCCCTCTCACACGTCGGCTCCTGTTCCCTGCAAACAGAAATAAATACATTAAAACTATGACTTACAAAAAAAAAAAAATGTCTGTAAAATTCATTGGCTTTGTCTATCAATATAATATTTATTTAAAAACATTAGCAGCACCCCGCGGTTTCACTCGCGTTGTGCCTGTACCCGTGGGAATTCCGGGATGAAAAATAGCCTATAACCTTCCCGTTGAATGTGGCTATCTATTACAAAAAGAATTATGCAAATCGGATAAGTAGTTTCCGAGATAACAATGCGGATAAACCGGAGAACACTCCAAGTGATATGTTAAGATCCTAAATTAATCAGTTGATTGCATTTTCACTGTATATTGAACACAACCTTGTGAATTTAAATATAAAAAGGGTGGTCAAGGGCGAGTCGGCCTCGCGCACGGAGGGTTCCGTAATTTAAAAAACGGCAATAAATCACGTTTGTCGTATGGGAGCCCCCTTGAATATATGTTTTATTTTATTTGTTGTTACAGCGGCAATAGAAATACATCATCTGTGAAAATTTTAACTGTCTAGCTATCACCGTTCTTGAGAGACAGCCTGGTGGCAGACGGACGGACAGCGAAGTCTCAGTAATAGGGTTCCGTTTTTACCCTTTGGGTACGGAACCCTAAATAGGAAAATCTATAAACATATTAAGTAACTGTATAAAATACTAGCCACGCCCCGCGGTTTAACCCGCGTTGTATCCGGTCCCGCGGGAATTTCGGGATAAGATGTATCGCATGTATTATTCTGATGTATAACCTATATTACTGTAGAGTTTCATCCAAATCCGTTCAGTAGTTTTTTCGTGAAAGAGTAACAAATATCATACATCCATCCTCACAAACTTTCGCATTTATAATATTAGTAGGAAGTAGGATTATTTTTAAATAGATAGATTGATTCAAGAGGAAGGTTTATATGCATAAAATTTCCCGAAATTCCCACGGGAACGGGCAAAACGCGGGTAAAACCGCGGGGCGCTGCTAGTATCTAATAAAACCAAACATAAATAGCTTTGGGCTTGGCTGTACACCTTGAAGTTAAGGGAAGGTCACATTTTATCATAGGCTGTGTTTCATCCCCTATACCTAAAGGTCATTCTGAGGGTAAAACTAAAATAAATAACGGGAACTTAGCTTAGTAATGTGTATAACGATGCCCGCCTACTAAAGTAGTAATATATGTTGCTATGCTTTATCTACACTAATATTATAAAGAGGAAAACTTTGTTTGTTTGGTTGTAATGAATAGGCTCAAAAACTACTGGACCTTTTTTAAAAATTCTTTCACCATTCGAAAGCTACATTATCCACGAGTAACATAGGCTATTTTCCATCCCGAAATTCCCACAGGAATGGACACAACGCGGGTAAAACCGTGGGGCGCTGCTAGTTTGATTAAATAGGTAGATAACGGATAGATATAGCAAAATGTAGTTACTAGCCGCCCGCCCCCGGTGCTACCCGCGTTGTGCCCGTTCCTGCGGGAATTCCGGGATAAAATGTATCCCATGTGTTTTTCTGATGTATAACCTATATTAGTGTAAAGTTTCATGCAAATCCGTTCGGTAGTTTTTGCGTGAAAGAGTAACAAACATACATCCATCCTCACAAACTTTCGTATCTATACTAATATTATAAAGCTGAAGAGTTTGTTTTGTTTGTATGTTTGTTTGTTTGTTTGTTTGTTTAAACGCGCTAATCTCAGAAACTACTGAACCGATTTGAATAATTATTTCACTGTTAGATAGTCTATTTATCGAGGAAGGCTATAGGCTACATTTTATCACGAAATTCCCACGGGAACGGGCACAACGCGGGTAAAACCGCGGGGCGCTGCTAGTTTATAATATTAGTAGGAAGTAGGATTTTACCTCTATGTAAATATTTTTTTATTGTACATTCTACTAGCAGCGCCCCGCGGTTTTACCCGCGCTGTGCCCGTTCCCGTGGGAATTTCGGGAATATTTTATACATATAAACCCTCCTCTTGAATCACTCTATCTATTAAACGAACCGCGTCAAAATCCGCGCAGCAGTATTTGAGTTTATCGTGAACAGACAGACGCGGCCGGGGACTTTGTTTTATAATATTTAGTGAATTTACAAATTTTACCTCTTTATAATATTAGTACACATTATTTGGTGAACATAGACCCTTATATACTACCGGAGGCAGCTGGAAACTAGGGCTGCTTGGAGCCGCTATCCTTTGTTTTCTTTTTATCACTACATAGTATAAAACAAAGTCGCTTTCCGCTGTCTGTCTGTATCTATGTTTGCTTAGATCTTTAAATACGCAACGGATTTTGATGCGGTATTTTTAATAGATAGAGTGATTCAAGAGAAAGGTTTATATGTATACAATATTCCCACGGGAACGGGCACAACGCGGGTAAAACCGCGGGGCGCTTCTAGTAAGTAAATAAATAAATATAGGTACCCGGACCAATTCACAATTGGTAAGTTAGACCTAAAGTAAGCTCTAAGCTTGTGTTATGGAATCTAACATACTGATACTACTACATATACATACACAAATAATTAATAAGAATATATAATTGACACCCAGATGTCGTCAACAACTATGACTCACATATTGTTACTCCGTTGAATCAACCCCGCAACCCCTGTCACAGTAAGCGCTCTCACTGCCACTGTGCCAACAGGCTTATCCATACTAATGTAGGTGACCTCCACTTAAACATACATTATAATTATATTTTATTTACACACAATAATATATTAAAAACCACTTACATACATCACACATTCATATCCCAGTAACATAACATTCATAACACAAATAAATAATTTCTAACCAAATGTAAACAAACAATAATTCGGCAAGCAAACCCGCGCGATATGCGTTGTTCCGAATTTGTGCAAATCTTGCATTTAAGTTAATTGTGGAATGTGAAGCCACGCGGAGGCGCATCGCGCGCGCGCAGTCGATCACAGCGTATGCTACGAGAGACACATACAACTCGTTCTCACGCGCACTCGCGTTTTGCCCACGCGTGAACTGTTCACTTACTACTTTGATTAATTACATGATATGTATTATGTGCTACATTGATCCTGTCTTGCTATCCTTCTAAAAACTAAAATAGTGTGTGTTGTGTGTGGCTAATAAACTTTGGCAATTCATCTTTGTGGTTTAATTCAACCAATATTACCACGCACACCCCCTAAAACTGGTGACCCCGGAACAAACTGAGGAACACGGAAGACAAGGAGCAATTCGCAGCCTGGATGTCGGCGTCGAGTGGTTCAGATACCACCGGTAACGTGGACACGCGTCCACGACGCCACTCCAAAATCAAGATGGCGTCTCCCGTCGTGCCCGCTTTAACAGTTGCAAGTAATCCAGTGAGCATAAGAATACCACCTTCTTGGCCTGAAAAACCAGCAATTTGGTTCGCACAAGTAGAAGGACAGTTTGCAATCATGCGCGTGACAGACGAAGCAGCCAAATTCTACCACATTTTGGTTTCGCTCGACCGTCAGTATGCTGCTGAAATAGAGGACATCCTCACTGGTCCTCCCAATTACCAACGCCTCAAAGAGGAGTTAATCAAAAGGTTGTCTGCGTCGAGAGAAAATAAAGTCAAACAACTTTTGACCTACGAGCAGCTAGGTGATCGCAAGCCGTCACAATTCCTTCGGCATCTTCAACATCTCGCCGGTCCAGATATCCCTCAAGAATTTCTCCAAACAATCTGGACGAGCCGACTACCCGTTTCACTTCAGCCTATCGTTGCGTCACAGCCTACCCTGGGTCTTGACGCACTCGCTGAACTCGCTGACCGCGTCCATGACATCGCAGTGCCATCTCATCAAGTTGCTGCAACCTCAACGGTACCGTCATCATCAATAGCTGTTGAGGAGCTCACACGCCAGGTAGCTCAGCTGACGCGCCAGGTGAGCGCTTTAACTATCCAATCGCGACATCGACCTCGACCCACCGAGCGCCGCAGAGATGCGCAACGCAGCCGATCGACGTCACGACGTTCAGCGTCGAACTACCGCAAGTACCCAGTTTGTTGGTACCACTCACGGCATGGTTCCAAAGCTCGTCGGTGTATCCAGCCGTGCGACTACAACCAGGGAAACGAGAGAGGCAGTCAGTGATGGCGACTGATGATTGCCACAACCCCAGCTCAGGTCGCCTCTTCATCACGGATCGTGGTTCACAGATACAGTTTCTAATAGACACTGGAAGTGACATTTGTGTGTACCCGGTTTCAGCCCTTAAAAGGCAACTTTGTAAATCAACATATCAGCTCAGTGCTGCCAATGGTTCGACTATCGACACTTACGGCTACATGCAATTAAATTTGAATTTGGGTCTGCGGCGTGATTTTCCGTGGCGTTTTGTTGTTGCTGACGTCACAAAAGCAATCATAGGCGTAGATTTCCTTTCTCACTATCGTTTGGTTGTTGATGTTGGCCAACAGAAGCTTATCGATAGTCTAACCAATGTTAGCACTGTAGCTTGTTTAGATTTAAGCGACAATGCTGTTTTAAGTGTTAAGGTAGCTTGTTTTAATGGTGATACTGTGTATCATAAAATTTTGTCTAATTTCCCGGAAATTACACGTCCTTTTGGAACTCCTCAAATCGCAAAACACAATACACAACACCACATTCGCACCACACCAGGTCCACCTGTATCATGTTCTCCTCGCCGTCTCGCGCCTGATAAATTGAAGGTAGCTCGTCAAGAATTTGACGCTATGATTGCTAGCGGTATCGCACGTCCTTCTGACAGCCCTTGGGCATCACCTCTTCATCTCGTGACTAAAAAAGATAATGGGTGGCGTCCATGCGGCGATTACCGCCAATTAAACGCTCGTACTATACCAGATCAGTATCCGATTCGTCATATACAGGATTTTTCGCAAAACCTGTCGGGTTGTACTGTATACTCGAGTATCGATTTAGTGAAAGCATATAATCAGATTAGTGTTAATAGGGCAGATATTCCGAAAACTGCAATAACAACACCCTTCGGATTGTTTGAATTTTTAGTCATGACATTTGGACTTCGTAACGCAAGTAAAACCTTTCAGAGATTTGTTGATGAGCTTACTCGTGGCTTAGACTTTTGCTGGCCTTACCAGGACGATTTTCTTGTGTTCAGCCGCACGCCACGTGAGCACGAAGAACACTTGCGTCAACTTTTTACGCGAATGAGAGAATTCGGTATATTAATCAATCCGGCCAAGTGTGTCTTCGGTGTGTCTAATATTCAATTTCTCGGCTACGAAATCTCTGAAAGCGGCACCAAACCTCTGGACAGCAAGGTAAAGGCAATGTCTGATTTCCCTCTACCAAAAACCGTCCGAGAACTCAGACGATTTTTGGGCATGGTAAATTTTTACAGGCGATTTTTACCCAACGCCGCTCAGATTCAAGCACCCCTGAATGCCTTACTGTCCGGATCGGTTAAGGCATCCGATCCGATTGTTATGACTAAAGAATCATCGCAAGCGTTCGAAAACTGCAAGAAGAGTCTGTGCAATGCAGCACTTTTAGCTCATCCTGATTCGCAAGCTAAATTAGGATTGGCCACTGACGCCTCAGACACGGCGATAGGTGGTGTCCTGCAACAGCTCAAGGATGGAGACTGGCAGCCATTAGCATTTTTCTCTCGCAAGTTAAGCCCGTCACAAACGAAATACTCTCCGTATGACCGTGAGCTCCTTGCCATTTACGAGAGTATAAAATACTTCCGCCATATGCTGGAAGCTACTCACTTCACTATCTATACTGACCACAAACCTCTTTGTTACGCATTCAGTGAACGTAAAAGTAACTGCTCACCACGTCAGTATAGACACCTTAATTTCATCTCGCAGTTCACCACCGATATCGTTTTTATTGCTGGTAAGGACAACGTGGTTGCCGACACACTATCACGCGTCGATGAACTGCAGGTACCAGTTGACCTTGAAGTGATGGCTGAGCTCCAAGGTTCAGATCCAGACCTTGCGGAACACCTCAAAGGTGACACTTCACTTCGCCTTACACAGACGAATATACCTGGGAGTCGTACCGTTCTGTACTGCGACGTCAGTACACCGACACCCAGACCTTTCGTCCCTAAACAACTTCGAATGCAAGTTTACAACAGTCTCCACTCCCTCAGCCACCCCGGTGCAAATGCTACCGCCAAACTCGTTGCACAACGTTTTGTTTGGCCACTGATGCGAAGGGACTGCCGAGAATGGGCTAAGTCATGTTTGGCATGCCAGCGCTCGAAGGTAACGAGACACGTTGCCTCACCTTTAGGTACGCACGATTTACCTTCAGCACGGTTCAAACATGTACATCTAGACCTAATCGGCCCACTACCATCATCCAATAATTATCGGTACTGCCTCACAGCCGTCGATCGCTTTACGCGATGGCCGGAAGCTGTGCCTATTACCGATATTTCCGCGGAAACAGTGGCCAAAACGTTTATTTCCTGTTGGGTGGCACGATATGGTTGTCCTACCGAGATCGTAACCGATCGAGGCGGACAATTCCAATCGGCACTGTTTCAACAGCTTTCTCAGTCCATCGGTTACGATCACCGTAGGACAACGAGTTATCATCCGCAATGCAACGGATTGGTGGAGCGTTTTCACAGGCAACTAAAAGCTGCAATTACCTGTCATGCAGACACCAAGTGGACCGAATCACTTCCACTTGTGTTGCTAGGCATTAGGAGTGCCTTTAAGGAAGACCTCCAGACTTCATCAGCTGAGTTGGTGTACGGTGAACCACTTCGTCTCCCTGGCGAATTCTTCGGTCACGATATTGCGTACTACACCACCGACATCACCGATTTCGCGGCTCGGTTGAAGTCCTTTGCGGAAAATATTCGTCCGGTTCCCTCCCAACACCACTCAAATCGCAGAGCTTTCGTATTCCAAGATCTAGCTACATGCAGTCACGTATTCCTTAGGGAAGAAGTGATGCGTGGCTCATTCCAGCCTGCTTACACTGGTCCATACGAAGTGCTCAAAAGAAGGAGTAAAACATTTATTATTCGCGTTAGGAACAAAGATCTCACAGTAACTATAGACCGCCTTAAGCCAGCCTATATACTAGACGTTCGTGTACCCGTTCCTCGATCCTACACTGCAACTCCAGAACGTGTCCCTGTTCATCCACCGCAGGAAAAGACCGCGCTAACAACTACGCGTTCAGGTCGTACAGTACGGTTCCCTGACTTTTATCGCCCTTAGTCGGTCTCTGGAGGGGGATGATGTAGGTGACCTCCACTTAAACATACATTATAATTATATTTTATTTACACACAATAATATATTAAAAACCACTTACATACATCACACATTCATATCCCAGTAACATAACATTCATAACACAAATAAATAATTTCTAACCAAATGTAAACAAACAATAATTCGGCAAGCAAACCCGCGCGATATGCGTTGTTCCGAATTTGTGCAAATCTTGCATTTAAGTTAATTGTGGAATGTGAAGCCACGCGGAGGCGCATCGCGCGCGCGCAGTCGATCACAGCGTATGCTACGAGAGACACATACAACTCGTTCTCACGCGCACTCGCGTTTTGCCCACGCGTGAACTGTTCACTTACTACTTTGATTAATTACATGATATGTATTATGTGCTACATTGATCCTGTCTTGCTATCCTTCTAAAAACTAAAATAGTGTGTGTTGTGTGTGGCTAATAAACTTTGGCAATTCATCTTTGTGGTTTAATTCAACCAATATTACCACGCACACCCCCTAAAACTAATACATATTATAAAGAGGTAAAATTTGTAAGTTTGTATGTTTGAGCAAATCTCTGGAATTACCAGTCCGATTTGAATAATAATTTTTGTATTAGATAGCAACATTCAACGGGAAGGTTATAGGCTATTTTACATCCCAATATTCCAATGGGAATGGGCAGAACGCTGGTAAAACCATGGGGCGCTGCTAGTCATATAATAGGTATGTAGTACCCTATCTATACTCTATTTTTTTGGATTGGCACAAAATGTGGACCAATGTCGTCAATTTTCCAGTCGAAGACGATTGCTCCTGAAGAGGAAAAAGGTTTAGTGATTTTATTTCATTCTCACCCTACCTCTAAAAATTGACGGCATTGAACCACATTTTGTGCCAATCCAAAAAAAATTGATATTATGTTATTTGTATTTTAAAACAATAAATTTCAATTCATTTCAATTTTATACTTTTATCTACCTTTGTGCATTTACTTAGTTAATCTTATTGGAATCTTACTAATTAAAATAAATTTTACATACATGTGAATAATATGCTGTTTGTAAGTAAATATATAGGAATTGAGTACTGATCCTAATTTACTATTAAAAATGTAGTAAAAATAATATAGGTATTATACCTTATTAATAAACCCAGATGCTTATGAAATACTTTGTTAAGCTAAGCTTACACTGCTAAAACTGCAGGTCCAATTTTGATGAAATTTTGAATAAATTGGACCTTGGGAATAGACATAGGCTAGTTTCTATCCCACTGGAACAGCTACTATTGGGATAAAACCGATTTTAATAGAAAAAGGTTTTATACTTTTTAAACTCTAGTAAGTACCTATTACGAAAAAGGGTTGGCATTATAATCGTGTATTTTATCTGCTAATAAAGCCCTTATTGATTCCTAGTTAACGATAATCGCGTGCAGTTTGTCGTAATTATTTTACACAGGTGCGGCAAATTTGTACGCTAAACAAGCAAAGGAAATTCGAAAATCAATAACAATGAATAAAAACTAAAGATTTTCGTCCCAAATATACTAATATTAGATGAAAAAGACTATTTTACGTAAATTCCCGAGCAAAATCAGGGAACATAATTAGAAAGAAATGGGTAGAATAAGCCGGCAAATTAAAAAAGTTACTTTATTGTTGCGTCTTGACGCATTCTTACGTCATATTGAAATCAGTCGGGTTATAAACGGGATAATGTCAAGCCATCCCACCCACTAAAAATCGATTTTTACTAAACCACAACCGATAATTTTACGTAAAAACCCAAATATTAACCAATTAAATACTTTCTCTTTAACCTTTTACAGAGATCTAGTGCGATAAACACAGAAATAATACACGATTCCTTACCCAAAATTTGCTTTCGTCGAGCTTGACACAGAACAAAATTAGAAACTCGCAGAACTCACTCAATAAACACAGTACGGATGTAGATTTATGTCGAATATAATTGTTAAAGTTTAAAAAGCGCGCGGGCGACGTCCTTCAACGTTTCTCGAGACATATTTTTATAATTTTACTGTGATTTTAGAAGAGTAGTCGCATCGATCGCGGAGCCATGACAGATACATTTTTTACTGACTGAAGTTAGCGCTCGCTCAGCTGACGGACGAGTTTTTTTTTCTAATTTGCTACGTGAAGTTAGTTGCGTGCGCAAGGAGGTCGGTGACCTTTTAGGGATACCAGTTTCGAAAATAATTTGACATTTGAAATTATCTGTGCAGTTATATAGCTGTGTAAAAGTTATTATTCAGTGGATTAATATTTATATTCGTGTAACCACTGTCATGTCCTCTGTGTGATCTTTTAGAACGAAGCCGAGTTTATAATAGAATCGTGATGCTTTTATTGATACACCCACTGCTCATGTGATGTCGGCACCGCATGAATTGAGCTTATTGTGTTTTAACGTAAACAAACACTGAATAATTAGGACATGAGGTGAACAATAAGGAGAGAACTACTCAATTTAATGAAGTAGAAATTTGTAAGGTTTAAATTCTTTTTAAGTTAAGATTTTAGTGGCACCTGGTTGATTTGACTGTGCGATGAAAATGCATCGTCAATGTTAAGCAACGATCAACACAATTAATTTGGATGGGTGGACATTTGTGACATATGAGAGGGGAATTTGGGGGTTTAGAGACCATAGAGTTTTGACATATTTGAGATTCGTCAACATTCTACTGATTATATGTGTGATTATAAGTCCGTAATGGAAGCTCGGTTTAATACGTCAAATTCTTTAGCTTTATATTCATACTAACTCTTCTGCGCGTTGGTTGCAACCGCGATCCAATAGATGCCGTTAGTGTGAACATTTTGTACACATTTAGTGGGGTTACTCATACAATTTGTGAAGGAAGAAAAAATATGTCCTCTTTATAAAATTAGTATGTATAAACTAGTAGCGCCCCGCGGTTTTACCCGCGTTGTGCCCGTTCCCGTGGGAATTTCGGGAATTTTTATACATATAAACTTTCCTCTTGAATCATGCTCTATCCATTAAAAAACTGCGTCAAAATCCGATTCGTAGTTTTAAAGATCTAAGCATACATAGGGACAGACTGACTAATATGTACTCGTAGTGAAATGTGAGTGTAAAATAATGTACCATGGTATAGTTGGCGCCCAGTCCAACTGGACTCTCCTCGGCGCGACAAGAGACATTTTCTGTCTCTTTTCCTCCGCCACTATCAGTTATAATGTTGTCTCTTTCTTACACTTTAGTTGACACATTCATTTGTGTAACGGTTTCTTTCTTGTAGTTGATTTACCTGAAACAATAGATGTAAAATTAGTTACCTATTTGACGAATAATGCAATTGCAATTGTTAAGCAACGTGCACCTCGACCACAACTAGGATGGGTGATAGGTAGCTTACTGCAAAGAGCACGTTTTTCGAAACCAGTTTTGCAAAATATCGAGTTTGCCGGTATAATCTACTATTCTTTTTAAACCAAACGTTTGGTTACAAGCTCAAATGCTTGTAAAAATTACAAATTGTTCCAAATTACAATTATTTTTACAGAACAAAAAAATACAGGTATCATAACGACATAAAACAAAAATAAACTCCACCTATCTTGCTTTTCATCGGAGAGCGAAATAATAAATCTAAGCAGTGCTTAGGAGGCCTCGCCCTACTTATCAAACCGTATCGACGTGAGAATAGACTAACCACAGATTTACGCATTTACGTGCTTATGAACCAACACACCGTGGGCGTACCGAGGTGTAAGGGGGGCTAATGCTTGCTCCCTGGCTTAGAATCGATCTAATGCTGGGCGTACCAAGGTGAGTAGGGGGGTTATTGCGCTAATGTTTCTGACTTAGAATTTTTACCCTTCTCTCCCTCCCTAGGCCCAGAATCAGTCCAAATTATCCCTTCTCCCTTTGCCCAGAATCGGACCAATTTACCCCCTCTCCATAGGACCAGAGTTTGTCAAAAATGCAAAATGCAAAATTTATTCCCTCTCACTCCGCTCAGAATCAGCCCATTTCAGCCCCTCTCCCTTGGGCCAGAATCAGTTAAATTTAAACCCTCCCTGTCTGGACAAGAATTGGTCCATTTTACCCCCTCCCCCCCTCCCTTGGCCTATAATTAGTCTAATTGACGCCTGGTCTAAATCCTGGATACGTCCATGCACACCGCCTTTATTAGTCAGCGTGTGTTGAGTAAATAAATAAAAGTATTTATGCTACACGGAGGAGGAATTCGGAAATGACTGCGTGGTATAAATGTTATTTGGTTTAATTACATTTGTATTGAAATGACAGCTGACACCGCGAGCGTCAGAATAATTTACCTACTGACAGTCTTCTGTGAGCACGGTTCCTGTAAAGGAGTCGAAATGTCAGATAAAAATTTGAAGTAATAACGAAGTGTGTCCGTAAACGTAGGTTCAATTCAAAATGAGTATGAAGTGTTCGCTTAGACTAAGAATAGAATTGAAGTTTAATACTTACTATTAATATATTAAAAGCAAGTTGTTAAAGAAAATAAATATGTAATATTTTATGACAAAAACTTGCGACAAGGGGGAATAAACAAATATTTTTCTTGCCGTTATTTTTAGAAACAACTCAAAACTATAACTAAACTTCGGGTAATTTTTCATCACTGGTAATACTTATCCTTTAGGAGGATAGAAAACTTTGTTTTTTCAGAACCCTGGAGGTAGCATATCAACTGATAATATTAAAATACATTGTAGTAATCAGTCATCATAAGTAAGTAAGTTGGAATAAGTCAGTGGCCTGGTGTTGGAGTTTTTTAGACCGCCTAAAGGTCACGACATGGTCTAACGATTGAAACAACCGGGACCGACAATTTAACGTGCCCTCCGAAGCACGGTAGCGCTCAGATAGAAATACCACTATCGACCACCCATCCAAGTAGGGGTCGAGCTGCACGTTGCTTAACAATCGCAATGACCTAACATCGCTCCACACCATAACTCCTTTAAAACGATTTAGCAACGTAAAGTCTTGTCAAAATGAACTAAAGAATCAGGCGTTGGAGAAAAATGCCAATATTCATCACAAACCCTGACCAACAATTACAAAACATCACTTCTTGAGTGATGTACTCGTAAAACTATTAACAAAAGACAGAAACTCTCAGTAAATCGTATTTTTGAAGCAAAACAAAAACTCGAAAATTGAGTGTAGTTTCTTATTGTTTGTCTAAATATATAGATGGCGTGGGCGTCGCTTCATAGTTATAGCTAATTCTAAAGCGGTTATGTCCCAAATACTCGTTCTAAATTCATTTTTCTGAAATGTTTACGTTTTGAATACCTTTGGCTGTTTTAATGACATGAAAATGCATATTATTAATAGCCTCTAACATCTTCATTCGTATGTATAATCTATTTGCGATGTTGTCTTGTAAACGTAGAAGTATATTTGTACTAGCAGCGTCTCGAGGTTTTACCCGTGTTGTGCCCGTTCCCGTGGGAATTTGGGGATCAAACGTAGCCTTTAACCTTCCCGTTGAATGTAGCTATCTAATACAAAAATAATTATGGAAACCGGTTTGGTAGTTACTGAGATTAGCGCGGTCAAACAAACAATATCTATTCTGCTTTTCTTATTTATTATATTAGTAGACTTGCATGACCCCGCGGTTTTACCCGCGTTGTGCCCGTTCCCGTGGGAATTTCAGGATGAAAAGTAGCCTATAACCTTCCCGTTGAAAGTGGCTATCCATTACAAAAATATTTTTTCAAATCGGACCAGTAGTTCCTGATATTAGCGCGATCAAACAAACAATAAATAAATTCTTCTGCTTTATTATTCACTAGCTGTGCCCCGCGGTTTTACCCGCGTTTTACCCGTTCCCGTGGGAATTTCGGGAATTTTTATACATATAAACCTTCCTTTTGAATCACTCTACCTATTACAAAAAACCGCATCAAAATCCGTTGCGTAATTTTAATGATTTAAGCATACAGACAAACAAACAGACAAAAGTAGCGACTTTGTTTTATACTATGTAGTGATTAGTAGATGTTCAAAAGCTCTGACTGTATGATAGCCACATGTCAGTTAGACTATATTTTATCCCAATATTCCCACGGGAACAGATACAACACAAGCTAAAAAAACGCTGTTAGTACCTCACTACCTACTT
The DNA here is from genome assembly GCA_963082685.1 of Cyclophora albipunctata. Classification (NCBI taxonomy): domain Eukaryota; kingdom Metazoa; phylum Arthropoda; class Insecta; order Lepidoptera; family Geometridae; genus Cyclophora; species Cyclophora albipunctata. The sequence continues at coordinate 3,577,894 of OY720142.1, forward strand.
TGAATTGAAGCTTCGTTTACGGATACACATCGTTTTTATTTTACATTTTTATCTGACGTTTCGGCTCTACAAGAACCGTGCTCACAGAAGACTTAAAAAAATAGGTTGCACTCCGGGAGTGCCGGCAGAAGTGAACACTTGAATACTAACGTCAAAACGTCTTACGAATGTTCGATCAGGTCAGGTCACGTGACCTGACGTGAGTTTAACATTTTTTACCCATCACTAAAGTGCATAACGCCGTTAAAGAAGTGTTCGCTTCGAAATAGTATTATAAATGACTAGCAGCGCCCCGCGGTTTTACCCGCGTTGTATCCATTCCTGTGGGAATTTCGGGATGAAAAATAGCCTATGTTACTCTTGGATAATGTAGCTTTTGAATGGTGAAAGAATTTTTCTTCTTCTTATAGAGTGGATGGTCAACCTGACCAATCCTGGTGTCAGAGTTATCGAGCCGCCAAAGGCCTCTGACATGGCTCATGTAACGACTACTATCCGTAGAAAGTAACCGGGACCGACGGCTTAACGTGCCCTCCGAAGCACGGAATCATCTTACTTTTCGGGCAATCAGGTGATCAGCCTGCAATGCCCTAACCAAACTGAGGACAGTCTCACAAAGTGATTTTTGTGAGATATCCCCACCGGGAATCGAACCCGGAACCTCCGGGTCGTGAGCCGAGCGCTCAAACCACAAGACCATGGAGGCTGTTTCACGTCACGAGGCACGTTTCGTAATGTAAATCCCGCTTAACTGTTTCATCAGAGATGTCCATTATATCAACACTTTACTAATTGACGTAAGTTGTCATACATTGTCAGTCTCTCATTCAATAAGCCTACTAATCCTACTAATATACCTACTAATCCTACTACTAGTAGTCGTTACTTGAGCCATATCAGCTTTTATTGAATTGCTAATTTTGACAGCTGAGACGCTTTACCAAAGCCGCAAAAGACGCTCATGGTACCAAATGAATGAACGAAAACATCTTTAGTATGACAAATAGCGAATCAGTTTAGGTAATAATCTGCTAAGCAACTACAATTTGTCACTCATTGATGTCATGGTACGAAAACTGACAGCGAACTAGTTTAGGTCCGCATTTGTATCGCGCTAAGAGGTCATGGTATGGCCACAGGAGTAAAGAAACGGACCGTTTCTTTACTCCTGTGGTATGGCTCCAGAGGCCTTTGGTGGCTCAATAACTCTGACACCGGGATTGGTCAGGTTGACCATCCACTCGATGAAGAAGAAGATTACGAAACGCGGGGCGCTGGTTTTACTAAGGTATGGAAGAATGTCACATCTCTGAGTACGAGCGTGAGTATTTAATTATCTTCCTTGTTTTTGTCAACAAACAAAGCAAATTAAGTGAATTGCTGAAAGGTAAAATAACTATCTATTTTAAACGGAGTAACCGTTGCCAAGATACGCAGAATCTTCATTAAATTTAAATCAATTTCGCTCAAACTTATGTTTCTGAACACGGTATTCGTACACGATGTGCCAAAGACAATATATTCTCTTTTATCTTTCATCTCTTTTCTTCATTTAGAGATAGAACTAGCAGTGCCCCGCAGTTTTAGCCGTTGAGCCCGTTCCCGTGGGAATTTCGGGATTATTTATACTTATAAACCTTCCTCTTGAATCACTCTATCTATTATAAAAACCGCGTCAAAATCCGTTGCGTAGTTTTAAAGATCTAAGTATACATATGGACAGACAGCGGAAAGCGACTTTGTTTTATTTTATGTTTATATGTATTCCCGAAATTCCCACGGGCACGGGCACAACGCGGGTAAAACCTCGGGGCGCTGCTAGTATTAATACAGATCTAAAATAAAACAAAGGTTAAAAACCGTTTAAAAAGTTATTACTAGAATTGCCATAATAAAAAATACAGCAGTGTTGTCATATCAAAAAATGCTTTGTAAAAAATACTTCTTAAGTAGTTATTAATCAATTTGATTTACGGGCGCGTCTGTATAATCGTATCAAATTGAGTTCAGTCAACTTTCAGGTATTTTCTTCAGATCTGTATGATCCAATCCAATTATTTTTCAAAGGAAATTAAAGAGGTCAAACGTTAGTAATTGTATTGTTTGTTAAGCAAAGTGCAGCTCAGATATCTTCCGGCTGTATATCCTAATAATATTACTTATAAATAAGCAACGCCCGCGGTTTTACCTGCGTTGTGCCCGTTCCCGTGGAAATTTCGGGATTTTTTATACTTTTTATTTTATACCTTCCTCTTGAATCACTTTATCTATTAAAAAAACCGCGTCAAAATCCGTTGCGTAGTTTTAAAGATCTCAGCATACATAGGGACAGACAGCGGAAAGCGACTTTGTAATATGTAGTGATGCGAAAGTTAGTGAGGTATACTTACATACAGTAACCTTGTCAGTCTGTACTTCGCATCTTGACTTTAATTGTCTTGGCTTGTAAACTGCCATTTCCATGATTCTACATTAATTTTAGTATATAGTTGATCTAACCATAGCCAATTTCAAAACAAAGAACAGACACATCTACAATTCAAAATAACACCCTTCTTCCGTCAAGGGTTACAAAATGGTTACAAAATACAAAAGTTAAGATTTATTTTCGCGCGCTTTTCATTCCGCCATATTGGATCTATGCCAAACTTCTGTGTGTGTTTTAATTCATCGCGGACTTAGAAGAAAGAGTTATATAAGATAACTATAATAGTATTTTGATAACTTATAATCTTTTAATAGCTTTATTGTTCATTGGTAGGGCCCCGCGGTTTTACCCGCATCGTGCCCGTTCCCGTGGGAATTTCGGGATGGAAAGAGCCTATAACCATCCTGTTGAATGTGGCTATCAAACAAACAAACAACATTTAAAAATTTACCTCTATAAAATATTAGATAGTTTTGGGAATTTAAAGGTCTGTTTTGTTACCCCTAAGGAAAGAGGATGTGATATGATGTGAGGGGATGTGATGTGATGTGAGGGGATGAGATGTGATGTTAGGGGATGTGATTTTGGTAGCATACCTCTTTGTATGGGGTAATTTTGGTAGCAAAATGTTCCCACTTATAACCAATCCCAAAGAAGGTGGTGACTCTCAGGGCCGAAACTGCGCTAAGCGGGTGCCGAAACTGCCCGCGCGGTTTCATACAAAAGTGAACCGTAGCGTGCGCCCGTTGTACAAAAGTGAACCGTCGCTAGCGCCCGTCGCGTGCGCCCGTCGTACATAAGTGAACTGTCGCTAGCACCCGTCGCGCGCGCCCGCTTAACGCAGTTTCGGCCCTCATACATATTTTTTATTATTGACCTAACATTCTAGCTTTTATTTGGTTGCATGCGAGTAAAACAGCAAAGAGATAATTGGCGGCTAATTATCAAAGCAGATGGTTACTACGACATCATATTTTGGCGCAAACAAATTAATAATATAAATTAAAATCACGTGCTTGGCTTTATTATGCGACGCGTTTGGTTGTAGTACTAATATTATATTAGTACAGCGAGTTAACGTAATCACGCGAGCACTAATGTAAAGTATCGTCCTATAAGACACTGCAGATCAAAGTCCTCTCACTGAAGATGTTAGTACAGCGAGGTGTACACGTAATCACAAGCGAGCACTAATGTAAAGTATCGTCCTATAAGACACTGCAGATCAAAGTCCTCTCACTGCAGATGTTGGTGCAGCGAGGAGTACACGTAATCACAAGCGAGCTCTAATGTAGGTATCTAGACCATAAACTACAGATCAAAGTTTACCAAAAACAAATAAGCAAAGTCTATGACCTCACCTATAAACAAATATAAAAACATTTCCTACAGATTACCAAGAAACTTATGTTCAAAAGAAAATATAAAACTATAATTATCATGAATCATTAATTCCTGTTAATAAATCAATTCTATTTTTTGCTTAACATTGACCTTCGGTATAGCTCGGTAGCCATTTGTAATTTCTAGAAATAGGCGGGAAAGAAAAGTACGTTTGGCGGGCTTTCCATAGTTTTATGTTTGTCTGTGGTCTGAGGTTTGTTTTTTTTTATTCCGAACGAATTTTATGGGGTTTTAAACACTTTTTGAAAACTTTAATTGATTGTAAATGAATGAATCGAATACAAAGTATTATGGGCAAGTCTTAAACTTCCAGAAATATGAAGATGTGTTTTCTTAGGAACTATGGTATACATTTTATCCCTAAATTCCCGCGGGAACGGGTACAACGCACGTAAGACCGCAAGACGCTACAAGTTATATATTTAAACTAGCAAACCTCGCGGTTTTACCCGTATTGTGCCCGTCTCTGTAGGAATTTCGGGATGAAAAATAGCTTATAACATTCCCGTTGAATGTGGCTATACGTTATAATAATAATTATTCAAATCGGACTGGTAGCTTCTGGGATAAGCGCGTTTAAAAAAACAAAAAAACAAGCAATTCGGCTATAATATATTAATAGGTACCTATAAGTATATTTAAATCTAGAATGATCTTATTAAATGTCACTTCTGACTGAATTGTGCCGGATGTAGAACCCAATGTGCCAACATGTTTATAGTTATGATGTTATGTCAAAATAAATACAATATTTACCTTTTCGATGTAATCTAATTAATGCTAAATATTTGAAAGTACGTTTACGGATACACTTCGCTTTTATTTTACATTTTAAATCTGACGTTTCGGTCCCTTTACAGGAACCGTGGTTACAGAAGACTGAGTCTTCCTTCTTCCACGGTTCCTGAACGGTTCGGTCCTGTTCCTGTTCACGGTGTCTGTGAACGTGTGAAGAAGACTGAGTCTTCTGTGACCGCGGTTCTTGTAAAGGGGCCGACACGTCAGATAAGAAATGTACTTACCTAAAATAAAAGCGAAGTGTGTCCGTAAACGTAGTTCAATTCAAAATGAGTAGTGTTCGCTTGAACTTAAGAAACCAGTATCTATAATGCTGAGTTCTTAAAAATAATCTTCCACCCATCCGAGAAAGGCTAGAACTGCACGTTGCTTAACAATCGCAAACTAACATCGCTTAGTCAAACTACGACACGAGCGGTAAGTATTAAAATGATTCCTCCATCTCAAACAAGAAATAACTTAAGTAGGTGGCTAATTAGGAAATTCTCCTGAACTTCCAAAATAACCCAATGACTTTTCTGTACAAGGAAGAAACCAATATAATGACTAATTCGGGGTCACTAACCGGAATCCCAAAAATATTTCGTCACATATCTTTTATTTCCCAAGAAAATACATTTTCATGACACATTTTAACATAAAAACAAGGGATTGACGAGATTTTTTTCGATTTTCTTGTTAAAATTTGTGTAAAAATATCTAAAATGGCGGCATGTCTCTAAATGTGTCAAGACAACAATAATTCGTGATAAATATCTCAATTTTCTCGCTTCATCGGGTTACAGAGGAGTTTCTTTTTAAGGCGCGTAAATACGTATTTCTTTATAAATAAGGAAGTGTTGCAATTTCGAGAAAAGAGTTTGTTGGCATTATAATATTATGACTCGCCACGTTCCCGCGGTAACGCTAAAACGCGGGTAACACCGCGGGGCGCGGCTAGTCTGAATAAGTATGTTTAGTAAACCTAAAAGCATACTATAGCGTTAGGTACTGATTACATTGAGGACAAATATGTCTGGAGTCAAACCAGCACCAGCAACACAACCTGATTTTGACATGTAATCTACCTTTACTTATAAGTATTAAATTGTATTAATATACCTTGATTTAAAAACTTAACCAGCAGAGTTTCTTGCCCATTCTTCTCTGCTGATGTTCTTCCGAATGGGTGGTACGTTCAAAAGAGTCTCTTTGGGGTCAAAACTGTATAAAAATATTTGACTTTGACATTGACACCAATGACGTTCGTTTCAAAAAGTGTTTTTCAAATAATTTCGTGCAATTTAAAATACTATTTTAACGAACAGCTTTTAAGAATTAAGAATGCTGCACACTTACACCGTACTCAAAGAAGTCAAATGCTTCCATAATAGAGATTTAATGAGTGATTTTGTCATGTAATGGAAAATTACATCAATTAATTAAGTGTCTTTTTAATGGACGTTAGTGGCAGTTATACTCTCAAACAGATAATTTAACTCGCGGACTAACAGCGTATACCTACACTAGCTAAATCTAAAAGAACATCAAGCATTCTAAAATCTAGAATTTCCGGGGACACGTTGACCTAATTTACTAACAATGAGGTAAACATACCATAGCAATTGAATCCACGCCAAACACAGGTACAATCACCTCACGAACTAGGCCATAGACTAAAAATAATAGCATTCATAATTGGGAATAGATAAATGATTCAACGAGAATCTGGATATTATCAACTGGCTGAATTTCGCTGAAATGAGAATACGTTTCGGTGGTCTAGAGGCATTGCAGGCTGAATCACCTGATTGCCCGAAAAGTAAGAAGATTCCGTGCTTCGGAGGGCACGTTAAGCCGTCGGTCCCGGTTACTTTCTACGGATAGTAGTCGTTACATGAGCCATGTCGGAGGCCTTTGGCGGCTCAATAACTCTGACACCAGGATTGGTCAGGTTGACCATCTACTCGATGAAGAAGAGACTGAGGTCCTGGGTTCAATTCCCGGGTCAAACGATTATATGTTTTCTACTTTTCAAACCAGGCTCAGGTTTGAGATCACAACGGTCACAATGTGGACAAAAACACGGGTCGCTGCTAACTGAATAATTTTTAAAATCACTACATATTATAAAACAAAGTCGCTTCCGTTGTCGTTCTGTCTGTCTGTTCCTATGTATGGTTAGATCTTTAAAACTACGCAACGGATTTTGACGCGGATTTTTAAAATAGATAGAGTGATTCAAGAGGAAGGTTTATATACCTATATAAAAAATCCCGAAATTCCTACGGGAACGGGCACAACGCGGGGCGCTACTAGTTGTATCATAGAACGAAAATACTATGGAGTAACAAACATTTTATCAAATTTACATCAAATTATTTCTGTTTAGTCAACACTAACAAAACTTGTTTGTTGTGCAGTTGGTTAACAATACAAGTTGAATACATTTTGACCTACAGCTAGGTGTAAATATAGATCATCTATAAATAATAGGGCGATGACCTTTAACGCAAAGACAGACGAATAGATCTCATGCCAATATTATATTGATGGGGATTAAAGGAGATTGTATCACTACATACATAGTATAAAACAAAGTCGCTTTCCGCTGTCTGTCCCTATGTATGATTAGATCTTTAAAACTACGCAACGGATTTTGACACGGTTTTTTTAAAATAGATAGGGTGATTCAAGAGGGAAGGTTTATAGTATAAAAATTCCCGAAATTCCCACGGAAACGGGCACAACGCGGGCAAAACCGCGGGTCACAGCTAGTATTAACATAGATAGTGAAATTAATCTATGTCTAAAATTAATTATTGGCTATAGACAAAATTAATTTGGCGCTATTTTTTTTCATTTCGCGCCGAAGGGCGTTGTTTTTAGCGCACAGTGATGATAGACTTATGACAGTTGTCAATAGATTTGACATTACTATTAAGATATAAGTAATGAAGATTTGGAGGAGTGACAAACCTTTGGTAAAGTGTACCTAGTTAGGGTTCCGTACACAAAGGGTAAAACGGGACCCTATTACTGAGACTTCGCTGTCCGTCCGTCCGTCCGTCTGTCTGTCTGTCTCTATGTATGCTTAGATCTTAAAAACTACGCAACGGATTTTGATGCGGTTTTTTAAATAGATAGAGTGATTCAAGAGAAAGGTTTATATGTCTAAAAATTCCCGAAATTTCCACGGGAACGGGCACAACGCGGGTGAAACCGCGGGGCGCAGCTAGTAAGATTAAAGATAATTAGCACCGCCCCGCGTGGTGATTACGCCTAATCCTCCTCACTATAATGATATCTGAGGTGAGATGAGTGGCGTTTGCCCAGCAGTGGGACATTGCAGGCTAGTACTTTATACTTTACTTTTTTCCTCATCTCCATAGCAACCTATAAACATACGTCAGTGACGAACAAGCGACTATTTCCGGATGTTTTGTTTATACAAACGTTTGTCGGAATATTTATTACTAACACCGCCCCGCGGTTTTACCCGCGTTGTGCCCGTTCCCGTGGGAATTTTGGGAATTTTTATACATATAAACCTTCCTCTTGAATCACTCTATCTAGTAAAAGAAACGGCGTCAAAATCCGTTGCGTAGTTTTAAAGATCTAAGCATACATAGGGACAGACAGCGGAAAGCGACTTTGTTTTATACTATGTAGTGATGTGAAGTGATTATTTCAAGATCGACTGCTGTATATAATTAAGGACTTTAAGAAATCAGAAGTATACAGTGCTGCACAGTTTCGAGTGTACGTTTAACTGTCGGCCCCGGTTGTTACAAAATATTGTGAGAAGTATTAAATTTAAATAGGTTTGCTAGAAAGAGTTTTTTGGCATATATTTGTTTTCGTGTTGGAAACGTATGTCCAGTAATTTCATCTACACATATCTATACTAATATTATAAAGCTGAAGAGTTTGTTTGTTTGTACGCGCTAATCTCAGAAACTACCAATCCGATTTAAATCATTCTTTTTGTAATGGATAGCCACATTCAACGGGAACGTTATAGGCTACTTTTCATCCCGAAATTCCCACGGGAATGGGCACAATGCGGGTAAAACCATGGAACACTGCTAGTATTAATTTAAATAAAAATTGCCTTTTTTATACTACTTAATATTAATATCACTATCACTACATAGTATAAAACAAAGTCGCTTTCCGCTGTCTGTCTGGTCTGTCTGTCCCTATGTATGCTTAGATCTTTAAAACTACGCAACGGATTTTGACGCGGTTTTTTTTAAAAAGATAGAGTGATTCAAGAGGAAGGTTCTCAAGTATACGAATTCCCGAAATTCCCACGGGAACGGGCACAACGCGGGTAAAACCGCGGGGCGTTGCTAGTCAACAATAAACTTATCTAGATACATTTTCACATAATCTAATTATTTTACCTACCAGTAATTCTTACATATCGTATACCAACAAAGATATTGCACTCGTTTATCTGAAGCAATGAATACGTCATAAAATGTGAGTTTTGCTACGTTTTGGCAGACTTACAGACGCAAAGCGGTGTTTTTATATTTATATTCTACCAGGTGGTTTTCAGATCTTTATCTGAACGAATATGTTTGAAAATATAACAGGCAGACTGTTTTGTGATTAATAAAGTCCTGTATGACCCTTAGGTTGCATTTACATGGCCGTGGAGCTCAATCGACCAATCACACACAGCGCATTGAAATTGTCAAACAACGCATTGACATTGTCAAACAACGCATTGACATTGTCAAACAACGCATTGACATTGTCAAACAACGCATTGACATTGTCAAACAACGCATTGACATTGACAAACAACGCATTCACATTCAGTTTACATTTACGCACCAGTAATCATTAACACAAAATGTCAATATCAAAAGACATAAGGAATTGAAAAATTGTGGCTTTCTAATAGCGATTGCGGTAAGAATAACTTTGAAAGACTGTCATTTAGGTTATGAAACAAGGTTTTGTATTTAACAGTGTTCGTGAATTTCAACGGATGAAGTTACGATAACGGATGTGTGTTAGTCAACTGTAATCAATGATTTCTCAATTTTAAGCGAACTCTACTCATTTTGAATTAAATCTACGTTTACGGATACACTTCGCTTTTGAGCACTTTTACAGGAACCGTGCTCACAGAAAAGGGGCCGAAACTTCGGATAATAGTAGTTTATTTATGCAACTGTCATTTAAGGAAGGGTATTAAAACACGAGTGTGAGTTTATGAAACGAGCGCAGCGAGTTTCATAATAGTAACGAGTGTTTTAATACCCGTGTTATATGCAGTTGCATACACTACTTTATCTTCACTAATGCAATTAATCAAACAACAAGAGTAAAAGCTGACAATAGTTTTTCACGCGTACGTGTATTGTCACAGTGAACTTGCCGCCATTAAAATCTAACCAATGAGAGCGCAGCTGCGCGTAGGGCCAATCAGGAGCGAGCGAGATCTTACCAAAGAGTTTTGTGTATGTAGTTTCGACTAAGTTTTCACGTATAACCCAACTGTTTTCAAAAGCCAGCCTAATATCAAAATTTTATACAACTAGTATGAGGATTTTGACATAAGGCTCGCCAGGTTAATTGGTCGAGTTATAATGATGTTATAATGAGATTTTACGATATCGATGTGGATATTATAACATCATGTGCAATTGCTTAAATTGAGTGTTTTAGTTGTCTGCGCTATAACAGTAGTCATTATAAGTCAAGTATTGGAAACATAAGTAGAATGTTACAACATTAGTGTAGATAAACATTATTACTGTATTTTTTCGCGGAACAAAAGGTTGCTTTAGTAAGTAAAACCACTTACTTTGATTTTCCGACGTTTCGAGTGGAGCACACCACCCGGTGCAAAAAACCGCAATAAAACGTAAATAATGTGTACAAATCGCGATGTTTAAAAATGATGTTTAAAGTTTACATTACTGTGTTTAGTTTTGAAAACATTATCCACGCCGTACGCTGAGAATGTTTGTTCGAAGATAGGTTTAAAAATAACCTTTGTTACGACGTCGGAGTTTGAGTAATTAACAAATAAATAACATAGTAACGGACTGCTTATAGCAACACTAGTATCATTATACAAACCTACTATATGTCAGAGTCCTCTCACTGAAGATGTTAGTACAGCGAGGAGTACATGTAATCACAAGCAAGCACTACTAATGTAAAGTATCGTCCTATAAGACACTGCAGATCAAAGTCCTCTCACTGAAGATGTTAGTACAGCGAGGAGTACACGTGATCACAAGCAAGCACTAATGTAAAGTATCGTCCTATAAGACACTGCAGATCAAAGTCCTCTCACTGAAGATGTTAGTACAGCGAGTACACGTAATCACAAGCGAGCACTAATGTAAAGTATCGTCCTATAAGACACAGCAGATCAAAGTCCTCTCACTGAAGATGTTAGTACCTACTTACAGCGAGGAGTACACGTAATCACAAGCGAGCACTAATGTAAAGTATCGTCCTATAAGACACAGCAGATCAAAGTCCTCTCACTGAAGATGTTAGTACAGCGAGGAGTACACGTAATCACAAGCGAGCACTTATGTAAAGTATCGTTCTATAAGACACTGCAGATCAAAGTCCTCTCACTGCAGATGTTAGTACAGCGAGGAGTACACGTAATCACAAGCGAGCACTAATGTAAAGTATCGTCCTATAAGACACAGCAGATCAAAGTCCTCTCACTGAAGATGTTAGTACAGCGAGTACACGTAATAACAAGCGAGCATTAATGTAAAGTATCGTCCTATATGACACTGCAGATCAAAGTCCTCTCACTGAAGATGTTAGTACAGCGAGGAGTACACGTAATCACAAGCGAGTACTAATGTGAAGTACCGTCCTATAAGACACTGCAGATCAAAGTCCTCTCACTGAAGATGTTAGTACAGCGAGGAGTACACGTGATCACAAGCGAGCACTAATGTAAAGTATCGTCCTGTAAGACACTGCAGAACAAAGTCCTCTCACTGAATATGTTAGTACAGCGAGGAGTACACGAATTATACTTTTTAAATTTAAATTCAAGTAAATTATTTTGATTTGCTTTAACAGCAAAGGTTCAATGGCCTTTTGACATTTATTGAGCAAGACGAAATGGGCGTTGCAATTTTAGAGATGGATTTATACAAAGATTTATTGTGTTTATTTTCGTTTGTTACAGAAAGCGAAACATCATATAATCAACATTGAATTTAATTTAAATACTCATTGAAATATCATTGGTGATTTAAATTGGGTAAATATAATTTTAATACACTGGAATAATAAAATGCACTGCTATTAAAAATATTATTGGAATCAAAATGTTGTTAACAACTGAAAAAAATTTCCACGAAAAAAATGCATTAGAGTTTGACACTGACATTTTTGAATTTGATTGTTTACATTTTTCAAACATTTTTGAACGGGAGTTTACGTTTGGGAATTAATTACTCAACTGTGGCTTATAAAGTGGTATGATGCCATGAGTTTCTTGGTAAAAGTTTTATGTCTTTGTTCGTTTGAAATACAGTCTAACTATATAATGTATTTAATACAATACCCATCTTTTAAGAAAAAAGGTCACGTTAAAATGTGTAAATTAGTATAAAAATAATTTCACAGTAATAAATTCACAGTTAAAAATTAAAATTAATGTACCACAATGTTTTTATTTGCTCTCTTATTGTGTTTAATGCCTCCATAAGATGTCTAATGCCTTTTTTTTTAATTTCATTGTAGTAAAACGTGACAAACGAAAAATCTTGTTATTCTTCAATATATTAAAACGTCTATTTTTACGTTCGAAAGTAGACAGAGGAATTATTTATCAAAATAGATAGTATTTTTTGATAAATCTCTCACGTTTAAACCTATCATCAAACAATAAAAACTAAAAATATACACCCATAAATCTATTTTATGTAACGGTGCAAGTTTTCACACGACACCAGCCATAAACAAGATTAAAAAGAAAAAAATACTTACTTACCAATTCAAAATCATTTTTTAATCACTGGCCACTAAGAAAAAAATATGTCAAACTGTCACTTTACGCGGGAAGGTATTTTTTAAAGTTTTTTTCAGCAATGGCGCCGGACGCGCGCTCGCTGCGAGATCCAGTTCGACTGTGGATATTATTATTGTATTATGATCCCGCGAATGTAAATCTGGATTGGGGAAATATAAAATTACTCTTGTAGTGTTGGGCGTTCATGTTGTCGATTAGTCGATAGTGTAGTTGTAAAATATGTCACGTATTAGATGGACGGCTGCGCTAAAAATCATTTTTTTTAAATATTATAAAGCTGCAGAGTTTGTTCATAATTTTAGTTATTTTATTAAATTCATCTCTGTGTGTATTAGGAAAATTGATAAAGCCAAACATGCAATGCCTTTATCGGCCACTCTTTGGCCTTTGCCACACTTGACTGGTCTTCCGGCGCCGATCTTCCGCGACGGAACGCCAATACATATTGAACTAGCAGCGCCCCGCGGTTTTACCCGCGTTGTGCCCGTTCCCGTGGGAATTTCGGGAATTTTACGTAAAAACCTTCCTCTTGAATCACTCTACCTATTACAAAAAACCGCATCAAAATTCGTTGCGTAATTTTAAAGATTTAAGCATACAGACAAACAAACAGACAAAAATAGCGACTTTGTTTTATACTATGTAGTGATAAATTACAAACAGCGGGCACACAAAGATCGGTCGTTTCGTCGTAGCGTAAATTATATGCAATAATAAGTATATATGTATTGGCGTTCCGTCGCGGAAGATCGGTGCCGGAAGATCCGTCAAGTGTGGCAAAGGCCTTTCAATCGATACCGGCCATCGATAGTGTCCCATCACTAGTGAACAGTCAGTTACACCTGCTGAAATCGTCGTTTCCACGAACCTATTGTGTATTTTTACTCGACCCAACAGACGCACGCATTACTGACTTTTACCGCGACTTTACTCATTACGAGCTGCACCCCGCGGTTTTACCTGCGTTGTGCCCGTTCCCGTAGGAATTTTGGGATGAAAATAGCCTATAGCCTTCCCGTTGAATGTGGCTATCTATTACAAAAAAAAATTCAAATCGGACCAGTAGTTCCTGAGATTAACGTGTTCAAACAAACAAACTCTGCAGCTTTATACTCGTAATTTAGTATATATTTATGTTATCTTGTTTTATTTTATTGGAACGAAGTTCCTTATCGCGCGTTGCGAAAGGGGGCTAGACGGAAAAAATGGTAACGACATTTTTTAGGCCAGAGAGGGACAGACAGAGAAACTTACGCACGCCAGAGAGAGACAAACAGAGAAACATGCGCGAGAGAGACAGACAGAGAACAGACAGATAGTTTCTCTGTCTGTCTCTCTCTGGCGTGCACATGTTTCTCTGTCTGTCTCTCTCTCTCTCTCTTATAGAAAGCAAGCTAGATATTTTCGTTTCGTCTTTATATTTCGCATTGAACAGTGTGGTGTCGCGACGATTATTTTTGTTGATAATAAATAAACTTCGTTCCATCCGGTTGTCCCTTGACACCTCTCAAGTTTTTTATTTTTTTATATCGGATATCCGATAATTTCGGTTAGTGACGGAGCTTCCTAACATACCTGGTTGTAAGAAAAGATCTTCTAATTTGTTTCAGACTTGCCTATACTGACCGATAGCCTAGATAGCTACCCTGTAAGATTGTCACTCGACGACGTCAATAACTATGTCTCACATATTGTTACTCCGTTGAATCGAACCTGCAACCCCCGACACAGTGAGCGAACACATGCCACTGGGACAACGAACTTGTCATATAATAAATAAATAAATAAATAAATATACCTGGACAAATTCACACACGGTTAATTAGACCCAAAGTAAGCTCTAAGCTTGTGTTATGGAATCTAATTCACTGATACTACTACTTATAGATACATAAATACTTTATAAGAATATATAATTGACACCCAGACGTCGTCGTCAACAACTATGTCTCACATATTGTTACTCCGTTGAATCGAACCTGCAACCCCCGACACAGTGAGCGAACACATGCCACTGGGACAACGAACTTGTCATATGAGCAATGATTTTGAATTAAAACTAGGTTTACGGATACACTTCGCTTTTATTTTACATAGCAGCGCCCCGCGGTTTTACCCGCGTTGTGCCCGTTCCCGTGGGAATTCCGAGATGAAAAATAGCCTATAACCTTCCCGTTGAATCTGGCTATCTATTACAAAAAGAATTATTCAAATCGGACTGGTAATTCCCGAGATTAGCTCGAACATACAAACAAACAAACTTACAAATGTTACCTCTTTTAGTATAGACTCCGTTCCCGTGGGAATTTCAGGAATTTTTATACATATAAACCTTGCTCTTGAATCACTCTATCTATTTAAAAAACCGCGTCAAAATCCGTTGCGTAGTTTTAAAGATCTAAGCATACATAGGGACAGGCAGCGGAAAGCGACTTTGTTTTATACGTATTTTTATATATTTGTTTTATATGTAATGATTTTCATGTCAGACAAAAATGAAAAATAGTAGCGATGTGCATCCGTAAACGTAGTTCTAATTCAAAATGAGTTGATTATTAAAACTCAAAAATAAAAAAAGCTTAGATTTAAAAATTAATTTATTAAATTAATATTTTTACAATAAATTACAAACTATTCTAGTCAAGTGCACAATACAAATAAATAAAGAAATTCACAATATATTTAATAAAAAGACTGATTTATTAAATAGTAATTTATACGAGTATGTACGTCTGTATGTGTGTTACCATTTGTTAAAACGCAAAACTTAAGTACGACAGAGGTTACTGTTGAGCGTTCCTCAGCACGTAATAGTTATATTAACGTACCTTAATAATAATAGCTTTAACGAACGTTAATATGACATTAACGTACGTTAATAATAATAGCTTTAACGAACGTTAATAATAAGGATAATAACGTACATAAATTACACTGACACTAACGAACATTTCAATTAATAGTAAAATGTATGTCTGTGGCATCGTAACTCCAAAACGGATGGACCGATTTTAATCTAGTTTCTGCATTTGAAAGATACTTACACGGAGAGTGTTCTTAGCTATAATTGAAGAAATAAAATTTCGGTCAAAATACAATCAGAAAAGTATGTTTTTGATTAAAAAACTGTACACAATTAAAAATCGTATTTTATACAATTATATTACACAATTTATTTACTACTATAACTATAGTATACATTATATACATTCATAAAATAAAAACTACATATATTAAGTACTAACACCTCCCCGCGGTTTTACCCGCATAGTGCCCGTTCCCGTGGGAATTTTGGGATGAAAAATAGCCTATAACCTTGCCGTTGAATGTGGCTATCCATTACAAAAAGAATTATTCAAATCGGATAAATAGTTTCAGAGATAAATACATTTTAATAAACAAACAAAAAATCAATCTCTTCAGCTTTATTACGTAAGTATCTTAGTCAAGTTAATTTTCTAACTAATAATGAATAAAACTAAATTATGATTCTTATTTATAGATATAACATTAAATGCGTAACTAAACTATAAATTATAAGATATATCACAATTTGCCCAGCAGTGGGAATGTGCTAAACTAAGGTTTAATTTTAAATTATAATCTGAATGGAATGTAAGACGATTTTCGTTAAAATTTTTAAGAAAGTATCGTCCTATAAGACACTGCAGATCAAAGTCCTCTCACTGAAGATGTTAGTACAGCGAGGAGTACACGTGATCACAAGCGAGCACTAATGTAAAGTATCGTCCTATAAGACACTGCAGATCAAAGTCCTCTCACTGAAGATGTTAGTACAGCGAGGAGTACACGTGATCACAAGCGAGCACTAATGTAAAGTATCGTCCTATAAGACACTGCAGATCAAAGTCCTCTCACTGAAGATGTTAGTACAGCGAGGAGTACACGTGATCACAAGCGAGCACTAATGTAAAGTATCGTCCTATAAGACACTGCAGACCAAAGTCCTCTCACTGAAGATGTTAGTACAGCGAGGAGTACACGTGATCACAAGCGAGCACTAATGTAAAGTATCGTCCTATAAGACACTGCAGATCAAAGTCCTCTCACTGAAGATGTTAGTACAGCGAGGAGTACACGTGATCACAAGCGAGCACTTATGTAAAGTATCGTCCTATAAGACACTGCAGATCAAAGTCCTCTCACTGAAGATGTTAGTACAGCGAGGAGTACACGTGATCACAAGCGAGCACTAATGTAAAGTATCGTCCTATAAGACACTGCAGATCAAAGTCCTCTCACTGGAGATGTTAGTACAGCGAGGAGTACACGTAATCACAAGCGAGCACTAATGTAAAGTATCGTCCTTTAAGACACTGCAGATCAAAGTCCTCTCACTGGAGATGTTAGTACAGCGAGGAGTACACGTAATCACAAGCGAGCACTAATGTAAAGTATCGTCCTATAAGACACTGCAGATCAAAGTCCTCTCACTGAAGATGTTAGTACAGCGAGGAGTACACGTAATCACAAGCGAGCACTAATGTAAAGTATCATCCAACAATTTTGCCCAGCAGTGGGATATTAATTACTTTACTTATAGCCCAAACGGTCTTTCCAAACAGAGTCTACAATTTTTTAAGTACACTGTACAAATTTAAGTACTTACTAAGTATATGTTCTTGCCCAGTAGTGGGACTCGGTAAATATCAAAGGCACGCATCATTACCGATGACTTAGAGCGGGTTGCATCATCTTACGATCACGTGCTACTAAACGTTAACATCAAATGTCAGTCTTAATAACGTGAAGAAACTGAAAAATCGTATTTTCAATTGGCTGCGAATATTTTTAACAGACTACCATTTAAGTAATGAAACAGCTTTTTGTAATTAACAGACATTTGAAAGCGTTTAATACAAAGCGGGTTCGATTCCCGGCGGGGACAATATCTCACAAAAAATCTCTTTGTGAGACTGCCCTCAGTTTGGTCAGGGCATTGCAGGCTGAATCACCTGATTGCCCGAAAAGTAAGATGATTCCGTGCTTCGGAGGGCACGTTAAGCCGTCGGTCCCGGTTACTTTCTACGGATAGTAGTCGTTACATGAGCCATGTCAGAGGCCTTTGGCGGCTCAATGACTCTGACACCAGGATTGGTCAGGGTGACCATCCACTCGATGAAGAAGAGTTACGATTACAAGCCGTTTAAGACAACCCACTCTAAAAAATTAAAAATCAAATCATCTTTGTATTTCTTTGTTTAAGGTGTTTTTCCACCTAAGCTATGCTACGCTACTCTTGGCATCTATCTATTATCAAAAGTAGCAAAGCAATGTAGCATTTGGTTAGACAGTAAGTGACACACGTAATTACAAAGATTTTTTCAAAAGAGTGAACGTTCTCAAAATAAGAAAATTTCAGTGAAAATAGAAATATCGGATGGACCGATTTTGATGCGGTTTTTTTTAAATTGATAGCCATGATTTTTTACCGTTGTTCTTAGATGAGTTTGGTAAAATCGGTCCGGCCGTTTTTGCGTTAGATGATTTTTAATTTTCTTAATTTAACATATCATTTTTCGTTAATTAATAATCTGTACATAGCAGGAAAAAAACGTTATCGTAAAAATCGGTCCGGCCGTTTTTGTGTTAATGGCTTTCTTATTTTTCTTAATTTAACACATCATTGATCGTTAGTTAATATTTTTAAAAAGAAAAATGTTTTGGTAAAAATCGGTCCAGCCGTTATAGTGAAATTTGTATTTTCCTTTAATTTATTTACATGTGTGACAATCTCAATTCTTTACAGAACAATATGTAGGTATATCTTCTCTCTCTCTCACACACTCACTACATCTTCTCTCTCCCTTACTCTGTCTCCATGAGACAAGGCATTGTGTTTCATATATCAACTTCGCAGATTTTCCTCTTCTGAGGGATTCCGTATTTTTCCATTTTGATCACTTCCTGTTTCAACTTTTTGTACGCCTCCAGGCGGGTGATGGCGAATTCCTGCGGGATAGGAATGGAGTTTAGCAGGATAAATAGTTTGGTGTAGGGATAAACATATTTGGTAATGGGTAAAAATCGGACAGTTCGATTTCAAGTTATAATGAAAAAAATCCTATTAATATTATAAATGCGAAAGTTAAATAGATGTATGTATGTTTGTTACTCATTCACGAAAAAACTACTGGACGGATTTGGCTGAAACTTTACAGTAATATAGGTTATACATCAGAATAACACATAGCATACATTTCATCCCGAAATTCCCGCGGGACCGCAACATTTTAACCATCAAATGTTTTGTCACTTTCTGACACACGCAATTTTCCGAAGAGCAAAAGAGACAAATCACTTTATAAAACTGTTTTAGTTACACAGTATAAGTAATAGAACCAGTATTATAACTTACCCAATAACCGAAGGTGATTTTACTCTTTGTCGCATTGATAATCGACCATAGACACCACAACATATGACAGGCGAGGAAGAAAGCCTCCACTTCATTGAGAAGTTGGTTTACTTCCTCTATGCTCGGCGGTTGCTCCACTTTAGTCGCTCCATTTGAATAGTTGTAATGCTTCAGGTACTCTTTGATGAAAATTTCCTGAAAAAATTGCATAAAAAAATAGTGTTATATTTTTGGAAATTTCAAAGTTGTTTGGGTTTTTACAGTAAAGTGTTGGCCTGTAGTGTCCCACTTCCGGGCGAAGAACTCTCGTCTCACTGAATATATCAGTGCAGTGAGGATTTTAACTATACAATTGATAAATAATTATGGGTGGTGTTAGTACCCTATTTCTATTAACAGAGGAATTGTAAGGGCGTGTTTCCATTGCAGCGGAGCGGAGATATGCGGAGCTCAATCAATCAATCACAGCGCATTGACATTGTCAAACAACGCATTGATATTGTCAAACAACGCATTGACATTGTCAAACAACGCATCGACATTGTCAAACAACGCATCGACATTGTCAAACAACGCATCGACATTGTCAAACAACGCATCGACATTGTCAAACAACGCATCGACATTGTCAAACAACGCATCGACATTGTCAAACAACGCATCGACATTGTCAAACAACGCAACGACATTGTCAAACAACGCATTGACATTGTCAAACAACGCATCGACATTGTCAAACAACGCATCGACATTGTCAAACAACGCATCGACATTGTCAAACAACGCATTGACATTGTCAAACAACGCATCGACATTGTCAAACAACGCATTGACATTGTCAAACAACTTAGTAGACAACTTTATAGTTCTATTAAAAGCAGTCACGTTTCAATAATTTTTCTATAATTAAGTATTATAGAAAAATTATTGAAACGTGACTGCTGCCCGTTCCCGTTGGAATTACGGGATTTTTTATACATATAAACCTTCCTCTTGAATCACTCTATCTATTAATAAAACCGCGTCAAAATCCGTTGCGTAGTTTTAAAGATCTAAGCATATATAGAGACAGCGGAAAGCGACTTTGTTTTATACTGTGTAGTGACTAGCCGCAACTCACGGTTTTACCTGCGTTGTGCCAGTTCCCGTGGGAATTTCGGGATGAAAAATAGCCTATAACCTTTCTCTTGAATATAGCTACCCGAAACAAAACGAATTATTCGAATCGGACTGGTAATTCCCGAGATTACAACAAAGAAAATTACAAAATATCTCTCTTTATAGTATAGTTTTAATGTATAAGATGTAAAATCTCGAATATTTAAAAAAGTATAAGTAATTAGCAGCGCCTTGCGGTTTTACCCGCGCTGTGCCCTTTCCCGTGGGAATTTTGGGATGAAAAATAGCCTATAACCTTCCCGTTGAATAAGTCTATCCGTTACAAAAATAATTATTCAAATCGGTCAAGTAGTTTTTGAGTTTATTCATTACAAATATACACACAAAAATACAAATCTTTCCTCTTTATAATAGGTAGTGTAGATTAAACAAAATAAAAATTTTGAAAATCACTTTCTATATCTTATCTTTTTCAGAATGTGTCACAGGCGTTACTAATAACCTGTCAAATATCGCAGATCAAAATTTGTCATTTTTTCTATGTAAATCTTATATATAAAATTCTCGTGTCACAGTGTTCGTTCGCGTACTCCTCCGAAACGGCTCGACCGATTTTCATGAAATTTTGTGAGCATATTGAGTAGGTCTGAGAATCGGCCAACGTCTATTTTTCATCCCGAAATTCCCGCGGGAACGGGTACAACGCGAGTGAAACCGCGGGGCGCAGCTAGTATCATATAAATTACATTTGGAATGCTCAAAATAGGATTAATAAAACTATAAAAAAAATATATACACCCAAAAAATGACAAATTTCGATCCGCCCCATCTGAGATAGCCGATCGGGATAGTTTACTAGAACCGATCCTGTGTCAAGATTGTCCGAAATTTTTAGCTCATCATCAAAATCGGTTCAGTAATTTATAACATGAGATATTTAGTACAAAAATCATCAGTACATATTATAAGCATAGTCCTCGGCCGATATAGTTACGTATAGGCCTACAGTTACCTTGCGGCCTCTAGAGGCCGATAGAGGCCTATACGTAACTATATCGACCGAATACTTTAAATACACAAAGAAAAAGTACATTAAAATGATCTAATATACTTTGTAAAGCCACGTGCCCAGCTCGCCGCGTCGCGTAGCGCGGTGACGTCACGCAGCTAATATACCGCGGCGGTCTAAAATGTTAATAGAAAAACAAGCTTCGTAGTGGAGGGGGCACTTAAAACGACATTTTGTGAAATTAACAATTAAAAAAAAAAATTACCCATAAAAATTTAATTTTTATTCACAAAATACAATATTAATTTAAAATACTATAAATTAAACCCTTTGAATTCAATTTGACCCCCTCCAAAAATAATAGATTTATTAAATTATCTTTAATACCATACAATTTACACCCAGTTTCACCCCTCAACTTAACTTTCAAGAAGACCAAACACAAGATACACAATCTTTTAAATACACTTATAATTTAATTGCACCCTTTTATTTTCCCTATTTTTTACGCTATGTTCGACTCACCTTAACATTCGCAATGGGAATCATCTGGAGGTGTATTCATTAATACCCCCCCTCTAGACTGGTTTAATTCATTGTTCCCTTTTAATCTATATCATGATATAGGTATTATATTTCATATTGCCCCCTCTTTCATAATTTTCTTTTCCCCTCGTTTATTATATATACCCCTCTTCCGTACATATAGAATATCTTAATTTATTATAATTTATATTTGCCCCCTCTGATAATTTTCATTTCCCCCTCATTTATTTTATATTCCCCTCTTCCGCACACACATTGTATCTTAATTTATTATATGATATATTTGCCCCCTCATTAATTATTCCCCCCTTTCAACACCTACCTTCTGCTGTAAAGTCGGCTCGTTGTCTTCGTAGTAATAGTAATAGGGGTGCTCTTGGTTCGTGTAGTCGTACATCCATTCCAAGAAGTGATTAGCGATATCGAACCCCCTGTAGTTGTAAGCGCAGTATTCGAAATCTATTATCACTAGGCGCGGCTCGCCGTTGTCCGAGAGGCGGCTGGATACGCTGGGGGGTGGAAAAAGGGGTCAGTTTTAGGGATTTTCTTAAGACTAAATAGATGGAGTGCTTTTCATAATATAGTGAAGAATGTGAATTTTGTTATTTAATACATATGCAGTCCTTGGGAAAATAAATACAAAAGTGGGATCAGTATTTATAAAATCACTTTGAGAAAGGGTGAGTTTATTTTTAGGGTTCCGTACCCAAAGGGTAAAAACGGGACCCTATTACTGAGACTTCGCTATCCGTCCGTCACCAGGCTGTATCTCAAGAACGGTGATGATGTATTTCTACTGCCGCTATAACAACAAATACTAGAAATAATGGGGGCTCCCACACAAAAAACGTGACTTTTTGCCGTTTTTTAAAGTACTGAACCCTCCGTGCCCGAGTCCGACTCGCACTTGGGGGGTTTTATTATTAACTAACCTGTCAAATGTATCTTCATTGTGGGGTTCGAAGCCTCTCTTCTTAGCGTCGGTGTCGAAGGCGGCGAACATCTCCTCGTCGGGGGAGGAGGGCGCTTCGTCCTCCAGTAGCAAGATGTTGCCTGAAAGAGGGTGCAAATGAGGGAGGTTGACTCTAATCACAGCGAAATAACTATACTAATATTATAAAGAGGTAAAGTTTGTTTGTTTGTAAGGGCTAATCTCAGGAACTACTGGTCAGATTTCAATAATTCTTTTTGTAATGGATAGCCACATTCAACGGGAAGGCTATTTTTCATCCCATAATTCCCACGGGAACGCGTTGTACCCATTCCCGCGTGAATTTCGGGATAAAATGTATCCCATGCGTTAGTCTGATGTATCATCACTACATAGTATAAAATAAAGTCGTCTCTTTTTCGTGTCTGTCACACTGTTTGTCTGTTTGTATGCTTAAATCTTTAAAATTACGCAACGGATTTTGATGCGGTTTTTTGTAATAGGTAGAGTGATTCAAGAGGAAGGTTTTTATGTAAAAAATTCCCGAAATTCCCACGGGAACGGGCACAACGCGGGTAAATCCGCGGGGCGCTGCTTAACCTATATTTATATTACTGTAAAGTTACATCCAGTAGTTTTTTCGTGAAAGAGTCATAAACTTTCGCATCACTACATAGTATAAGACAAAGTCGCTGTGTATCTGTCCCTATGTATGCTTAGATCTTTAAAATTACGCAACGGATTTTGACGCGGTTTTTTTAAATACATAAAGTGGTTCAAGAGTAAGGTTTATAAGTATAAAAATTCCCGAAATTCCCACGGGAACGGGCACAACGCGGGTAAAACCGTTGGCGCTGCTGGTTTTTAATATTAGCAGGATGTGTACATACCTTCTTGCATATCATTGTGACAGAATACTATCGGAGAGTCAATAGTCTCCAGATATTTGTGAAGCCACTCAATTTCTTTTTCAAAATCAAACTCTTGTATCACTTTGATTATGCTCTCTTCTTCAGGGTTCTAGAAGGAAAAAGAACGAACAATAAATAAATTTATACATTTACATGAAGGATCTTCTTCATCGAGTGGATGGTCAACCTGACCAATCCTGGTGTCAGAGTTATTGAGCCGCCAAAGGCCTCTGACATGGCTCATGTAACGACTACTATCCGTAGAAAGTAACCGGGACCGACGGCTTAACGTGCCCTCTGAAGCACGGATTCGTCTCCCTTTTCGGGCAATCAGGAGATTCAGCCTGCAATGCCCTAACCAAACTGAGGACAGTCTCACAAAGAGATTTTTGTGAGATATTGTCCCCACCGGGAATCGAACCCGGAACCTCCGGGTCGTGAGCCGAGCGCTCAAACCACAAGACCACGGAGGCTGTTACATGAAGGTCACCGGACGTGACCGGAACGTGTTGAGGGACACTCAACAGAAACCTCCGTCGTACGTAAGATCCCGTTTCAACAGATAATAATGACATTAACGTACGTTTCAATTAATAGAAAAATACATTTATGTTATTTAGTTAAGATAGCTACAGTTTATCCCACATTTCCCACAGGAAAATCTATCGAAAACACTCCTATTGCCCTACCGAGACTATACACTGCATGAAACTGCCCATAAACGAAACTTATCCCGATTTTCCCACGGGAAAATTACTTAAACCATCTTCCATCCCTACCACTCCCATAAAACGGTCCTTCTCTACCGTTCCTACCAAGAAACAAGTTATCCCGGTGGTTTCCCGTGGGATAACCCACGGGAAAACCACCAACAACACTCCAATTACCCTACCAAGACATTACCCACCTCTAATACACATTTTTCCCGCTTTATAACCCAGTTATCCCGGTTTTCCCACGGTAAAACTTACCTTCGGGACGGGGCGGTCGTCGGCGGCGCTGCGGGCCCACTTTCTCAACGTCTTCCACAGCCAGTTAGGTTCCTTGCACAGCGGCACGTCGATCGAATGAATGGCGGACATCTTTTGAGCAATCTTCATCGAAAGAGCGGGATCGGATAGCTCTTTAGTACGAAGTGGTCTCGCCTGGGAAAGAAAGGAAATATTCTAGGAATTGGATTTCTAATAAAAAACGCATCGAAATCGGTTCATCAGTTCGAGAGCTACGATGCTATTTGTACCTCGAAAATCCCCGTCATTAAGCTTCATTACCCCCAAAATCCCATTATTACCCCCCAAAAATTTGTCTAGTGGTATATGCACTCGCCTGCCAAGACTGAGGGTTCAATTCCCAGGTCAATAGAATGTTTCCTACTTTTCAAACATGGCTCGGTTTGAGATCACCAACCCGTTAGCCAAGCGTGGTGATTACGACATCCTCCTCACTGTACTGATATCTTCAGTGAGATGAGAGGCCTTTGACCAGCAGTGGGACATTACAGGCTGATAACTAACTAACTTTACCCCGAAAAATCCCCGTAATTTTCACTTACCGGTATATACTGCTCGATGCGACCTCCAGAGAACACCCCGTGAAGTTTTGGGCCCAGCTTCCTCTCTGAGAGAAGCGTAAATATCACCGACTCGGTCACTATCGCGTCCATCGCTCGCTCAGAGTGGACTTGCCCGTATATCCTTAGAAGCACCTGCAAGAATTAACAAAATTGGCTTAGTTTTTGAGCTGTGTCGCGTAAATATTTATTAGTTCACCCGCGTTGTACCCGTTCCCGCGGGAATTTCGCGATAAAAAGTAGCCTATGTCCTTTCTCAGGCTCTGGACTAACTGTGCGCCAAATTTCATTCAAATGGGTTCAGTAGTTTTGGCGTGAAAGCGTCACAGACAGACAGAGTTACTTTCGCATCACTACATCACTACATAGTATAAAATAAAGTCGTCTCTGTTTCGTGTCTGTATGTCTGTTTGTCTGTCTGCTTAAATCTTTAAAATTACGCAACGGATTTTGATGTGGTTTTTTGTAATAGGTAGAGTGATTCAAGAGGAAGGTTTTTATGTAAAAAAATTCCCGAATTTCCCACGGGAACGGGCACAACGCGGGTAAAACCGCGGGGCGCTGCTAGTTTATAATATAAGTTAGGATACTTCTTCACCGAGTGGATGGTCACCCTGACCAATCCTGGTGTCAGAGTTATTGAGCCGCCAAAGGCCTCCGACATGGCTCATGTAACGACTACTATCCGTAGACAGTAACCGGGACTGACGGCTTAACGTGCCCTCCGAAGTACGGAATCGTCTTACTTTTCGAGCAATCAGGTGCTTCAGCCTGCAATGCGCTAACCAAACTGAGGGCAGTCTCACAAAGAGATTTAGATATAGATTATAATATACTTCGATAGAATATGATATAACTTACTTTCCTAGGCTCTTCCAAGTGAAAAGAGTTATTGCTAGCCAGAGATGTTCGTCTATTCTCTTTGGTATCAAAATCTCTAGAGTTCTCATCGTGGAACATCTTATGGTCGTCAGGCAGAGCTACGTAGTACAAAAAGTTCGAGAGACCACCACTGGAACAAGAAATATTTATTAAACCTATATACTTATAATTTTTTTTTTATTATTATGACAAATCCTCGCTGTACTGATATCTTCAGTGAGATGGGAGGCCTTTGCCCAGCAGTGGGACATTACAGGCTAACACTTTACTAGTTAACTTTATGAGAAATATGTATTACTAGCCGCGCTCGCGTTGTTACATTATTACTGTAAAGTTTCATCCAAATCGGTCCAGTAGTTTGTTTGTGAGAGAATACCAAACATATAGGTATACATCCATACTCACGAACTAAGTTTAGGCCCATCTCGTAGCCAGATTTGGTAGCTAGCTACGAAATGAGAAAAGTGTTTTCCCATCTTGTGGCTAGCTACTAAATGGGAACGATCTATTCGGTAGGTTAGGGTTATTTTTTTTTTACAAGTTAAAATCCTAAATCTTGGACTTTCGAATTCCTATTTCGTAGCCAGCTTCGAATCGGGATTATTTCTCCCATTTGGAAGCTAGCTACCAAATCTGGCTACGAGATGGGCCTAAACCACGAACTACACGCTCACTGTGTCGGGGAACGCGGGTTCGATTCAACGGAGCAACAATATGTGAAGACAGAGTTGATGACATAATATGTATATGTAGTAGTATCAGTGAGTTAGATTGCATTACACAAGCTTAGAGCTTACTTTAGGTCGCATTAACCATGTGTGAAGTTATACACATTCGGGGGAAAGATTCAAGGTTACTTTTCATCCCGAAATCCCCGCTGCAACGGGTACAACGCGGGTACAACATCGGCAAGTTAGCTAATGATAAACTTATTAAAATTCAACGAGTTTTTAACACGATATTCAAACACGAATCTTGAAAACAAGCGATCAATATATAGTAACGAATTCAATGCCCTTGAATTAATATTAGATAGTACCATAAAATCAATGCAGTTAAAAATTTGAATAGATATTTTTTATATAACTAACGCCCCGTAGTGTTACCTGCTTTGTACCCATTCCCGTGGGAATGTCGGGATAAAATATATCCCATGTGTTATTCTGATGTATAACCTATATTACTGTAAAGTTTCAACCAAATCCGTCCAGTAGGTTTTCCGTGAAAGAGTAACAAACATACATCTTCAATAACTTTCGCATTTATAATATTAGTAGGATAGGATTTTAACACTAACGCCCCGCGGTTTTACCCGCGTTGTACCCATTACAGTAGGTATTTCGGGATGAAAAATCACTACATAGTATTTAAAAACAAAGTCGCTTTCCGCTGTCTGTCCCTATGTAGGTATGCTTAGATCTTTAAAACTACGCAACGGATTTTGACGCGGTTTTTTAAATAAATAGAATGATTCAAGAGGAAGCTTTATATGTATAAAAATCCCGAAATTCCCACGGGAACGGGCACAACGCGGGTAAAACCGCGTGGCGCTGCTAGTTTTCCTCTAACCCTGGATATCTCACCTGATTCTTTTGAACTCCAGCGCTGATGGGTCGACCGTAGTCCAGGGTCCGTGGAGGTAGTCCTTACATATCTTAGCTGCGACTACCCGCATCTCATCTTCAGTGCCACACAGTTGCAATTTCTGAAAAAAAACAATGGTTTTATAGTCAAGATATTTGTGGTAAAATAATTATGCTCGTGGCGTAGTTTGACTTAGCGATGTTAGTTCATTGTTGTGACAAGCCCGTTGGCGCAGTGTCAGTGTTCACGCTCACTGTGTCGGGGGTCGCGGGTTCGATTCAACGGAGTAACAATATGTGAGACATAGTTGATGACGACGTCTAGGTGACAATTATATATTCTTATAGAGTATTCGTGTATGCATATGTAGTAGTATCAGTGAGTTAGATTCCATAATACAAGCTTAGAGCTTACTTTGGGTCTAATTAACCGTGAGTGAATTTGCTTGTGTAATGGAATCTAACCCACTGATACTACTACATATACATACACAAATACTTTATAAGAATACAACTGACTCCCAGACGTCGTCAACAACTATGTCTCACATATTGTTACTCCATTGAATCGAACCCGCGACCCCCGACACAGTAAGCGAACACATGCCTCTGGGATAACTGGCTTGTCATTATTGTACCATCAAGAACTCTGATATAGCTTGACGATTGTTTCATCAAGTAATCGACCTCGTTATAATATTACTAGCAGCGCCCCGCGGTTTTACCCGCGTTGTGCCCGTTCCCGTGGGAATTTCGGGAATTTTTTTTACATAAAAACCTTCCTCTTGAATCACTCTACCTATTACAAAAAACCGCATCAAAATCCGTTGCGTAATTTTAAAGATTTAAGCATACAGACAAACAGACACGAAACAGAGACGACTTTATTTTATACTATGTAGTGATGATTATTGTAACTTCACACACACGTAAAAGATTACATTATACTATGATTATTGTATTATCACGTCGAATACAGTTAAGGTTTACCCACTAACCTACTTGAACGAATTTACTCACTACAGCTGCCATTTGCTTGATGATACAGTACTAGCTACGCCCCACAGTGTTACCCGCGTTGTACCAATTCCCACGGGAATTTCGGGATAAAATGTATCTCATGTGTTATTCTGATGTATAACCTATATTACTGTGAAGTTTCATCCAAATCCGTTCTGTAGTTTTTTCGTGAGAGAGTAACAAACATGCATTGATCCATCCTCACAAACTTTCGCATCACTACATATATATAAAATAAAGTCGTCTCTTTTTCGTGTCTGTCTGTTTGTCTGTCTGTATGCTTAAATCTTTAAAATTACGCAACGGATTTTGATGCGGTTTTTTGTAATAGGTAGAGTGATTCAAGAGGAAGGTTTTTATGTAAAAAAAATCCCGAAATTCCCACGGGAACGGGCACAACGCGGGTAAAACCGCGGGGCGCTGCTAGTTTATAATATTAGTAGGATATTTGGTATTACATATTTGTTAAATAAGTGATCATTTGTGGCTATCACTATATTTTTTACGCATTTTTTAAGTTAATAAGAAACTAATAAAACATTAAAATATAGTAAAGTGCGATCTAAGTAAATATACTAGTTGCCAGCCGCGGTTTCACCTGCATTCAAAATACTTAGTTTGAGATAGTCTCATAAATACCTATTATAAGAAAAAATATTGCTTTCAAAATGTAGTAAATTGTTATAGCTTATAAATAAAGTCATCTGTTTATTACTATATTACTATGACCCGGTTTTACTCGCGATTTTTTATAGTAAAAACTCGGGGCCCAGCTATTTATTTATTTATTTATTTAATAAGGTACACCAACAGCGATACATGTAAATGTGATTAATACTAAACTTATAAAATAATAGTTCTTACATGATCGCCAATTACAGGATACACAACATTTATAATAATAATTATTAGGCTTAACTTAAATTACAATAATTAAAATAATAAATAAAAATTAACATAATAGTATTAGAATTAACGTAATGAAATGAAATTGTGCTAGTACTAATCTCAAAAACTGCCAGTCCGATTCGAATGATTATTTTTGTATTGGATAGCTTCATTCAATAAGAAGGTTATAGGATATTTTCTACGCCTAAATTCCCGCGGGAACGAATACAACGCGGGTTAAACCGCGGGGTGCGGCTAGTAGTATTTATATACTGATTTATACAGAGTAATGCTAATTAACGCCTTGGTGGTCTAGTGGTATGTGCGCCTGCCAAGACTGAGGTCTTGGATTCAATTCCCAGGTCTAGCGAATACATTTTCCTACTTTTCAAACATGGCTCGGGTTTGAGATCACCAACCCGTTAGTCAAGCGTGGTGATTACGACATCCTCCTCACTGTACTGATATCTTCAGTTAGATGAATGCCTTTGGTATAAAAGTATAAAACAAAGTCGCTTTCCGCTGTCTGTCTGTCCCTATGTATGCTTAGATCTTTAAAACTACGCAATGTATTTTGACACGGTTTTTTTAAATAGATAGAGTGATTCAAAAGAAAGGTTTATATGTTTAAAAATTCCTGAAATTCCCACGGGAACGGGCATAACGCGGGTAAACCCGCGGGGCGCTGCTAGTGCTCATAAAATCCCTTAAAACATATTCAGAATATGAAATAAAAAATTATCAGACGTTACCCTTTATTTGAAATGATTATAAAATTAAGTGTTGTAAAACACAAGATAAAAAGTATTTGATTAGATTAAAAACATTTAATTTAATGAGATATGAATCAATAGTCTATGGATGTTGGTTTTAATAAGAACAATTTATTTATACATAGCAGTGCCCCGCGGCTTTACCCGCGTTGTGCCCGTTCCCGTGGAAATATCGGGAATTTTTATACATATAAACCTTCCTCTTGAATCACTCTATCTATTAAAAAAACCGCGTCAAAATCCGTTGCGTAGTTTTAAAGATCTAAGCATACATAGGGACAGACAGCGGAAAGCGACTTTGTTTTAAACTAAGTGGTGGTGATAAAGCAGAAGAGTTTGTTTGTTTGTTTGTTTGAACGCGCTAATCTCAGAAACTTCCCAACCGATTTGAATAATTATTTTTGTAATAGACAGCCACATTCAAGGAGAAGATTATAGGCTATTTTTCATCCCGAAATTCCCATGGGAACGGGTACAATACGGTGTATAAATAAAAATTAATCAAAAGATGAATGAATGATGAATGAAATATTAGTACGCTTATCTTTCAAACGGCTTTACTGAATTGAACAAATCTTTCTTTTATGAGTTCGTTATTGTTAGAAGGTATGTACCTATATAAAAAAAAACTGGAGATGGTGTAAAGAAGGTCCCGACCCTCCCCTAGGAACGCCAACAAGGGTGAAACCGCGGGCAGCACGTACTATTCATTTAGACATACCATTAAAGGATTCCTCGTATTTTCAGTAAACATTTTATAACTCGCCTTCGCTTGTTGAAATACAAATCTTAACCATTGCGACATTATTCAATGTTATTTATTAATAATCTCCTCAAATATAACTAACACATTTAACTCAGGTTATCACAGAAAATTTAATAAAATATTTAACAAAACCTAACCTGAAAAAAATTACATAAAACATTAGGGAATGTTATAGATAAATATGCGTGTGATTGAAGGCGCTACTGTGGTATATTTTCAATAACTTGTTCAACATTTGATTGCTTCTGAATCTCGCCGCGAGCAAACTTATTGGGTGCACGTACTGTCATTTCAGCGATCGGTCGGTTTGTTTGTTTTTAATTATTTTTGACATTGACATAAATAAGAATATGACAGTGACAGTGACATTTAAAAATATCAGAAAAATCTATATAACCAAGGAATCTAATTGTATATTAAATCCATGATTATATTAAAATATTGTGTACTGAAAATTAATGTATGCAATTTGTTGTTAAATATTCGTGGACGTTAGGTTAATGAGCAGAAATAACAGATTTAATGCGAGGGAAACCGCAGAACACAGCTAGTCAAGGAATAAAAATTTGAAAGCAATTTCCTGTTTGATAAAAAATATTTAAAATATTGAAGAATTATAACGAATTATTAGAATTATTATAATATAATTAATTATAATTATTATTATGGTATTCATTGAGTTATAAATATAGAATTAATATAACAGAATTATTAAAAACGATACAATGGACTTATTTTAAAATTCGCGGTAGGTAATTTAATTAATAACAATAATTCATTAAAAATATTTTATACAGATACATTAAAACACTTTTTTTCTAAATTCAATAACTAAGTAAAAACATTAAAAAACTATTTTCACAAAATTAATAAAACAGTTGGTGTATTGACTTTTTAACCATTATCAGTAATGCCTGCATTAAAAAAGTAATACCCGAAATAATTAAAAAATATAATTATACTGCCCTATTGATTGCTTTAAAAAATAATATATTTCAGAATCAATTAAAGCAATTATAGATACTTACTCTATAATATAGGAAATCGGATTTTAATGAATTTAAGATTATTTTTATTTTCAATAAATGAAAATATAAAATTAATTTTACTTGTTAAATTAAACATAAGGAAGGTAGGTAATAAAAAAACATTATAATGGTATAATATAAAAAAACAATTAAAGAGAAGAATAATTATCATTAGAGATTTTATTCTATTCTATTTTTTATTAAAATTTTAAAATTCAATCCATCATGACTGACTTTTCACTCAAAAATACTTCTTCTATTGAGGAACAGGGTTCAGTGATGGTTTAAGAATGGAATTAAACCACTAAACATTTTCCTCTTCAGAAGGAATCGGCTGGAAAATCGACATTAGTTCACATTTAACTAGCCTAAGAAAGCATTTCGGAGTTTACATGCCTTCGCAGATTACTACTCCACGGATTTTGACGCGGTTTTTTTAAATAGATAGAGTGATTAAAGAGGATGGTTTAAATGTGTAAAAATTCTCGTAATTACCACGGGAACTGACAGAATGCGGGTAAAACCGCGGGGCGCTGCTTGTTATATACTAAAGGCGGATATCGGTAACCTATTATAGTTGAAATATTTATTTTTTGACATTAAAATTATAAATATTTTAATGAGGAAGAAGCTTTTAATATTATTTGAATGATGTAAAAAAATCTGTTATAAAAAAATCGAAATTGCCTTTTAAAGTTGTAAATTATAATTCTTCAAAACTATAAAAATATAGGTAATTAGTTCCGACAATATACAACTTCATGTTTGACATCATATCATTGATGCTGTAATATCATTTCAGTCTTCTGAAAATATATTGATAACATTTTGCAACAAAAAACTATATAAAAAAAAACAAAAAATACATATTTTCCCACCAAAAAACACACAAATAAAACTGAAAAACATATTCACCTGTGCCATTATTAAACTTTAAACCGTTTTCAGTGAAAAATTACTATTTTTTACACAATTTCTCGACATACGAGTATTTCCTACACAGCACAAAACGAACTGTCAAAAAGTATTGATCCAGACGATATCTAATACAGCGTGCGAAAGAGACAAAACACACATTTTCCTACACGAAAGAAAGGGGCAGAAGACTACCCTTAATAATGACGTCAAGGTAACCTAACCAAATTACGTTGTAATCTATTTTTGGAGTATTGCTTACGTGTTTTGTGTACGTTTTAATTTTGTCGTGTAGCATCGGATGGTTTTTCAAATGCCTGGCGTGATCGGTAGCCAGATTTGACAAGTTATAATTATCTTTACCTGCTTAGTGTAAAGGTTACTAGTAATTTGCCGCGGTTTTACCCGCAGTGAACCCGTTTTTTGTAGAATTTCGGGATAAAATTATACATATATCAGTTTTTAGACCTGTCGTAATAGTAGCCATATCGCGGGTTTCTCCCGGGGGAAATACGGAACACCGATTTTATATGCAAAGTCGTTTTTTTTTATAAACGCCTATTTACAGCAGTTTAGCTTCTTCTTATCGAGTGGATGGTCAACCTGACCAATCCTGGTGTCAGAGTTAGAGAGAGCAGTTTAGCTATCAAACGGTTTGTCATTTTGAGTTGAAATTACGTTATGTTTTATGATACACTTTGCTTTTATTTATTTTTTCCGATAAGTGTGTTTTTTACTCAGTTCTTTTTGTGAAAAAAAAAACAAAAGAAAAAACTTTTTTTTATTTATTTTACAATCTCATACGTCACGATAATGAGGCAATTATATTTATTTCAATTTGCCTTCACGTTATCTTGATTACCCGGCTAAGTACGACGCCATAAACCTTGAAACATATAAACTGAGTCACAGACTATTGTTTTGTATTTTTAAAATAACAACAAAAAACGTAGCTTTTATTAAAAAAAAGTCTGACGACGTCACAGACAACACACACATACTAAAAAGTACTTAAACAGTGAGACAAACATTTTATAACACAAAAAACATACGTTGCAATAATTTTTCTGCTCGCTGTCTATGTCAGAAGACATAGACATAAATATATCTCTATCGACCAATCACAACGCTTACATTGTCAAAATCCTACTAATATTTAGATGTCAAAGTTTGTGAGGATGGATGGATGTATGTATGTTTGTTACTCTTCACAAAAAACTACTGGAAACTTAACAGTAATATAGGTTATACATCAGAATAACACATGGGATACATTTATCCCGAAATTCCCGTGGGAACGGGTACAACGCGGGTAACACCGCGGGGTGCGGCTAGTCTTTTCCTTATGTATTGAACTCCGCACACTAATTCGGGGATAATAATGACTCATAATATAGTTGTTTTTATTTATAAATATGAATGAACGTGCCACATGCGTACGACCCAGATTCGAGACAAAGGTAAACGGAAAATTACAACTGTGTGTTGATAAAATATCTTATCGCACTAATAGAATTAAGAGGAAAGTTTTTTTATTTTATTACGGAATAGAAGTGCCCCGCGGTTTTACCCAAGTTGTGCCCGTTCCCGTGGGAATTTCGGGATGAAAAATAGCTTATAACCTTTCCGTTGAATGTGGCTATCCATTACAAAAATAATTATTCAAATCGGACTGATAATTCCTGAGATTACCCCGAACATACAAACAAACAAACTTTACCTCTTTATAATATTAGTAGGTATAGATTAACAGCACCCCGCGGTTTAACCCGCGTTGTACCCGTTTTCGTCAGAATTTTGAGTAAAAAAATATCCTGTATCCTTTCTCTTTCATGTGACTATTCAATACAAAAAGAACTATTCAAATCGGAAAAGTAATTCTTAAGAAAACTTTAACACTTCAGCTTTATGTACTGTACTAGCAGCGTCTCGGAGTGTTACGCTCATTGTGATCGTTCCCGTGGGAATTTTAGGATAAAACATATCCTGTCACCTTGTCGTTGAATTTAGCTATCTTTCTTTTTTTCTTATCGAGTGGATGGTCACGCCAAAGGCCTTTGACATGGCTCATGTAACGACTACTGTCCGTAGAAAGTAACCGGGACCGACGGCTTAACGTGCCCTCGGAAGCACGGAATCATCTTACTTTTCGGGCAATCACGTGATTCAGCCTGCAATGCCCTAACCAAACTGAGGACGGTCTCACAAAGTTATTTTTGTGAGATATCCCCACCGGGAATCGAACCCGGAACCTCCGGATCGTGAGCCGAGCGCTCAAACCACTAGACCACGGAGGCTGTTAAAAATTTGGCTATGCATTACAAAAAGAATTATTCAAATCGGTTTAGTACTTTCTAAGATAAGAGCGTTGAGACAAAACATCCAACTCTTCATCTTTATAACATCACTAGCAGCGCCCCGCGGTTTTACCCGCGTTGTGCCCGTTCCCGTGGGAATTTCGGGAATTTTTTTACATAAAAACCTTCCTCTTGAATTACTCTACACTCTACAAAAAACCGCATCAAAATTTGACAGACAAACAGTGTGACAGACACGAAAAAGAGACGACTTTATTTTATACTATGTAGTGATTAGTATAGATATGTATGTATGTAGATAGTACCACTGTAATCCAATGCCCATATGCTTACAAACTCACGCCATTATGAGTTGACTTGTTAATAAATATCGCACGTCTATTCAATCGTAATACGATGTTAAATTGAATAAACTTAGATATCTATGTTTATCTTCAGATAATAATAATTTATACTTCAATGACAATGTAAGCTGAAGGCTTATAGCTGTTAAAGTGTCAGTTTATAGACTAACTAGCAGTGCCCCGCGGTTTTGCCCGCGTTGTGCCCGTTTCCACAGGAATTCCAGAATGAAAAATAGCCTATAACCTTTCCGTTGAATGTAGCTATCCATTACAAAAAGAATTATTAAAATCGGACTGGTAATTTCTGAGAGTAGCGCGTTCAAACAAACAAACTCTTCAGCTTTATTATATTAGTATAGATATAGAGCAATAAAAAAATATGGAGTATTAACTATGTCTAGAATATTTTATTTTGACATCTATCATATCTATATCATATTATATATTATTTATCATAGAAAGTAAATATTTTTAAAATAGGCTCATAATATTAATCCTAGTTCTACTATTATAAATAACAAAGATAGATTTGTAGACAGATATAGATAGACATTTAAGACTGACATGTAAAGACATGTTACTTGACATGTTAGGCTACGGTCTAATAATAATAAATATACCCGGACAAATTCACTCACGGTTAATTAGACCCAAAGTAAGCTCTAAGCTTGGGTTATGGAATCTAACTCACTGATACTACTACATATACACACACAAATACTGTATAAGAATACATATACATATAATCGACACCCAGACGTCGTCAACAACTATGTCTCACATATTGTTACTCCGTTGAATCGAGCCCGCAACCCCCGACACAGTAAGCGCTCTCACTGCCACTGTGACAACTTGGCTTGTCAATCCTAATACTTCTTCGGGTACATTACGGGTAAAAGAGTAACAGCTAGTCTTCAATACGTGTAAATATTTATGACTTTCCACAATAACAATGAAATCAAACAAAAAATCTGCAACAATGGAAGGAACTTTACATATTTTAACTTTTCACGGTTCTTTTAACAGCTAGTGCTCAAATGTCAGATGATAAATAAAAAAACAGCCAAGTGCGAGTCTGCGTCGCACACGAATGATTCCATACTTTGAAATATCAATATCTTTAAAAAACAGAATAATCACGTTTGTGTACGATACCTTTAAATATCTTTATCTTTAAAAAAACAGTTAAAATCTCGTTTTTTGTATAGCATACCCATTAACAATTTAATCTGTCATTATATTTTTTGTTATAGTGGCATTAGAAAAACATCATCTGCGAATATTTGTGACAGGACACATGGACAGACAAACGGACAATAGAGTCAGGGGTCATCTCATCTATGGTCCCGTTTTTACGAGTCTTCGGGGATGAAACCTCAAAAGTCTATACGTAACCGAAATATCAATAAAAATTTATGACAAAAAAATATATGTTGCGTTGACATGTTTGTTTTCGATAAAAATACACAATTATTTCTCTTCTAAAAATACCTATTTTATAAACAACTGTTATTTACGACAAAGATTAGATAATCTACACTACATACTATTATAAAGAGAAAAGATTTGTGTTTTTGTGTGTATGTCTAATGAATAAACTCAAAAACTACTTGATCGATTTGAATAATTCTTTTTGTATCGGATAGAAATATTCAACGGGAAAGTTATAGGCTATTTTTCATCCCAAATTTCCCGAGGGAAAGGGCACAGCGCGGGTAAAACCGCGGGGCGCTGCTAGTAGTTACTACGTTCGTTTACATTCGCTCCGTGGATATTTTCCTTATGCAAAATTGATGGAGGTTGGTTATATTTAGCGCACAATTTGCAGTAGACTAGCACAGAGTTTTTGATATGACGTTAGTATAATTCCAAAACGTTATACCTACGTGGTTCTACAATTAAAAAAACACGGATGCACTATGGATTGTTTACTAATTCTACTAGTTTATGGTCGTACATGACAGCTCGTACAATAACAAAAACTTTCAACAACACTTTGTGTATGTGTCACTTACCACGCAAAAACATTGCAAAAATAACGTTAAATAACTAAAATAAATCTTAAAAACTATATTTACCCGCGCCATTATGCAATATTCAGCCAAATTTCAGATATATCATTCAAGTTTCTTTAGAAAAAGTTTTTTTGTTCACAATTCGCAACACACAAGCGCACTCCACAAGATACAATCACAATTTGAAGTGAAACCACTATCCTATCCGCAAACGCGAGACAATGTAGTCTCCGTGCGAGAGAGACAAAACATACACTATACCATTAGTTAGAAAGAGACGCACTACCATCCCTTACACCAGACATGACGTCATTATAACGCTGCCATTTTTAGATGCAATCCACGTATTAAATTGTTTACATTTTAATTTTGACATATAACAATGGATTATATTAATATCTACTGTAATCATTGAGATTATAATTGTTAATTCGCCGCCATGTTGTTTGACGTTTCATTTTGAGACAGGTCTTGCTGGAGGTCTGATAAAAGTAGGCATTATATTAAATAGATATTAAATAACAATATTGCTCTTATCAATGTGTTTAAAGCATTTTTATCTGAGTTTTATAGATATTTATATTGTTACTACTCGGATAAATATATATTGGTAGATAAATTATATTTTTTTGCAAATGGCGTTCTTCCGATTTACATAATATGTAAAGTAAAGTAAAGTATTAAGCCTGTAATGTCCCACAGTTGGGCAAAGGCCTCTCATCTCACTGAAGATATCAGTACAGTGAGGAGAATGTCGTAATCACTGCGCTTGCCTAATGCGGGTTGGTGATATCCGAGCCATGTTTGAAAAGTAGAAATGTTTTCGCTCGACCTGGGAATTGAACCTGGGACCTCAGTCTTGGCAAGCGAGTGGACATACCACTAGACCACCGAAATGTTAAATCCAATACAAATAGCAAATTATCATTTTCGATCTCTAATCTGAGTACAGAATATTGTTGAAAATAATTACCCCAATTTTCGGGTAAAAGTAATTATTTGGCAATGGCCGTCAAGAAAATACATTTCATAAATATTTATTTATTATTATTTCACCACATTTTTACAAATAACAAAGTCAATGTCTTTGTGATAAATCTCAAAATAAATAAATGAATACTTTTGAACAACAAGAATTATTTTTATCTATTTTTATCTTAAACCTTTTGTAAACGAACGACTAGGAAGGATGTCAGTTGACTATCAAGAACGGAAATAAACAATCTGTCGAAGAATTTCGCTGTAAAATGTGGGCTTAGTTTCTATGGATAAGACTTTTAACTTTTTCTAAAACATTTTAATAAGCCAACCTGTAATTGAAATAAAACTAGCAGTGTCCCACGGCTTTTCCCGCGTTGTTGGCCCTTCCCCTGGGAATTTCGGAAATTTTTATACATACATATAAACCTTCCTCTTGAATCCCTCTATTTATTTAAAAATACCATGTAGTGATTAACAAGTCATGTCCATAATAGTCTTTTGTTTGTTTTCTCATTGGTTGTCCATGGCCGTGAAAATTGGCGGCCATTCGTATTTCGTTTTTAATTCGTCTGTTAATATCTTACAAGTTTTCTAATCAACACGTGTGTTATTTGGCAAAGGGTTACGAGTAAACAATATTTGTACGTAAATAAATGATACAAATATTAATATTAATATGACGACACTAGCTGCGCCCCGCTGTATGACCCGCGTTGTGCCCGTTCCCGTTAAGATTTTGGGAAGAAAAATAGCTTATAAGCTTCCCGTTGAATGTGGGTATCCATTAAAAAAGCTTCCGTGGTCTTGTGGTTTGAACGCCCGGCTCACGACCCGGAGGTTCCGGGTTCGATTCCCGGTGGGGATATCTCACAAATCTCTTTGTGAGACTTTCCTCAGTTTGGTTAGGGCATTGCCGGCTGAATCACCTGATTGCTCGAAAAGTAAGATGATTCCGTGCTTCGGAGGGCACGTTAAGCCGTCGGTCCCGGTTACTTTCTACGGATAGTATTCGTTACATGAGTCATGTCAGAGGCCTTTGGCGGCTCAATAACTCTGACACCAGGATTGGTCAGGGTGACCATCCACTCGATGAAGAAGATTTCAAAAATAATTATTCAAATCGGAATGGTAGTTACTGAGATTAGCGCGTTCAAACAAACAAATTCTACAGCTTTATAATATTAGTATATACATAGTATAGTATAGATATATAGCTAAGTACCTATTAAAATCATCACTACATCGCGTCGTATAAAACAAAGTCTCTTTCCGCTATCTGTCCCTATGTATGCTTAGATCTTTAAAACTACGCAACGGATTTTGACGCGGTTTTTTTCAATAGATAGAGTGATTCAAGAGGAAGGTTTACATGTATAACAATTGACGAAATTCCCACGGGAACGGGCACAACGCGGGTAAAACCGTGGGGCGCTGCCAGTATCAGCTTAGATAGATAGCTTCACACCACAAATCCAAAGATGGTAACGATAAGATGCGGTTGATTTTCCTTATTGTAGTAGTTTTCCTTATTTTGTAAACTAAATGACATTGTCAGGTGAATTATGTTGCTTTAGAAGGTAAATTTATACCTTAGTATACTATATTAGGGTTTCGTACCCAAAGGGTGAAAACGGGACCCTATTACTGAGACTTCGCTGTCCGTCCGTCCGTCTGTCACCAGGCTGTATCTCAAGAACGGTGATAGCTAGACAGTTGAAATTTTCACAGATGATGTATTTCTATTGCCGCTAAAATAAAATAAAAAAAATATTCATGGGGGCTCCCATACAACAAACGTGATTTATTGCCGTTTTTTAAAGTACGGAACCCTCCGTGCGCGAGTTTGACTACCTAGCACTGGGCCGGGTTTTTTCTTACTTGTCCCAAAATGTGGCCCAATGTCATGTCGACAATTTTCTAGTCGAAGACGACTACTCCTAAAGAGGATTTTATCTAGACACGCGGCAGCGTGTCAAGCCAAGTTCAAGCAAAGGAACGGCTAGCCAGCGCCGAGTGTAATATTACACGAACCATTTGGTGCCACTTTTGACCCTTCTATAACTCAAAACATATTTAACGTAAACTCATTAAACTATTTCATTCTCACTCTATCTCTAAACCTTTTTCCTCTTCAGGAGTAGGCGTCTTCGACTGGAAAATTGACGACATTGGTCCACATTTTGGGACAATTAAGAAAAAATTGAGTATCATACATATTATAAAACAAAGTCTCCGGCCGCGTCTGTCTGTTCGCGATAAACTCAACTACTGCACGGATTTTGACGCGGTTTTTAAAAAAAGATAACATTATTACAAAATTCAAGAGGAAGGTTTATATGTATAAAAATTCCTGTAATTTCCACGGCAACGGGCACAATGCGTGTAACACCGCGGGGCGCTGCTAGTACATACATAATTGGATGACAGTATGAGTATCACATAACAAGAAAAAACCACAGTTTTCGACTAACAGAACAAATTATCATTACTTACTTAATTGATGATAATTTAATAATTGGAAAACTACAAAACTGTTTTAATGTGCGTTAAACTCTCGTTAACTCGGCCCGTACTTAATTGGGTGGTAGTGGAATTTCTATTGGAGCGCTACCGTGCTTCGAAGGCAAAAAAATTTGTCGATCCCGATTGTTTCAATCGTCAGAGCATTGTACCCGTTCCCGTGGGAATTTCGGGATGAAAATTACCATGTAACGTTCCTGTTGAATGTAGCTATCTGATACAAAAAGAATTATGCAAATCGGACCAGTAGTTCCTGAGATTAGCACTCTCAAACAAACAAAAAATCTAACACCAGATAGATGGATTAGTAAAATTTTTCTGCACAATTTTCTTTCCATTAATTCCTATTGCATTGTCATATTCATTGTTATCTATTTTCAATGTTAGACACATGTTCGAGTCACGTTCAGAGTTAATCTAAACAGAGGTGGAATTTCGAAACATTGTAGCTTAGTTTTAAACAAATTCGTACGAATCTTACATGTATGCGACTAGCAATGCCTCGCAGTTCTACCCGCTTTGAACCCCTTCCCACAGGAATGTCGGGATAAAAAATAGTCCATAACCTTCCCGTTGAATGTGGCTATCCGATACAGAAATAATTATTCGAATCGTATTAGTAGTTTGAGCACGTTTTAACAAACAAAGGACAGGAACTAAATTATTTTAAGGCTTTTTTAATTCCAAAATTCCCACGGGAACGGGAACAACGCGGATAAAATTAATAACGAAGATTCATTTATTGATAGAAATAAAGTAACGGCATCTATTGGCATTGTTTGGAAAATGTATTTCATATTAGTTCTGCTACTTACCACCAGGAGGCGCTTAAAACGAATTAGTTTCATGTATTGTCACTAGATGGCGTTACCAGTAAAATATGTAAAAGTGGAACAGTCCCAATTATTAACCAAAGTTATTAAAAGTGTAATTTCTTTTGTTTTAAAATATTTATCTTTTTCAAAAAAGGATCTTAATTTTTAATCGAAAATGTTTATGTCAAAATATAAGTTTTTTTCAAAAAGTCGGTGGGCTTTTTGTTCGTCGAAATTTCTACTTCTTTTAATCTAGATCCATCCAGAAGCTTTTCAATATATGGGATACATTTTATCCCGAAATTCCCGCTGGAACGGGTACAACGCGGGGTGCGGCTAGTATTATAAATGCGATAGTTTGTGAGGATAGATGTGTGTATGTTTGTTACTCTCACGAAAAAACTACTGGACGGATCTACATAGATGAAACTTTACAGTCTTCGTCTTCTTCATCGAGTGGATGGTCAACCTGACCAATCCTGGTGTCAAATTATTGAGCCGCCAAAGGCCTCTGACATGGCTCATGTAACGACTACTATCCCTAGAGAGTAGCCGGGACCGACGGCTTAACGTGCCCTCCGAAGCACGGAATCATCTTACTTTTCGGGCAATCAGGTGATTCAGCCTGCAATGCCCTAGCCAAACTGAGGGCAGTCTCACAAAGATATATTTGTGAGATTTCTTTACAGTAACATAGGTTATACATCATAATAATACACGGGATACATTTTACCCCTAAATTCCTACGAGGACGGGTATAACGCGGGTAAAATCACGGGTAGGCGATAGAATAAACACAACTAGGTACATAATATTGTTGTATCTTCTCGACTCTTGTACCTATCTTTGTGTAATGTCAGTAAGCGAAGCAAGTATTCACAATAGAGGAAATGTTTACATCAATTTGACACCTATGTTGTTCTATTCGATAGAGGGCAGCGAATTTACTCGAAAGTAAAGGCTTTTGTACAGTGGAGAGACATTAGTGCTCGCTTGTGATCACGTGTACTGCTCGCTGTACTAACATCTCCAGTGAGAGGACTTTGATCTGCAGTGTCTTATAGGACGATACTTTACATTAGTGCTCGCTTGTGATTTCGTGTACTCCTCGCTGTACTGACATCTTCAGTGAGAGGACTTTGATCTGCAGTGTCTTATAGGACGATACTTTACATTAGTGCTCGCTTGTGATCACGTGTACTCCTCGCTGTACTAACATCTTCAGTGAGAGGACTTAGATCTGCAGTGTCTTATAGGACGATACTTTACATTAGTGCTCGCTTGTGATCACGTGTACTCCTCGCTGTACTAACATCTTCAGTGAGAGGACTTTGATCTGCAGTGTCTTATAGGACGATACTTTACATTAGTGCTCGCTTGTGATCACGTGTACTCCTCGCTGTACTAACATCTTCAGTGAGAGGACTTTGATCTGCAGTGTCTTATAGGACGATACTTTACATTAGTGCTCGCTTGTGATTACGTGTACTCCTCGCTGTACTAACATCTTCAGTGAGAGGACTTTGGTCTGCAGTGTCTTATAGGACGATACTTTACATTAGTGCTCGCTTGTGATTACGTGTACTCCTCGCTGTACTAACATCTTCAGTGAGAGGACTTTGATCTGCAGTGTCTTATAGGACGATACTTTACATTAGTGCTCGCTTGTTATCACGTGTACTCCTCGCTGTACTAACATCTTCAGTGAGAGGACTTTGATCTGCAGTGTCTTATAGGACGATACTTTACATTAGTGCTCGCTTGTGATTTCGTGTACTCCTCGCTGTACTGACATCTTCAGTGAGAGGACTTTGATCTGCAGTGTCTTATAGGACGATACTTTACATTAGTGCTCGCTTGTGATCACGTGTACTCCTCGCTGTACTAACATCTTCAGTGAGAGGACTTTGATCTGCAGTGTCTTATAGGACGATACTTTACATTAGTGCTCGCTTGTGATCACGTGTACTCCTCGCTGTACTAACATCTTCAGTGAGAGGACTTTGATCTGCAGTGTCTTATAGGACGATACTTTACATTAGTGCTCGCTTGTGATTACGTGTACTCCTCGCTGTACTAACATCTTCAGTGAGAGGACTTTGGTCTGCAGTGTCTTATAGGACGATACTTTACATTAGTGCTCGCTTGTGATTACGTGTACTCCTCGCTGTACTAACATCTTCAGTGAGAGGACTTTGATCTGCAGTGTCTTATAGGACGATACTTTACATTAGTGCTCGCTTGTTATCACGTGTACTCCTCGCTGTACTAACATCTTCAGTGAGAGGACTTTGATCTGCAGTGTCTTATAGGACGATACTTTACATTAGTGCTCGCTTGTGATTTCGTGTACTCCTCGCTGTACTGACATCTTCAGTGAGAGGACTTTGATCTGCAGTGTCTTATAGGACGATACTTTACATTAGTGCTCGCTTGTGATCACGTGTACTCCTCGCTGTACTAACATCTTCAGTGAGAGGACTTAGATCTGCAGTGTCTTATAGGACGATACTTTACATTAGTGCTCGCTTGTGATCACGTGTACTCCTCGCTGTACTAACATCTTCAGTGAGAGGACTTTGATCTGCAGTGTCTTATAGGACGATACTTTACATTAGTGCTCGCTTGTGATCACGTGTACTCCTCGCTGTACTAACATCTTCAGTGAGAGGACTTTGATCTGCAGTGTCTTATAGGACGATACTTTACATTAGTGCTCGCTTGTGATTACGTGTACTCCTCGCTGTACTAACATCTTCAGTGAGAGGACTTTGGTCTGCAGTGTCTTATAGGACGATACTTTACATTAGTGCTCGCTTGTGATTACGTGTACTCCTCGCTGTACTAACATCTTCAGTGAGAGGACTTTGATCTGCAGTGTCTTATAGGACGATACTTTACATTAGTGCTCGCTTGTTATCACGTGTACTCCTCGCTGTACTAACATCTTCAGTGAGAGGA
This sequence comes from Cyclophora albipunctata, assembly GCA_963082685.1. NCBI lineage: Eukaryota > Metazoa > Arthropoda > Insecta > Lepidoptera > Geometridae > Cyclophora > Cyclophora albipunctata. Next base: position 3,622,818 of record OY720142.1, read on the forward strand.
CTTTGATCTGCAGTGTCTTATAGGACGATACTTTACATTAGTGCTCGCTTGTGATCACGTGTACTCCTCGCTGTACTAACATCTTCAGTGAGAGGACTTTGATCTGCAGTGTCTTATAGGACGATACTTTACATTAGTGCTCGCTTGTGATCACGTGTACTCCTCGCTGTACTAACATCTTCAGTGAGAGGACTTTGATCTGCAGTGTCTTATAGGACGATACTTTACATTAGTGCTCGCTTGTGATCACGTGTACTCCTCGCTGTACTAACATCTTCAGTGAGAGGACTTTGATCTGCAGTGTCTTATAGGACGATACTTTACATTAGTGCTCGCTTGTGATCACGTGTACTCCTCGCTGTACTAACATCTTCAGTGAGAGGACTTTGATCTGCAGTGTCTTATAGGACGATACTTTACATTAGTGCTCGCTTGTGATCACGTGTACTCCTCGCTGTACTAACATCTTCAGTGAGAGGACTTTGATCTGCAGTGTCTTATAGGACGATACTTTACATTAGTGCTCGCTTGTGATCACGTGTACTCCTCGCTGTACTAACATCTTCAGTGAGAGGACTTTGATCTGCAGTGTCTTATAGGACGATACTTTACATTAGTGCTCGCTTGTGATCACGTGTACTCCTCGCTGTACTAACATCTTCAGTGAGAGGACTTTGATCTGCAGTGTCTTATAGGACGATACTTTACATTAGTGCTCGCTTGTGATCACGTGTACTCCTCGCTGTACTAACATCTTCAGTGAGAGGACTTTGATCTGCAGTGTCTTATAGGACGATACTTTACATTAGTGCTCGCTTGTGATTACGTGTACTCCTCGCTGTACTAACATCTTCAGTGAGAGGACTTTGGTCTGCAGTGTCTTATAGGACGATACTTTACATTAGTGCTCGCTTGTGATTACGTGTACTCCTCGCTGTACTAACATCTTCAGTGAGAGGACTTTGATCTGCAGTGTCTTATAGGACGATACTTTACATTAGTGCTCGCTTGTGATTACGTGTACTCCTCGCTGTACTAACATCTTCAGTGAGAGGACTTTGGTCTGCAGTGTCTTATAGGACGATACTTTACATTAGTGCTCGCTTGTGATTACGTGTACTCCTCGCTGTACTAACATCTTCAGTGAGAGGACTTTGATCTGCAGTGTCTTATAGGACGATACTTTACATTAGTGCTCGCTTGTTATCACGTGTACTCCTCGCTGTACTAACATCTTCAGTGAGAGGACTTTGATCTGCAGTGTCTTATAGGACGATACTTTACATTAGTGCTCGCTTGTGATCACGTGTACTCCTCGCTGTACTAACATCTTCAGTGAGAGGACTTTGATCTGCAGTGTCTTATAGGACGATACTTTACATTAGTGCTCGCTTGTGATCACGTGTACTCCTCGCTGTACTAACATCTTCAGTGAGAGGACTTTGATCTGCAGTGTCTTATAGGACGATACTTTACATTAGTGCTCGCTTGTGATCACGTGTACTCCTCGCTGTACTAACATCTTCAGTGAGAGGACTTTGATCTGCAGTGTCTTATAGGACGATACTTTACATTAGTGCTCGCTTGTGATCACGTGTACTCCTCGCTGTACTAACATCTTCAGTGAGAGAACTTTGATCTGCAGTGTCTTATAGGACGATACTTTACATTAGTGCTCGCTTGTGATCACGTGTACTCCTCGCTGTACTAACATCTTCAGTGAGAGGACTTTGATCTGCAGTGTCTTATAGGACGATACTTTACATTAGTGCTCGCTTGTGATCACGTGTACTCCTCGCTGTACTAACATCTTCAGTGAGAGGACTTTGATCTGCAGTGTCTTATAGGACGATACTTTACATTAGTGCTCGCTTGTGATCACGTGTACTCCTCGCTGTACTAACATCTTCAGTGAGAGGACTTTGATCTGCAGTGTCTTATAGGAAGATACTTTACATTAGTGCTCGCTTGTGATCACGTGTACTCCTCGCTGTACTAACATCTTCAGTGAGAGGACTTTGATCTGCAGTGTCTTATAGGAAGATACTTTACATTAGTGCTCGCTTGTGATCACGTGTACTCCTCGCTGTACTAACATCTTCAGTGAGAGGACTTTGATCTGCAGTGTCTTATAGGACGATACTTTACATTAGTGCTCGCTTGTGATCACGTGTACTCCTCGCTGTACTAACATCTTCAGTGAGAGGACTTTGATCTGCAGTGTCTTATAGGACGATACTTTACATTAGTGCTCGCTTGTGATCACGTGTACTCCTCGCTGTACTAACATCTTCAGTGAGAGGACTTTGATCTGCAGTGTCTTATAGGACGATACTTTACATTAGTGCTCGCTTGTGATCACGTGTACTCCTCGCTGTACTAACATCTTCAGTGAGAGGACTTTGATCTGCAGTGTCTTATAGGACGATACTTTACATCTTCTTCTTATCGAGTGGATGGTCAACCTGACCAATCCTGGTGTCAGAGTTATTGAGCCGCCAAAGGCCTCTGACATGGGTCATGTAACGACTACTATCCGTAGAAAGTAACCGGGACCGACGGCTTAATGTGCCCTCCGAAGCACGGAATCATCTTACTTTTCGGGCAATCAGGTAATTTAGCCTGCAATACCCTAACTATACTGAGGACGGTCTCACAAAGTGATTTTTGTGAGATATCCCCACCGGGAATCGAACCCGAAACCTCCGGGTCGTAGGCGAGCGCTCAAACCACTAGACCACGGAGACTGTTAACTTTTTATTAACGTTGTATGTACTCGTACTTTACATTAGTGCTCGCTTGTTAGGATTTGCATTGTGGACAAGCCTTTAGGTATGCTGGCTATTGAATACTGTGAGAACAAATTTTAGTGTATAACCAATATTTGCCTTGTTAACATCTTGTTAAGAATCTGAAGGTTTTTTTTCAACTTATTTCTTAATTAAAGTGAAAGTAAAATGTTAAAATAATAGTTAAAATTAAGATGTTATTAACATTTCTTTTATTGTTTTGTTTTTCGAAATCGTTTGTTAAATCCAAAACGAAGATTGAATGTGGATATAAGGTAACGTACACCCTTCAGTTTGTACCCCTGTTTGATTTAAAAAAGGTTTTAACCCCCAACGCAGCAAAGAGGGGTCATAAGTTTAACATTAATTTCTGTGTGTGTATTTGTCTGTGGCATCGTACCTCGGATGGACCGATTTCAATGCAGTTTTTTCATTTGTGCTTCTTAATTACGTTTGATAAAAATCGGTCAAGCCATTTTTGATTTTGTTATTATTTTTTCTATCTATCTACTAACATTTAATAATAAAATTAATAAGCCCGTAATGTAGTGCATACCAGCCATTGGCTGAAAAGACAAAATGTCAAAAAAAAATTTTTTTTTCGTAATTTTTAAATTCGGGTGGCCATTAGAAATCCTTGTTTTTTCATTTTTTTACGTCTAGTGGTATGTGCACTCGCCTGCCAAGACTGAAGTCCCGGGTTCCCGGGTCAAACGAAAACATGTTTCCTACTTCAAACATGGCTCGTGTTTGAGATCACCAACCCGTTAGTCAAGCGTGGTGATTACGACGTCCTCCTCACTGTACTGATAGCTAGTGAGATGAGAGGCCTTTGCCCAGCAGTGGGACATTACAGGCTACTTTCTTTAGGGGGTGTGCGTGGTAATATTGGTTGAATTAAACCACAAAGATGAATTGCCAAAGTTTATTAGCCACACACAACACACACTATTTTAGTTTTTAGAAGGATAGCAAGACAGGATCAATGTAGCACATAATACATATCATGTAATTAATCAAAGTAGTAAGTGAACAGTTCACGCGTGGGCAAAACGCGAGTGCGCGTGAGAACGAGTTGTATGTGTCTCTCGTAGCATACGCTGTGATCGACTGCGCGCGCGCGATGCGCCTCCGCGTGGCTTCACATTCCACAATTAACTTAAATGCAAGATTTGCACAAATTCGGAACAACGCATATCGCGCGGGTTTGCTTGCCGAATTATTGTTTGTTTACATTTGGTTAGAAATTATTTATTTGTGTTATGAATGTTATGTTACTGGGATATGAATGTGTGATGTATGTAAGTGGTTTTTAATATATTATTGTGTGTAAATAAAATATAATTATAATGTATGTTTAAGTGGAGGTCACCTACATCATCCCCCTCCAGAGACCGACTAAGGGCGATAAAAGTCAGGGAACCGTACTGTACGACCTGAACGCGTAGTTGTTAGCGCGGTCTTTTCCTGCGGTGGATGAACAGGGACACGTTCTGGAGTTGCAGTGTAGGATCGAGGAACGGGTACACGAACGTCTAGTATATAGGCTGGCTTAAGGCGGTCTATAGTTACTGTGAGATCTTTGTTCCTAACGCGAATAATAAATGTTTTACTCCTTCTTTTGAGCACTTCATATGGACCAGTGTAAGCAGGCTGGAATGAGCCACGCATCACTTCTTCCCTAAGGAATACGTGACTGCATGTAGCTAGATCTTGGAATACGAAAGCTCTGCGATTTGAGTGGTGTTGGGAGGGAACCGGACGAATATTTTCCGCAAAGGACTTCAACCGAGCCGCGAAATCGGTGATGTCGGTGGTGTAGTACGCAATATCGTGACCGAAGAATTCGCCAGGGAGACGAAGTGGTTCACCGTACACCAACTCAGCTGATGAAGTCTGGAGGTCTTCCTTAAAGGCACTCCTAATGCCTAGCAACACAAGTGGAAGTGATTCGGTCCACTTGGTGTCTGCATGACAGGTAATTGCAGCTTTTAGTTGCCTGTGAAAACGCTCCACCAATCCGTTGCATTGCGGATGATAACTCGTTGTCCTACGGTGATCGTAACCGATGGACTGAGAAAGCTGTTGAAACAGTGCCGATTGGAATTGTCCGCCTCGATCGGTTACGATCTCGGTAGGACAACCATATCGTGCCACCCAACAGGAAATAAACGTTTTGGCCACTGTTTCCGCGGAAATATCGGTAATAGGCACAGCTTCCGGCCATCGCGTAAAGCGATCGACGGCTGTGAGGCAGTACCGATAATTATTGGATGATGGTAGTGGGCCGATTAGGTCTAGATGTACATGTTTGAACCGTGCTGAAGGTAAATCGTGCGTACCTAAAGGTGAGGCAACGTGTCTCGTTACCTTCGAGCGCTGGCATGCCAAACATGACTTAGCCCATTCTCGGCAGTCCCTTCGCATCAGTGGCCAAACAAAACGTTGTGCAACGAGTTTGGCGGTAGCATTTGCACCGGGGTGGCTGAGGGAGTGGAGACTGTTGTAAACTTGCATTCGAAGTTGTTTAGGGACGAAAGGTCTGGGTGTCGGTGTACTGACGTCGCAGTACAGAACGGTACGACTCCCAGGTATATTCGTCTGTGTAAGGCGAAGTGAAGTGTCACCTTTGAGGTGTTCCGCAAGGTCTGGATCTGAACCTTGGAGCTCAGCCATCACTTCAAGGTCAACTGGTACCTGCAGTTCATCGACGCGTGATAGTGTGTCGGCAACCACGTTGTCCTTACCAGCAATAAAAACGATATCGGTGGTGAACTGCGAGATGAAATTAAGGTGTCTATACTGACGTGGTGAGCAGTTACTTTTACGTTCACTGAATGCGTAACAAAGAGGTTTGTGGTCAGTATAGATAGTGAAGTGAGTAGCTTCCAGCATATGGCGGAAGTATTTTATACTCTCGTAAATGGCAAGGAGCTCACGGTCATACGGAGAGTATTTCGTTTGTGACGGGCTTAACTTGCGAGAGAAAAATGCTAATGGCTGCCAGTCTCCATCCTTGAGCTGTTGCAGGACACCACCTATCGCCGTGTCTGAGGCGTCAGTGGCCAATCCTAATTTAGCTTGCGAATCAGGATGAGCTAAAAGTGCTGCATTGCACAGACTCTTCTTGCAGTTTTCGAACGCTTGCGATGATTCTTTAGTCATAACAATAGGATCGGATGCCTTAACCGATCCGGACAGTAAGGCATTCAGGGGTGCTTGAATCTGAGCGGCGTTGGGTAAAAATCGCCTGTAAAAATTTACCATGCCCAAAAATCGTCTGAGTTCTCGGACGGTTTTTGGTAGAGGGAAATCAGACATTGCCTTTACCTTGCTGTCCAGAGGTTTGGTGCCGCTTTCAGAGATTTCGTAGCCGAGAAATTGAATATTAGACACACCGAAGACACACTTGGCCGGATTGATTAATATACCGAATTCTCTCATTCGCGTAAAAAGTTGACGCAAGTGTTCTTCGTGCTCACGTGGCGTGCGGCTGAACACAAGAAAATCGTCCTGGTAAGGCCAGCAAAAGTCTAAGCCACGAGTAAGCTCATCAACAAATCTCTGAAAGGTTTTACTTGCGTTACGAAGTCCAAATGTCATGACTAAAAATTCAAACAATCCGAAGGGTGTTGTTATTGCAGTTTTCGGAATATCTGCCCTATTAACACTAATCTGATTATATGCTTTCACTAAATCGATACTCGAGTATACAGTACAACCCGACAGGTTTTGCGAAAAATCCTGTATATGACGAATCGGATACTGATCTGGTATAGTACGAGCGTTTAATTGGCGGTAATCGCCGCATGGACGCCACCCATTATCTTTTTTAGTCACGAGATGAAGAGGTGATGCCCAAGGGCTGTCAGAAGGACGTGCGATACCGCTTGCAATCATAGCGTCAAATTCTTGACGAGCTACCTTCAATTTATCAGGCGCGAGACGGCGAGGAGAACATGATACAGGTGGACCTGGTGTGGTGCGAATGTGGTGTTGTGTATTGTGTTTTGCGATTTGAGGAGTTCCAAAAGGACGTGTAATTTCCGGGAAATTAGACAAAATTTTATGATACACAGTATCACCATTAAAACTAGCTACCTTAACACTTAAAACAGCATTGTCGCTTAAATCTAAACAAGCTACAGTGCTAACATTGGTTAGACTATCGATAAGCTTCTGTTGGCCAACATCAACAACCAAACGATAGTGAGAAAGGAAATCTACGCCTATGATTGCTTTTGTGACGTCAGCAACAACAAAACGCCACGGAAAATCACGCCGCAGACCCAAATTCAAATTTAATTGCATGTAGCCGTAAGTGTCGATAGTCGAACCATTGGCAGCACTGAGCTGATATGTTGATTTACAAAGTTGCCTTTTAAGGGCTGAAACCGGGTACACACAAATGTCACTTCCAGTGTCTATTAGAAACTGTATCTGTGAACCACGATCCGTGATGAAGAGGCGACCTGAGCTGGGGTTGTGGCAATCATCAGTCGCCATCACTGACTGCCTCTCTCGTTTCCCTGGTTGTAGTCGCACGGCTGGATACACCGACGAGCTTTGGAACCATGCCGTGAGTGGTACCAACAAACTGGGTACTTGCGGTAGTTCGACGCTGAACGTCGTGACGTCGATCGGCTGCATTGCGCATCTCTGCGGCGCTCGGTGGGTCGAGGTCGATGTCGCGATTGGATAGTTAAAGCGCTCACCTGGCGCGTCAGCTGAGCTACCTGGCGTGTGAGCTCCTCAACAGCTATTGATGATGACGGTACCGTCGAGGTTGCAGCAACTTGATGAGATGGCACTGCGATGTCATGGACGCGGTCAGCGAGTTCAGCGAGTGCGTCAAGACCCAGGGTAGGCTGTGACGCAACGATAGGCTGAAGTGAAACGGGTAGTCGGCTCGTCCAGATTGTTTGGAGAAATTCTTGAGGGATATCTGGACCGGCGAGATGTTGAAGATGCCGAAGGAATTGTGACGGCTTGCGATCACCTAGCTGCTCGTAGGTCAAAAGTTGTTTGACTTTATTTTCTCTCGACGCAGACAACCTTTTGATTAACTCCTCTTTGAGGCGTTGGTAATTGGGAGGACCAGTGAGGATGTCCTCTATTTCAGCAGCATACTGACGGTCGAGCGAAACCAAAATGTGGTAGAATTTGGCTGCTTCGTCTGTCACGCGCATGATTGCAAACTGTCCTTCTACTTGTGCGAACCAAATTGCTGGTTTTTCAGGCCAAAAAGGTGGTATTCTTATGCTCACTGGATTACTTGCAACTGTTAAAGCGGGCACGACGGGAGACGCCATCTTGATTTTGGAGTGGCATCGTGGACGCGTGTCCACGTTACCGGTGGTATCTGAACCACTCGACGCCGACATCCAGGCTGCGAATTGCTCCTTGTCTTCCGTGTTCCTCAGTTTGTTCCGGGGTCACCAGTTTTAGGGGGTGTGCGTGGTAATATTGGTTGAATTAAACCACAAAGATGAATTGCCAAAGTTTATTAGCCACACACAACACACACTATTTTAGTTTTTAGAAGGATAGCAAGACAGGATCAATGTAGCACATAATACATATCATGTAATTAATCAAAGTAGTAAGTGAACAGTTCACGCGTGGGCAAAACGCGAGTGCGCGTGAGAACGAGTTGTATGTGTCTCTCGTAGCATACGCTGTGATCGACTGCGCGCGCGCGATGCGCCTCCGCGTGGCTTCACATTCCACAATTAACTTAAATGCAAGATTTGCACAAATTCGGAACAACGCATATCGCGCGGGTTTGCTTGCCGAATTATTGTTTGTTTACATTTGGTTAGAAATTATTTATTTGTGTTATGAATGTTATGTTACTGGGATATGAATGTGTGATGTATGTAAGTGGTTTTTAATATATTATTGTGTGTAAATAAAATATAATTATAATGTATGTTTAAGTGGAGGTCACCTACACTTTCTTGCACTTGTTGAGACTAGCTCTTTGTGTTAACATTTACTAGTCATCCCGTGACCACGAGCGGTGTAATCCACTCGAAACGTCGGGTACGTATTTTAGTAAAATATTAAAATATCTAACGCGATATAGACCCGTTTCATTTAGTATAATGAACATTTACTAGTGTGTGAACGTAAGCTGACGAAGGTTGTTGTCTTGCAGCAATGTCCTCAGACCAGGGAAGGGGCCCTCAACGTGCATATCATCCCTCACTCACACATGGACGCCGGCTGGGTGAAGACCTTTGACGAGTATTATTATGGCAGTACGTTTAACTAATATTATAAAAAGGAAAACTTTGTTTGTTTGTTTGTAATGAATAGGCTCAAAAACTACTGGACCGTTTTTAAAAATTCTTTCACCATTCGAAAGCTACATTATCCACGAGTAACATAGGCTATTTTTCATCCCGAAATTCCCACAGGAATGGACACAACGTGGGTAAAACCGCGGGGCACTGCTAGTATTCTATATGTATAAATTTTATATCTAGTACTAGCGGTGCGCCGCGGTTTCACCCACAGCGCATCCGTTCCCGTAGGAAATAGGGAATAAATAGTATCCTATATCCGTCTCCTGGTTCTAAGCTACCTCCCCACCAGTTTTCAGCCAAATCGGTTCAGCCGTTCTCGATTTATAAATAGTGTAACTAACACGACTTTCTTTTATATATATAAGAAGATATTATAAAGCTGAAGAGTTTGTTTTGTTTGTTTGTTTGTTTGTTTGTTTGTTTAAACGCGCTAATCTCAGAAACTACTGAACCGATTTGAATAATTCTTTCACTGTTAGATAGTCTATTTATCGAGGAAGGCTATAGGCTACATTTTATCCCGGATTTCCTACGGGAACGGGCACAACGCGGGTAAAACCGCGGGGCGCTGCTAGTATATATATAAGAAGATAGATTCTGCGAGCTTTATCTAGTATTCTGTGAGCATAGTTCCTGTAAAAAGGCCTAAAAATCAGATTAAAAATCAGTAAAACCTTAATTAAGAAGATTAAAATTTATACTAACAGTTTATTTAAGGGCCGAAACTGCGTTAAGCGTGCGCCCGTCGCGTGCGGCTTCATACAAAAGTGAACCGTCGCGTGCGCCCGTCGCGTGCGGCTTCATACAAAAGTGAACCGTCGCGTGCGCCCGTCGCGTGCGGCTTCATACAAAAGTGAACCGTCGCGTGCGCCCGTCGCGTGCGGATTCATACAAAGGGAACCGTCGCGTGCGCCCGTCGCGCCTTCATACAAAAGTGAACCGTCGCGTGCGCCCGTCGCGCCTTCATACAAAAGTGAACCGTCGCGTGCGCCCGTCGCGCCTTCATAGATGCGGCGGTTCACTTTTGTATGAAGGCGCGACGGGCGCACGCGACAGTTCACTTTTGTATGTAACCGCGACGGGCGCATGCTTATCGCAGATTCGGTCCCAAAGGAGCCAGAAAAAATCTAATCTAATATAATTAAGCTGTTTATTTTGCATGTTTGAACGCTCTTATCTCAAAAACGACCAAACGATTTGAATAATTCTTTTATTAACAGATAGCTACATTTAACAGCAAAATTATAGGCTATTTTTCATCCCGAAATTCCCTTAGGGACGGGTACAACGCGGTTAACCGTGTGCTGAGAGTATATTAATATAATTTTACTATTGACAGCGAGATCTGGAGTCAGTACTGCGAACGTACAGCTGATCTACCATTCGGTGCTGTCGGAATTACTTCACGACAAAAGACGAAAGTAAGTCCTAAACTAAGACCTAAGGTAAAGGACGTAAGGACCATTTTACATAAAACACATTTCCTAATGACAATCAACGCTTAATTTTTTTTAAAGTGAAAACTTTTTAGCGGCGTTGTGCACTTTTTTGTGATGTAAAAAACCGGCCAAGTGCGAGTCGGACTAGCAGACGAAGGGTTCCGTACTATCGTATTAGTATCGAGCAAGAAACGATAAAAAAATCACGTTTGTTGTATGGGAGCCCCCCTTGAATATTTTGTTTTATTGTTTTATTATTTGTTGTTATAGCAGCAATAGAAATACATCATCTGTGAAAATTTCAACTATCTAGCTATCACCGTTCTTGAGATACAGCCTGGTGAAAGACGGACGGACGGACAGCGAAGTCTCAGTAATAGGGTCCCATTTTTACCCTTTGCGTACGGAACCCTAAAAACTGTAAGAAACCTAAGAAACCAACTCCTCAAGGTTCACCTTCTCGGAGACCGCGTACTTCTGGCGCTGGTGGAAGGAGCAGCGGCCGGGCACCCGCGCCACCTTCAGATCCCTGGTGCAGGAAGGTCGCGCGCAGTTCGCTGGCGCTGGCTGGACGCATGCTGACTCTTCAACCTTGAACTACTTGCAAGCACTGGATCATGCCACTTGGGGCCTAAGGTATTTACATTCATTTCGATTAGGTCAGTGGCAAACCCTGGTGTCGGAGTTGTTAGACCGGCTAAAGGACGACATGCTCTGACGACTGAAACAACCGGGACCGACTGCTTAACGTGCCTTCCGAAGCACGGTAGCGCTCAGATAGAAATGTGCGCTCGTGACGTAGTTTGACTAAGCGATGTTAGTTCATTGTGATTGTTAAGCAACGTGCAGCTCGGTTCCTACCTGGATGGGCGGCCGATAGTGGCTTTTCTTTCTGAGCGGTACCGTGCTTCGGAGGGCACGTTAAATTGTCGATCCCGGTTGCTTCAATCTAAAAACTACTACATCTGGATTGGCCACTGACCTATTACATGATGAAGATATTGCATGATATTAAAGTCTAAATATTTTGAATTTGACGTTCACGGATACACTTCGCTATCATTTTACATTTTTTTTCGTGACGTTTCTCTACAGGAACCGTGCTCACAGCAGACTTCTGTCTTCTATAAAAGCGAAGTGTATCCGTTAAACGTAGTTTCAATTCAAAATGCTTCTCATTTGGTTGGCTTAAACTTAAGAAACCGGTAAAATGTAAACTTCAGGGTTAACACTGCGTTAAGCGTGCGACCGTCGCGGCGGCCGCACGTGGCGGTTCTTTTGTATGACACCGCACGCAACGGGCGCCCGCGATGGATCACTTTTGTATGACACCGCACGCGACGGGCGCCCGCGACGGATCACTTTTGTATGACACCGCACGCGACGGGCGCCCGCGACGGACCACTTTTGTATGACACCGCACGCGACGGGCGCCCGCGACGGTTCACTTTTGTATGACACCGCACGCGACGGGCGCCCGCGACGGTTCACTTTTGTATGACACCGCACGCGACGGGCGCCCGCGACGGTTCACTTTTGTATGACACCGCACGCGACGGGCGCCCGCGACGGTTCACTTTTGTATGACACCGCACGCGACGGGCGCCCGCGACGGTTCACTTTTGTATGGAACCACGGCGTACGCACGCTTAACACAGTGTCGGCCATTAGTGTTTCTTCTTGTTGTAGGAAGCTCAATGATACCCTGGGCCCTTGTGGGAAGCCCAAGGCAGCCTGGCAGATTGATACCTACGGACACTCCAGAGAAATGACTTCTCTACTGGCTCAGATGGGTTTCGATGGCCTTTTTATAGGTAAGAGACTGTTTTAGACAGTTTTTAGACCGTCTGGTCTGGTGGTCTGTGCACTCGCCTGCCAAGACTGAGGTCCCAGGTTCAACTGTTCGAGCGAAAATATTATGTTGCCTACTTTTCAAACATGGCTCGTGTTTCCGATCACCTACCCGTTAGTCAAGCGCGGTGATTACGACATCCTCCTCACTGTACTGATGTCTTCAGTGGGATGACAGGACATTAGATAAGAGACAAAATGGCTTGGCTTGATGTATTTTTATAGGATTCTACGGAGATTATAGTCTAGTTGTAGTCAATGAGGGTTTTCTGAAATGACACCCACTAGGTGGCAGCACTGAGACTTGAGGTCTAGAAATCTGTCAAAAGTGTCATTTTCGTGGACACCCTTTTTGAGCTTCGCATAGCTCCGCTCCGCTCAACAGACACGCTGAATCACCTGATTGCCCGAAAAGTAAGACGATTCCGTGCTTCGGAGGGCACGTTAAGCCGTCGGTCCCGGTTACTTTCTACGGATAGTAGTCGTTACATGAGCCGTGTCAGAGGCCTTTGGCGGCTCAATAACTCTGACACCAGGATTGGTCAGGGTGACCATCCACTCGGTGAAGAAGAACAGACACGCATCCTTATCTAATAATGATTTTTCAGGACGAGTTGACCACAAAGATCGGGAAGCTATGATGGAAGAAGATAGAATGGAGTTCATGTGGAGAGGGAGCGATGTCCTGGGTATGATGAAGAGAATCTCACCAGAACTTACTACTGCGTCATGCCGAGTAGTTTGTACTGGTGTAGTTAGTAGTTAGTCGTTAGTGCTAATATTATAAATGCGAAAGTTTGTGAGAATGGATGTATGTATGTATGAATGTATGGATGTATGTTTGTTATTCTTTCACGAAAAAACTGCAGGAACGATTTGTGTGAAACTTTACAGTAATATAGGTTATACATCAGAATAACACATGGGATACATTTTATCCCGAAATTCCCCGGGAACGGGTACAACGCGGGTAAAACCGCGGGGCGCAGTTACTATGTTATATATTATAGATTCCGTAATAGTTCCAGGTTTGGTTTGGTTGACCATCCAATCGATGAAGAAGAAGAAGAAGAATAGTGACGATTTATATGTATACTTAATTTCAGGTAAAATGTCGGACATAATGACTCATACTCTGTTCAATCTGTACAACGCGCCCGATGGCTTCTGCTTCGACTTCCTGTGCAATGACGAGCCGATAGTTGAGGATCCGGACAGTAAAGTGTACAATGCGGATAAGAGAGTGAGTTGATATCCTTCTAATATTATTGATAAGAAAGTTTGAGTGCTGATGTTCGGATGTGCGGATGTGTGGAAGAACGGATGTGCGGATGTGCGGATATTAATAAGAAAGTTTAAGTGCTGATGTACTGATGTGCGGATGTACGGGTGTAATGGCCGGTTCACATTATTCCAGTCCAGCAATCCAATCCAGTACTGGAATGCTACTGGAATAATGTGAACCGACACTGGAATGTACCCATTCCAGTGAGCATTCCAGTCCAGTGACTGGAGAGACCGTCAACTTTTTATTCCAGCTCACCTAATCCAGCGCCACTGGAATAGTGTAGACAGCCATTCCAGTTGCAATCCAGTGCTAGATTGAACGTTGAACAGTGAATACGAGTCAATTGTTTTGGGGACCAATCCAGCTACTCTTAAAAGACTGGAACAATGTAAACGATATGCTCCAGTCCAGCACTGGACTGGATTAGCTCGCTGGATCACTGTACGGGAATAATGTGAACCGGCCATAAGGATGTATGGATGTATGGATGTACTGATGTACGGATATTAATAAGAAAGTTTGAGTGCTGATGCACGGATGTGCGGATGTGCAGATGTGCGGATGTACTGATGTACGGATGTACGGATGTACGGATGTACGGATGTACGGATGAACGGATGTCCGGATGCAAATTGTTAGAAAAAGATTATAGTTCTAACTGATATTTCTGAGGTTATGAACCAATTTCGAAAATGTTTTAAGTATCCCTATTATTAACCGATTTAAAAAAGCCGACTTAAAATATTTTACTGTGAAGAATTTTTTCAAGTATTTTTCATGCTGAAAACATGTCTTCTGCTTTACAAACATGGCTCGTGTTTGAGATCACCAACCCGTTAGTCAAGCGTGGTGATTACGACATCCTCCTCACTGTACTGATATCTAGTGAGATGAGAGGTCTTTGCCCATATTACAAACTCATGCATTCATTTCGTACGTCAGTGGTCAACCCTGGCATCTGAGTTTAGACCGCCTAAAGGCCTCCGACATGGTCTGACGATGTCATGTGGTGTATACAGTAAAGTTATTATCTTCCCATCTAGTCACTAGGCACTTTGACACAATGGGATCTTGGAGCTCTAAACGTCACATACCTCGGGGATCTTCCAGCGCCACTCGGCCGGTCGGAATATGTTGAAACAGCCGAGACTGCTTGTTCCCTCCGAAGCACAGACTGATACTTTACATTTCTTTCGTAGGTGAACGACTTTGTGGCGCATATTGAACGCCAAGCCAAGTATTACGATCATGACAACATAATGGTCACCATGGGCGGAGACTTCACCTATCAGAGTGCTCCCAACTGGTTCATGAATATTGACAAGCTTATCAAGTGAGTATTTATGCTTATTGCCTTCTTCATAAACGATATTTAACTTAATCAGTGTTTTAAAGTGTAAAATAGCAAATAGCGTATGTCGGAAAGGGACAAACCAATTGATAGTTAAAGTGCTGTTCTTCTTCATCGAGTGGATGGCCCACCTGACCAATCCTGGTGTCAGAGTTATTGAGCCGCCAAAGGCCTCTGACATGGCTCATGTAACGACTACTATCCGTAGAAAGTAACCGGGACCGACGGCTTAACGTGCCCTCCGAAGCACGGAATCATCTTACTTTTCGGGCAATCAGGTAATTCAGCCTGCAATGCGCTAACCAAACTGAGAACAGTCTCATAAAGAGATTTTTGTGAGATATTGTCCTCACCGGGAATCGAACCTTGAACCTCCGGATCGTGAGCCAAGCGATCAAACCACAAGACCACGGCGGCTTAGTGCGTTTATAAGCGTTGATGAATAAAGCCCTTAGAAGATAGGTCTTAGGACAAGCCTGTTGTCACAGTGTCAGTGAGAGCGCTCACTGTGTCGGGGGTCGCGGGCTCGATTCAACGGAGTAACAATATGTGAGACATAGTTGTTGACGACGTCTGGGTGACAATTATTAAAGAAGAGTATAAGGTATAAGTATGACGTTGATGTCTGTTTGCGGCACCGTAGCTATCAAACGGACCAACCTATTTCGATGCGGCTTTTTTCATTTCAAAGCCAGTTTCTTTGCCTTAGTTTTAAGGTATGTTTGGTCAAAATCGGTCCAGACGTATTTGCGTGGGGTGTTCTTAAATTTTCTTTGTTTGTTTGCAGTCACGTGAACACCCACCCTGCTAATTTATCAGATTTTAATATTTTCTACTCGACACCCGCTTGTTATTTGAAAGCCATTTATTTGTATGGAAGGAGGGATAAAGCTATCTACACTGAAAAGGTAAAGATTATGAAAATGAGATATATCACTGTCACTGTGACAAGCCCGTTGTCCCAGTGGCAGTGAGAGCGCTTACTATGTCGGGGGTTGCGGGCTCGATTCAACAGAGTAACAATATGTGAGGACATAGTTGTTGACGACGACGTCTGGGTGACAATTATATATACGCGATTAGACTAGCGGTTAACCGCGGCGGTTGACCATGAGTTATCGAGCCGCCAAAGGCCTCTGACATGTTTATGCACTAGCAGTTGTAGTTTGCAGCCAGCAGCAATTTTTATAGTCGAACTATGTCTGGGTTGATCTGGCGATACTTGGAGTTCTATATACCTCCTCACTCTTCAATCTTCAGTGAGATGAGAGGCCTTTGTCCAGTAGTGGGATATTTAATTTCAGGCTTTAATATTTTCATTGTTTCAGGGAGATCTGCTACCGTATGGAAGCGACTCTTCGACTTACTGGACCGGATTCTATACATCAAGACCTAGCTTGAAGTATTTTGTGAAAAGATCGCATATATTTTTACAGGTAAACCTAACTAATATATCACTACATAGTATAAAATAAAGTCGCCTCTTTTTCGTGTCTGTCTGTTTTTCTGTCTGTATGCTTAAATCTTTAAAATTACGCAACGGATTTTGATGCGGTTTTTTGTAATAGGTAGAGTGATTCAAGAGGAAGGATTTTATGTAAAAAAATTCCCGAAATTCCCACGGGAACGGGCACAACGCGGGTAAAACCGCGGGGCGCTGCTAGTTATAATATATAATATTATACTCGTAAATGCGAAAGTAACTCTGTCTGTCTGTCTGTCTGTCACGCCAAAACTACTGAACCGATTTGAATGAAACTTAGTACACAGTTAGTCCAGAGCCTGAGATAGGACATAGGCTACTTTTTATCGCGTAATTCCCGCGGGAACGGGTACAACGCGGGTGAAACCGCGGGGCCAAAACTGAGGTCGCAGGTTTAATTCCCAGTTCGTATGAAAACATGATTCCTACTTTTCAAACATAGCTCGGGTTTAAGATCACCAACCCGCATTAGACATGCGTGGTGATTACGACATCCTCCTCACTGTACTGATAGCTTCAGTGAGATGAGAGGCCTTTGCCCAGCTGTGAGACAGGCTAACTTTACTTTCATTAATATCGTTTTTCTTGCAGGTAGTTAAACAATTGACAGTCATAGCCCGGAGTGTGGACTCGTATGAGCTTCATCTGTTAAGACACGCCGTTGGCTTGCTATCCCATCACGATGCGGTTACAGGTAAATAGGCAACGGCCAAGTCACACAACATTAACTATACATAATAAACAAATCGCAGTAAGGAACCTTAGACTTGGCACGACTTTGTCTAGATTTCATTAGATAAATAAGCAGCTCCATCGAGACTTGGCTAGTTTTTTACAGAATGTTTTTGATGGGATCTTAGTTAAGTAGGGGAGACTTTAGTCCCAACAGAGAATCACTACATAGTATAAAATAAAGTCGTCTCTTTTTCGTGTCTGTCTGTTTGTCTGTCTGTATGCTTAAATCTTTAAAATTACGCAACGGATTTTGATGCGGTTTTTTGTAATAGGTAGAGTGATTCAAGAGGAAGGTTTTTATGTAAAAAAAATCCCGAAATTCCCACGGGAACGGGCACAACGCGGGTAAAACCGCGGGGCGCTGCTAGTGAGGAATAAAGGTCTTCGGTAGCGACCGCGGTAGCAGGCAGCGAGTGCCGACCGCAAGCAGCAGTGACGCCGCGTTTGACATTTCATTAAGATATATAGGTATACTCTATTTTTTTCTGATTGTCACTAAATGTGGACCAATGTCGTCAATTTTCCAGCCGAAGACGATTGCTCCTGAAGAGGAAAAAGGTTTAGAGATAGGGTAAGAATGAAATAAAATCACTAAACCTTTGTCCTCTTCAGGAGCAATCGTCTTCGGCTGGAAAATTGACGACATTGGTCCACATTTTGTGACAATCAGAAAAAATAGAGTATAGTGCTGCTTGCTGCTGCTACCGAAAACATATCTTGTTCCTATTTCCTGCTTAATAGGGTATTCGACTGATATTAAAAGTGTACAATTTGTGAGATAAATTTAGTAAATTAACTAAAATTATGATCAAAACTGAAATCAGAATCAAAATCGATAAAAAAATAAAGAAATTATAAGCGCTGAAAGATTCTCTCCTGTCTGATTCGGTCCCTTTCTTGCAAAACGATTTTTTGTATTCGACGTCTACGGCGCTACAAGCATATGACGTCACAGGCCTGTAGCGCTGTCTCTGTCTAACCAGCAACTTTGACCGCCTGTAACTCTGGAAATAATCTATACTAATATATAAAGCTGAAGAGTTTGTTTTGTTTGTTTGTTTGTTTAAACGCGCTAATCTCAGAAACTACTGAACCGATTTGAATAATTCTTTCACTGTTAGATAGTCTATTTATCGAGGAAGGCTATAGGCTACATTTTATCCCGGATTTCCTACGGGAACGGGCACAACTCGGGTAAAACCGCGGGGCGCTGCTAGTTGCGATATAAAAAACGGATTCTAGTCTCTATCACGTGATAAAAAGATGAGTTAATAGAAAGAATAAAAACACTGTCAAATAGCCTATTGTTTTAACAACTGCCAACCAAATCTCTCGGGAAGAGTACAGATATATGTCTTCGTTTCTATACTAGCCGGGCAGAGTTGGTCACTGACCTACTCTAGCTTACTATACTAAATGAAACGGGTCTGTATCGCGTTACATAATTTAACGTATTTTACTAAAATACGTACCCGTCGTTTCGAGCGATATACACCGCTCGCCGCTCGTGGTCACGGGATGACTACTAAAGCGGTACAGACCCGTTTCATCTATACTAATACTAGCAGCGCCCCGCGGTTTTACCCGCGTTGTACCCGTTCCCGTGGGAATTTCGGGAATTTTTATACATATAAACCTTTCTCTTGAATCACTCTACCTATTACAAAAAACCGCATCAAAATCCGTTGCGTAATTTTAAAGATTTAAGCATACAGACAAACAAACAGACAAAAATAGCGACTTTGTTTTATACTATGTAGTGATTATAAAGAAGTAAAATTTGTAAGTTTGTTGGTTTGTATGTTCGAGATAATATCAGGAATTATCAGTCCAATTTGAATAATTATTTTTGTAATAGATAGCCACATTCAACGGGAAGGTTCTAGGCTATTTTTCATCCTGAAATTCCCACGGGAATGGATACAACGCGGGTAAAACCGCGGGGCGCTGCTAGTTTATTATAATGAGTGCAAATCGTGTGAGTTTAAAAAGTATGCTACTCAAGTTTACTTTAAAATACTTGTGGAACTGTTCTATGCTAATATTATTCCAGGAACAAGTCAACAACACGTAACCAATGACTTTATCACTACGCTCAGTGAAGCTATTGATGTTTGTACGAAGAAAGTGTCTAATTTGATAAGGTAAATCTGTCTATCTACACTTCTACACCAATATTATAAAGAGGAAAACTTTGTTTGTTTGTAATGAATAGGCTCAAAAACTACAGGACCGTTTTAAAAAAATCTTTCACCATTCGAAAGCTACATTATCCACGAGTAACATAGGCTATTTTTCATCCCGAAAGGAGATGATTCAAGTTGCATACAAAAAGTACCCAAAAAAAAAGTGCCGGCCAACAAAAAAAAATGTATGTATATTTTAGGGAATGACATTCTAAACATTTTTTCTTTTGACAACTAAAAGCTATGATCAATTTTTTTAAAGTTATTTGATATAGAAATCAACGATAAAAAAGTGTTCGGTCCCTTGAGATTCGTTAGATTTTACACTATACCTAACGTATATAAGTCTAACTACACTTGCTTATTGTAGTTTTTGTAAAGATATAGAATGTATTCAATTAAGGGCTTATGCATATATAGAACAAACAGGTAGTTCCAAGCATATGAAGGCGATCTAGCGTTGTTTATAGTTTATTACAATTATTTATATTGATGATATATTGATATGCTCATTTATGATTTTTGATGTCGCCTATAGGGTTCAAAAGTTGGTCGTAGACATTTACCGTCTTGATAAAAAATATTTAAAACATCATTTTCCATACGATAAAAATATTTTATCTACACTAATGTTGTAACATTCTACTTATGTTTCCAATACTTGACTTATAATTACTACTGTTATAGCGCAGACAACTAAAACACTCAATTTAAGCAATTGCACATGATGTTATAATATCATTATAATTTAACATTATAACATCATTATAACGCGACCAATTAACCTGGCGAGCCTTATGTCAAAATCCTCATACTAGTTGTATAAAATTTTGATATTAGGCTGGCTTTTGAAAATAGTTGGGTTATACGTGAAAACTTCGTCGAAACTACATACACAAAACTCTTTGGTAAGATCTCGCTCGCTCCTGATTGGCCCTACGCGCAGCTGCGCTCTCATTGGTTAGATTTTAATGGCGGCAAGTTCACTGTGACAATACACGTACCTACGCGTGAATTTAATGTTTCGCAATGTGTTTTGTTTTTAAAATTTTGTTTGATTAATTGCATTAAATAGTGAAGATAAAGTAGTGTATGCAACTGCATATAACACGGGTATTAAAACACTCGTTACTATTATGAAACTCGCTGCGCTCGTTTCATAAACTCACACTCGTGTTTTAATACCCTTCTTTATATGACGTTGCATAAACTACTATTTTTTCATTGGCCGGCACTTTAATTTTTGGGTACGATTTGAATCATCTCCTTTCCACAGGAATAGACACAACGCGGGTAAAACCGCGGGCACTGCTATACAAACTAATATTATAAATGCGAAAGTAACTCTGTCTGTCTGTCACGCTTTCACGCCAACACTACTGAACCGATTTGAATGAAATTTGGTACACAGTTAGTCCAGAGCCTGAGAAAGGATATAGGCTACTTTTCATCGCGAAAACTGGGTTGAAATGGGTTGAAAGAGTGGTTGAAAGGTGGTTTGAAAGTGTGGTTATTTTAAACACTAATCGACGGATTTAGATGACATTTTGCAGAATAACACATGGGATACATTTTATCGCAAAATTCCCGCGAGAACGGGAACAACGCGGGTGAAACCGGGGGCAGTACTAATGATTATAATAAATCTAAATAAAATTAGCACCCCTATTATGCGTCTAGGCGTCAAGTAGGCTATTAATAACAATCTAGATATAAATGATAAATCTAATTTAAGGAAATGTTTTCTCTATTAATATATTTAACATATTATTTAATTAAACAAAGAATGATGCACCATTGCATTAAGTATGCAAATTATTTGCATAGATTTACATATATTAGCAAAATTATAAAAACTAGCAGTGCGCGGTTTTACCCGCGTTGTACCCGTTCCCACGGGAATTTGGGGATAAAATGTATCCTATGTGTTATTCTGATGTATAACCTATATTACTGTAAAGTTTCGAACAAATCCGTTCAGGAGTTTTTGCGTGAGAGAGCAACAAACATACATACATCCTCACAAACTTTCGCATTTATAATATTAGTAGGATTATTATGTTTATTGATTGTATGACGTCATGAAATATTTTATAAGAGTTTTTAGTAAATATTTCATCCATGAGTTCATAAATGCCTTTCAATTAATTATTGTACCGTAATTCTCAGAAATGTCAATTAAATGAACAATAATTTAATTGTACATACCTAATCCTACTAATATTATAAATGCGAAAGTTTGTGAGGATGGATGGATGTATATTTGTTGCTCTTTCACGCAAAAACTACTGAACGGATTTGGATGAAACTTTACAGTAATGTAGGTTATACATCAGAATAACACATGGAATACAATTTATCCCGAAATTCCCGCGGGAACGGGTACAACGCGGGTAACACCGCGGGGCGCGGCTAGTCTATACTAATATTATAAAGCTGCAGAGTTTGTTTGTTTGAACGCGCTAATCTCAGGAACTACTGGCCGGATTTGAAAAATTCTTGCAGTGTTGGATAGTCCACTTATCGAGGAAGACTATAGGCTATTTTTCATCCCGAAATTCCTGCGGTAACCGGCACAACGCGGGTACAACCGCGGGGCGCTGCTAGTTTGATATACATACACAATAAAAGCGCACCGCGGTTTCGCCCGCGTTGTGCCTGTTCCCGTGGAAGTTTCGGGATAAAAATAAGCCTATAACCTTCCCGTTGAATGTGGCTATCCGTTACAAAAAGAAAAAACTTGAGAGGTGTCAAGGGACACCCGGATGGAACGAAGTTTATTTGTTATCAACAAAAATAATCGTCGCGACACCACACTGTTCAATGCGAAATAGAAAGACGAAACGAAAATATCTAGCTTGCTTTCTATAAGAGAGAGAGAGAGACAGACAGAGAAACATGTGCACGCCAGAGAGAGACAGACAGAAAAACATGCGTGGCAGACAGACGTGACAGACAGAGAAACATGCGCACGCCGCGCGGCGCATGTTTCTCTCTCTCTAGCGTGCGCATATTTCTCTGTCTGTCTCTCTCTAACGCAAAAAGTGTCGTTACAATTTTTTCCGTCTAGCCCTCTTTTGCAACGCGCGATAAGGAATTTCGTTCCAAAATATGTATGTATCGTGTGTATACGCACGTAAAAAGCGGTTATTTTAATATTACAGACACTTCAATTTTGTATAGTTTTATATATAGATTTTATTTTGAATTCCAGCTACCTGACGCCTACATGGGGAGGTAACCGCCGGTCGAAAGGCAGCCAGCAGTTCTATCTCTGTCATCAACTGAACATGAGTCAGTGTCGAGTACGTATTACATCAGGGCGGTGAAGCGAGCCAAGGTGTCTACACACCAAAGCCGCCGGCCCGGCGGCACGAACCCGGCGGCAAGGCCGGTGGCCTGAATTTGAACGATTTTGAACGATTTTCATTCAAAATCAGGCCGCCGGCCTTGCCGCCGGGTTCGTGCCGCCGGGCCGGCGGCTTTGGTGTGTAGACACCTTGGCTCGCTTCACCGCCCTGATGACACCTTAAGGGACACCTTAAGGGAGCGAGGCTGCGGAGAGGAGAAACGGACAAATATACTTAAACCAATAAGATTGCGTAAAATCTCCGGTCAGGTATTTGATGCAATCCTATTCGTTTATATTTCTCCGTTTCTCCGCTCCGCAGCCTCGCTCCGTTTCAATGGACAGGCACCCTAAGGGCTGACACTGCGTTTCATACAAAAGTGAACCGTCGCGTGCGTTTTAATACAAAAGTGAACCGTCGCGGGCGCCCGCCGCATGTAGCTTCATAGAAAAGTGAACCGTCGCGTGCGCCCGTCACGTGCGGTTTCATACAAAAGTGAACCGCCGCGTGCGCCCGTCGCATGCGGTGTCATACAAAAGTGAACCGTCTCGTGCGCCCGTCGCGTGCGGTTTCATACAAAATTGAACCGCCGCGTGCGCCCGTCGCATGTAGCTTCATACAAAAGTGAACCGTCGCGGGCGCCCGCCGCATGTAGCTTCATACAAAAGTGAACCGTCGCGGGCGCCCGCCGCATGTAGCTTCATACAAAAGTGAACCGTCGCGGGCGTCCGCCGCATGTAGCTTCATACAAAAGTGAACCGTCGCGGGCGCCCGCCGCATGTAGCTTCATACAAAAGTGAATCGTCGCGGGCGCCCGCCGCATGTAGCTTCATACAAAAGTGAACCGTCGCGGGCGTCCGCCGCATGTAGCTTCATACAAAAGTGAACCGTCGCGGGCGTCCGCCGCATGTAGCTTCATACAAAAGTGAACCGTCGCGGGCGCCCGCCGCATGTAGTTTCATACAAAAGTGAACCGTCGCGGGCGCCCGCCGCATGTAGCTTCATACAAAAGTGAACCGTCGCGGGCGTCCGCCGCATGTAGCTTCATACAAAAGTGAACCGTCGCGGGCGCCCGCCGCATGTAGCTTCATACAAAAGTGAATCGTCGCGGGCGTCCGCCGCATGTAGCTTCATACAAAAGTGAACCGTCGCGGGCGCCCGCCGCATGTAGCTTCATACAAAAGTGAATCGTCGCGGGCGCCCGCCGCATGTAGCTTCATACAAAAGTGAACCGTCGCGGGCGCCCGCCGCATGTAGCTTCATACAAAAGTGAACCGTCGCGGGCGCCCGCCGCATGTAGCTTCATACAAAAGTGAACCGACGCGTGCGCACGCAAGGCAGTGTTGGTTCCACTACCCCACAACCGGAGCACGTTTCTAGTACACTTTACTGAAAAACTATCATGCCTATTGATTTGTGCTCTAACATAGTAATTTACTTAACATTTAATATAATTTAATTACAATTTTTAAAAAAAGATTAACGCCTCGGTGGTCTAGTCTCAGTCAACCTCAACCTCAGTCTTGGCAGGCGAGTATGTGCACTCGCCTGCCAAGACTGAGGTCCCAGGTTCAACGCGAGCGACAACATGTTTCCTAGTTTTCAAACATGGCTCGTGTTTGAGATCACCAACCCGTTAGTCAAGCGTGGTGATTACGACATCCTCCTCCCTGTACTGATATCTAGTGAGATGAGAGGCCTTTGCCCAGCAGTGGGACATTACAGGCTGATGCTTTATGGTCCTATATTGACTCCCTTGTTCCCAGTTTGTGGAGTCTCAAGAGTCCCTGCTCCTCCTGGTCTACAACCCTCTCAGTGTGAAAAACTACCACTATGTGAGACTGCCTGCCATCGCGATGCATTATTCCATCAGAGATTTTAACGGTATGAGAGAAATACTTAAGTTTATTCTGATGTATAATGTATATTACTGTGAAGTTTCATCAAAATCCGTCCAGTAGATTTTTCGTGAAAGAGTAACAAACATACATACATACATCCTCACAAACTTTCGCAATAGACAAGTAGACAAAAAAAATGATTTCAATCTGAGCGCTACCGCGCACGTTAAGCAGTCGGTCCCGGTGGTTTCAATCGTCAGACCATCACGTCCTTTAGGCGGTCTAATAACTCCGACACCAGGGTTGGCCACTTTTTCATCGAGTGGATGGTCAACCTGACCAATCCTGGTGTCAGAGTTATTGAGCCGCCAAAGGACTCTGACATGGCCACTTTACTGGATTATCAGCATTTTTCAAGATCCACCTTCTCATTCACAGATGAAGAAGTAGAGTACCAGCTGGTACCGCTCCCAGCCGCCATCACCAACCTCCCCGGAAGAACTTCCAACGCCATCCAGGAGTTGTGGTTTGAAGCCGAAAATATTCCACCTCTGGGTTACACCTCGTTCTACTTGTCACCTATCAGGGATCAGCTGGTAAGTCCCACTGCTGGGCAAAGGCCTTTCATCTCACTGAAGATATCAGTACAGTGAGGAGGATGTCGTAATCACCACGCTTGACTAACGGGTTGGTGATCTCAAACCCGAGCCAAGTTTGAAACGTAGGGAACATGTTTTCGCTCGACCTGGGAACTGAACCTGGGAGCTCAGTCCTGGCCCATTTATAATATTAATAGGATAGTAAAGTAAATAACTTTAATGGGTATAAAATCCAAACTAATATTATAAATGCGAAAGTAACTCTGTCTGTGTATCACGCTTTCACGCCAAAACTACTGAACCGATTTCAATGAAATTTGGTACACAGTTAGTCCAGAGCCTGAGAAAGGACATAGGCTGCTTTTTATAGTGAAAACAGGATGGAAAAGGGTTGAAAGAGGGGTTGAAAGTTTGTATGGAAGTGTGGTTACTTTTTAAACTGCTGGACGGATTTGGATGCAATATAGGTTATACATACATCAGAATAACACATGGGATACATTTTATCCCGGAATTCCCGCGGGATCGGCAACAACGCGGGTAACATCGCGGGGCGCGGCTAGTAAAATATATAGTCTACTTTTACCCCACAATACTGATGGGAACGGGTACAGAGCGGGTAAAACCCGTTGCTATTTGTGCTCACTTGTAACCTGTAAAAGAAGAGTGATAAGTTTGACATCGATGTCTCTGAGTGTGTGTTTGGCACCGTTAGGTCTAAAACGGATGGACCGATTTCAATGCAGTTAATTTCATTAGAAACAGCCTGCGTGGTCTTGTGGTTTGAGCGCTCGGCTCACGATCCGGAGGTTCCGGGTTCGATTCCCGGTGGGGATAATATCTCACAATAATCTCTTTGTGAGACTGCCCTCAGTATGGTTAGGGCATTGCAGGCTGAATCACCTGATTGCCCGAAAAGTAAGACGATTCCGTGCTTCGGAGGGCACGTTAAGCCGTCGGTCCCGGTTACTTTCTACGGATAGTAGTCGTTACATGAGCCATGTCAGAGGCCTTTGGCGGCTCAATAACTCTGACACCAGGACTGGTCAGGTTGACCATCCACTCGATGAGGAAGATTTCATTAGAAAGCCAGTTTTTTTGCGGAGTTTCTTGTTTCTGTTCTCGGAGCTATGTTTGGTAAAAATGGTTTGGCCGTTTTTGCGTAGAGGGGTTTTAAATTTTTAATTCAACTTGCTTTTGTTGTATTTTCAGGAAGAAAATAACTATGCTAAGAAAGCTGTTCAGAAGACGCTGGAGGCAGATGAGCTGATTCCCCATATTAGTAATGAGGTAATAAACACTCTGTTTTTTGTCACAGTGGCAGTGAGAGCGCTTACTGTGTCGGGGGTTGCGGGATCGATTCAACGGAGTTACAATATGTGAGACATAGTTGTTGACGACGTCTGGGTGTCAATTATATATCCTATCCTACCAATATTATAAATGAAAGTTTTTGAGGACGGATGTATTAATTAATGTATGTATATTTGTTGCTCTTTCACGAAAAAACTACTGAACGGATTTGGATGAAACTTTACAGTAATGTAGGTTATACATCAGAATAACATATGGGATACGTTTTATTCCGAAATTCCCACGGGAACAACGCGGGTAAAACCGCGGGGCGCGGCTAGTATTCTTATAAAGTATTTTTGTATGTATATGTAGTAGTATCAGTTAGTTAAATTCCGTAATACGCTGTTATTCACCGAGACGTATTTTTTGCGCCGACCCGACATCTAGTTGTGATAGAAGGAAGTCTAATTAACCGTCTGATTTGTCCGGGTGTATTTTTTGGAACGAAGTTCATTATCGCGCGTTGCGAAAGGGGGCTAGACGGAAAAAATTAAGACGAAAAGTTGTAACGACACTTTTTGCGTTAGAGAGAGACAGACAGAGAAACATACGCACGCCGTTAGAGAGAGACAGACAGAGAAACATGCGCCGCCGCCCGGCGTGCGCATGTTTCTCTGTCTCTCTATCTCTTTCTTAAAGAAAGCAAGCCAGATATTTTCGTTTCGTCTTTCTATTTCAAATTGAACTTCGTTCGATCCGGGTGTCCCTTGACACCTCTCAAGTTTTTTAAATCACCCATTTTCAGTACATCAAAGTCACAGTAGACCCAACAACCGGTCTTCTCGACACCATACAGCATCTAGACGGGATCAAGCTCAAAGTGTCGCAGAACTTCTACTACTACGCTCAGGGTCACCAGCCGTTGCAGTCAGGAGCCTACAGCTTCAGACCAGAGAAGAATAGACCAACGCCGGTGATTGCGCCTTATCCTCCTCACTGTATTGATATCTTCGTAACAGCCTCCGTGGTCTAGTCGTTTGAGCGCTCGGCTCACGATCCGAAAGTTCCGGGTTCGATTCCCGGTGGGGACAATGTCTTACAAAAATCTCTTTGTGCGGCGAGCGCACGCTTAACGCGGTGGCGGCCCTTAGTTCCTCGTATTTCCAGGTAGCGGAGAAGGCTCAGTACATCACGATCCGGGGGAACCTGGTGAAGGAGATCAGGCAGAGGTTCAGCGACTGGATCACGCAGATCATCAGGCTGTTCCGGGGCGAAGAGCTGGTGGAGTTTCAGTGGATCATCGGGCCTGTGCCTATTGGGTAGGAGCTGTAGATTTTTTTGCGTCTAAATACTGTCTGAAGACTGTCTAAAGACTGTCTGAAAACTGTCAAAAGACTGCCTAAGGACTGTGTGAAAACTGCCTAAGACTGTCTATAAAGTGTCAAAAGATTGCCTTAATACTGTCTAAAGGTAATGGAAGTTTAGCTCCATTTTGTCCATTGTGTCTAAATATTTTTTTAAAACTGCCTCAATACTGTCTAAAGACAGTCTAATGCCAGTAGAGTTAAATTTCTATTGAAAAGCGGGCTTTTGATACTGTATTGAAAATCGGAACGACTAATGCGCTACCATGTTTCAGAGAACACGTTAAATTGTCGGTCCCGGTAGTTTCAATCGTCAGAGCATGTCTTCCTTTAGCCGGTCTCACAACTCCGACACCAGGGTTGGACACTGACCTACTCGAACTTACTTTATTTTTATTTCTGCCCTCCCCAGGACCGACCTTGGCAAAGAAGTGGTGACCATCTTCAAGGCCAACATCTCCAACAACGGGGAGTTCTACACCGACTCCAACGGACGCCAGATGATGAAGAGGACCTGCTGGAACGAGACCTCCAGTGAGAGAGAGAGAGAGAGAGACATGTCTCCCGTCTCCCATCATCCGTCATCCTTCTCCCGTCTCCCGTCTCCCGTCATCCGTCATCCGTCATCCGTCATCCGTCATCCGTCATCCGTCATCCGTCATCCGTCATCCGTCATCCGTCATCCGTCATCCGTCATCCGTCATCCGTCATCCGTCATCCGTCATCCATCATCCGTCTCCCGTCTCCCGTCTCCCGTCTCCCGTCTCCCGTCTCCCGTCTCCCGTCTCCCGTCTCCGTCTCCCGTCAACCGTCATCCGTCATCCGTCTCCCGTCATCCGTCATCCGTCATCCGTCATCCGTCATCCGTCATCCGTCATCCGTCATCCGTCATCCGTCATCCGTCATCCGTCATCCGTCACCCGTCATCCGTAATCCGTAATCCGTAATCCGTCATCCGTCATCCGTCATCCGTCATTCCTCATCCGTCATCCGTCATCCGTCATTCGTCATCCGTCATCCGTCATCCGTCATCCGTCATCCGTCTCCCGTCGTCCTTCATCCGCTATCCGTCATCCGTCATCCGGCTCCCGTCATCTGTCCTCCGTCATCCGTCATTAATAATTGGTATTCATTTTAGCTCAACAACAGAAGAAGCCAGTGCCTGCCTGTTACTATCCAGTGACTTCTAGAATATGTATAAAGTCTTCAAACACGAGCACGGAAATGTGTGTCTTAACTGATAGGACACAAGGTGGAACTTCGTATGAAGAAGGGGAGATTGAGCTGATGGTATGGGAAAAAGGATTTTTTATCTAAGCACTAACAGTGCCACGCGGTTTAACCCGCGCTGTGTATGAGCGCGTGCACTATTAATGTGTGTGCGAAACTCAATTAACTTATCACAGCGCATTATGAAAAAAAATTACAATGTCCATTCGTTGTTTACAGCCTCCGTGGTCTTGTGGTTTGAGCGCTCGGCTCACGATCCGGAGGTTCCGGGTTCGATTCCCAGTGGGAACAATATCTCTCACAAAAATCTCTTTGTGAGACTGCCCTCAGTTTGGTAAGGGCATTGCAGGCTGAATCTCCTGATTAAGCCGTCGGTCCCGGTTACTTTCTACGGATAGTAGTCGTTACATGAGCCATGTCAGAGGCCTTTGGCGGCTCAATAACTCTGACACCAGAACTGGTCAGGTTGAACATCCACTCGATGAAGAAGAAGAAGAAGAATGCGTTGTGATACATCCTCACTGTACTGAGATCTTCAGAGCCTAGCAGTGGGTCATTACATTTTATACTTTACTATATTTTTCAGACCCACAGAAGACTTCTTACTGATGATGGCTTTGGCTTAGAAGAACCTTTAAACGAGGAGGCGTATGGAGTCGGGCTGGTGGTGAAGGGAACCCACAGAATCATATTCGGGGACTATAGGCAGGATTGTGAGTATATAACTCTATTAAAACACTACATATTATATAACAACTAGCAGCGCTCCGCGGTTTTACCCGCGTTGTGGCCGTTCCCGTGGGAATTTCGAGATTTTTTATAGACATAAACCTTCGTCTTGAATCACTCTATCTATTGCAAAAAACCGTATCAAAATTTGTTAAGTAGTTTTAAAGATCTAAACATAGATAGGGACAGCGGAAAGCGACTTTGTTTTATACTATGTAGTAGTCTCATGTGACAAAGTCCCCGGCCGCGTCTTTCTGTCTGTTCGTGATAAACTCAAATACTACTGCACGGAATTTGACGCGGTTATTCTAACAGATAGAACGATTCAAGAGGAAGGTTTATATGTATAAAAATTCCTGAAATTCCCACGGGAACGGGCACAACGTGGGTAAAACCGAGAAGCACTTCTAGTATTATTTATGCCAAAGTTAGTGAAGATGTAAATATTTGTTTGCTGCTCTTTCACGCAAAAACTACTCGACAGATTTTGATGAAACTTTACAGTAGTCTTCGATCAACAATACACAACTAGATGTCGGGTCGGCGCAAAATACGTCTCAGTGAATATAACGCCTCATTTGAAAAGTGAGGCGTTATTCTCACATATTTTATTCATAAGATTTGCTACTTTATTGCTAGGTGTCATGGTTGTTATTAGGTTGAACTTCGAACTGTTTTAAAACTCTTTTTTCAGTTCGGTAGTAAACAAAATAAGCTGTCACACGTCATCCACGCGGACAGTATTTAGCTTTGATTTTGTACGTGACCCGATATCTAGTTGTGTATTGTTGATCGAAGAATATAGTCCACACATCAGAATTACCCATGGAATAAATTTTACCCAGAAAATCCCCTGCTAACGGGTACATCGCGGGTAATACCGCGAAGCGATGCTAGTAGGACATAACTGTTGTTTCAGCCGATGGCATGACGTTCTCCGAGAGAGTATCAGCCAATTCCAGGAGGTGGGACTTCGAGCCGTGGCTGTTCTTCACTTCTGGAGAGAAGGTGAACAGGAGAAAGTGGCAGAATGTCCGGAATAAACGGGTTAGTAGCTATTGTTCAATCGGGAACTTACGTACGACGGAGACTACTGTCGAGAGTTCCTCAACACGTTTCGGTCACGTCCGGTGACCTTCATCAGGAGGTGGGTGAAGCGAGAGCGACAGCGTCTCCCCCCGCACTGGGTTAGTAGCTGTCTCTATCTATCTATGTCCTATACTAAAAGTAAGTTCGATTTGTAGCCATGCAGGCCAAAAATAACGCGATCAACAGTTGGTGCCTTTACAACTCTAAAGCAGCAGTTAAGAAATGATCCAACAGCCTCCGTGGTCTTGTGGTTTGAACGCTCGGCTCACGATCCGGAGGTTCCAGGTTCGATTCCCGGTGGGGACAATGTTTCACAAAAATCTCTTTGTGAGACTGCCCTCAGTTTGGTTAGGGCATTGCAGGCTGATTGCCCGAAAAGTAAGACGATTCAGTGCTTCGGAGGGCACGTTAAGCCGTCGGTCCCGGTTACTTTCTACGGATAGTAGTCGTTACATGAGCCATGTCAGAGGCCTTTGGCGGCTCAATAACTCTGACACCAGGATTGGTCAGGTTGACCATCCACTCGATGAAGAAGAAATGATCCACAATTTTTTTTAACTACTTTAGAACGACTATACCTCCATTTGATGATTTGGGCGGAGGTTCCCAAATTCGGAATAGGTTCAATCCTGACTTTTCCAGTTTCTTATTCGGTCAACTTCTGGGCAGATCACGTTTTTACTAGGTTAGATTCGAAGTGAGGCAGTTTCTTAACACGCCTTCCACCATATTCAGCCAATTTCTTATTTTATATCTTTCTGAGGAGGTCAGATTCTCAGTTGGTTAGGGAGTTTTTTCGTAGTAGGTCAGATTGGAACAAGGACAAATTCAAATGAGAACCGTTTCTTAAGAAACCGAATTCTAACTAAGTATGTTTCTTTATTATGACTAAATCTAATTAGATGAAATTCTTAATAAGTATGCGTCTTAGTTAGTTACATTCTACATTAGATGGCTTCTGTGGACGTCAAGTACAGTTGGCTAGAAAGTAAGATAACATTTGATATCAATACTATTTATTAATGATTTAATCGTAAGTGTCCTGGCCACTTGTAAACAAATCTATGATAAAACAATATTTATCTACCTCTGTCAATGTCAAACTTAGTTCCTCACTAATTTGCAATGGAAAAGATAATAAAAGTAATAAATACGGCAAAAACCAAACAATGTATTCTTCTCGGAGACTACAAATATTGCTTTCAAAAACAAAATGAAAATGAAACGCTGAACTTTAGATGCAGCGACAGAAACAGTAAGTGCACAGCATCTGTAACAACCAATTCTCAAATGACATCGGTAATACGAGAAAGTGAGCATACATGTCTACCGGATCCTGACAAAAATAAAGTGGAATTGGTCATGTATTCCTGCAAACAAAAAGTTGCGGAATCATTCGAACCCATACAACCGTTGTTTGAAGTGGCCCTACAAGAACTAAAAGGTATGCACCGCTCGATTCTTCTGCCCACCTTTTCTTCAAAGAAAGATTCTCTTTACGCACATAGAAAACGTGTTTTAGGCACAGAAACACTGCAATTTGAAAATCCAAAAGATGTCAAGATCCCAAAAATAATAAGCGATAATTTCTTAGCGTGTCAAAGTGGAGACGAGGACCGCATACTAATTTTCTGCTCCAATCTTGCAAAAAGAACAATAGGAAAAACACATATATTTCTCGCAGATGGTAGGTACGTTTAAAATAGTGCCTAAGCCTTTCTTTCAACTTTACACCGTACAGTCATGAGCAATGAAATGTATACACGGGCAGATTTGCAAATAAATGTATACTCTGAAAATTTCAAAAACATATAGCCACTTAACAATTCATACTATATAACCACCCGAGTTTCTCACAATAATGTATACATTTTTGGCAAAAATATGTACACAGGTTCTTTTTCAGATATTTGTATACACGATCACATGCAAAAATATGTACACAGGTTCTTTTTCAGATATTTGTATACACGATCACATGCAAAAATATGTATCCATTATGAATTTCAATAATATGTAAACGATATTATTTCATAACGATGTAAACAATAGTATTTCATTATAATGTATGCACTTTATAAACGGTAGCAGTTTTCACTATTTTGACAAATCGGTATTAAATTTCAATACTAAGTACACAAATGTAATTTTCCAATTCATGTAAACAATATTGGAACGAAGTTCCTTATCGCGTATCGTTGCGAAAGGGGGCTAGACGGAAAAAATTAAGACGAAAAGTAAGTAACGACGATTTGCTATTGAATGTTAAGCAACGGTTGTCGCGATTATGAATATGATGGGTGGCCGTCGATCTTGAATGTTAAGCAAGGGTCTTCGTCGTCGATATTGAGTGTTAAGCAACGGTTGTCGCGATCATGAATGTGATAGGTGGCCGTCGATAGTGAATGTTAAGCAACGGTTGTCGCGATCATGAATGTGATGGGTGGCCGTCGATAGTGAAATGAAATAAAATATTTATTTGCGCAAACAAAGTCAAGATGTTTTTGTTTATGTTGTTGTTGAATGTGTGGTCGGTGCGAGTCGCTGATTACACTAGTTTGTTTTTTATTCTCAACTAGCAGCGCCCCGCGGTTTTACCCGTGTTGTGCCCGTTCCCGTGGGAATTTCGGGAATTTTTTTTACATAAAAAGCTTCCTCTTGAATCACTCTACCTATTACAAAAAACCGCATCAAAATCCGTTGCGTAATTGTAAATATGTATTTAAGCATACAGACAAACAAACAAACAGACAGACAAAAATAGCGACTTTATTTTATAATATGTAGTGATGCTTGCGATGTTCACCGCAGCGCAAGCGTTTAGCACGTAATGCAAA
The DNA here is from genome assembly GCA_963082685.1 of Cyclophora albipunctata. Lineage (NCBI taxonomy): Eukaryota > Metazoa > Arthropoda > Insecta > Lepidoptera > Geometridae > Cyclophora > Cyclophora albipunctata. The sequence continues at coordinate 3,656,586 of OY720142.1, forward strand.
AATTTCAGGTATGACGTAAGGTAGTGCGTAGCCAGTTCGACAATGGGTCTACTGATATCACGCTAAGCATAGATCTTGTGGGATCGAACCCCAGCAACCTGATACTTTTTGTTTTGTTATTAGTAATTTTACAATAAAATTTGAATATGCTCGTAAATATTTACTAAGAAAATAAATCACTACATAGTATACAATAAAGTCGTCACTTTTTCGTGTCTGTTTGTCTGTCTGTATGCTTAAATCTTTAAAATTACGCAACGGATTTTGATGCGGTTTTTTGTAATAGGTAGAGTGATTCAAGAGGAAGGTATTTATGTAAAAAAAATCCCGAAATTCCCACGGGAACGGGCACAACGCGGGTAAAACCGCGGGGCGCTGCTAGTATATATATATAATTATTTAAGTAGGTAACAAATAAAAAACAAAATGATCGAAATATATTTTTATTTCATATTGACTTTTTTTCTCCAAACCAGCAAACAATACGTAACTTCGCTCAACAGTTCGTAAATAAAAAAAAATAAAAATTGGGCCGCTCCGTGGGATTCGAAACATCGCCTCATCCTTACAGATAATATTGTAACAAAACTTGTAAACTATTGAGCCACAACGTAGCTTACGTCATAAGGTGAAATTATCAATCCAGTCAAATGCAAGATGTGTTTGTATTAATGTGTGTGTGCAATTGTGCATTGTCTTTAGCTATAAACATTTAAATCTTAAAACCAAAATTAATATTCATGACAGTTTCATTTCATTATTTAAATTAAGAACGGACTAGTCAAATCTGTAATAGTAGTTTATGCAACTGTCGTTTATGAAACGAGCGCAGCGAGTTTCATAATAGTAACGAGTGTTTTAATACCCGTGTTATATGCAGTTGCATACACTACTTTATCTTCACTAATGCAATTAATCAAACAACAAGAGTAAAAGCTGACAATAGTTTTTCACACGTACGTGTATTGTCACAGTGAGTGAACTTGCCGCCATTAAAATCTAACCAATGAGAGCGCAGCTGCGCGTAGGGCCAATCAGGAGCGAGCGAGATCTTACCAAAGAGTTTTGTGTATGTAAGTTTAGTAGTTTCGACGAAGTTTTCACGTATAACCCAACTGTTTTCGCTAACTGAGTACCCCTGCTCTTTTAAAACGATAATTTTATGTTTTTCATGTGCCGAAATCCGGTACGACAAATTGTTATTACTCGACATTGTTATACTGTCCTTCACAAACGTAGATAAAGAATAGTATTATTCTCTGTCTACGTCACGTCTACGTTCACAATAATCAATACCTTAATTTTGAATAATTTAAAAAACAAAAGAATTATTATAAACTATCAAAATCAAAGTCATATTTTTTTTTCAGTTTCTCAGCCTCTTTGGGGCAACCCCAAAGAGGCTATTTTGAACGCACCTTCTTAACTATATTTAAAAGACAAAAATGAATGTTTACATGAATTGGAAAATTACATTTGTGTACTTAGTATTGAAATTTAATACCGATTTGTCAAAATAGTGAAAACTGCTACCGTTTATAAAGTGCATACATTATAATGAAATACTATTGTTTACATCGTTATGAAATAATATCGTTTACATATTATTGAAATTCATAATGGATACATATTTTTGCATGTGATCGTGTATACAAATATCTGAAAAAGAACCTGTGTACATATTTTTGCATGTGATCGTGTATACAAATATCTGAAAAAGAACCTGTGTACATATTTTTGCCAAAAATGTATACATTATTGTGAGAAACTCGGGTGGTTATATAGTATGAATTGTTAAGTGGCTATATGTTTTTGAAATTTTCAGAGTATACATTTATTTGCAAATCTGCCCGTGTATACATTTCATTGCTCATGACTGTACATTGTGTGTTAAATAATGAGTCTGAAAGTAGCCGTACTATAGTACCAATAATATATGCACTATTACCCAACAAGCTGGAATCCACATACATACGGCTTTTTGAAGAATTGAAAACCACCTTAGGCGTGAATATGACACATTTTAAAGCCGACTTCGAACTCGCTGCGATGAATGCAGTGTCATACGTTTTCCCCGCGGCCAAGGTAACAGGATGTTTCTTTCATTTTATCAAAGCCGTTTGGACGAAATCTAAGACAATTAATGTTGACAATGATAAGGATGGGAACAAGTTTGCAAAATTATTGACATACTTACCTTTGCTGCCAAACGAATACATACCGGATGGATGGTTAAGCTTATTAGAAAAATCAACGCATATAAATAACATCGAAAAATGGAAAAAATACTTCGAAAAATATTGGATGGGTGTGATTACTCCAGATATTTTTGGATGTTCCAAGGAAACTTATCGCACCACCAACCACTTAGAAGGGTGGCATAATAGGCTTAACAAAAAATTATCGAAGAAGCCAAACATTCATCATTTTTTAATGACGTTAAAAAAAGAGGCGAAACATAATGATATTGCTATTAAACAAGCCCAAGCTCACAAAGAAATCAAAAGATCAAGAAAAGTTGACTTGAAATTTGATCGCCACATAAAACGATTAATTGACGATGTACAGTCAAACAGCATCGGATTGTACGATTTTCTGAAAAAAGCATCGTATATGGGCTTTGAAAGAAATGCGAGGAAAAATGTTGTTGAAGTTGTTACTGATTCTGAATCAACTTCGAGTTCCGAATCCGTGAGATCCGATTCAAGCAGCACTAGTGTATCACAAATGAATATTTTTTGATCTAGCTCTAAGAAAAATATGTATGTGTTAAATACGAGACTTTTAGTTGCGAGATAGTTGATGTACTCGGTTGTTTTTGTTCATGATGTTTTATACCTACAAATAAATGGTTTTGTCTTATATCGTATTTTTATTTGTTTGTCGTTGAAATAGTCCACAAATAACCAGGCAGCGAAATTTTGGTGCGGATGACTACCTTATGACGTCGACGCGAAGTTTAATTAGTCGTTTTTCGTTTTCTTGTGGATATTTTTTTTGTTACAAATACATAACCCAGTAAAATGTTGCATTTGTATCATTTGTCACTATTTTAATATGTTGTGTATATTTTATAAAAACATCCTATACATATATCAATTTGCGTCATAATGACGTCACCGGCCCCAAGATTTCGCTCCCTGCAAATAACTGTGGTTGACTGTGTATCCGCATGGCGTGCAATGAAATTGACTTACACTAGAAATGTCACTTACGAGAGTCTAACGTGATCATAATCTAACTAAATTAGAAATAGACTATCAATGAATTTAACGTATGCAGAAACTGACCTCCACAGAAAAGGGTTCGTTATTGAATTTGACGCAGTTATAATTTGCTTTCGATATAATTGGACTCACTTAGAATCTGACTTACTCAGAATTAAATTTTTAACGAATTAGACATACTCGGTATTAAACTTATTACCAATACGACCTCATGTGAATTGGACGATTTCAGAAGCTGTCTAAATAAGAAACTGGAAAAGTCAGGATTGAACATATTCCGAATTTGGGAACCTCCGCCCAAATCCATTTGATAATCTTTTGAAAAAAGTGGAAAAAGACTCCACACACAAAAAGACACCCCTCCTCCGCTTGTGCGACCCGACGCTCGGTTTCAAGATCCGGCAAAAAACCGTATCTACCCCTGCGTGTATCGTGTGAATCCATGTATTGAATGCGCTGTATATACCACTACACCGGATCTGACATTTTCCAGTAAAACCGGATCGGTTTGTAGTCGCAAAATCAACTTCAGCAAGATTTTTGCCGTGTCTTGAAACCTAATGGACGTGTGAACTCATTGACTTCATACAAAAGTGAATCGTCGCGTGCGGTTTCATACAAAAGTGAACCGCCGCGTGCGCAGTATTGGCCCTTAAACAAAGCAAGGTTCACCCACACACGTTCAACATCTCCTGACCCATCTTCTCTCGTCCCCCAGTTCTCTGCTCTGAAGGTGCACGGTCTACCCCGCCACATCCACATCCTGACCCTGGAGCCGTGGAAGGGTGGCTCTGTGCTCCTGCGACTGGAGAACACCCTGGAAAAGGTGCCCAGGGGTAAGTCACCACTGCATGCCATCAATTACTCAATCTTTATAAATATATAATTCTACAGTACGTGTGTATGTCACTGAACTTCTAATCGGCTGGACCGATTTGAATGATATTTTTTGTATGCGTTTGGGTGGCACCCTGGATGGTTTAGATTCACACTAGCGACATCTATTGGGTCACGGATGGAACCACCGCGCGGGACAGCTAGTATATTACTATATTTTTAGATTTTTATTCTCGACTTTGACCAATTTTGATTCTAAACGACACAGATGTTAGTCCATCAATCCATTAATCTATCAATCCATCAAGCCATGAACCGATCAATCCATCAATCCATCAGTCCATAAATCCGTCAATCCATCAATCCATCAATTCATAAATCCGTCAATCCATCAATCCAATGTCAATCATCAAAGTTGCTACTGTTTTTTTTGTCAGTAGTATCAGTGAGTTAGATTCCATAATACAAGCTTAGAGCTTACTTTTTGTCTAATTGACCGTATGTGAATTTGTCCGGGTGTATTTATTTATTTCATTTTCATCTAAAATTTCCGCTATAAATTATCATCATTTCAATTCCCCACCAGCCCAAACCCGTCGCGATTCGGACGGCATCGAAGACACTTCCTCCATCATCACCGTTGAGCTTCGGAACATCTTCCTTCAGCTCCATTTGAAGTCAGCTCGGGAGACCACGCTCGGAGCCAACCAGTGGCTTGAGGACGCTCGCCAGATGGACTGGAGTACCAGGTAACGAGGGTCTAAACCCTCACTATTCAGGAATAGTGACAGGGTAACGACGATCTTGAATAGTGACGGGGTAACGAGGATCTTGAATAGTGACGGGGTAACGAGGATCATGAATAGTGACGGTTTTAAGGGTCCGTATCCAAGGAGTAAAAACGGGACCCTATTACTGAGACTTCGCTGTCCGTCCGTTTGTCACCAGGCTGTGTCTCAAGAACGGTGATAGCTAGACAGTTGAAAATTTCACAGACGATGTATTTCTATTGCCGCTACTAAAAATAAAATAAAACAAATATTCATGGGGGGATCCTATACACCAAACGTGATTTTTTTACCATTACGGAACCCATCGTGCGCGCGTCCCTCTCGCACTTGGCCGGTTTTTTTATAGAGCTCATGACGTAGTTTGACTAAACGATGCTATAATATATATATATAATATATAGTTGCCTTTCCGCTGTCTGTCCCTATGTATGCTTAGATCTTTAAAACTACGCAACGGATTGTGACGCGGTTTCTTAAATAGATAGAGTGATTCAAGAGGTAGGTTTATATGTATAAAAAATCCCGAAATTCCTATACGAACGGAAACAACGCGGGCAAAACCGCGGGGCGGTGCTAGTTAAGGAAGAAACGACAAAGGCACCAAAGAATGATGTTGTCAGGGTATCAAAAAATAACATGGATTCAGAAAAATAATTTCCGAGGTACAAAAAGATCTCCAAAGTACCATTTAGCTTATTTTTCTTTGACTTGCTTTTATCTGTCTAAAGGTACGTTTACAACGGAGGCGAAGATGGAATCCAGCCCGAAGACCAGGCAGCTGAAGAAGAGAACAAGTCTGTTAGACATACAGGTAGACATACTGATAGACAGGTCTCCGCAGTCCAGTCTTTAAACTGGCCTGTTTCTTCTTCTTCATCGAGTGGATAGTCAACCTGACCAATCCTGGTGTCAGAGTTATTGAGCCGCCAAAGGCTTCTGACATGGCTCATATAACGACTACTATCCGTAGAAAGTAGCCGGGATCGACGGCTTAACGTGCCCTCCGAAGCACGGAATCGTCTTAATTTTCGGGCAATCAGGTGATTCATCCTGCAATGCCCTAACCAAACTTAGGGCAGTCTCACAAAGAGATTTTTGTGAGATATTGTCCCCATCGGGAATCGAACCCGGAACCTCCGGATCGTGAGCCGAGCGCTCAAACCACCAGACCACGGAGGCTGTTGGGTGGTCACTTACTCCCTTAGGTTCTAAAACGACCCTAAACTCAGTGGTTTTTTTATCATGTTGCAAAATTCAATAAAATACAAACCATATTATGTCAACTTCGCTCGTCGCTCGAATTCTTCTACGATGTTAGGATATAAGCCGATATCCTAACGAGCAACTAGCTTCAAAGAAAACCAGTGAAAATTGATGATGATGAAAATTTCATCAAAATTGGTAAACTTCACTTCATCAGTTTTGATGGAATTTTCATAGCATTTTCTAGTAGTTTAATTAAATATTAATAAAATTTTCAGAAGAGGAAGAAACTGATTACCCCGTCAGAAAAGTTGATCGTCGCAAAAACAAAAGCCGGTTGCGATCAAAATCGACTAAATACATCTACGATCGACGCAAGCGCTCCCTCAACCAGTCTGTTCCAAGCGATGGAATCACCGAAAGCGACATCCTCAATTTCAACTTCATTTTTAACGACCCATCTCCGCCCATTATAACCAAAGTAATGGAACTAAAAAAACGTTACAAAAGAACCGTTAACGATACCAAAACTAATGATACAGAAGCTACGAATAACGATAATAAACATTACACATTTAACGATACGTTAGATTTAGGTGATAAATTTGAAGTCGTTACTGAGAAATTGAAGTTAGAAAGAGTCAGAAATAAGCGGAAAAGATCAAAAAATTGGAGTAAGAACAAACAAAATGTGCCTGCTTTGGAGAAAATTGACGAAATCAGATCGTCTGAGGAAGATTTCTCGTTGAATTTAAAGAAAAATAATAAGAGAAAAAATAAAAGGAATTCTAAGAAAAGAAAAGAAGGTAATCTTCAAGTTATTTCCTATTAATATTATAAAGTCAAAGTCAAAGTCAAATATTTTTATTCAGTTTTGGCCCCATAGAGGCTCTTTTGAACGTACGAACGTATAAATGCGAAAGTAACTCTGTCTGTCACGCTTTCACGCCAAAACTACTAAACCGATTTGAATGAAATTTGGTACATAGTAAGTCCAGAGCCTGAGAAAGGCCAAAGGCTACTTTTTACATCATATATTTATAATGTCATCTTTTAAATAAATAAACAATATTCTTCTTCTTCATCGAGTGGATGGTCAATCTGACCAATCCTGGTGTCAGAGTTATTGAGCCGCCAAAGGCCTCTGACATGGCTCATGTAACGACTACTATCCGTAGAAAGTAACCGGGACCGACGGCTTAACGTGCCCTCCGAAGCACGGAATCATCTCACTTTTCGGGCAATCAGGTGATTAGCCTGCAATGCCCTAACCAAACTGAGGGCAGTCTCACAAAGAAATTTTTGTGAGCTATTGTCTCAACCGGGAATCGAACCCGGAACCTCCGGATCGTGAGCCGAGCGCTCCAACCACAAGACCACGGAGGCTGTTAATATTAAATAATATATATTTCTTTAGTCCCAGAAATAGTATACGACGACTCAGATGACGTCACAACATCAATATACGAGATGTATTACAAAACCAAGTCCAAACAAGTAACAGAAAGACCACAGAATATCAGAAGAAGATACAGGCGGAGGAAACTAGATGGTCTCGGGAGAGGGAGAAAGAGACACAACACGGAGGGAAAGAGACGGGCGGAGAAAGAGTTCTCGGAGGAGAATCATGGATATGGTGAGTGGAGACTTTTGTCCGTGGAAGACAAAAATCCATCAATCCATCAATCCATCGATCCATCAATCCATCACTCAATCCACACAATCCTTTAATCCATCAATCCATCAAGCCATCAAACCCATCTATCTATCAATCCATCAATCCATCAATCCATCAACCCATCAACCCATTAATCCATCTATATATAATCCGTCAATCTGTCAATCCGTCAATCCACCAATCCATCAATACACTAACTAACCTCTTATAACCTCTCTGTCAGAGTTCCCCACGCCACAGCGACGCACGTTGCAGCGTCGCCACGCGCTGCTCTCTGAAGAGGACCGCGACACCGATTATGACGACGATTATGACGACGAAGACAGCGAGGAGGAGAGGAAGGCGGCCAGGAAGAAGAGGTGAGAGAGAGAAGGGATAGAGAGGCAGATAGGGAGCGGGAGAGTAAGCGAGAGGGACAGAGAGTGAGAGAGAGAGAGGGAGAGGGGGGGGAGAGAGAGGCAGTAAAGGAGCGTGAGAGTAAGATAGAGGGACGCAGAGGGACATCAGAGATCTATCTATCAGCAGATCTATCTATATAAATATAAATGAATTGCTGTTCCTTAGTCTGCTTAAAACTCGAGAACGGCCGAACCGATTTGGCTTATTTTGGTCTTGAAATATTCATGAAAATCCAGGGAAGGTTTAAACGGGAAGCAGTGAGGCAAAAAATGCGGGCGAAACCGCAGGGCACAGCTAGTTTTTAATAGTCTTCGAGTCCGACTCGCACTTGGCCGGTTTTTTTAATTATGTTTTTTATTCCACAGATTAGTTAAAGATGAAGATAACAACGTTTCAGAAGCGGAAGCGACTAATGAACCAGAGTTCATGGTCACACTACGGCCCACTCAGATACGAACCTTCGTTGTATGGTTCGAATCTGGGACGAAAAAAGGTTATAGTAACCAGTAAATCGTACTCAGAGCCGTCAATATATTCCTAAGGAGGCCCCTAGACCTACAATAACATTGTACAATATATTTAATTGTGCAATAAGATTGAATTGCGTTTGGATCCAAACGGTCAATTATATTGCACAATAAGAAAATTGTGCAATGTTTTCTTGTTCAGTCGGAGAATAGTTTGATCCCGAGCAACATGTCAAATATTGCGCAATACTGACCCTACATGAAGCAATATTGTTCAATATTAAATATTGTACAATAAAAATTAAACTCGCTCAAACTTTCGTTCAATCATTGCGCAGTCTTCAATATTAGCCCTAGACGGTTAATTATGACGAGACTGCCCTCAGTTTGGTTAGGGCCAGGCTGAATCACCTGATTGCCCGAAAAGTAAGACGATTCCGTGCTTCGGAGGGCACGATAAGCCGTCGGTCCCGGTTACTTTCTACGGATAGTAGTCGTTACATGAGCCATGTCAGAGGCCTTTGGCGGCTCAATAACTCTGACACCAGGATTGGTCAGGGTGACCATCCACTCGGTGAAGAAGAAGAATTCGTTGTGATTGGGTGATTGAGCTTCGCACAGCTCCGCTTCGCTTAAATAGATCGCACCCTTATAAGATATTAATGATTACTTTTTGACATATCTGACAGATTCCAAAGCATTTTTAATGTTATTTAGCGCCTAAATATGTTTAATAAACAATTGGAACGAAGTTCCATATCGCGCGTTGCGAAAGGGGGCTAGACGGAAAAAATTAAGACGAAAAGTTGTAACGACACTTTTTGCGTTAGAGAGACAGACAGAGAAACATGCGCACGCCGTTAGAGAGAGACAGACGGAGAAACATGCGCACGCCGCTGTCTGTCTCTCTCTCTCTCTCTCTCTCTCTGATAGAAAGCAATCCAGATATTTTCGTTTCGTCTTTCTATTCCCACGAGAACGGGCACAACGCGGGTAAAACCGTGGGCGTTGCTAGTATAAACTACAATTTTGAAGTAACAACTTTTGTTTGTGAAACATATTTAGGTGCTTAATAGATGTAATGCGTCCGCGAGACGATCAAGTGCACTTGACAAGTCTACGGGCTTGAAGTGAATATTGATCGTTTACAGCGTTGACTTGACAATTCCCGTCAAGTATCTACGTGCTGGACATGACTTGACAATAATTTTGATACGGCACTTGAACCAACTTGAGCTTGATGCGACTTGACGCGACTTGACAAGTTTTATTCATTTGCGGCTTGTCAAGTGCACTTGATCGTCTCGCGGACGCATAACAGTTCATATACAACCAAGTATAAACGTCAATTAGTTAATTGGGGATATAATTGACGACTCTGAGTACGATAGTTAGTCTGTTTTATTTAAAGTTGAGAGTTAATAAAAATGAATAAAATGTTTTATATTTATTTCTTCGTGCTTTCATTTTTGTTGCATCCTACTAACTAGTTGTTAATATTATAAATGCGAAAGTTTGTGACGATGGATACATAATATATAGAACATACATACGTATGTTTGTTAGTCTTTCATGAAAAAACTACAGGATGGATTTGGATGAAACTTTACAGTAATATAGGTTATACATCAGAATAACACATGGGATACGTTTTACCCTGAAATTCCCGCGGGGACGGGTACAATGCGGGTAACACCGCGGGGCGCGGCTAGTTATTAATATCTAATCGGTAGTTTCTGCAATGAGCGAGTTCAAACAAACATATAATCAAACTCTTTAGCTTATATATTAACTAGCAGCGCCCCGCGGTTTCACCCGCGTTGTGCCCGTTCCCGTGGGAATTTCGGGAATTTTTTTTTAACATAAAAACCTTCCTCTTGAATGACTCTACCTATTACAAAAAACCGCATAAAAATCCGTTGCGTAATTTTAAAGATTTAAGCATACAGACAGACAAACAGACAGACAGACACGAAAAAGAGACGACTTTATTTTATACTATGTAGTGATACTAGCTGCGCCCCGCGGTTTCACCCACGTCGTACCCTTTCCCACGGGAATTTCGGGATAAAATGTATCCTATGTGTTATTCTGATGTGTAACCTATATTAATGTAAAGTTTCATCCAAATCCATTCAGGAGTTTTTGCGTGAAAGAGCAACAAACATACATCCATACATCCATCCATACATACATCCATCCTCACCAACTTTCGCATAAAGTAGGATAGTAGGATAGGTAGATAGATGTAACAAGTAAGTATATAATATACCCGGACAAATTCACTCACGGCTAATTAGACCCAAAGTAAGCTCTAAGCTTGTGTTATGGAATCTAACTCACTGATACTACGACATATACATACACAAATACTTTATAAGAATATATAATTGACACCCAAACGTCGTTAACAACTATGTCTTACATATTGTTACCCCGTTGAATCGAGCCCGCAACCCCCGACAAAGTAAGCGCTCGCACTGCTACTGGGACAACTGGCTTGTCAAAAGTGGGTAAATATTTGACTATTAGATATTAGACACTTGCCCGCACAAAATAGTACCGTTTACTTTCAAATATGGGAAGTGAATTATTTAATTATTTTGGCAGGCGATCGTCCCTGAGACAATTTTAACGGAAATAGAAAATTAAAAGCAAGGTTTCGTTTCCTAGTTCTGTCGTAGTTTTATTGTACCTATAAAACCATGTTATTACTTAAATTAAACTAAAAGCAAGTCTGTCAATCGAGGCATTCTATTAACACAAGCTCGTTGGCACAGTGGCAGTGAGAGCGCTCACTGTGTCGGGGATTACGGGCTCGATTCAATGGAGTCTTCTTCTTCATCGAGTGGATGGTCAACCTGACTAATCCCGGTGTCAGAGTTATTGAGCCGCCAAAGGCCTCTGACACGGCTCATGTAACGGCTACTATCCGTAGAAAGTAACCGGGACCGACTGCTTAACGTACCCTCCGAAGCACGGTAGCGCTCAGATAGAAATGCCACTATCGGCCACCCATCCAAGTAGGGGTCGAGCTGCACGTTGCTTAACAATCGCAATGAACTAACATCGCTTAGTCAAACTATGCTAATGCAATTACTGATTTCGTCACTGCCTAACGAGATTTTGAGCAATCTGTACATTGAGATAGCTGTGATTTTTAATATTTTAATTTGTACGACATCAGTGAGGGTCAACTAGGTAGGTACATAAAATTTAATTTACGACTAGCATAAAAATAAAAATAGTAGTAGTAGCCTGTAATGTTAGACAATTAGCCCACTGCTGGGCAAAGGCATCTCATCTCACTGAAGCTATCAGTACAGTGAGGAAAATAAAAACAATTAATAACTATACCCGGACAAATTCACTCACGGTTAATTAGACCCAAAGTAAGCTCTAAGCTTGTATTATGGAATCTAACTCACTGATACTACTCTATATACATACACAAATACTCCATATGAATAACCAAGCCTCGCCCCCCCCCGCCTTACCCGCGGGAATTTCGGGATAAAATGTATGCCATGTTTTATTCTGATGTATAACCTACATCATCATTTACATGTATCGCTGTTGGTGTACCTTAATTAATAAATAAATAAATAAATAAATAAATAAATAAATACATTACTGTAAAGTTTCATCCAAATCCGTTCAGTAGTTTTTGCGTGAAAGAGCAACAAACATACATCCATGCATCCATCCTCAATAACTTTCGCATTTATAATATTAGTAGGATTTGAGTACTTATGTACATTATTGTACATAATATGTAGTAGTATCAGTGAGTTAGATTCCATAACACAAGCTTAGAGCTTACTTTGGGTCTAATTAACTGTGAGTAAATTTGTCTGGGTATATTATTATTATTTATTAAATTATCTGAGTTATTCGGATATTGTTCTCATTTATACCTATTTGATTTTTTATTGATTTCGTTTCACCTTGAATACAGTACGGATGTAAAATCTAAGTACAAATATTAATTAACCTCAAACCTTATTTATTGAGTGGTACCGGAACTGAAGGGGCGTGGGTTTGACGCCAGGTCGTGACAATTGAAAAAAGGTCAAAAAATCGCACGTACAGAAGTCATTCATTCATTCATGACAATTAAAAAACCGATCAAGTGCGAGTCGGAATCGCGGACGGAGGGTTCCGTACTTTAAAAAGCGGCAAGAAATCACGTTTGTTGAATGGCGTTCCTTGAATATTAGTTTTATTTTATTTTTAGTATTTGTTGTTATAGCGGCAATAGAAATACATCATCTGTGAAAATTTCAACTGTCTAGCTATCACCGTTCTTGAGATACAGCATGGTGACAGACAGAGGTAAAAAATCGCACGTACAGAAATCATTCATTCATTCATTCATTCATTCATTCACCATGTACGGATGTATGTATGTTTGTTACTCTTTCACGCAAAAACTACAGAATCGATTTGGATGAAACTTTTCAGTAATATAGGTTATACATCAGAATAACACATGGGGTACATTTTATCCCGAAATTCCCGCGGGAACGGGTACAATGCGGGTGAAACTCTGGGCGCGGCTAGTTATTTTTAAACGCTTCAGTGGTCAACCCTGGAATCTGGATTTTTAGACTAAAAGGCCTCCGACATCATCACTACATAGTATAAAATAAAGTCGTCTCTGTTTCGTGTCTGTTTGTCTGTTTGTCTGTATGCTTAAATCTTTAAAATTACGCAACGGATTTTGATGAGTTTTTTGTAATAGGTAGAGTGATTCAAGAGGAAATTCCCACGGGAACGGGCACAACGCGGGTAAAACTGCGGGGCGCTGCTAGTAATAGAATACAATAAAAAACATTAAATAATCAATTCAAAGTTTTTTGAAAGTTAAAGGTCTCAAAATTCAAATTCGTACCCGTTGACCTTAGAAATTGAACTCAAAATTCTAATCCATCATTGGACAACATTTGTCAATTTTATATATACAGGATATTGGCGTTTCCTGTCACATTTCAAAACGATTTAAATATTTGAAAACACTGTATATTATGCCACAGAGATTTTGTAATACTAGGAAAAAAATATAATTATTTATAAAGATGTAAAAAATACTCAAAAACTACTTAATATATACTCTATACTAACTAGCAGCGCCCCGCGTTGTGCCCGTTCTCATGGGAATTTGGGGATGAAAAATAGCCTATAACCTTCCCGTTGAATGTGGCTATCCATTACAAAAAGAATTATTCAAATCGGACGGGTAATTCCCGAGATTAGCTCGAACATACAAACAAACTATAATAAAGCTGTCGAGTTTGATTTTTTCTTTGTTCAAACGCGCATATCTCAGAAACTACCAATCCCATTTGAATAATTCTTTTTGTAATAGATAGCCACATTCAACGGAAAGGTTATGAGTTATTTTTATTCCTAAATTCCCACAGGAACTGGCACAATGCAGATGAAACCGCAGGGCGCGGCTAGTGTATAGTTATGTAGTTACGAGTATATTAATTTAAAAATACTTGAGAGGTGTCAAGGGACACCCGGATGGAACGAAGTTTATTTATTATCAACAAAAATAGTCGTCGCGACACCACACTGTTCAATGCGAAATAGAAAGACGAAACGAAAATATCTAGCTTGCTTTCTATAAGAGATCTTATTATATCTTCTGTCTGTCTCTCTGTCTCTTATTATATATTCTGTCTGTCTCTCTCTGGCGTGCGCAAGTTTCTCTGTCTGTCCCTCTCTGGTCTAAAAAGTGTCGTTACGTTTTTTTCCGTCTAGCCCCCTTTCGCAACGCGCGATAAGGAACTTCGTTCCAACTGTCGGAGGCCTTTAGGCGGTCTAACAACTCCGACACCAGGGTTGGCCACTAACCTACCCGAAATTAATGAATGAATAAAACAGTACAAATGTAACCCTAATCATATTCATTATAGGGCTATTAATAATAGCCGTTAACCTTAACAATAAAATAATTGACAGTTAAATATAGTATTTACGCAACCAATAATAATTAGTATGTAGTGTCTTATAGGATATTACTTATACTTATAGGATATACTTTACATTAGTGCTCGCTTGTGATCACGTGTACTCCTCGCTGTACTAACATCTTCAGTGAGAGGACTTTGATCTGCAGTGTCTTATAGGACGATACTTGACATTAGTGCTCGCTTGTGATCACGTGTACTCCTCGCTGTACTAACGTCTTCAGTGAGAGGACTTTGATCTGCAATGTCTTATGGGACGATACTTTACATTAGTGCTCGCTTGTGATCACGTGTACTCCTCGCTGTACTAACATCTTCAGTGAGAGGACTTTGATCTGCAGTGTCTAATAGGACGATACTTTACATTAGTGCTCGCTTGTGATTACGTGTCCTCCTCGCTATACTGACAACTTCAGTGAGAGGACTTTGATCTGCAGTGTCTTATAGGACGATACTTTACATTAGGGCTCGCTTGTGATCACGTGTACTCCTCGCTGTACTAACATCTTCAGTGAGAGGACTTTGATCTGCAGTGTCTTATAGGACGATACTTTACATTAGTGCTCGCTTGTGATCACGTGTACTCCTCGCTGTACTAACATCTTCAGTGAGAGGACTTTGATCTACAGTGTGTTATAGGACGATACTTTTTATTTATTGTATACATATAAATGAGTTGAATGAAATAATTTGATTCACTTATTATCATTTATCGCCCATAAGTAGACTTTAAATGCTTTATATATTATTAACCTTGTAACACTTGTACAAATTATCAAGATCAAAAATCCAATCACTTTATGAGTAGCCATTATTTACTTAGGATTTGATGTATTTTGTATGTTTACTATAATTTGGATTGGTTCTGGTTTTCTTAAGGTTCGATACAATAAGTCGTGTTTCATATGAAACATGCGTCGATAGCTACAGGTTTTAAAAAAATACTATTAATATAATTTGTATATCTATAAAAATATTATTAAGTTGCAAAGTTTGTTTGTTTGAACGCGCTAATCGCAGGAACTACTGGTCCGATTCGAAAAATTCTTTTTGTAATGGATTGCCACATTCAACGGGAAGGTTATAGGCGACTTTTCATCCTGAAATTCCCACGGGAACGGGTACAACGCGGGTAAAACCAGGGAGCACTGCTAGTGATAATATAAAAATGAATCGCAAAATGTGTTGGTAAGCGCATAACTTCAGAACGACTGCACCAAATTGGATGATTCTTTTTTTAATGTGTTCCTTATTGTCAGGACAAGGTTTTTATATAAGAAAAATAAGGAATAAAAATCTCAAAATTCCCACGGGAACGGGGGCGCTGCGGGTGAAACCGCGGGGCACAGCTAGTTATTAATGTTAATGCAGTGAAGAGTTTGCTTGTTGGCTTGTAAACTCGCTCAAAGTCTACCGCATCGGAGTCACAGCGGCGCTCAATCAACCACTCACAACGCATCCTTCTTCATCGAGTGGATGGTCACCCTGACCAGTCCTGGTGTCAGAGTTATTGAGCCGCCAAAGGCCTCTGACATGGCTCATGTAACGACTACTATCCGTAGAGAGTAACCGGGACCGACGGCTAACGTGCCCTCCGAAGCACGGAATCGTCTTACTTTTCGGGCAATCAGATCATTCAGCCTGCAATGCCCTAACCAAACTGAGGACAGTCTCACAAAGTGATTTTTGTGATATATCCCCACCGGGAAGCGAACCCGGAACCTCCGAATCGTGAGCCGAGCGCTCAAACCACAAGACCACGGAGGCTGTTGGAATCATGGTAAAGTCGAAGGACAGCGAGGTAGGGGAAGGCCTAGAATCAGTTACACGAGTCAGATTAAAGAAAGAGTGTCTGTCATGTCGTATAGAGATGTGAAGGAGCTTGCACTGAACAGGAATAAGAAGTCTGCATCGGACTCGCCGACAAGAGACGAGCTCTTACATTGTTGCTCAGACAGCCTCCGTGGTCTTGTGGTTTGAGCGCTCTGCTCACGATCCGGAGGTTCCGGGTTCGATTCCCGGTGGGGACAACAATATCTCACAAAAATCTCTTTGTGAGACTGTCCTCAGTTTGGTTAGGGCATTGCAGGCTGAATCACCTGATTGCCCAAAAAGTAAGATGATTCCGTGCTTCGGAGGGCACGTTAAGCCGTCGGTCCCGGTTACTCTCTACGGATAGTAGTCGTGACATGAGCCATGTCAGAGGCCTTTGGCGGCTCAATGACTCTGACACCAGGATTGGTCAGATTGACCATCCACTCGATGAAGATTGTTGCTCCACAAAGTTGCTTGTTAATAATTTTTTACGTAACAATATTGAATATTGCACTGTCTTGTGCAATGCCTACAAATATTTGGTGAACGCACGTATGAACAGCAATATTTTTTTGTACATTCCCACGCTAAAATTAAATGAAGGTTTAATATAACATTTCACCTCGTTCAATGAATGTTTTAATCCTTTATTACTATAAATATCACTACATAGTATAAAACAAAGTCGCTTTCCGCTGTCTGTTTGTCCCTATGTATGCTTAGATCTTTAAAACTACGCAACGGATTTTTAACGCGGTTTTTTTAATGGATAAAGTGATTCAAGCGGAAGGTTTATATGTATAAAAATTCCCGAAGGAACGGGCACAACGCGGGTAAAACCGCGGGGCGCTGCTAGTCTCCTATAAAATATAATAATTCTATTTGTTTGTAATGATAGCCATATTTAATGGGAAGGTTAAAGGCTATTTTTTGTTCCGAAATTCATACGAACGGGTACAATGATTTTGACAATGTCAATGCGTTGTGATATCACCTGATTGCCCGAAAAGTAAGATGATTCCGTGCTTCGGAGAGCACGTTAAGCCGTCGGTCCCGGTTACTGTCTACGGATAGTAGTCGTTACATGAGCCATGTCAGAGGCCTTTGGCGGCTCAATAACTCTGACACCAGGATTGGTCATTATCTATCTGTCTGTTAAAGAGCAACTAACGATCCAAAAATTCGTTTAGTTGAGATATCCTGTGGGAAAATTGGGATAAAACGTAGCCTTTGATATTTCTAGTAAATGAGGTTTATTAATACAAAAATCAAATTAACATTTGCTAGCGTAGTAGAAAGGCTCGTGGCGTAGTTTGACTAAGCGATGTTAGTTCATTGTGATTGTTAAGCAACGTGCAGCTCGACCCCTACTTGGATGGGTGGCCGATAGTGGCATTTCCATCTGAGTGCTACCGTGCTTCGGAGGGCACGTTAAGCAGTCGGTCCCGGTTGTCTCAATCGTCAGAGCATGTCTTCCTTTAGGCGGTCTAACAACTCCGACACCAGGGTTGGCCGCTGACCTACTATCTTACTCTTTCAAGCCTAATTTTCCTCACTGTACTGATATCTTCAGTGAGAAGAAACGCCTTTGCCCAGCAGTGGGACATTACAGGCTATAACCACAGTATAAAGTCTACAATTTATATAATAATACTGTGCTATAATTTTAAATAAGATAGTGAATTAGCTGGCTAGTGGCGAGTAAATACGCTCTATTTAATTGAATGTTTAGTTTACAATTTCAATGACATTAGTCACAAACTTGCTTTGTTGCATTTAGTAAATGACATTGACACGCCAACAGCTATCTAAGTGACATTGATGTATCTGTGACCTGATTATATACCGATGTATATAAATCACTAGCAGTGTCCTGCTGTTTTACCCACGTTGTGCCCGTTCCCGCGGGAATTCCGGGATAAATTGTGTCCCATGTGTTATTCTGATGTATAACCTATATTATTGTAAAGTTGCATCCAAATCCGTTCTGTAGTTTTTATGTGAAAGAGCAACAAACATACGTCCATACATCCATACATACATACATACATCCACCCTCACAAACTTTCGCATTTATAATATTATAGCTGTGCCCCGCGGTTTCACCCGCAGCGCCCCCGTTCCCGTGGGAATTTTGAGATTTTTATTCCTTATTTTTCTTATATAAAAACCTTGTCCTGACAATAAGGAACACATTAAAAAAAAACATCCAATTTGATGCAGTCGTTCTGAAGTTATGCGGTTACCAACACATTTTGCGATTCATTTTTATATTATAGACTAGCTGTGCCCCGCGGTTTCACCTGGAGCGCCCCCGCTCCCGTGGGAATTTTGAGATTTTTATTCCTTATTTTTCTTAAATAAACATTAAATAAAAAAAAACATTAAAAAAATAATAAACACATTAAAAAAAGAATCATCCAATTTGGTGCAGTCGTTCTGAAGTTATGCGCTTACCAACAGATTCAGCGATTCATTTTTATATTATAATTTAAAGAAGATACTCGTAGTAGGAGTAGGATAAAGCACTAGCAGTGCCCTGCGGTTTTACCCGCGTTGTGCCCGTTCCTGTCAAAATTTGGGGATAAAAATAGTCTTATAACCTTCCCGTTGAATGTGTCTATCTGTTACAAAAAGAATTATTTAAATCGGATTGGTAGTCTTTGAGATAGCATGTTTAAACAAAAAAAAATCTCTTCAGCTTTATCACTTATAGGATCACCCCACGGTTTTACCCGCGTTGTGTCCATTCCTGTGGGAATTTCAGGATGAAAAATAGCCTATGTTACTCGTGGATAATGTAGATTTCGAATGGTGAAAGAATTTTTAAAAACGGTCCAGTAGTTTTTGAGCCTATTCATTACAAACAAACAAAGTTTTCCTGTTTATAATATTAGTGCCCGTTCCCGTGGGAATTTTTGTGCATAAATACTTTCCCCTTGAATCACTCTATCTATTAAAAAATCCGTCGCGTAGTTTTAAAGATCTAAGCATACATAGGGACAGACAGACCGCCAGATAGCGGAGAGCGACTTTGTTTAATACTATGTAGTGATATTAGTAAAGATGAAATTGTCCTATAGGGCGTACATATGACTTGGATTAGTTACACTTTGGGCGTATATAGTTAGTACTACAAGCGAGCTAGACTCAGACGTTTGGAAATGGATTGCTCTATCATTTAGGGCTTAAAATTGTTAATACAATCATAAAAAAAATGACAACCCCTCTGAGTTTCTTGTTAGTTCTTCTCAGTAGGTGGCGCGATGCGAACTAACGTAAACTTAATTTTAAGCTGACGATTATAAATGATTGTAATTATCTGTTATAATAAAGACATTTGAATTTGAGCATCAATGTAAAGTATCGTCATAAAAGATACTTCAAATGTTAGTACAGCGAGGAGTCCACGTAATCACAAGCGAGCACTAATGTAATCTCTATATAAAAAAATCAATGCCACTTTTCGTTGTAATGTTATAAGTATAACTTAAGAACGGGCTCACCTATCCAAACCAAATGTTTAGGCTTTGTTCGGACTATTTAGTAGATGGATTATGTGAAGTTTTCACAATCGGTCGAGCTGTTCTTTAATTCCCACGGGAACGGGCACAACGCGGGTAAAACCGCGGGGCGCAGCTAGTAAGTTATAAAAATTTGGCCTCTAACGGAATTTCATAGACTTTTTCTTCACTATATTAACTTTTTCATCAAAAACCTCCAGTAAACTTTTTATATGTACACTTAATATTAATAAAATTAACTTATTTTTTCGTTTGTGTTTTTATTTACTGTCAATACATTTGTATTTACATACTATAAAGTACTGTGCATCGAGTTACATAATACCATAATACACTAGCAGCGCCCCGCGGTTTCACCCGTTCCTGCAGGAATTTCGCGATTAAAGTAGCCTATATCCTTTCTCAGGATCCGGACTAACTGTGTGCCAAATTTCATTCGAATCGGTTCAGTAGTTTGGGCGTGAAAGCGTAACAGACAGACGAACTTACTTTCGCGTTTATAATATTAGTTAGGATAAAGATTTAATATTATTTTGAAAACACCTTCTTTGACTTAAATATCGACGTTTGGTCTCCACCCAATCTTGGTGTCAGTACCACGTCTTCAAACTACAATACCGCCTTTTGTGCGAGCGCAGTCGAGCAAAGCAGCCGGCGAGGCGTTAAGTAATTCTATTAGTTTAATGTAAGACATGTCTGTTTAGATACTCGTAGCAAGTCAGCTTAATGTATTATACTAGCCCTCTGGTTTTACCCACATTGTGGTCATTCCCGTGGGAATTTCGGGATGAAATGTATCCCATGTGTATTCTGATGTATAACCTATACTACTGTAAAGTTTCATCCAAATCCATCCAGTAGTTTTTTCGTGAAAGAGTAATAAACATACATCCATCGTCACAAACTATCGCATTTATAATATTTGTAGGAAGTAGGATAATATAAAGAGTACCGCGTCGCGGTGAGAGAAACAGCACTACATGCCTGTGACGTCACAAGCTTGTAGCGCCGTAGACGTCTCATACAAAAAATCGTTTTGCGAGAAAGGGATAGGAGAGAATCTTTAAGAGCTTATATATTCTTTATTTCATAATCGATTTTGATTCTGATTTCAGTTTTGATCATAATTTTAGTTATGTTACTAAATTC
Source organism: Cyclophora albipunctata (assembly GCA_963082685.1). Taxonomy (NCBI): domain Eukaryota; kingdom Metazoa; phylum Arthropoda; class Insecta; order Lepidoptera; family Geometridae; genus Cyclophora; species Cyclophora albipunctata. The sequence goes on from OY720142.1 coordinate 3,677,654, forward strand.
ATCTCGCAAATTGTACACTTATAATATCAGTGCAATACCCTATTGTAATAAGTAGCCAGTACACACCACCACCACCCAGCTATATCTCACCAGGAGATCGAGAGACACGTGGGGCCTCACCACTCGGTGCCCATTCACCACCACGTGCCGTTCCACCACCATATTCCACTGGTACACCACATTCCGCATGTACCCCACGTGCCAATCCACCATATTCCCCACCATGATCATTATGTAAGTATATTTCTATACCTATCTAGTAGCTCATGGCGTATCATGCTCATGGTTAACTTATGAAGTTAGTTCATCGCTAAGCATTGCTAAGATAGTTAAGCAACGCGCAGCTCGACCCCTACTTGGATGGGTGGCCGATAGTGGCATTTCTATCTGAGCGCTACCGTGCTTCGGCACGTTAAGCAGTCAGTCCCGGTTATTTCAATCGTAAGTCTTTATGGCCTTCAGGCGGTCTAAAAACTCCGGTTGGAGACTAATCGAAATCTTCTTCATCGAGTGGATGGTCAACCTGACCAACCCTGGTGTCAGAGTTATTGAGCCGCCAAAGGCCTCTGACATGGCTCATGTGACGACTACTATCCGTAGAAAGTAACCGGGACCGACGTCTTAACGTGCCCTCCGAAGCACGGAATCATCTTACTTTTCGGGCAATCAGGTGATTCAGCCTGCAATGCCCTAACCAAACTGAAAGTAGTCTTACAAAGAAATTATTGTGAGCTATTGTCGAACCCGGAACCTCCGGTTCGTGAGCCGAGCGCTCAAACCACAAGACCACGGAGGCTGTTCTCTGTTCGAAAGAGTTATGCTTTGTAAATCCAAAAATTAATTCCTAATTGGTTTTTGTTAATTAGTCAAGCAACAATGAGAAATGAGTTTTTGTTATTAACAAAAATATTGTCCTTTATTAATCTAGACTTAATTTTAATTAGCAACTTTTTCGCTGACCTCTGTGGTCAAACGGTCATGCTAGATGCGTACTGAGTTCGATTCCGATCGAGGTAAAATTTACAACGCCTCGGTGGTCTAGTGGTATGTACACTCGCCTGCCAAGACTGAGGTCCCGGGTTCAATTCCCAGGGCGAGCGAAAACATGTTTCCTACTTTTCAAACATGGCTCGGGTTTGAGATCACCAACCCGCATTAGGCAAGCGTGGTGATTACGCCTGAAACCTCCTCACTGTACTGATATCTTCAGTGAGACGAGAGGCTTTGCCCAACAGTGGGACATTACAGGCTAATACTTTTTTTATGTTAACTCTTGATTGTTAAGCAACGGACAGTTAAAATTTAAACTACATTTACAGATACCTTTACAAGAGTCTGTCTTCTGTGAGCACGGTTCCTGTGGAGCCGAAATTTCAGATGAAAATCCTACTAATATTATAAACTAGCAGCGCCCCGCGGTTTTACCCGCGTTGTGCCCGTTCCCGTGGGAATTCCGGGAATTTTTTTACATAAAAACCTTCCTCTTGAATCACTCTACCTATTACAAAAAACCGCATCAAAATCCGAAGCGTAATTTTAAAGATTTAAGCATACAGACAAACAGACAAACAGACACGAAACAGAGACGACTTTATTTTATTTATACTAGTTATGTAGTGATGCGAAAGTTCGTGAGGATGGATTTATATATCATTTGTTTGTTACTCTTTCACGCAAAAACTACTGGACGGATTTGCATGAAACTTGACAGTTATATAGGTTATACATCAGAATAACACATGGGATACATTTTATACCAAAATTCCCACGGGAACGGGTACAACGCGGGTGGCTAGTGTAAAATAAAAGCGAAGTGTATCCGTAAATGTAGATTCAATTCTAAATGAGTAGAGTTCGCTAATGGACGGCGGTACTTGGATGGGTGGCCGATAGTGGCATTTCTATCTGAGCGCTACCGTGCTTCGGAGCGCACGTTAAATTGTCGGTCCCGGTGGTTTCAATCGTCAGAGCATGTCTTCCTTTAGCCGGTCTAACAACTCCGACACCAGGGTTGGCCGCTGACCTACTCGAGATGAGTGACAGTCTTAGTGTAGCGCCACATCTGCGGAACGTACGGCGCCGAACCTTCCGCTAAATACGCTTGTAGTGTATTTCAAGTTATCTATGACACATCAGTACGCGGCGTAATTTCGACTGATGTGTCATAGAGCGGAAGGTTCGGCGCCGTACGTTCCGCAGATGTGGCGCTACACTTAGGGTATCTGTTACAAAGATTGAATTCCATTCTTACCATCTCTGAACCCTTTCCCCAATAGAAGAAGTTGTCTTTGATCTTCTTCTTCTTCATCGAGTGGATGGTCACTCTGACCAATCCTGGTGTCAGAGTTATTGAGCCGCCGAAGGCCTCTGACATGGCTCATGTAACAACTACTATCCGTAGAGAGTAACCGGGACCGACGGCTTAACGTGCCCTCCGAAGCACGGAATCATCTTACTTTTCGAGCAATCAGGTGATTCAGCCTGCAATGCCCTAACCAAACTGAGGAAAGTCTCACAAAGAGTTTTTTGTGAGATATCCCCACCGGGAATCTAATCCGGAACCTCCGGGTCGTGAGCCGGGCGCTCAAACCACAAGACCACGGAGGCTGTTAAAGTGGAGGTCTTTGATAAAAAAACCGGCCAAGTGCGAGTCGGACTCGCGCACGGAGGGTTCCGTACTTTAAAAAACGGCAAAAAATCACGTTTGTTGTATGGGAGCCCCCTTGAATATTTGTTTTACTATATTTTTAGTATTTGTTGTTATAGCGGCAATAGAAATACATCATCTGTGAAAACAACTGTCTGGCTATCACCGTTCTTGAGATACAGCCTGGTGACAGACGGACGGACGGACAGCGAAGTCTCAGTAATAGGGTCCCGTTTTTACCCTTTGGGTACGGAACCCTAAAAGTCTATACTAATATAATAAAGCTGAAGAGTTTGTTTGTTTGTTTGAACGCGCTAATTTTAGAAACTACCAATCCGATTTGAATAATTCTTTTTGTAAAAGATAGCCACATTCAACGGGATCTTTATCCTGTAATTCCCACGGGACCGAGCATACGCGGGTAAAACCGCGGGGCGTTACTCGTGCAAACATTATTATCACATGTATTCTGCCTACACAGCCTTACCAACCAGTATAAAATATTTACCCGTCCAAGTATTTAATAAGTAATTAGGGATCTTATTTAATTGGTACTTTATCATCAAGAACCAGTATAAAAAATCTGCTAAAATAAAGAGTTTCGAAGCGTACAGAGGTCTTATTAAAATGGTTTCTATGTAGTAAAATGCTCAATGATTTTGTACGTATTTAAATCAAGGTTTCAGAACTCTTTGGTTAGTTGTAGTAGTCGCGGCGCTAGCTGCGTTTGCTCCCAGCCGCTTTTAATTTAAAAAAAAACAAGTAATTTTACGCGCGTAATAGTACTTGTGTTCGATTGGTTATTTTGAATATTGGTTTAAAAATTGACCAATTAGAGTGTTGTGTTGTGTTCCAGTTTTCTTTTGTATCGAATTTTGAAAAGGGAACGCAGGTTTGTATTTTTTTTAGTTTAACGTCAAAAAAGGCCCCGCGGTATTACCCGCGTTGTGCCCGTTCCCGTAGGAATTTTGGGATGAAAAATAGCCTGTATCCTTCCCGTTGAATGTGGCTATCCGTTGCAAAAAGAATCATTTTAATCGGACTGGTAGTTGCATTTAAACAAACTCTACAGTTTTATTATTTTAATATAATATACGCGGACAAATTCACTCTCGGTTAATTAGACCCAAAGTAAGCTCTAAGCTTGTGTTATGGAATCTAACAGTAACTCACTGATACTAACTACATATACATATTATTATATAGGTACTCAAATACTTATAAGAATACTAGCTGCGCCCCGCGGTTTCACTCGCTTTGTACCCGTTCCCGCGGGAATTTCGGGATGAAAAATAGACGTTGGCCGATTCTCAGACCTACTCAATATGCTCACAAAATTTCATGAGAATCGGTCGAGCCGTTTCGGAGGAGTACGCGAACGAACACTGTGATACGAGAATTTTATATATAAGATATTATTGACACCCAGACGTCGCCAACAACTTTGTCTATTATATTAGTAACTAGCAGCGCCCCGCGGTTTTACCCGCGTTGTGCCCGTTCCCGTGGGAATATCGGGAATATTTGTACACATAAACCTTCCTCTTGAATCAATCTATCTATTAAAAAAACCGCATCAAAATCCGTTGCGTAGTTTTAAAGATCTAAGCATACATAGGGACAGACAGCGGGAAGCGATTTGTTGTATACCATGTATGTAGTGATATAAAATTCTCGTGTCGCTGTGTTTGTAGTTAAACTCCTTCGAAACGGCTTGACCGATTCTCATTAAATTTTGTGTGCATATCGGGTAAGTCTGAGAATCGGATATCTATTTAATATCCCTTTAAATGTTAAGGGTAGTTCACCCTTAAATTAGTACTAGTAGTACCCTAAATTAGTACTAGAACTAGTAGAATATAAGTTGCCTTCCGCTGTCTGTCCCTATGTATGCTTAGATCTTTAAAACTACGCAACGGATTTTGACGCGGTTTTTTAAATAGATAGAGTGATTCAAGAGGAAGGTTTATGTGTATAAAAATTACCGAAATTCCCAGGGGAACGGGGACAACGCGGGTAAAACCGCGGGGCGGTGCTAGTTGTACCATAAACAAGTGTAAATCACAAGGAAGCTGCCATTTTTATTAATTTTGCAAAAATATTTAAATCCATGCAAATTATTTGCATGCTTAATGAAAAATGCTGCATTTTTCATGATTTTTCTTTGTTCTAGTAAATAATATGATAAATTTATACATTTATAGGTAAAAACATTTCCTTAAAGATTTTTATACATTTGACATTATATCTAGATTGTTATTAATAGCCTACTTGTTACGCCTAGACGCATAATAGGGGCTAGATCTATAATATAAAAATGAATCGCAAAATGTGTTGGTAAGCGCATAACTTCAGAACGACTGCACCAAATTGGATGATTCTTTTTTAATGTATTCCTTATTGTCAGGACAAGGTTTTTATATAAGAAAAATAAGGAATAAAAATCTCAAAATTCCCACGGGAACGGGGGCGCTGCGGGTGAAACCGCGGGGCACAGCTAGTTTATTATAGTTTCCCTTAGCGATGTTAATTAATTGTTATTGTAAAGCAACGTGCAGCTCGACCCCTTCTCGGATGGGTGGCCGATAGTGGCATTTCTATCTGAGCGCTACCGTGCCTTGGAGCGCACGTTAAGCAGTCGGTCCCGGTCTTTCAATCGTCAGAGCATGTCTTCCTTTAGCCGGTCTAACAACTCCGACACCAGGGTTGGACACTGACCTAATCGGACTTCAAGATATCAGTAGGTACAGGTGGTTACGACATCCTCCTCACTGTACTGATATCTTCAGTGAGATGAGAGGCCTTTGCCCAGCAGTGGGACATTACAATGAGGTTCTTTTTACTAATTTAATTTAATCCGAAGGCATAAAGTTTTTTTAAAACCAAAATGTTAATTGCATTGAAAACAAAAATAATTAAAACACTATCAAAAATCATGTGTCTCTTATTGCCTATGGAATAAGATTCAAATTCCTTTAAATTTATTTAAATAGACACCTAAATAACATTGTATAAATTCTCTTAACCAATTTATATTGTCACTTTATTAAATGACTGATATATCTTATATTGTAAGAAATAAGGTTTATTTCCGTTTGTTTCAAGTTTCTCAACAAGTTGGTTTTTAATGCAGTAACCTTATTGGATATTATGAGTGTTGAATAATTATAAAAACTTTGAATTGAGATTTTTTGGATGCGGTATATACAGATACACTATAAGTTTGTGAGGATGGATGTATGTATGTTTGTCGTGGTTTGTCAAGTCCGTGGCAGTGAGAGCGCTTACTGTGTCGGGGGTTGCAAGTTCGATTCAACGGAGTAACAATATGTGAAGACATAGTTGTTGACGACGTCTGGGTGTCAATTATATATTGTTATAAACTTATAAAGTATGTGTGTATGTATAAGTAGTAGTATCAGTGAGTTAGATTCCATAACACAAGCTTAGAGCTTACTTTGGGTCTAAATAACCGTGAGTGAATTTGTCCGGGTATTACCTATATTACTGTAAAGTTTCATTCGAATCTGTTCAATACGCGAGACATTACAACATATTTCAGCGAATAAATACATTTGATTTGATTAACAAACATACGTACATCCTCAAAAACTTTCGCATTTATAATATTAGCAAAGACATTCTGGTTTAAAAAGCCGCATCCAAAAACAATTATCTTACCACCTCCATCACACCGCCTTGAATGAAACTTCATACAAAAAGAGTACAATTACGAACATAGCTATTAACCGATTGTTTTAATGAGGTGTACTGTGTTTTACGCTAATTATTCTAGGCATTACGTGTCTTACTTGACCTAGGCTTTGATAGATACCTAGGTATTTACTATTTGTACTTATGTCTACTAATAGTAAATACCTATGTCTAGCTACATATAAGCTAGGTATAGGAATTATTGTAAAATTTACAGTTTTATGAAATGTCCCACTGCTGGGCAAAGGTTGATCTCAGAAATTACAAATCCGATTTGTATAATTCTTTTTGTAAGGGATAGCCTCATTCAACGGGAAGGTTATTTTTCATCCCGAAATTTTCACGGGAACGGGCACAACGCGGGTAAAACCGCGGGGCTAATCTATGCTTATTAAATTGTATTAATTAAAATAAAATAACCAGCAGAGTTTCTTGCCCATTCTCTGCTGATGTTCTTCCGAATGGGTGGTACGTTCAAAAGAGTCTCTTTGGGGCTTCGATCAACAATACACAACTAGATGTCGGGTCGGCGCAAAAAATACGTCTCGGTGAATAACGCCTCATTTGAAAAGTGAGGCGTTATTCTCACTTATTTTATTCATAAGATTTGCTACTTTATTGCTAGGTGTCATGGTTGTAATTAGGTTGAACTTCGAACTGTTTTAAAACTTTTGTTTCAGTTCGGTAGTAAACAAAATAAGCTGTCACACACACGTCATCCACGCGGACAGTATTTAGCTTTGATTTTGTACGTGACCCGATATCTAGTTGTGTATTGTTGATCGAAGCTTTGGGGTCAAAAACTGAATAAAAATATTGTTTGACTAGCAGCGCCCCGCGGTTTTACCCGCGTTGTACCCGTTCCCGTGGGAATTTCGGGATGAAAAAAAGCCTATAACCTTCGCGTTGAATGTGGCTATCCATTACAAAAAGAATTATTCAAATCGGACTGATAATTCCTGAGATTACCCCGAACATACAAACAAATAAACTTACAAATTTTACCTCTTTATAATATACTGGCAGCGCCCCGCGGTTTTACCCGCGTTGTGTCCATTCCTGTGGGAATTTCGGGATGAAAAATAGCCTATGTTACTCGTGGATAATGTAGCTTTCGAATGGTGAAAGAATTTTTAAAAACGGTCCAGTAGTTTTTGAGCCTATTCATTACAACCAAACAAACAAAGTTTTCCTCTTTATAATATTCTAGTATATCTAATAGATTGAGTTCCGCACAGTTCCGTTCTGCCTTTGAACACGTATGTAAAGATCGTATTGGATAATCTATGCGGCCATGATCTTGTGTTTTTCCCAAATAACGTACGTAAGTATGTACGAGTATTGAATAGTAATATGTAATACAAGGTTATTGCGTAATCTAAATGATTGTATTTATGGTAATTCTGTCTAAGATCTAAGTGACTTAGAACGGATTGCTTCAGTTGACGCTTACGCACCACTAAACATTAAAATTAAAATGTCTCAAAAGACGTGAGAGAATGGAAAATTGTGGCTTTGTAATGGCGCCCGAATAACTTTAACAAGCTGTCAAATGATGTCACTACTTATTATAAAACAAAGTCGCTTTCCGCTGTCTGTCCCTATGTATGCTTAGATCTTTAAAACTACGCAACGGATTTTGATGCAGTTTTTTAATAGATAGAGTGATTCAAGAGGAAGGTTTATATGTATGAAAATTCCCGAAATTCCCACGGGAACGGGCACAACGCGGGTAAAACAACGGAGCGCTGCTATTCTGTTATAATTAGGAATACCGCTTTGTATTTAACAGACCTTTCTTACAATAGATAACTGTTTGTTACAATCCACCCTTCTTCTTCTTCTTCACCGAGTGGATGGTCACCCTGACCAATCCTGGTGTCAGAGTTATTGAGCCGCCAAATGCCTCTGACATGGCTCAAGTAACGACTACTATCCGTAGAAAGTAACCGGGACCGACGGCTTAACATGCCCTCTGAAGCACGGAATCATCTTCCTTTTCGAGCAATCAGGTGATTCAGCCTGCAATGCCCTAACCAAACTGAGGAAAGTTTCACAAATAGATTTGTGAGATATCCCCACCGGGAATCGAACCCGGAACCGCCGGGTCGTGAGCCGGGCGCTCAAACCACAAGACCACGGAGGCTGTCCACCGTTAGACAGATACCTACGTCAAATGCTTTCTTATTAGAGATTTAATGAGTGATGTTGACATTGTAATGTATCAAAAATTAGGTCAATTAGAAGTGTCGATTTAATAAACATTTCTGAGTCTGGGTGCAGTCTATTTGAAGACTATTAATAATAACAAAACCTCTCTTTTGTTACAGGCATCAACCTTAAAAATAACAAAGTCTACTATGAAAATAAATTAAAAAGCAAAATGGCGCCCCAAGAAAGATCAACGTACGCGGAAGAGGACGATTCCCGCCAAAACTCTACCATAGACAACATGTCAAACATAGACCAAAATCTGTCACACATTGACATCGGTTACGTCAACAAAGCGTTTGACAATGACAGCCATGACGTTTCGAACAAAATGGCGGACGAAAAAAGTAGAAAAAAGGCTACAGATTTTGACGATTTATTGCCTTTTATTGGAGAATTTGGACTGTATCAGAAGATATTATTCTTATTGATGATTCCTTTCGCGTTTTTCGTAGCATTTGTGTATTTTTCACAAATTTTCATGACGATTGCGCCTGAGCAACACTGGTGCTGGATACCGGAGTTGGCGAATTTGACAGTAGAAGAGAGGTAAGAGTTTTTTTTTAAATTTTCGAATATATATGTATGGATGTATGTTTGTTAATCTTTCACACAAAAACTACTCGACGGATTTGAATGAAACTTTACTGTAATATAGGTTATACATCAGAATAGCTTATGGGAAACCTACATTTTATCTAAAAATTCCCGCGGGAACGGGTACAACGTGGCTGAAACCACGGGGCGTGGCTAGTTTTTCTATAATTTTCTATACAATTCACCATCAGTTTATAAGTTCGCTCAAAATGCAACAACCATAATAACTTCAATTTTTACAAAATCACTTTTCAAAAATGTTACCAGATAAAAACAGTTAACTCAGTGAATACATTTCAATGTAGTTGAAACTAGTAGAACCTAGTTATATAAAAACGTTTTCCTCCTATTTTCAAGTCGGTAAAATTAGTACACTATTGACGTAAAACCAAATTAAATACTCAGAAACAATAGATACATATTTCATTATCGAGAACAGATTTTTAAACAAGTCAATATTAAAACTGATTGTCTATTATTAAATTATAGAGCAAAAACCACAGACAAAGCATGAAGTCGTGAACAAAGTAGACCTCCTTGAAATTATAACAACAAAAAATTGATATTATTATCTATTTCGATTTGTTAAAGTAACTTTTAAGTTTAATATTTGTTACTGGCAGTGTTTTGAGATTTACCCGCATTATACCCGTTCCCGGGGGTATTTGGGGATGAAAAATAGCCTATAACCTTCACGTTGAATGTGGCTATTTATTACATGAAAAATTGACAAGCCCGTTGTCCCAGTGGCAGTGAGAGCGCTCACTGTGTCGGGGGTTGCGGGCTCGATTCAACGGAGTAACAATATGTGAGACATACGAGTTGTAGTTGTTGACGACGTCTGGGTGTCGATTATATATTCTTATAAAGTATTTGTGTATGTATATGTAGTAGTATCAGTTAGTTAGATTCCATAACACAAGCTTAGAGCTTACTTTGGGTCTAGTTAACCGTGTGTGAATTTGTCCAAGTATTTATGTATTTATTTATTTTATTTATTTAAAGTCCCCGGCCGCGTCTGTCTGTCTGTCTGGTTGTCCGCGATAAACTCAAATACTACTGCACGGATTTTGACGCGGTTTTTTAAATAGATAGAGTGATTCAAGAGGAAGGTTTATATGTATAAAAATTCCCGAAATTCCTACGGGAACGGGCACAACGCGGGTAAAACCGCGGGGCGCTGCTAGTACTTCTAATTTTACGTTTGAACTTTACTAGTATTTAGTTTAAAATTAAAAATTCAATCAGTTTTTATTTAATAGGTTTTTTAATAACTTTAAACACATGCACATAAATAATTACACTTTAAAACGCGGAAATATTTTTTTTGTAAAATGTCTTTTTTACGGAATATTTAGTTATGGAAAATAATTATAATAATTATATATTCTGTCAATATAATAAATGTGTAAAAAATTGACATTTTATTTTTAAAATATATTAAGTAAACATATGATAATACGCTACAGTATAAAACTTAAACCAGGATACTAAATGGGTACATAAATTTTGACAGTTAAATTCCTGTCAAATTCGTCTTGTCTGTAGTGTCATAGACAAAATATTTAATCTATTTATAAAGGAGTTTTTAATCTATATCTATACTATGTAACATATACTAATATTATAAAGCTGCAGAGTTTGTTTGTTTGAACGCGCTAATCTCAGGAACTACTGGTCCCATTTAAAAAATTCTTTTTGTAATGGATAGCCACATTCAACGGGAAGTTTATAGGCTACTGTTCATCCTGAAATTCCCACGGGAACGGGTACAACGCAGGTAAAACCGCGGGGCCCTGCTAGGATAATAATAAGGTAATTAACTTGGTTTGTTTGTAAGAGCAAATCTCTGGAACTACGAGTAGTCCGATTCAAATAATTATTTTTGTATTAGCATTCATATTTAAGAGGAAGGCTATGTCTCATCCCGAAATTCCCATGGGAACCGGCACAACGTAGGTGAAACCGCGGGGCGTGGCTAGTTTGTATATGAAGAGAAAAGGTATAAAGTAAAACAGATTTTGTTTTCGTCAAGCATATAGATTATAGCTCTCAAGACAGTCTATAAACAGACTAAAGCCAGTCTGAAAACTGTCAAAACAACGTCTGGACAATCTCATTTGTATACCTAGATTTTATAAAAGTAAGGCTACTGCAAACAATGCAGCTATCGCTGGATTATTCGAAAGGCGTTTGGCAGACAACAACTGACCTTAAGGTCTTGAATGAATGGCTGTTGCGGAATTTCTGACATATCACAAGGACCAAACATCAATACTGTCCTAAATCACTACATAGTATAAAACAAAGTCGCTTTCCGCTGTCTGTCCCTATGTATGCTTAGATCTTTAAAACTACGCAACGGATTTTGATGTAGTTTTTTTTAATAGATAGAGTGATTCAAGAGGAAGGGTTTAAAAAATAAATTAAAATGTAACCATTTCTAAACCAGAATCAACGAAATCGGTCCAGCCGTTCTCGTTTTAGCAAGACTAAAGAACCACGATTGATTTTTATATAAATATATAGAAGACTAGCAGCGCCCTGCGGTTTTACCCGCGTTGTGCCCGTTCCCGTGGGAATTTCAGGATTTTTTATAAATATAAACCTTCCTCTTGAATCACACTATCTATTAAAAAAACTGCATCAAAATCCGTTGCGCACTTTTAAAGATCTAAGCATACATAGGGACAGACAGCGGAAAGCGACTTTATTTTATATACTATGTAGTGATGATAAATAAGTATGTTAAAGTATATCAAAATACAAGTATTTTCGGTGACAATTTTAAAATAATAATATATTTTTAAACGGCCTCACGTACAGGATATCCTTTTTTAAAATCTGTATTGAGAGTACTACACACCACAACATTCAAGGCTAATTTACTTTACCCACGTTCGAATGGGTCAGTTATGCGTTTTACTGACACGAGCGACGTCAATCGAACCAACTATGATTAGTAGTTTTATGTCACGACTGTTTTAATCACTACATAGTATAAAACAAAGTCGCTTTCCGCTGTCTGTCCCTATGTATGCTTAGATCTTTAAAACTACGCAACGGATTTTGATGCGGTTTTTTTTAATAGATAGAGTGATTCAAGAGGAAGGTTTAAATGTACAAAAATTCCCGAAATTCCCACGGGAACGGATACAACGCGGGTAAAACCGCGAAGCGCTGCTAGTTATTTTATTAGTAAATGGATGCGAGGAATTAATTTAATGACTCGTAGATAGATTGATGTTATATCCTTTATCAGTGGTTTTTCTAACCACAAAGGTTTCTTAATAAAATCATTATGTTCTTTTAAAAACCACATTTAACTTAAAGATCTAACCACAAAATGATAATAAAAATAATATACTAAGGATGAATTGCATTCTTAGTTTCTTCTTCTTCTTCATCGAGTGGATGGTCACCCTGACCAATCCTGTTGTCAGAGTTATTGAGCCGCCAAAGGCCTCTGACACGGCTCATGTAACGACTACTATCCGTAGAAAGTAACCGGGACCGACGGCTTAACGTGCCCTCCGAAGCACGGAATCGGCTTACTTTTAAGGCAATCAGGTGATTCAGCCTGCAATGCCCTAACCAAACTGAGGGCAGTTTCACAAAGAGATTTTTGTGAAGATATTGTCCCCACCGGGAATCGAACCCGGAACCTGCGGATCGTGAGCTGAGCGCTCAAACCACAAGACCACGGAGGCATTCTTCATTTGATTTAGCGCCTTAACTTATTTAAAAATCAAATGACGTTCGTTTGAAATGATGTTCTATTTGATGCAATATAAAGTTCAATTTTGAAGGGACAACTGTTTTTTCTTAAACATATTTAGGTTAGTACGTATGGGCTGCGCCCCGCGGTGTTACGCGCGTTGTACCCGTTCCCGAGGGAATTTCGGGATGAAATGTATCCCATTTGTTATTCTGATGTATAACCTATATTACTGTGAAGTTTCATCCAAATCCGTTCAGTAGGTTTTGCGTGAAAGAGCAACAAACATACATACATCCTCACAAACTTTCGCATTTATAATATTATAGAGGATTGAGATTACTTATAAAAGCTATTAAGAGATCATTTATAAATAGTTTTATAACGATATAAAATCGTTCACATCTAGGTATCACGTAAGATCTAGGAATGGACAGTAGGTTAACGGAAAATATAACTACATATATCAAAATCTGTCCATCCGTTTATGCTACGATGCCACAGACACACATACGTTACACTTATAACATTCTTATTTTGGGGCTAAAATTGAACATTAGGTCACTAATAATTTATTCTAACTAGTACTTCGATCAAACGTATTATAAAATCAATTATTTTTATATTAATAATTCATACCAATTAAAAGAATGTTCTAATTGATCACGTTGTATTAACACATGTTATGTGTTAATTAACCATCTATAAAAGGAATCAATAAATTGAATATAATTTGAGGATAAAAATAAATAATAGTCACTGCAGATCAAAGTCCTCTCACTGAAGATGTTAGTACAGCGAGTACACGTGATCACAAGCGAGCACTAATGTAAAGTATCGCCCTATAAGACACTGCAGATCAAAGTCCTCTCACTGAAGATGTTAGTACAGCGAGGAGCACACGTGATCACAAGCGAGCACTAATGTAAAGTATCGTCCTATAAGACACTGCAGATCAAAGTCCTCTCACTGAAGATGTTAGTACAGCAAGGAGTACACGTAATCACAAGCGAGCACTAATGTAAAGTATCGTCCTATAAGACACTGCAGATCAAAGTCCTCTCAGTGAAGATGTTAGATCAGCGAGGAGTACAAGTAATCACAAGCGAGCTCTAATGTAAAGTATCGTCCTATAAGATACTGCAGATCAAAGTCCTCTCACTGAAGATGTTAGTACAGCGAGGAGTACTCGTGATCACAAGCGAGCACTAATGTAAAGTATCGTCCTATAAGACACTGCAGATCAAAGTCCTCTCACTGAAGATGTTAGTACAGCGAGGAGTACACGTAATCACAAGCGAGCACTAATGTAAAGTATCGTACTAGATCAACAAAGGTACATATGTGGACTTAATCTTAAAAACAAGTCATGTTAAACATACTTGGTTTGACCCAGAATTCGAACCTATGTACCTAGTTAGTTACATAACAGCATAAAACACACAGTTAAATAATGTTACCCTTGAACTCATAACCAGGGTCATTACGAGTACAAAGCCTAACTGTTTAACCCATTTTCATTAGAATTTTGGGATAAAGTGTAGCCCGAAATTTTTGTAGTGAATAGCTCCGTCTATTGGTGAAAATCGCATGAAAATCGGTTTAGTTTTTCACCTACATGCTACTAATTTATAAATGCGAAAGTTTGTGAATTTGTATGTATGCATTGATGTATCTAGCCGCATCCCGCGTTGTACCCGTTCCCGCGGGAATTTCGGGATATAATGGTTCCCATATGTTATTCTGATGTATAACCTATATTACTGTAAAGTTTCATCAAAATCCATTATGTAGTTTTATCGTGAAAGACTAACATACATACAAACATACATCCTCACAAACTTTCGCATTTATAATATTAGGATTTGAGTTTATGCCGAACGCACCGACGTACATAGTTGTTTAACAACTATATATACGACATAGTTTTTTAAAACCAAGGTCTTAACTAACCCATAGTTAATTTAACTGTCAAAACCCGGACATAATCCGTATCTCCGGAATTCTACCGGAAGTTCAGATTCGCACGATTTAAAATGACCTCTAGGCCGAATTGAATGACCTTAGGCTATTGTTTTGTATGACCTTTTGGAAGAGGTCGACGTGCTTATGATTTAGTGTCTGTTTTATGTTGTTTATAAAGTAAAGTAAAGTTGTAATGTCCCACTGCTGGGCAAAGGCCTCTCATCTAACTCAGATATCAGTACAGTGAGGAGGATGTCGTAATCACCACGCTTGATTAACGGGTTGGTGATCTCAAACCCGTGCCATGTTTGAAAAGTAGGAAACATGTTGTCGCTCGATTTGAACCTGGTACCTCAGTCTTGGCAGGCGAGTGCATAGACCACTAGACCACCAAGGCGTTAGAGTTTGTAGGTAATGTTTATGTGTTATTTTTGTCAAGTAATAATTTTAATAGGTCGAGTTTTTGTTATTTTCCTTCAATAGGCATTCTATTGCAAATACATATAACTAATCGGACCAGTAGTTTCTAAGATTAGCGCGTTCAAACAAACAAACAAACTCTGCAGCTTTATAATATTAGTATACTTAGATGAATAAAGATAGGATACATCAGAATAACACATAGGATACATTTTATCCCGAAATTCCCGCTGGAACGGGTACAGAGCGGGTAAAACCGTTCAGCACTACTATTACCTAAAATAAGCATGCTTATATATTTTTTCTTTAACCTATATCGTCCCACTGCTGGGCAAAGGCCTCCCCAATTGCTTATACCAATATAACCTAAAAAAAATCTACCGCGAAAATAGACCAATTAATAATCCATATTGTATTTAACAAACTTCAAACAAAGCTAATTACTATTTAACTGCTTAATTTTACACTTCCGTGTGTTTAGGAAGGCAATCGTTTCACGCGAATAATCGCCATTTTGTTTTTAAATATGGCCGAAAAAATGTTAAGTATAGCAAGGTTATTGCTAGCGATGCGAGAGCGATTCGCTTCAGAGACGTTGAGATTGAGCTGCTAGTTGGCAAGTCGGATAGCACGCGAGTTAGAGAGTAATTCGACATTTTTTCTTTATCCTTATGCGCTGGTTTTAAAGCTGATAATTGGCGAGTACAGACGCGAGTGAGTATTGTCATGTATGACTCACGCTCTATTGAATATGCAAACTAGCAAACTTGCTGCGCGCTTACTCGCTTAAGAGAATTATGAGTTTTAGTCCATGGAAATGTTAATTAAGAGAATTTAATTTGCAACAAAAATGTTAACAATTTTTTTTAATAAAAATTAATAGTTTAAGAGATAGGTATATCGTAAAAACCATTTCAACCCCTATTTTCAAGATGGCGGCCGTGGGACAAGGGTGGCGACCCCACAAACTTAGTTTTAGCTTTAC
The DNA here is from genome assembly GCA_963082685.1 of Cyclophora albipunctata. NCBI lineage: Eukaryota > Metazoa > Arthropoda > Insecta > Lepidoptera > Geometridae > Cyclophora > Cyclophora albipunctata. The sequence continues at coordinate 3,693,911 of OY720142.1, forward strand.
ACTGACCCCCCTACACATCAAAAAAATAAAATTGCGTCCGTTATAAAACGCAACCCCAAATGTAACTTTTCAATGGACTATTTTCGTAATAAAAACTATCAAACAAAGACGATTCTTTGCTATCAAATTCGCCGACTCTAGCTGGTAAACTCTCTTAACAGAAACTACCTCAATCTTAGTGGTTCACGAGTTTACTAGCTGTGCTCGAATTCAATAGACCGCGAGCAAGCGAGTACCAAAACATAAGCATAATTATAATCCTAACTAATATTATAAATGCGAAAGTAACTCCGTCTGTGTGTCACGCTTTCACGTCAAAACTACTGAACCGATTTGAATGAAATTTGGTACACAGTTAGTCCAGAGCCTGAGAAAAGACATAAGCTACTTTTTATCCCAAAATTCCCGCTGGAACAGGTACAACGCAGGTGAAACCGCGGGGCGCGGGTAGTTAAATCTATAATTTTTCGCACACGTACCCATATTTTACACACTAACCGATTTATTTATCTTCTCTTTCAGACGTGCGCTAGCCATTCCACCTAAGACAGGCGGACCCTTCTCTCACGAGCGATGTGTAATGTACTCCACTGATTGGGCCCAAGCTTTAGCTGAAGGAAGAACAACTCCTGATGATGAGTGGCCCATAGTACCTTGTAAAAGCGGTTGGGAATACAACAATAGTGACGTGCCTTATGAAACTATTGCTTCGCAGGTGAGTAATATGGATCTTCTTCTTCATCGAGTGGATGGTCAACCTGACCAATCCTGGTGTCAGAGCTATTGAGCCGCCAAAGGCCTCTGACATGGCTCATGTAACGACTACTATCGGTAGAAAGTAACCGGGTCCGACGGCTTAACGTGCCCTCCGAAGCACGGAAGTGAAATGGGTGACTTATTGGGTACCTAAGTAAAAATCTTTCTTATTTGTTTTAAATGTTTGAAACTTCGATCAACAATACACAACTAGATGTCGGGTCGGCGCAAAAGATATGTCTCGGTGAATAACAGCGCACTTGAAACGTGAGCTCTTATTTTATTAATAACATTTGCTACTTTATCGCTATGTGTCATGGTTGTAATTAGGTTGAACTTCTGTTTTAAAACTCTTGTCTCAGTTCGGTAGTGAACAAATGAAGCTGTATAATTATATGTATATCCACGCGGACAGCATTCAGCTTTGATTTTGTATGCGACCCGTTATCTATAGTAGGGACGTTTAAAACTGAGTCGTCAGGCCATAAATCATTTGTCTATTCTTTTCTCGCTCGCACTCGTAGGTCCTATGGAGCAGCATAGTGATGTGCGTAAGATGGTGGTAGGCGCATATCGATACTAAAAAAAATGCGATACTTCAGTCTTTATTCGGTCTATCGTTGCTCTACTGACACCACAAATAAGTGCTGCCATTTCACGTGGCTTATTGAAATTTATTAAATCTAGTGTTTTAGGGTCACTTTTAATTTCATTTAAAAACAGAAATACGTTATGAATCACTGTCCGAGTTTGAGAGTTAACATCGCCTTGTAACTTCTGGAGATCTACGTTAGAAAATAAATTATTCATTTTGGGCGACGAGATTGGACGAAAGTTGTTTTATAAATGTTAAATGCATCATAAGCCACAAGTATTTATAGAAAAACAACAACACTGTGATTATGATAACACGGCGGCGTGATCTTACGAGTTACGACCAATCAGAAGCTAGCGATAAGCGAGCGCTAATAGGGGTCACAGTAACCCAATACAGGTAGCAAATTTTATCGATAACAAGTTTAGCACGTGGCACATTCCTATCTCAACTGACGTTTATGGCCCCACGACTCAGTTGTTAACGTCCGTAGTATAGTTGTGTATTGTTGATCGAAGGTTTGAAAAGAGAGGTGTTTTGTGTTTGAAGTGTCTTATGCCCGTACTTAAAAATGTCAAATGCTTTCTTAAAGATTTAAGTGATTTTGATGTGAAAAATTAAGTCAAGTTGAGTTAAGCGTAGATTCAGTAGATGTCTCTGAGTGCAGTATGTGATTGTTTTTGAGTAAGAGATGATTTAATGGACCTCTTATTGTAAGGCTTTCTAAGTCTTTAACGAATGAACATAATTGCACCGAGATTTTTTAAAGGCGCTTTTTTTAAATGGGGCTTATTTTTCTAATAGGATATTCTTACTACCGCACTCAGAAACGTACCATTAAATCAACAATTAACTAATTGACGTAATATTTCATACATTAAAATCTCAAAATCACTCTTTAAATCTATTTATTTTTATAATAGGATCTTCTTACTACCGCACTCAGAAACGTACCATTAAATCGATACTTAACTTGATAAAGACATTTCTAATTTTTCATACATTACAATGTCAAAATCGCTCGTTAAATCTATTTTAACTATCGCCAAATCCTCCTCTATACGCATCTCTTTCTCTCATCCAGTTGGACTGGGTGTGTGAAAAGGACAACCTGGCAGCGACAGCTCAGTCCATATTCTTCTGTGGTGCCATTGTAGGAGGCCTGGTCTTCGGGTGGATAGCTGATAAGTACGGGAGAATACCTGCATTGGTTGGTAAGTAGAGAAAAAGCATTTTTATGTCTGTTTAAGAGAAAGAGCCGTTTATTAAGTCTTTTTAAGATACAAATAGCGTTTCTTTAAGTCTTTTTTAAAGACACGGTCCTTCTTTAAGTCTTTTTGAGAGCAAAAGAGCCTTCGTTACGTCTTTTTAAGAGGAAAAAAGCCTTTTTGTTTTCTTTTTTAAGGAGCCTATTAAAGCGAAAAATATATTCATTACTCATTTTATTTTTATGGACATTTGTATTATTTTTCGAATATGTGTAGATACATAATAAATACAATACTTTTTTAAATTATAAGGGAACGAAAAGTGGTTTTAATAAGAGATTTTTATTATAACCCCTTTAATTTAAATGTTAGAATATTAAAAAAAATAATTATTCTAAAAATATATAACAAAAGTATAACGCCTTAAAAAATAGTGATGTATCACACATGGGCGTTGCCATAAACATTTCCTTTAAACTATAAACTAGGGTTGTAGCGCGTTATTAAGTCCGTTACTATGGTAACCGTTACTATGGTGATTGTGTCAGTAAGACGACTACTCCTGAAGAGGAAAAAGGTTTAAAGATAGGATAACAATGAAATAAAATCACTAAACCTTTTTCCTCTTCGGAAGTCGTCTTCGACTGGAAAATTGACGACATTGGTCCACATTTTGGGACAAGTAAGAAAAAATAGAGTATTAATAAGTTTCCATCACAACGCCCATCAACTAAAGGCGTCTGAAAATCAGCGCTGTCAGGGTGACACGTCCGTGGCGGCATTACACTGAGACGAGGACTGTTCAGACCTCACACAGTATTTCTGTTTGTGTAATTGTTCAATGTATGTTATGTTAAATAATGTTCAACAGCCTCCGTGGTCTTGTGGTTTGAGCGCTCGGCTCACGATCCGGAGGTTCCGGGTTCGATTCCCGGTGGGGACAATATCTCACAAAAATCACTTTGTGAGACTGCCCTCAGTTTGGTTAGGGCATTGCAGGCTGAATCACTTGATTGCCCGAAAAGTAAGACGATTCCGTGCTTCGGAGGGCACGTTAAGCCGTCGGTCCCGGTTACTTTCTACGGATAGTAGTCGTTACATGAGCCATGTCAGAGGCCTTTGGCGGCTCAATAACTCTGACACCAGGATTAGTCAGGTTTTTTATCTGTAGTTTTCTTTTTGTTTTGTTCTTCCTTTTGTTGTGTGATTGTCTGAATAAATGTTTCTATGTATTTTTATTCTAAAGTACCTGAAACCTCTTCATCATTCCAGGAACTAATCTAGTGGGCTTCGCCGCGGGAGTGGGGACTGCCTTCAGTTCCTCCTTCTGGACCTTCTCGCTGTGCCGGTTCCTCGTGGGGCTGGCGTTTGACAACTGTTTTACTATGATGTACATCTTGGGTACGTGTGTAAAAATAATATATTATTATATATAACGCCTCAGTGGTCTAGTGGCATGAGCACTCGCCTGCCAAGACTGAGGTATCAGGTTCAATTCTCAGGTCGAGGGAAAACATGTTCCCTACTTATCAACATGGCTCGGGTTTGAGATCACCAACCCGCATTAGGCAATGGTGATTGTGACATCCTCCTCACTGTACTGATATTTTCAGTGAGATGAGAGGCTTTTGCCCAGCATTGGGATATTACAGTCTTATTTACTTTTACTGTTTAAATATATATTATAATAATAATACACCCGGACAAATTCACTCACGGGTAATTAGACCCAAAGTAAGCTCTAAGCTTGTATTATGGACACAAATACTTTATAAAAATATATAATTGTCACCCAGAAGTCGCCAACAACTATGTCTTCACATATTGTTACTCCGTTGAATCGAACCCGCAACCCCCGACACAGTCAACGCTCTCACTGCCACTGGGACAACGGTTAAACTAATTTTTTTGATATACTGACTAAATGTAGTAGTTATAAGTTTATGGTAAATGAAATAAATATATTTGATATTTGATTTGACTGACTAAAGACAGTCTTAAAAGTGTCTTACCAGTTCAGACTCTCTTAACAACAGTCTAACATAAATTTTAACATAAAAACTATACAAAACACAACTGCTTCTTATACAAAGTTACTTAAAACCCTGAAACACTTTGACCGTATTACACTAATGATCTAAATCGTGTCTCCTTGTATAGATTACATCTTGGAGTATTATCTAAATAACTATTACAGACGCGTAGACGTGATGTCATTAACGCACGATTGAACGTATAGATAATAACATGGCAACAAAACGGCCAAGAGCGAGTCGGACGCACGCATAAGATTCTGTATCTATATATCCTACTAATATTATAAATGCGAAAGTTTGTGTGGATGGATGTATGTATGTATGTTTGTTGCTCTTTCACGCAAAAACTACTCAACGGATTTGGATGAAGCTTTACAGTAATATAGATACATCAGAATAACACATGGGATACATTTTATACGTCACAAACTAATATTAGCAGGAAAAACAAAGGTATTTCTTCCTTCCGAATTAGACGCATGGTGATTACATCCTCCTCACTGTTCTAATATCTTGATGAGTCGACAGGCTTTTGCCCAGCAGTGGGACATTATTAAAGAATATTAAACACCCGGACAAATTCACACACGGGTAATTAGACCCAATGTAAGCTCTAAGCTTGTATTATGGAATCTAACTCACTGATCCTACTACATAATATACATACACAGATACTTTTTGAATTTATAAGGTAATATTTTTTCTTTTTCAGTTTTGGAATACGTAGGTCCAAAATGGCGTACGTTCGTGGCTAATATGTCTATAGCCCTATTTTTCACGTTGGCTGCGTCTTTGCTACCCTGGATTGCTCTGTGGGCTAACGATTGGAGGACATTCGCTTTGATGACGAGTGCCCCATTCATTTTGGCAGCTGCCACTCCCTGGGTGGTCCCGGAGAGTGCGAGGTAGAGTATACTATGAATATTTTAGTATTTATTAAGGGCTCCCACACAAAACTGCGATGCGATGCGATGCGAACTGAAATAGTTATATCTATCGCCATTACTACAGTACAAAGAAAAGAGATGAATATATTAAATGGAATTCGCATCGCATCGCATCGCAGTTTTGTGTGGGAGCCCTAAGTCCGAGTAGGTCAGCGGTCAACCCTGGTGTCGGAGTTGTTAGACCGGCTAAAGGAAGACATGCTCTGACGAGTGAAACAACCGGGACCGACTGCTTAACGTGCGCTCGTAGTAATGCAACTATCGGCCACCCATCTAAGTAAGGGTCGAGCTGCACGTTGCTTAACAATCGCAATGAACTAACATCGTTTAGTAAAGATAAAATACCATTATATATAAATTTTCTTCTATAAAGTGTGTATTTGTTTTCAGATGGCTTCTATCCCAAGGGAAAGTGGACAAGGCTCTATCGATTATGAAGAAATTTGAAAGGATTAACAAAACCAAAATACCGGAGAAAGTTCTCAGTGAGTTCACTGTAAGTACTAATACCTGGTCGGCGGTCTTTTGGCGGTCTTATAATTTATAGCGGAGTTCGGAGCGAGACTGCGGAGTGGAGAAACGGAGAAATATAAACCAATTGGATTGCATAAAATATCTGTAGAAAGTAACCGGGACCGACGGCTTAACGTGCCCTCCGAAGCACGGAATCATCTTACTTTTCGGGCAATCAGGTGATTCAGCCTGCAAAGCCCTAACCAAACTGAGGACAGTCTCACAAAGAGATTTTTGTGAGATATTGTCCTCACCGGGAATCGAAGCCGGAACCTCCGGGTCGTGAGCCAGGCGCTTAAACCACAGGACCACGGAGGCTGTTAAACACATATTATCACTACATATTATAAAACAAAGTCACCGCCCGCGGGTGTCTGTTCGCGATAAACTCAAATACTGCACGGATTTTGACGCGGTTTTTTTAATAGATAGAGTGATTCAATAGAAAGATTTACATGTATAAAATTCTCGAAATTCCCACGGGAACGGGCAGAACGCGGGTAAAACCGCGGAGTGCTGCTAGTAAGAATATATAATTGTCACCCAGACGTCGTCATCAACTATGTCTCACATATTGTTACTCCGTTGAATCGAGCCCGCAACCCCCGACACAGTAAGCGCTCTCACTGCCACTGGGACAACGATCGCGTCAAACAATACTTCTTGATAACAAATAGTTTCTTTCCACAGGAATCAACCATGAAGCAAATAAAAGAATCGGAATCCCAATCGAAATCTTATTCCGTTCTTGACCTATTCAAAACTCCCCGTTTGAGGAGGAATTCCATTCTTCTCATCATTATCTGGATGGCGATCTCCCTGGTCTTCGACGGACACGTTAGGAATGTGGGCTCTTTAGGACTGGACATATTCCTAACGTTCACCATCGCGTCGGCGACGGAATTACCGGCGGATACGTTTTTGACAGCCGTTTTGGATCGGTAAGATAATCATACTAATATTATAAATGCGAAAGTTTGTGAGGATGGATGTATGTATGTTACTCTTCCACGCAAAAACTACTGATCGGATTTGGATGAAACTTTACAGTAATATAGTCTTTACATCAGTAATCATCTATACATCAATAATATATGGGATACATTTTATCCCGAAATTCCCGCGGAACGGGTACAACGCAGGTAACACCGCGGGCCGCGGCTAGTAATTCATATATGTATTACCGTTTATGAATTGAAGCTATGTACGGATACACTTTTATTTTACTCCATATAAATAAAATCGGAATGTCCGTTTGTAATAATTATTAATAATAACCGCTATTTACTACTTGCATATGAATATATACGGTACAAATAACTAAATATATTTTTTTAAATTTTCTGTCGGTCTGTTTGTTCCGGCTAATCTCTGAAATGGTAGGACCGATTTTGACAGGACTTTACTGACAGGTAGCTAATGTAATAAGGAGTAACTTTGACTACTTTTATTTTAGAAAAATTGCTAATAAATAATATAAATTCCACGCGGACGAAATCGCAGGTACAGTTGTAAATCATCACTACACATAGTATAAAACAAAGTCGCTTTCCGCTGTCTGTCCCTATGTTTGCTTAGATCTTTAAAACTAAGCAACGGATTTTAATACAGTTTTTATAAATAGATAGAGTGATTCAAGAGGAAGGTTTATATGTATAAAAAATCCAGGAATTCCCACAGGAACGGGCACAACGCGGGTAAAACCGCGGGGCACTGCTAATCAATTTCATTTTGTATTTCAGTTGGGGCCGAAGATGGCTGGCCTGTGGGTCTATGGTGATCAGTGGCATCTTCAGTTTGCTTGCCACGGCTGTGCCTGTTGGTAAGACATCTTGCTTTTGTCTATATAAGTGGAGAGGAGTGGATCTGCATAGTGCATATCCATAAAAGCGGAGCGGGCCATGTCCCACTACTGGTCAAAGGCCTCTCGTCTCCCCTCAGATATCAGTACAGTGAGGAGGGTGTCGTAATCACCACGCTTGACTACAGCGAGTTGGTTGATGCGTTTTCTCTCGACCTGGGAATTGAACCCAGGACCCAAATCTTGATGAGTGCTACTATTTAAAAATCCCTTTTTTACAGGCGGTCCTTCAGCGACTTTGGCCATTTGCGGTCGCTTTGCGGTCAACATCTCCTACAATATAGGTCTGCAGTACGCGGCGGAATTGTTGCCCACTGTAGTGCGGGCCCAAGGAGTCGCTCTGATTCACATCATGGGATATGTTGCGTCGATAGTTGCGCCATTTGTGGTGTATTTGGTGAGTTGCTTTAAGTATTAGTATCGATAAAATGTACTGTAGTAAAAAGTAAAAGTATTGTCCTGTAATGTCCCACTGCTTATCGAAGACCTTTCGAGTCACTGAAGATATCAGTACAGTGAGGAGGATACATAACGCGGGTAAAACCCCGGGGTGCTACTAGTATCAAATAAATAACCTCTATTCCACCCCCAGGCTAACGTCTCCCCCGATCTCCCCCTCATAATCCTGGGTGCCCTGGGCATCGCGGGCGGCGCACTGTGCCTCTTACTGCCCGAGACCATGGACACAGAGATGCCTCAAACCCTCCAAGATGCAGAGAACTTCGGTCTGGACCAAAAGTTCTGGGATATACCGTGTTTCAGCAGGTAAGGGTTGGAGTTAGTAAGATTTGGTATCGTGAGGAGGGGTTTAGCGAAGAAGAGCGAGCTTTAGCGAGCTAGAGCGACGTTGAGCGAAGTTGAGCGACGTTGAGCGAATGAAAGTTTAATTGATTTGACTCTTTGCTATGTAACATTGCAGTTATCAAAATGTTCTGGGATGTATTTGTATCGGGTAGTTTGAGTTTCACTCATTGCCATTGATAAGCAACGTGCTACTCCACTCGGAGCCAAGTGGAGCAGAGTTTAATCAAATTGCGATGTCTGAAATGTACATATTTAAAAATCAATCGTGTTAGTCTCGCTAAAACTCGAGAACGGCTGGACCGATTTAGTTGATTTTGGTTTTGAAATGTCTGTCGTAATAATGTATACTTAAACGGTGAGCAGTGACGGAATAAATACGGGTGAAGCCGCAGGGCACAGCTAGTCTCTTTATAAAGCATTATGATTGGTTGATTGATCTCCTAGCTATTTAATGTATATACCACTTTCATCCTACTACTAATATTATAAATGCGAAAGTTTGTGAGGATGGATGTATGTATGTATGGATGGATGTATAGATGTATGTTTGTTGCTCTTTCACGCAAAAACTACTGAACAGATTTGGATGAAACTTTACAGTAATATAAGTTAAACATCAAAATAAAACATGGGATACATTTTATGCCGAAATTCCCGCGGAAACCGATACAACGCGGGTAACACCGCGGGCACAGATTACTTAATACGGGTCGCGGCTAGTACTATATATACCTATTATATCTGAGCGCCACTGTGCTTGGGAAGGTACGTAAAATTGTTTTAATCGACGAACCATATCGGTGGTCTTGAGGCGGTCTAAACACTCCGACACCAGGTAAAAAACTTACTTAACACACATTTTAACGTACTTTTTTCTTTACAGCAAACCTTTGGACGAAGATGTGGAAAATCCTTCAGAAAAGTACACCAAACGGCAGTCCATAGTTCAAGAAGACCACTTTACTAGGGCTTTGCCAAGTGCCATCAGCTCTAGAGCCTCAATCAGGGCTTCTGTTAGGGCATCGACACGGTCTAGGAACCGGACTACCGATGGTGCTTAGGACTTTTTTCAGGTTAAGTACTTTTTGATGAAGGTTGATTTGAAGATCCGTACTTTTTTGATGAAGATTGATGCTTTATGAGTCGAACTTCTTGTAACTGTAAAATTACCTTTTGATCTACTTTACTTTTGAGAATGTATTGAAGATTGTGACGTTGTGATTTGATATGAATGAACAGGATTCTTGTATGTTCAAATTACTTTTTTGAAGGTTCGTACTTTTTTGATCTTAGTACTTTTTTCAAGATTCATACAATTGTGATACGTTATTGATTGCTTGTATTACAGTATTCTAAATATTTTTTAGATGTTAAGTACTTTATGAAGATTGGTACTATTTCGACTTGAAGTACTTTTTAAAAATTATACTATAATGTGATCTGTATTATATTATTACACAGTTCTTGTATTTTAGTATTAAAGTATATTTTTTTGAAATTGAGTATCTTTTGAAGGTATTCTTAAGATAAATGTGTAATAGATACTTTTTAAAGTTAAATACTTCTCAGAACAGTGATATTGTATCGTAAATGTTGTATTTATCTTTTGAAACGGGTACTTTTTCATATACTCATACTTTTGACAGTTAATTTTAGTTAAAAAGTATTATATCAAAAAAGTTTTTTTTTCAAAAAAGTACGTCTAAAATTTTGTAAAAATAAAAGTGATTGCCAAAAATGTGATTGTCTATTTGACATGTTTAGTTTGTGTAGGGTTTTGACGAATTTTGTAAGATAGTCCGTAAGTTATTTATAAAAATGTCCAATAATCAAAATATGCATTTGTGACGACATATTTTTGAAAAAAATAACTGACTTCAAAACAGGAGCTTAATTTTTCTCTTTTATTTATTAATTGATCAAGAAAAATATTTTATATTACTTTTTTTGTTAAACTAAATAAATATTCAATCATCATACACAACTAGATGTCGGGTCGGCGCAAAAAATATGTCCCGGTGAATAACAGCGCACTCGAAACGTGAGCTCTTATTTTATTAATAACATTTGCTACTTTATCGCTATTTGTTATGGTTGTAATTAGGTTGAACTTCTGTTTTAAAACTCTTGTCTCAGTTCGGCAGTAAACAAATGAAGCTGTATAAGTATATATCCACACGGACAGCATTCAGCTTTGATTTTGTACGTGACCCGTTATCAAGTTGTGTATTGTTGATCGAAGTAATAAATAATTGAGCCGATTTAAAAAACATGGTGTTAAAATAGAATTTGAAGTGACTTAAAGTTAAAAAAACATATGTTTAAACCAAATGCATATTTTTCATAATTGGATATTAAGTACAACATTATAGTGATTGGCGTTTGCCGACGATTTTGCCTGTACATTAAGAAAGAACGATAAACAATTCTAATATCAAATAAAGCCTTTAATTAGTAATTTATTTGAATTGTTCATTGTTGTTGCAAGAAAGAAATTAAGCTTGTTCACAAAGAGATGACAATTTTGTCACTTTTGTCTCCATCAGGAATAAAAGTCTTTCATTCAAAAAGCTTTGATTCCGAATGACTAAAAAGTCTCTTGTACAAAAAATGTTTAAGAACTTTTGTGCCGCGGACTAAAGACTCTAGTGTATACCAAGCTTAATATTGAATGTGATTAAAGCTATTGAAAATGGTACAAACATTGTTAGTTGTTATTCTGTGATATATAAAACGGAAAAAAAAAAAAAAAAATTATTTTCTTTTGTATTTATTTTAACTAAACCTGTTATAAGCGCTGCCTAATACATATTATCGCTTAAGTATTAGGGCCAACACTGCGTTAAGCGTGCGCCCGTCGCATGCGCCCAACGCGTGCGCACGCGGCGGTTCAATTTTATTATGAAACCGCACGCTAAGGGCGCCCGTGACGGTTCACTTTTGTATAAAACCGCGCCATGCGCACGCTTAACGCAGTGTCGGTCCTTATACTCTATTTTTTTTGGATTGGCACAAAATGTGGACAAATGTCGTCAATTTTCCAGCCGAAGACGATTGCTTCTGAAGAGGAAAAAGGTTAAGAGATAGGGTAAGAATGAAATAAAATCACTAAACCTTTTTCCTCTTAAAGTAGATTATAGTTTGACTGAGCCACGTTAAGCAACGTGCAGCTCGGCCCCTACTTGGATGGGTGGCCGATAGTGGCATTTCTATCTGAGCGCTACCGTGCTTCGGAGGGCACGTTAAGCAGTCGGTCCCGGTTGTTTCAATCGTCAGAGCATGTCTTCCTTTAGGCGGTCTAACAACTCCGACACCAGGGTTGACCGCTGACCTACTCGGACTTAGAATTCTATTGCGGAGCGGAGCTTTGCAGTTCAATCTATCAATCACATTGATTGTCAAACGACGCATTGACATTGTCAAACAACGCATTGACATTGTCAAACAACGCATTGACATTGTCAAACAACGCATTAACATTGTCTAACAACGCATTGACATTGTCAAACAACGCATTGACATTGTCTAACAACGCATTGACATTGTCAAACAACGCATTGACATTGTCAAACAACGCATTGACATTGTCAAACAACGCATTGACATTGTCTAACAACGCATTGACATTGTCAAACAACGCATTGACATTGTCAAACAACGCATTGACATTGTCTAACAATGCATTGACATTGTCTAACAACGCATTGACATTGTCAAACATCGCATTGACATTGTCAAACAACGCATTGACATTGTCTAACAACGCATTGACATTGTCAAACAACGCATTGCAGTAAGAACCTAGTATGACATCACTCAATACAAAACAATTAAGCTGTTTTTGATGTGATTAACTATCAGATAGGTCCGGATTCAACCACTGTTTGGCCGGTATTTAAAGCGTTTAAAACTTGGTGACAAGCGAAAAGATGGTTAGACATATTTTCTATAGAGAGGATGTATGTATGTTTGTTAATCTTTCACGCAAAAACTACCAAACGGATTTGGATGAAACAGTCTTCTTCTTCATCGAGTGGATGGTCACCCTGACCAATCGGTGTCAGTTATTGAGCCGCCAAAGGCCTCTGACATGGCTCATGTAACGACTACTATCCGTAGAAAGTAACCGGGACCGACGGCTTAACGTGCCCAAACTTTACAGTAATATAGGTTATACACCAGAATAACACATGGGATAAATTTTATCCCGAAATTCCCGCGGGAATGGGTACAACGCGGGTAACACCGCGGGGCGCGGCTAGTTACTACATGGTATAAAACAAAGCCGCTTTCCGCTGTCTGTCCCTATATATGCTTAGATCTTAAAAACTACGCAACGGATTTTGATGCGTTTTTTTTAAATAGATAAAGTGGTTCAAGAGGCAGGTTTATATGTATAAAAATTTCCGATATTCCCACGGGAATTGGCACAACGCGGGCTACGCCGGGGCTAGTCTACACTAATATTATAAAGAGGAAAACTTTGTTTGTTTGGTTGTAATGAATAGGCTCAAAAACTACAGGACCGTTTTTAAAAATTCTTGCACCATTCGAAAGCTACATTATCCACGAGTAACATAGGCTATTTTTCATCCCGAGATTCCCACAGGAATGGACACAACGCGGGTATAAACGCGGGGCGCTGCTAATCTACTATCTACTATATAAAAATACTAGCAGCGCCCCGCGGTTTTACCCGCGTTGTGCCCGTTCCCGTGGGAATTTCGGGAATTTTTTTACATAAAAACCTTCCTCTTGAATCACTCTACCTATTAAAAAAACTGCATCAAAATCAGTTGCGTAATTTTAAAGATTTAAGCATACAGACAAACAGACACGAAACAGAGACGACTTTATTTTATACTATGTAGTGAAGTCGGGTTTTCCTCCCTGACGCTATAACTCTAGAACGCACGAACCGATTTCCACGGTTTTGCATTCGTTGGAAAGGTCTCGGGCTCCGTGAGGTTTTTAAGGAATAAAAATCTCAAAATTCCCACGGGAACGGGGGCGCTGTGGGTGAAACCGCGGGGCACAGCTAGTACTATATAAAATCGAACGCAATCTTTCACCAAGCGATGTGAAGGAAGGAATGTGAAGGCGATGAACCAGTTCATTCTTGAGATTTGTTTGCGTTCAATCAATTGTGTCGTGACCGCTGCTTCATTACTTTTGATTGAACGTTTCATGACTCATTTATTACTACACTTAACTCAAATATTACAGCAAACGGCCGTTCAAAGTGTATGTATATGTAGTAGTATCAGTTAGTTAGATTCCGTGATACAAGCTTAGAGCTTACTTTGGGTCTAATTAACCGTGAGTGAATTTATCCGGGTATCTGAGCGCTACCGTGTTTCGGAGGGCACGTTAAGCATGAATACATACACAAATACTTTATAAGAATATATAATTGACACCCAGACGTCGTCAACAACTATGTCTTCACATATTGTTACTCCGTTGAATCGAACCCGCAACCCCCGACACAGTAAGCGCTCTCACTGCCACTGTGCCAACGGGCTTGTCAAATATCAAGGTAACGTACTCATTAACGACCCAGTAACAGCTAATCACTGACGTAAACTACATAAAACTAGATTTCGTAATAATTTACTTAAGAATTTAAAATGGTAACTAATGTTTATTTAAAAATTAACTTATTTTCGTTATTTAGTTTGTTTTATTAAGCCTTATAAAGTGTGCTGTAAAACGCTTTTATTTGTTTTCGTCAAGTCGGTTTATTTGCTGACGTACTGTTGATACAGGGTGTCCGAAGATATGACATCTTTATATGACAATTCAAAATGAGTAGTGTTCGGTTAAACTTAAGAAACCAGTATGTTTAAATATATAAAAAAATCGTATCACTACATAGTATAAAACAAAGTCGCTTTCCGCTGTCTGTCTGTCCCTATGTACGCTTAGATGTTTAAAACTACAATTTTGACGCGGTTTTTTAAAATAAATAGAGTGATTCAAAAATAAGGTTTATAAGTATAAAAATTCCCGAAATTCTATTGAAAGAATTATATGAAAGTATTTGTTGTTATAGCAGCAATATAAATACATCATCGGTGAAAATTTCAACTGTCTAGCTATCACCGTTCTTGAGATACAGCCTGATGACAGACGGACGGACGGACAGACGGACGGCGAAGTCTAATAGGGTACCGTTTTTACCCTTTGGGTAGAACCCTTAAAAATAGAGATAACATTGTCAAATTTTTTACAAATTAGCTGTTTCTAAATCGTGTTAAAAATACGGTTTAATTTTTTTATAAAACCAAAAATGCTATTAATATTTTTTTGTGTCACCCTGTATACACAATAGTGCTAATATATCGTTAACCTATAAGACATTACAATTGAACGGCGTGTTTCAGTCTGTTTCAGTCCTTCAGTGAGACAATACGTGAAAACTGATTTGTAATAATTTATTTCATTTCAACAAATAGTGTCTTTTGGACTTGAAAACAGAAACAGCAGGTTAGAATTTTACTATCTACTAGTATAGTATACTGATACCAGCCTCCGTGGTCTTGTGGTTTGAGCGCTCGGCTCACGATCCGGAGGTTCCGGGTTCGATTCCCGGTAGGGACAATATCTCGCAAGATCTCTTTGTGAGACTATCCTCAGTTTGGTTAGGGCATTACAGGCTGAATCACCTGATTGCCCGAAAAGTAAGATGATTCCGTGCTTCGGAGGGCACGTTAAGCCGTCGGTCCCGGTTACTTTCTACGGATAGTAGTCGTTACATGAGCCATGTCAGAGGCCTTTGGCGGCTCAATAACTCGACACCAGGATTGGTCAGGTTGGCCATCCACTCGATGAAGAAGAAGAATAAGGCCCTTAGGTGCTGAATAATTTTAAGCATCCTTTAAAGTTTGTAAAAATCTCATACACCTTTTTTTGTTTCAGTCAAGCGCGTCCATTTTAATTTAAAAGTTCCGTACACAACATCAGGAAAAGTGTCTTTTAAGGCAAAAACGTTATTTCAAAATGGAATCACATGAAAAGAACGGAACCTGCCCGGGAGTCGAACCCGTCTCCTGTGGCACTGAAGAAACTATTGAAAAACAGGGGAATGGTGAGTTACATAAAATATGTAACATCCTTCCTCAGGCTCTAGACTAACTGTGTTCCAAATTTCATTCAAATCAGTTCAGTAGTTTTGACGTGACAGGCATACAAGGTAACTTCCGCATTTATAATAAATAAATAAATAAATATACCCGGACAAATTCACTCCCGGTTAATTAGACCCAAACTAAGCTCCAAGCTTGTAATATGGAATCTAACTCACTGATACTACTACATATATATATACACAAATACTTTATAAGAATATATAATTGACACCCAGACGTCGCGTCGTCAACAACTATATCTCACATATTGTTACTCCGTTGAATCGAGCCCGCAACCCCCGACACAGTAACGGCTTGGCCAAACCAACGCGTTCAGCTCGCGTCCGCGGTGGCGTGCGCGGTGGCGGTCAGTTGTTGTGTACGAACTTGTAGCGACGTGTTCACATCGATGCGTCCTCTGATTGGTCGCGGCGTCCGATGCAGCGTCTGCACGCGGCGGTGGCGATCAGATCGGGCTTGTTACGTTAGGACGCTGCACGCAGCTATTTGTATATAGAGAGCATTGTAGTCAATGATGTGATTCCAGCCTGGTGAACGCAAGAACAAACGCGACGGTGTATACAACTTTTGCACGCGCAGTATCGCCACCGTGCACTCTACCGCGGACGCGAGCTGAACGCGTTGGTTTGGCCATGCCTTAAGCGCTCTCACTGCCACTGTGACAACGGGCTGGTAAAAAATAAATACATAAATACAACACATGTATTAGTTAGGATTAACCTTCTTACTTTTGACCTTGCAGTGAAACCCCGCCGCCTGAAGGACCTGGACGACCTGTTCCCGTACATCGGCGGGTTCGGCTGGTACCAGCGGATGCTCTTTCTAATGATGATACCTTATTCCTTCTTCTTTGCCTTCGTATACTTCGGACAGATCTTCATGACTGTAGTGCCTTCAGAGCACTGGTGCTATGTAGATGTGTTGGGGAATTTAAGCTTGGAAGAAAGGTAATTTTTGGGATAGTTCCTGTGGGAATTTGGGGATAAAATGACGTTGGTAATATTTGTATTGAATGTAACTATGTGTTGCTAAAATAATTATTTGAATCGGATTTGTAGTTTCTGAGATTAGCGCGTTCAAACAAACAAAATAGTCTTATTATCTAACTAGCAGCGCCCCGCGGTTTTACCCGCGTTGTGCCCGTTCCCGTGGGAGTTCTGGGAATTTTTTTACATAAAAACCTTCCTCTTGAATCACTCTACCTATTACAAAAAACCGCATCAAAATCCGTTGCGTAATTTTAAAGATTAAAGCATACAGACAGACAAACAGAAGACAAACAGACGCGACTTTGTTTTATACTAGTAACTAGCAGCGCCCCGCGGTTTTACCCGCGTTGTGCCCGTTCCCGTGGGAATTTCGGGAATTTTTTTACATAAAAACCTTCCTCTTGAATTACTCTACCTATTACAAAAATTCGCATCAAAATCCGTTGCGTAAATTTAAAGATTTAAGCATACAGACAAATAGACAAACGACAAACAGACGCGACTTTGTTTTATACTATGTACTCGTAATATGATAATGATCTAATCTTCTAATATTCTCGTGTCACAGTTTTCGTTGCCATACTCCTCCGAAACGGCTTGACCGATTTTGATGAAATTTTTTGTGCTTATCCGGTATCTATGAGAATCGGCCAACATCTATTTTTCATCCCGAAATTCCCGCGGGAACGGGTACCGTGGTTGAACTGCTCTGAAACGGCTCGACCGATTCTCATGAAATTTTGTGTACATATCGGGTAGGCCTGAGAATCGGACAACATCTATTTTTCATCCCGAAATTCCCGCGGGAAGGGGTACAAAGCGGGTAAAACCGCGGGGCGCAGCTAGTAATAGATAAAATTCTCGTGTCGCAGTTTTGTAGTTAAACTCCTCCGAAACGGCTTGACCGATTCTCATGAAATTTTGTGTGCATATCGAGAGATCTGAGAATCGGACAACATCTATTTTTCATCCCCCTAAATGTTAAGGGTAGTCCACCCCTTAATTTTCATAGGGCAAAACAAAATTTGCCAGACAGGTATAAGTATATAATAAGTATTAACCTGTAATGTCCCACTGCTGGGCAAAGGCCTCTCATCTCACTGAAGATATCAGTACAGTGAGGAGGATGTCTAATCACCACGCTTGCATACGGGTTGGTTGCAACACGAGCCATTTTTGAAAAGTAGGAGCCATGTTTTCGCTCGACACGGAAATTGAACCCGGGACCTCAGCCTTGCCAGGCAGAGTCTTCCTTTATTTGATCTAACAACAACAGGGTTGGCCACTGACCTAATCGGACATACTTGCTTACTTTGTGTGTTCCAGACGCCACCTCTCAATACCTGTCTCCGAAGACCAGTCCGTCTTCAAATTCGACCGCTGTCACGTGTATGATGTGAACTGGAGTCAGATCCTGGAAGCAGGAGTCAGGGACCCTGATGACGCGTGGCCGGTGAAGAGATGTGATGACTGGGAGTACAACTTCACAGATGTACCTTATGAAAATATTGCTTCGCAGGTATCTACATATATCTAAGTACTAGCAGCGCCGCGGTTTTACCCGCGTTGCCGTGGGAATTTCAGGATGAAAGTAGCTTAAAACCTTCCCGTTGAATGTGGCTATCTATTACAAAAAGATTTTTTCAAATCGGACCAGCAGTTCCTGAGATTTGCGCGTTCAAACAAACAAACTCTGCAGCTTTATAATCTTAATATACATATAAAATTCTCGTGTCACAGTTTTCGTTGCCATACTCCTCCGAAACGGCTTGACCGATTTTGATGAAATTTTGTGAGCATATTGAGTAGGTCTGAGAATCGGCCAACATCTATTTTTTATCCCAAAATTCCCGCGGGAACGGGTACCGTGTTTGAACTCCTCTGAAACGGCTCGACCGATTCTCATGAAATTTTGTGTACATATCGGGTAGGCCTGAGAATCGGACAACATCTATTTTTCATCCCGAAATTCCCGCGGGAACGGGTACAAAGCGGGTAAAACCGCGGAGCGCAGCTAGTATTAGTATAGATATCCTATCCTACTAATATTATAAATGCGAAAGTTTGTGAAGACTGATGTATGTATGTTTGTTGCTCTTTCACGCAAAAACTACTGAATGGATTTGGATGAAACTTTACAGTAATATAGGTTATACATCAGAATAACACATCACTCTTTCTATCCCGAAATTTCAGCGGGAACAGGTACAACGAGGGGAAAACTGCGGGATGTGACTAGTATATTCATATTAAGCATTTGTGTATGTACATGTAGTAGTCTCAGTGAGTTAGATTCCATAATACAAGCTTGGAGCTTACTTTGGGTCCAATTAACCGTGTGTGAATTTGTCCAGGTGCTTGTATATTTATCTAATTTTCTTGTACAGCAAAACTGGGTGTGCGACCGAGATAGCTATCCTGCGACAGCCCAATCCATTTTCTTCTGTGGTGCCATCGTGGGAGGGCTTATCTTCGGATGGATTGCGGACAAACATGGCCGAATACCTGCGTTACTAGGTAAGGAATGGGGGTCCTATATCCGGTAATACGGATATCTGATGTATAACCTATATTACTGACAGCGCCCCGCGGTTTTACCCGGGTTTGCCCGTTGCCGTGGGAAATTTCCTGTTTTTTAAGAAAAACGCAGTGTCGGCCCTAAGGGGCCGACACTGCGTTAAGCGTGCGCACGCCGGGGTTCAATACAAAAGTGAACCGTCGCGGGCGCCCGCGGCATGTGGCTTCATACAAAAGTGACACGTCGCGTGCGCCCGTCGCGTGCGGTGTCATACAAAAGTGAACCGTCGCGGGCGCCCGCTGCATGTGGCTTCATACAAAAGTGACACGTCGCGTGCGCCCGTCGCGTGCGGTGTCATACAAAAGTGAACCGACGCGTGCGCGACGTGCGCACGCTTAACGCAGTGTTGACCCTTATACATATAAACCTTCCTCTTGATTCACTCTATCTCTAAAAAAACTGCATCAAAATCCTTTGCGTAGTTTTAAAGATCTAAGCATACATAGGGACAGGCAGCGGAAAGCGACTTTGTTTTATACTATGTAGTGATATTTGTTACAGGTGCTAATATAACGGGGCTCATCGGAGGTATTGGCACTGTATTCACGGATTCCTTTTGGTCATTCTGTCTGTGTCGTTTCGTGGTGGGCTTGGCGTATGACAACTGTTTTATCATCATGTATATTGTAGGTAAGTTAACCTTTTGACCGCCAATCTATACTAATATTATAAAGAGGTATTTGTAAGTTTGTTTGTTTGTATGTTCGAGGTAATCTCAGGAATTCTTCTTCGTCTTATCGTGTCAATGGCCTTCAAACTTTTCCTGTCCAGTATTTAGCTGACAGAAGGAATTATCAGTCCGATTGAAATAATTCTTTTTGTAATAGATAGCCACATTCAAGGGAAGGTTATAGGCTATTTTTCATCCCGAAATTCCTACGGGAACGGGTACAACGCGGGTAAAACCACGGGGCGGTGCTAGTAATATTATAAAGAGGTAAAGTTTTCTAACTTTGTCTGTAATGGCTAATCTCAGGAACTACTGGTTCGATTTGAATAATTCTTTATGTAATAGATAGCCACATTCAACGGGAAGGTTATACACTTTATTTATTTATTTATTACACTTTACATCATCCCAAAATTCCCGTGAGAACGGGTCCAACAAGTGCTTTAATATTCAAATGTTTCAATTAATTTACTTTCAGTAATTGAGTACGTGGGTCCAAAATGGCGGACTTTTGTAGCTAACATGTCGATAGCAGTGTACTTCACATTTGCTGCTTGCCTGCTGCCGTGGATAGCACTTTACGCCGGCGATTGGAGGATATACACTGCAGCTATCAGTGCTCCACTGGCTTTAGCTATCTTCACACCCTGGGTGGTACCAGAGAGTGCCAGGTAAGAGTTAACGTCTGAGGGTCGACACTGCGTTAAGCGTGCGCACGCCGGGGTGTCATACAAAAGTGAACCGTCGCGTGCGCCCGTCGCGTGCGGTGTCATATAAAAGTGAACCGTCGC
Organism: Cyclophora albipunctata; assembly: GCA_963082685.1. Classification (NCBI taxonomy): domain Eukaryota; kingdom Metazoa; phylum Arthropoda; class Insecta; order Lepidoptera; family Geometridae; genus Cyclophora; species Cyclophora albipunctata. Next base: position 3,714,810 of record OY720142.1, read on the forward strand.
GCGCGGTATCATACAAAAGTGAACCGCCGCTTGCGGTGTCATACAAAAGTGAACCGTCGCGTGCGGTGTCATACAAAAATGAACCGTCGCGTGCGGTATCATACAAAACTGAACCGCCGCGTGCGCATGCCGCGTGCGCTCGCGACGGGCGCACGCTTAACGCAGTGTTGACCCTAATCCTACTACATAATATTATAAATGCGAAATTTTGTGAGGTTGTTTATTCCCGACATTCCCGCGGGATGGTACAACGGGGGTAAAACCGCGGGGAGCGGCTAGTAACTTTTTGTCTAAAAAGTAAAGATAAAACAATAAGAAAACCTTTGTCTTCAGTGATATGCTTGCCGACCTGTCTTTTACAAAAACATACGAAAATATTCCGACAAGACAGTCTACATACTGTCTACACTAGACTGCAGTCTGCAATAGTCAATATAACGTTTCCTTATTTTTTTAGATGGCTGATATCTCAAGGAAGAATAGACGATGCGATAAAAATATTACGAAAATGTGAAAGAGTTAACAGAAAGAATATACCCAAAGAAATTATTGAAGAATTCTCGGTGAGTTATTTTACATAAGAGTACATTTAGGGCCGACACTGCGTTAAGCGTGCGCACGCCGCGGTTTCATACAAAAGTGAACCGTCGCGTGCGCCCGTCGCGTTCGGTGTCATACAAAAGTGAACCGTCGCGTGCGCCCGTCGCGTGCGGTGTCATACAAAAGTGAACCGTCATGTGCGCCCGTCGCGTTCGGTGTCATACAAAAGTGAACCGTCACGTGCGCCCGTCGCGTGCGGTGTCATACAAAAGTGAACCGTCACTTGCGCCCGTCGCGTGCGGTGTCATACAAAAGTGAACCGTCACTTGCGCCCGTCGCGTGCGGTGTCATACAAAAGTGAACCGTCACTTGCGCCCGTCGCGTGCGGTGTCATACAAAAGTGAACCGCCACGTGCGCCGGCCGCGTGCGCATGCGATGGGCGCACGCTCAACGCAGTGTTGACCCTAGAACGGATTGCACAAAAACTCTTAAAACAATTTAGCACCTAAATATGTTTAAGAAACAAAAGATATTAGTTTGTTGTACCAGGAACTGTGCGTGGGGACTTCTATATAGATTTTAAATAACTCCCACAGGAAACAGCAAAAGAAATAGCGAAAGAAGAAGCTGAATTCAAGAAGTATAATCTTCTAGATCTATTCAAAACGCCACGTTTAAGAAGACATAGTATTCTATTAATTGTTATATGGATATGTATATGTATGTGTTTTGATGGACACGTTAGAAACGTCGGCGCTTTAGGACTGGACCTGTTTTCAACTTTTTCTGTAGCAACGGCGACAGAATTTCCTGCTGACATCCTGTTGATATTGACCTTGGATGTGTGAGTATTTTCTGATATTATCTTATTTTGTTATTATTTTGAAACACCCGTGGTCACAGTGGCAATGAGAGCGCTTACTGTACCGCGGGTTGCGGGCTCGATTCAACGGATTAACAATATGTGAGGACATAGTTGTTGACGACGTCTGGGTGTCAATTATATATTGTTATAAAGTATTTTGTGTATGTATATGTAGTAGTATCAGTGAGTTAGATTTAATAATACAAGCTTAGAGCTTAGTTGGGGTCTAATTAACCGCGAGTGAATTTGTCCGGAGGTATATTATATTATATATCAATCTTATATCTATCTTCAGACTAGCTTCGCTTCGCGGTTTTGCCTATGTTGTGTCCGTTCTTGTGGGAATTTCGGGATGAAAATAGATCATGATGTTTTTCTTGAATGTAGCTATCTAACGCAAAAAGAATTATACAAATCGGATAAGTAGTTTTTGAGATTAGCACGTACAAACAAACAAATAAAAAACTCTTCAGCTTTATTAAATTAGTATAGTCATGAGAGTTTGATTTCCTTAAAAACTACTGAACGGATTTTCATGCGCTTTTCACCAACATACATAATGATTCAAGAGGAAGGTGTATGCCTACTTTCAGGCCAAACTTCCCACAGGTACGGGTACAACGCGGGTATAACCGCGGGGTACTGCTAGTATTAGTAAAGATGAACTTGACACCCGATGCTTAACAATCACAATTGTTTCACAGACTCGGTCGGCGATGGCTGGCGTTTGGATCGATGGTCATCAGTGGGATATTCAGTTTGGCTGCAGCCGCAGTCCCTATAGGTAAAACACATTACTTACCCTTTTGATATTGGTAGTGCTCGTGGCGTAGTTTGACTAAGCGATGTTAGTCCATTGCGATTGTTAAGCAACGTGCAGCTCGTCCCCTACTTGGATGGGTGGCCGATAGTGGCATTTAAACTGAGCGCTACCGTGCTTCGGAGGGCACGTTAAATTGTCGGTCCCGGTTGTTTCAACCGTTAGACCATGTCGGAGGCCTTTAGGCGGTCTAACAACTCCGACACCAGGGTTGGCCACTGACCTACTTCTTCTTACTTACTTATATTGGATACTAGCTGCTATCAGAGGTTGTTATACCATAAAAGTTGAGGGGTGGACTACCCTTAACATTTAGGGGGATGGAAATACTACTCAGACCTACCCGATATGCACACAAAATTTCATGAGAATCGGTCAAGCCGTTTCGGAGGAGTTTAACTACAAACAGTGTCACGAGAATTTTATATATTAGATACTAGCCATACTAGTCAATGCTTACCGTTTAAACCTTCCCTGTACTTTCATGAATATTTCAAGACCAAAATTAGCCAAATCGGTTGAGCCGTTCTCGAGTTTTAAGCAGACTAACGAACAGCAATTCATTTTTATTTATATAGATAGATTCTAGTCGGCCGTCCGTGAATTTCCACTGACCTATTCAAGACTATCGGTCCCGGTTACTTTCTACGGATAGTAGTCGTTACATGAGTCACGTCAGAGGCCTTTGGCGGCTCTATAACTCTGACACCAGGACTGGTCAGGGTGACCATCCACTCGATGAAGAAGATGATTTTACATCTTTATCTGACGTTTCCGCTCAACAGGAACCGTGCTCACAGAAGACTATTTATAATGATCATACTAATATTATAAATGCGAATGTTTGTGAGGATGGATATATGTATGGATGTATGTTGCTCTTTCACGCAAAAACTACTGAACGGATTTGGATGAAACTTTACAGTAATATAGTTTATACATCAGACATAACACATAAGACACATTTTATCCCGAAATTCCCGCGGGACCCGTTACAACGCGGGTAGCACCGCGGGGCGCGGCTAGGTTTTCTTATATAAAAACCTTGTCCTGACAATATTAAAAAATGCGCTTACCAACACATTTTGCGATTCATTTTTATATTATAGATTTTTATCTGACGTTTCGGCTCTACAGGAACCGTGCTCACAGAAGACTATTTAAAATAATGATATTTTATAGTAATTAAATTCTCTCAATTTTGTTCCCAGGTTTGCCCTCAGCGTCCTTAGCTATAGTAGGTCGCTTTGCCGTCAATATCTCGTTCAATATCGGCATGCAATACGCAGCGGAGTTATTGCCTACAGTCGTGAGAGCGCAGAGCCTCGCGTTTATACATATCACTGGATACGTGGCGACGATATTGGTGCCTTATATATGTTACTTGGTAAGTTTATTTATCTACCCCTTGTATCCGTTCCCGTGGGAATTTCGGGATTTTTTATACATATAAACCTTCCTCTTGAATCACTCTATCTATTTAAGAAAATCCGTTGTGTTGTTTTAGGGATCCAAGCTTGCATATGAATGGACAGATAGACAGCGGAAAGTGACTTTGTTTTATACTATGTAGTGATACATCCATACAAATAAATAAAATTTAATTGTCTGTTTGTAATATTAAAATAACCGCTTTTTACTAAGTGCATATAGATGATATAGGTACACACGATACATATGTATACATAACATTTTTTTAAATGTTGCCTGTCTGTCTGTTTGGTCCGGCTAATCTTTGAAATGGCCGGACCGATTTTGACGGGATTTTCACTGGCAGATAACTAATGTAACAAGGAGTAACTTAGGCTACTTTTATCCCCAAATTCCTGCGGGAATGGGTACAACGCGGGTATCTTATATTTACAGTATTATTTCAATGGTACCAAAGTTTCAATTTCTTAACCCAAATTTCTCCCACAGGCTACGATCTCCAACTACATCCCGCTCCTGATCCTGGGCTTCCTCGGCGTGCTGGGGGGTGTCTTGTGCCTGTTCCTCCCTGAATCCATGGGGAAAGTGATGCCGCAGACCATAGCGGATGGAGAGGACTATGGGAGAGGGGAGGCGTTTTGGAACTGCCCTTGTCGGAAGAAGTAGGTGGAATAGACTTAAATTTGAATAAGGGTGGGTTTTTTGAGTATAAAGGGTGGGTTGTTCCAAACGGTATCATTTACCTAAGCAATCTTCTTCTTCATCGAGTGGATGGCCCACCTGACCAATCCTGGTGTCAGAGTTATCGAGCCGCCAAAGGCCTCTGACATGGCTCAAGTAACGACTAATATCGAGTAGAAAGTAACCGGGACCGACGGCTTAACGTGCCCTCCGAAGCACGGAATCATCTTACTTTTCGAGCAATCAGGTGATTCAGCCTGCAATGCCCTAACTAAACTGAGGACAGTCTCACAAAGTGATTTTTGTGAGATATCCCCACCGGGAATCGAACCCGGAACCTCCGGGTCGTGAGCCGGGCGCTCAAACCACAAGACCACGGAGGCTGTTGACCTAAGCAATGTTCTCATGTGATTGTAAAGCAACGTGCAACTCGGCCCCTACTTGGATGGGTGGCCGATTGCGGCATTTCTATTAGAGCGCTGCCATGCTTCGGAGGGCATGTTAAGCAGTCGGTCACGGTTGCTTCATCGTCAGACCATATCTTCCTTTAGCCGGTCTAACAACTCCGACACCAGGGTTGGTCGCTGACCTACCCGAAATATAGATATAAAACTGTATCCTATCATAGGTTCACGACTTTTACGCTGTTAAATACACAGCGTTGTGTCAAACTGAAATGACAATCTGTTAAAGTTATTCGGGTCCGTATTAAGCCAATATTTATCATTTTCTTACGTTCGTAAGCGTGAGCCTAAGCTTTAACAGCCTCCGTGGTCTTGTGGTTTGAGCGCCCGGCTCACGACCCGGAGGTTCCGGGTTCGCACAAAAATCTCTTTGTGAGACTGCCCTCAGTTTGGTTAGGGCATTGCAGGCTGAATCACCTGATTGCCCAAAAAGTAAGACGATTCCGTGCTTCGGAGGGCACGGTAAGCCGTCGGTCCCGGTTACTGTCTACGGATAGTAGTCGTTACATGAGCCATGTCAGAGGCCTTTGGCGGTCAATAACTCTGACACCAGGATTGGTCAGGTTGACCATCCACTCGATGAAGAAAAGAGAAGCGTAAGCTAAGCGAAAATTATCTAATCGATATCTTTTGATAAAAATGATATACTGAAAATCCTTTTCATCTTGTTTCAGGAAAAAACAGAACGTCCAAGAATAAATGACCAGATATTAATGAAAATAGTAGACAACAAATAAAATACTATACATTTTTTTTTGTTTTTTGAAAGAACTTATCTCAAAAACTACTTGTCCGATTCGAATAATTCTTATTGTAATAGATAGATACATTCAGGAGAAAGGTAACAGGATATTTTTTATCCCGAAATTCCAACAGGAACGGGCACAATGTGGGTAAAACCGCGTACACAATAAAACTCTGTTATACCACTAATTGCAGAAGAACATTTTATTTGTTTTATTGTTAACGTACAACAAATTATAAAGATGAATGTATAACAAATCAAATAAATTATTAAAATTTAAATTATCCTAGTTTATATTGCCTTAAAATATTTTCGTTCAATCTGTGGAATAGAAAAAAATATTAGTGTGTATAAAAACACATATCTATACTAATATTATAAAGAGGTTAAATTTTTAAGTTTGTTTGTTTGTATGTTCGAGGTAATCTCAGGAATTATCTGTCCGATTTGAATAATTCTTTTTGTAACAGATAGCCACATTCAACGGGAAGGGCATAGACTATTTTTCATCCCGAAAAAAGCGGTGCGGGGCGGAGCTCAATCAACTAATCAGAACACATTGACATTGTCAAACAACACATTGACATTGTCAAACAACACATTGACATTGTCAAACAACGCATTGACATTGTCAAACAACACATTGACATTGTCAAACAACGCATTGACATTGTCAAACAACGCATTGACATTGTCAAACAACGCATTGACATTGTCAAACAACGCATTGACATTGTCAAACAACGCATTGACATTGTCAAACAACGCATTGCCATTGTCAAACAACGCATTGACATTGTCAAACAACGCATTGACATTGTCAAACAACGCATTGACATTGTCAAACAACGCATTGACATTGTCAGAATCTTTTCGTAATGCGTCGTGATTGATCAGCTGAGCTCGGCGCTGCTCCGCTCCGCTTCAATGGAGGCGCACCCTAAGCTGACAATCGCGATATCAGTGATTTCGCCGCTGACTTTAGCGTCGCATTGTTGTGTATATTAAATATGTCACCGTAATATTGCGAAGATTATAAATGCGAAAGTTTGTGGAGATGTATGTATGTTTGTTACTCTTTCACGCAAAAACTACTGAACGGATTTAGATGAAACTTTACAGTTATATAGGCTATACATCAGAATAACACTTGGGATACATTTTATCCCTAAATTCCCACGGGAACGGGTACAACGCAGGTGAAACCGCGGGGCGCGGCTAGTCCTCTCTTGTCTCCTCCTGTCATTTGCGCTGTGCTAGGCGGGCTGACTAACTATATAGTTTGAACCCCACTCATCTATCGTTGATCCCATAACTATATTTGATTCGCTACCTATATTTGATCCGCCACCTATAGTTGGCCCCCCACCTATAGTTGATCCCTCACCTATAGTTCATTCCCCACCTATATAGTTGATTCCTCACCTATACATGATCCGCCACCTATATAGTTGATCCTACATCTATAATTCACCTACTCAAATGCGTCGTTCCGGCAACAAAAAAATCTATACCTATAAATCTAAAAGTAAGAGGGCTATTTTAATTTAACTGATTCTGTCATACTGCTACGCGGGCAGCGATATGCCATTCGCACAAATACTGCGGTAGGTAATAGACGTGTAAAGACGCTCAAATTGAAAGAGCCCTAACACTTCACTGATTAGCCTTACCTCCTAACAAACGCCCGTCGTTTTGCCTGTATGTCAAACGCCAAGGTGTCGACATCGAGCTTGGAGTTGCTGTCCATCAGACCAGGCATCACGTCAGAGGTGGCCTCGCTGTCGGTGCGGTGGTGATGGTCTAAAAAGGTAAAGTATTAATGCCTGTAATGTCCCACTGCTGAGCAAAGGCCTCTCATCTCACTGAAGATATCAGTACAGTGAGGAGGGTGTCGTAATCACCACGCTTGACTAACGGGTTGGTGATAAAGCTCTAACATGGACTAAAAATAGTAACGTAAAAATTGTATAGCTGTATTTAGTTCATTTCGATTGTTAAGCAATGTGCAGCTCAGCTCTTACTGGGATGGGTGGCCGATAGTGACATTTCTATCCAAGGTATGGCTACCTTACTTCGGAGGACACGTTAAGCAGTCGGTCCCGGTTGTTTCAGTCGTCAGAGCATGTCTTCCTTTAGCCGGTCTAACAACTCCGACACCAGGGTTGGACACTGACCTACTCGAGTGAATGAATGAAGGAATTACCTTTACGAACTATATCACTTAAATGAAGACTGCCGTCGTAATACACATTGCCTTCGGTGTCCGGTGTTAGATCTGAAAATCAAAATATAAAGTCTATGGGCCTAAGGGCCGACACTGCGTAAAGCGTGCGCACGCCGCGGTTCAATACAAAAATGAACCGTCGCAGGCGCCCGTCGCGTGCGGTGTCATACAAAAGTGAACCGATGCGTGCGCCCGTCGCGTGCGGTGTCATACAAAAGTGAACCGTCGCGGGCGCCCGTCACGTGCGGTGTCATACAAAAGTGAAACGCCGCGTGCGCCCGCTTAACGCAGCTCACGCTCATAATTATGAGCGTGAGGCTCATAAGCATGCTACCAATAAGCATGAGAATTTGAGTCGTTTATGTGAAAGATTTATGGAATTGACACTAGCCTGCTGATAAGCAAACCCGTTCAGGCGTGCTTAAAGCAACGTCCGCAACGTAAAAGCAGTGTGCCACTACTGGACAAAGGCCTCTCATCTCACTAGATATCAGTACAGTGAGGAGGATGTCGTAATCACCACGCTTGACTAACGGGTTGGTGATCTCAAACACGAGCCATGTTTGAAAAGTAAATTAGAACCATGTTTCGCTCGATCCGGGAATTGAACCCAAGACCTTAGTCTTGGCAGGCGAGTGCACATACCACCGCCGAGGCTCTTCACTACATAGTATAAAACAAAGTCGCATTCCGCTGTCTGTCTGTCCCTATGTATGCTTAGATCTTTAAAACTACGCAACGGATTTTGACGCAGTTTTTTAAAATAGATAGAATGATTCAAGAGGAAGGTTTATTTGTATTAAAATTCCCGAAATTCCCACGGGAACGGGCACAACGTGGGTAAAACCGCGGAGCGCTAGTGATTTAAAATATTTTTTTATTTAATATCTTACCGTATTGTTCCAATTTGGATTCCAGCGCATCGTTATCTGTATGACAAATGAAATTATTTATAAGTTCAACAATTTAAAGTGGATTGCTTTCACTTATGTTCACAGACCAATAAACCTTATCCCAAAACAGACGTTAGACGTATTTTTTCTGAGCGCTACCGTGCTTCGGAGGGCACGTTAAACAGTCGGTCCCGGTTGTTTCACTCGTCAGAGCATGTCGTCCTTTAGCCGGTCTAACAACTCCGACACCAGGGTTGGCCACTAATCTACTCGATATGAATGAAAGCGAGCGTTCCAAGCGAACATGTTATTTAATAACGCTGTGTAAATTTTTGACTTTTGAATTTTTTAAATTAATTTTACCTGGAAAGAATATATCTGCCGTCTTCTTGGAGGTCACTGGGTACATTTGTGTACTCTGCCTATCTGGGTACTGTTGTAATATAGACGGGGGCTCTGAAAAATGGTGTCATATTTATAGATACATAACTATTAATATAGTGTAGTCTCTTAGGCCGACAATGCGTTAAGCGTGCGCACGCCGCGTGTGGCTTCATACAAAAGTGAACCGTCGCGTGCGCCCGTCGCGTGCGGTGTCATACAAGAGTGAACCGTCGTGGGCGCCCGTAGCGTGCGGTGTCATACAAGAGTGAACCGTCGTGGGCGCCCGTCGCGTGCGGTGTCATACAAGAGTGAACCGTCGCGTGCGCCCGTCGCTTGCGGTGTCATACAAGAGTGAACCGTCGTGGGCGCCCGTCGCGTGCGGTGTCATACAAGAGTGAACCGTCGTGGGCGCCCGTCGCGTGCGGTGTCATACAAGAGTGAACCGTCGCGTGCGCCCGTCGCGTGCGGTGTCATACAAGAGTGAAACGTCGTGGGCGCCCGCCGCTTGCGGTGTCATACAAAAGTGAACCGTCGCGTGCGCCCGTCGCGTGCGGTGTCATACAAAAGTGAACGTCGCGTGCGCCCGTCGCGTGCGCACGCGACGTAGGCACGCTTAACGCAGTGTCGGCCCTTAGAGTCACGGGACAAGCCCGGTCTTTTTTAAGGGCATGCGAGGGGATACAGATCCAACTCGTAGAGGCCACGAGGAGATGTTTAATGTAATGGATTACAACTGCAGGGACACACTCCCGAAAACATCAGTACAACATGTCCAGGTACACCTGCACAATGGGATAATTAAATATTATCTATCCTATCATAACCTTCCTACTTCCTATCCTACTTTTAATATTATAAATGCGAAAGTTTGTGAGGATGGATGTATGTATGGATGGATGTATGTTTGTTACTCTTTCACGCAAAAACTACTCAACGGATTTGGATGAAACTTTACAGTCATATAGGTTATACATCAGAGTAACACATGGGATACATTTTATCCCGAAAGTTTCCATGGGAACGGGTACAATGCGGGGTAGTTATTGTCATAATTACTTGTTGGCGCAACTTCAGGTGTATGTTGTAACATCACTGTTTTGGATCCTTTCGGCGTTTCTTTAGCTTTCATTGTGGTTTTATTTTGAGAAAATAACTTCTTATCTAGAACATAAAAACATTATTATATAATATTCTTCTTCTTCATCGAGTGGATAGTCAACCTGACCAGTCCTGGTGTCAGAGTTATTGAGCCGCCAAAGGCCTCTGACACGACTCATGTAACGACTACTATCCGTAGAAAGTAACCGGGACCGACGGCTTAACGTGCCCTCCGAAGCACGGAATCATCTTACTTTTAGGGCAATCAGGTGATTCAGCCTGCAGTGCCCTAACCAAACTGAGAACAGTCTCACAAAGAGATTTTTGTGAAACATTGTCCCCAACGGGAATCGAACCCGGAACCTCCGGATCGTGAGCCGAGCGCTCAAACCACAAGACCACTAGAATCTAGAAAATAGATAGGCAACTTTTTATCCCGAAATTCCTACAGGAACGGAACAATGCGAGTGAAACTGTAGTTGCTAATTTTCTTACCCATAAAACGCAGTCTCCTTAAAGCTTTTTCAACACACCAATGCAAAATCTGCTCATTTTTATTCTGCCCAATTTCATTGCAAAAACTAGTTGCCATAATCCAAAAAGGATCTTTCTTATTCCCGCCCAAACCAATATGATTTTTGCCGTTCAAATTGGATTTTAAATTCTTTTTATTTTCCATTGTACCTCTTTTAAGTCTAAGCTTTTTGTCGACTGGCAACATTAGTGTAACGTCAGATTTTTCCCGCTTAATTTTGTTTTTGGTTAAAGTCGATCGAGTGGCAGCATAGTTATTTAAGATGTTGTTTTTCATGAAATTGTCTATGAAAGTGTTGTTGAAGTAGTATTTGTAGACTAATTCGTCTATGGGTTGATAGTCTTTTTCCTTCATAATTAATGCGTCTTTATTTTCTAACTTAGTTTTTATTGGTATTGAAAAAAGGTTGATTTTGACGATGTCTGTGGTTGTATGCGGTGGCATAGAGGTGACTTCTATAGGTCTATATGAAGTGTCAACTTTTTCAAAATTATTTATAGTAGTATTGACTTTGTTTTTGGCGTCAATCACTAATTGTTTAGCCTTTTTCAAAATTCGCGCAAAATTATTTTGTTTCAAAGAAATTTCGCTCTGAGTTTTGGAAATAACGTTTTGTTTTTTATTTATCTTTTCGTTCTGTGATATCATTAGCTTTTGTATAGTGTAGAACTGTCTTTGTTGCGCCAGAAATTTCTTCTGCTGTGTCTCGAATTCTAGTATGTTAGTGTCCATATCTCTATGCTTAGCTTTAAAGAACTCAAGTTCACTTGTCAATTTATCTTCAAATTCCCTCATTCTATCACCTAATTGAACAACATTGGCATACTTTTCATCAAAATCTTTGAACTTATTGTTCAAATCTGTTACTCTTTTATAAAAATCATCATTCATATTGATTAATTTTTCATGAATCAGTTTGATGTCATTGTGTTGTTTCGAGAGTTTCTTAAATGTCTTCGTCAGCATTGTGATAACTTTAACTAGGCCTCTTTCCGTCATTTTCTTTTCAGGCTTCTTATCCACTACTTCGTATAGATCGCCATCGTGTGCTTTCTGATGCCAAGCCATGTCAGGAGTGTTAAAATATTCGCTGTATTTCTTAGACCTTTCAATGCTAGTTGTATCATTCTTCTCAGGAACTACTTCATAGTTATATTTCTTATTCCTTTTAGGAGCGTTTTTGTCTGGCAAATTTGGTTTTTTGAATTCTATTTTGATTTTTTCCGTTACTTTGTCTGTTGTATCTTTTTCGGTAGGTATTTGTTTTTCGATAGTTGTGTTTTCTGTTGTTTTGTTTTGGTCTTTTGATGTATCTAGCTCGATTTGATTTCCTTCCATGTCAGGGTCTGTAATCGTTTTAGTTCTGCTCAATAAGGCTCCTATTTTAGTAGTTATCATGTTGTCTGTGTTGGATTCTACTGTTCGTTTGATTTTTTTGGCGTCTTCGATACTGTTTGTTGGTACAGTTTTGGATTTCAAGTTTTTACGGGGATGACGCTTGCGTAGATCTGTAATTGAAAAAGGAAAAGTAATGTATTAGTTGTCTGATCTTTAGGGTGCTTTTCTACCATAGATGTGCTATGCTACAATGCGTTTGATATCCACTAATCATATTCATTGGTGCACATAGCTTAGCACTGGTGGAAACGAATCAAATAAGATATGTTTTTTTTATATGGAAGGATGCGTGCTATGGATGTATGCTATGGATGATTGCCAGGTTATCAAAAACATACAATGCACTTGACAATTCTATCGATATTTTCAATGACAGCTTTACTTTGTTCAAGAGAAAAATATTAGTCGCTATATCCTCCTTGTAATAATTTTGCATATATCTATACTAATATTATAAAGCTGAAGAGTTTGTTTTGTTTGTTTGTTTGTTTGTTTGTTTAAACGCGCTAATCTCAGAAACTACTGAACCGATTTGAATAATTCTTTCACTGTTAGATAGTCTATTTATCGAGGAAGGCTATAGGCTACATTTTATCCCGGATTTCCTACGGGAACGGGCACAACGCGGGTAAAACCGCGGGGCGCTGCTAGTAATACATATAATAATTGTTAACATGTTTCCTTTTTTTATTTTTTCTTTTAAAGTTTAATTGTATTTTGTTTGTAATTCTTGTTTTATTCTATAAAGCATGTCATATTTTTACTTGTAGTGTTTAGTAGTTAATAAGTTACACATGTTGTGGCACCTATAGAGAGAGCATTTAGGTGTTTAATTTAATGCTAAGTTTTATTTATAGTTTTAATGTATCTCTCACTGGTTGTCCTTAAATAAATAAATAAATAAAGCTGTACTCACACTCCGCAGCTCGTTTCGTTCTTTCCACGTACGTGTTCACACTGGGGACCTCCTCTAAGCCCACGGGCTTGAAGGCATCATAGTTGGAGAACATGTTGTGGTCCGAGTCCCAGGCACTGGTCCCGACGAAGAAGGACCTTCCGTTCGTGTTCCTCATCAGGTCAGGCTCCTTCCCGCGGATCCAGGTGCCTTGAAAAATGAACAGATAATTAAAGCCCGAACTCAGAAATATCTTATCTTAAAAATGTACAAGAAGCGCATGTATCTCTGTCTGTCTCTCTCGAGCGTGCGCATGTTTCTGTGTCTGTCTCTCTCTGACGTAAAAAGTGTCGTTACATTTTTTTCCGTCTAGCCCCCTTTCGCAACGCGCGATAAGGAACTTCGTTCCAATAACAAACAAACAAATTAACGCCGCTACTCAGAGACTTCAATTTCTTCGTTAGTAGAGATTGGCTTGAATCCCCTGATTGCCCAAAAAGTAAGACGATTCCGTGCTTCGGAGGGCACGTTAAGCCGTCGGTCCCTGTTACTTACTACGGATAGTAGTCGTTACATGAGCCATGTCAGAGGCCTTTGGCGGCTCAATAACTCTGACACCAGGATTGGTCAGGTTGACCATCTACTCGATGAAGAAGAAGAGGACCTGTAATGTCCCACTGCTGGGCAAAGGCCTCTCATCTCACTAGATATCAGTACAGTGAGGAGGATGTCGTAATCACCACGCTTGACTAACGGGTTGGCGATCTCAAACCCGAGCCATGTTTGAAAAGTAGGAATCATGTTTTCGCTCGACCCGAGAATTGAACCCGAGGTTTTCAATAAAATAATGGTTCAAATAATCACTATACTTATAATACTTGAAATTAAATGTTAAAGCTTACAATATAATTAAAGATTACTCAGATTAACTATGAGAGACGATCTCAAACACTAGACGTGCTTGAAAAGCAGTCTGTTTACAAACACATTGTATCGAGATGAGTGTCAAACACAAAATGTATGAATCATTCCACACGAAATCAATTTATTGAAAAACTAGCACCGCCCCGCGGTTTTATTGTGCCCGTTCCCGTGGAAATTTCGGGAATTTTTATACACATAAACCTTCCTCTTGACTCACTCTATCTGTTAGAAAAACCGCGTCAAAATCCGTTGAGTAGTTTTAAAGATCTAAGCATACATAGGGACAGACAGCGGAAAGCGACTTTGTTTTATACTATGTAGTGAAGAACATACATAGAAACTCATTCATTGTGCACTAGCAGCGTCCCGCAGTATTACCCGTGTTGTGAATTACTGATTGAAAGAGTGAGAATGAGTAGCCCATAACCTTCCCGTTGAATGTGGCTATCCATTACAAAAAGAATTATTCAAATCGGATTGGTAGTTTCTGAGATAAGTGCGTTCAAACAAATAAACAAACTCAAAAAAATTCCTCGTTATAATATTAGTACGGATTTTTAAAAAATTAAGCGCTATCCTTATCATTTAGGGGTATGAAAAATTGGTCTATTCTCAGATCTACCCGATATGCATACACCTCCGAGCCGTTTCGGAGGGATATGATCTTCGATCAACAATACACAACTAGATGTCGGGTCGGCGCAAAAAATACGTCTCGGTGAATAACAGCGCACTTGAAACGTGAGCTCTTATTTTATTCATAAGATTTGCTACTTTATTGCTAGGTGTCATGGTTTTAATTAGGTTGAACTTCGAACTTTTAAAACTTTTGTTTCAGATCGGTAGTAAACAAAATAAGCTGTCACACGTCATCCACGCGGACAGTATTTAGCTTGGATATTGTACTGTGTATTGTTAATCGAATTGTATGGTAAATAACATTGTGACATAACGAGAATCTACAAATATAATATCAAAATTAATGCGACATTTGGATGTAATTGTATAACTCAAGAACGGGCTCACCTATCCAAACCAAATGTTTAGGCTTTGTTCGGACTATTTACTACATAGATGGTTTATGTGAAGTTTGCACAAAATCGGTCGAGCGGTTCTTAAATTCCCACGGGAACGGGTAAACACAACGCAACACAACGCGGGTAAAACAGCGGGGCGCAGCTTGTTTTATATTTAAGATATGTTCTAAAATAAACATCATCACTATATCACTATCACTACATAGTATAAAATAAAGTCGTCTCTGTTTCGTGTCTGTTTGTCTGTTTGTCTGTATGCTTAAATCTTTAAAATTACGCAACGGATTTTGATGCGTATTTTTGTAATAGGTAGAGTGATTCAAGAGGAAGGCTTTTATGTAAAAAAAACCCGAAATTCCCACGGGAACGGGCACAACGTGGGTAAAACCGCGGGGCGCTGCTAGTATTATAAAACAAAGTCCCCAGCCGCGTCTGTCTGTTCACGATAAACTCAAATACTACTGCACGGATTTTGACGCGGTTTGTTTTAAATAGATAGAGTGATTCAAGAGGAAGGTTTATATGTATAAAAATTCCCGAAATTCCCACGGGAACGGGCACAACGCGGGTAAAACTGCGGGGCGCTGCTAGTATAAATTAAAACTAACAAACAACTATACTAACCTTTATTTATAATATTGTTTCGTTCCAGAGTCGGTTTCCGATAGTTCATCTCCGCTCCCAAAAAAGTGGCTGAACATATTGCGATAACACTTTTCACAATAGATAGATGAACAAGCATTGTAGATCATATCTTGTTGAAACTGAGTGTTTGAATGGTGTACTTTGAAAATGGTTGAACAAGTATTTTGTGTTTGTAAACAATAGTGCAGGGGATGTTATCACAGATTTTTTTATCGATTTTCTGAGAAGAACAATACTGTTATATTTTGTGTTATTTTTAAATAGATTAATCTTGATTCTAATTTTGGTTTGGGTGGGGTGCATCACACTGATAATATAAATGAAAAACTGAGCATCCTACTCCGTAATAATATCCTATTCAACTATAACATTAAAAATGCGAAATTTTGTGAGGATGGATGTATGTTTTTTGCTCTTTCACGTAAAAACTACCAGACGTATTGGGATGAAACTTTACAGTAATATAGGTTATACATCAGAATAATTTATGGGATACATTTTATCCCGAAATTCCCGCGGGAACGGGTACAACGCGGGTAGCACCGCGGGGCGCTGCTAGTCATTATTATAATATATATTATTATAATAATTGATTAATAAAACCTTTGTTAAAAACCAATTTCATCATTCATTCACTCATTCGAGAAGGTCAGTGTCCAACCCTGGTGTCGGAGTTGTTAGACCGGCTAAAGGACGACATGGTCTGACGAGTGAAACGACCGGGACCGACTGCTTAACGTGCCCTCCGAAGCACGGTAGCACTCAAATAGAAGTACCACTTTCGGCCACCCAAGTAGGGCTTTGAAAGCTGCACGTTGCTTAGAACTCACTCACTTAAGCTAAAAGTGTGTTGGGACATAACTCTGTCTGCCTCTCATCTCACTAGACATCAGTACAGTGAGGAGGATGTCGTAATCACCTCGCTTGACTAACGGGTTGGTGATCTCAAACACGAGCCATGTTTGAAAAGTAGAAGACATGCTGATTTCTTAACTTTAAGCGAACACTACTCATTTTAAATTGAAACTATGTTTACAGATACACTTCACTTTTATTTAACACTAGCAGCGCCCCACGGTTTTACCCACGTTGTGCCCGTTCCCGTGGGAATTTCGGGAATTTTTTTACATAAAAACCTTCCTCTTGAATCACTCTACCTATTACAAAAAACCGCATCAAAATCCGTTGCGTAATTTTAAAGATTTAAGCATACAGACAAACAGACAAACAAACAGACAAAAATAGCGACTTTGTTTTATACTATGTAGTGATTTTTATTCTGTATAGAAGCCGAAACGTCAAATAAAAATGTAAAATGTAAAGTATCCGTAAATGTAATTACAATTAAAAATGAGTTGAAACATGTTTTCGCTCGATCTGTTGAACACGGGACCTCAGTCTTGGAAGGCGAGTGCACATACCACTAGACCACCAAAGTGTTAACTATGTATATCGATATGCATACTTTTTAGTATCGATCAAACGATGTCCCATCACTAGCCGACATACAAGCAATAAAAAACAATAACTACTACTTGCCGTCCAAAAATTCTCTATTTTCACACAAACTTACACTTACAAACATTAACAACCTTAACGCCTTAACAATAGAGGTTAAATTAGCTAAAATTGTAACTAACCTATATTATTTTTGAAAAAATCGAAATGATGAATAGTGGAAATGAGATTAGGATTTTGAAAACAATTTTGAGTTTAATCTTGAGTTTGCAGTTCTGCTGTGAAGTCGGTGAGTTTGAATTTTTTGAAATAAAATTGTCCTTTAAAAAAAGGCTAAAGGTAAACTTCTAGCTAAAGGCTATAGGACAATAGATGTCTATTCCTTCTAGGTATAACAGGCTAATACTTTAAGGACTTGTAACATGAGAAGACTGATCTGCAGTGTCTTATAGGACGATACTTTACATTGGTGCTCGCTTGTGATCACGTGTACTCCTCGCTGTACTAACATCTGCAGTGAGAGGACTTTGATCTGCAGTGTCTTATAGGACGATACTTTACATTAGTGCTCGCTTGTGATCACGTGTACTCCTCGCTGTACTAACATCTTCAGGGAGAGGACTTTGATCTGCAGTGTCTTATAGGACGATACTTTACATTAGTGCTTGCTTGTGATTACGTGTTCTCCTCGCTGTACTAACATCTTCAGTGAGAGGACTTTGATCTGCAGTGTCTTACAGGACGATACTTTACATTAGTGCTCGCTTGTGATTACGTGTACTCCTCGCTGTACTAACATCTTCAGTGAGACTCCTTCACTATACAATATTTATGTTTAGTTTAACTTCCAATTTTCCCTGTCCAGATCTGGATATCGAACCCCGTACCCCACACCCCTGTGATGGCGCGGTGGGACTACGACCAGGTGTTCTACCGCGTGTTTTGTGTCACCCTCTTAGGCATAGCATTCGCCTTCACTGTGATACTCACTAATGTATTTATCGACATTGATGGCTTGCTGTATAAGAAGAATAAAGGTATGTCAAAATTGGTATACTACCCGCGTACCCGTGGGAATTTCGGGATAAAATTTATGCCATGTGTTAGTCTGATGTATAACCTATATTACTGTGAAGTTTCATCAAAATCCGTCCAATAGTTTTTGCGGGAAAGAGTAACAAACATACATCCATCTTGATAAACTTTCGCATTTATAATATTAGTAGGACTAGCAATTGTAAGTAAAGTTCCTCTATATACTGCTTCATATGTGAGGCGTACAAATACTTATTTTTGCCACACACTAACCACATATACTTCTTACCACAATCCAACCACATGTACTTCTTGCCACACCTAACCATATAATATACTTCTTGCTACACACTAACCACATGTACTGTTGTCACAAACTAACCACATACACTTCTTGCCACACCTAACCATATAATATACTTCTTGCTACACACTAACCACATGTACTTTTGTCACAAACTAACCACATATAATTCTTACTACATACTTACCATTTTTGCCATAAATCAACTACATTTTCTTCGTGCCACAAATAACCTCATGTACTGCTCGCCAAATGTAACCACATATACTTCTTACCACAAATTAATCACATATAAACTTCTTGCTACACACTAACCACACATACTTTTGCCACAAATAACCACATGTACTTCTTGCCAAATGTAACCACATATACTTCTTGCCACTAATTAATCACATATAAACTTCTTGCTACACACTAACCACACATACTTTTGCCACAAATAACCACATGTACTTCTTACCACAATCTAACCACATTACTTCTTACTACATACTAACCACACATACTTTTGCCACAAATAACCACATTTTTGTTTACCCCAGACACACCACATCCGGTGAAAGTATCACCAATACTATCCACCAGAGAAGTACTCTACGAGGACTTTGAACAAAACAGGGAGAGAAGTAAACGCTCTTTGGGTAATATAGCTTAAGACGATTAGAATAAAGTTTAAAACTCAATGGCAAATTTGTCATAACAGTATGTCGTTAATATAAATTTTTAGGGTTCCTAAAGGGTAAAAACGGGACCCTATTATACTGACCTATTTGACCTATTACTTCTCTGTCCGTCCGTCTGTCACCAGGCTGTATCTAAAGAACGGTGATAGCTAGACAGTTGAAATTTTGACAGATGATGTATTTCTATTGCCGCTATAACAACAAATAAAAATAAAATAAAACAAAAATTCAAGGTGGCTCCCATACTACAAACGTGATTTTTTTACCGTTTCTTCTCGATACTAATAATGTTTAATAGATAATGGTACGGAACCCTTCGTCTGCGAGTCTGACTCGCACATGGTTAAAAAATGATTTCAATATCTTTAAATGTCACTTTACTCTGTTCAATTAAGAATCTTAGTATAGCCAGTTATATTGAGTTCTAGCAAAGCCCCGCGGTTTTACCCGCGTTGTGCCCGTTCCCGTGGGAATTTCGGGATGAAAAATAGCCTATAACCTTTCCGTTGAATGTGGCTATCTATTACAAAAAGAATTATTCGAATCGGATTGGTAGTTTCTGAGATTAGCGCGTTCAAACAAACAAACTCTTCAGCTTTATTAGTATACTAGCAGCGCCCCGCGGTTTTACCCGCGTTGTGCCCGTTCTCGTAGGAAATCCGGGATAAAATGTAGCCTATAGCCTTCCTCGATAAATAGACTATCTAACAGTGAAAGAATTATTCAAATCGGTTCAGTAGTTTCTGAGATTAGCGCGTTTAAACAAACAAACAAACAAACAAACAAACAAACAAAACAAACTCTTCAGCTTTATAATATTAGTATAGATACAAGATGTATATGTAGTAGTATCAGTTAGTTAGATTCCATAACACAAGCTTAGAGCTTACTTTGGGTCTAATTAACTGTGAGTGAATTTGTCCTGTAAATTCATTTTTTTCTTACCGAGGGGTAAAATTTGGACTACTAAAGCTAATTTTCCGAGACAACTTTACCCCATTGAGGAAAAGGATTCAGTGATGGGGTAAGAATGGAATTTTACTAAACCTTTTTCCTCTCCTGAAGGAATTGTCTCCAACTGCAAAAACGATATTATTCCACATTTCGTAAGAAAAACGAAATGTAAATATTTACTCACTCCTATTTCCTCAGAAAACATTGACAGACCAAGTCCAAATCTAAAGAACCTTATCAAAAACAGACTAGCCAGTTACCTCGAACAGATGGAAAACGAGCAAAAAACAGACGATGAGAAAGAAAAGGAAAAACCAGACAGAGACAGAGAGAGAGAAGAGAACTCAAGTAAGAGTGACAAAGAAGATGAACTTAAACTTTTGAAAGAGTTAGAATCTAACGCAGATGTTATCAGTGATATTAAACAACTTAAAAGCAAAACTGAGAGAAATGAAGAATTGTTGCATTTGGCAGTCCATAACATAGTCCTACAAGGTATAATTGGGAAGGTGGATCTGAAGAAAGTTTACAAAAAAGTTCAAGATTATATAAGAGAATTTGAAAAACACGAAGGAAAAGGTAATATTACATATATTTTGTACCCGTTCCCGCCTAAATTTCGGGATAAAATGTATCCCATGTGTTATTCTGATGTATAACCTATATTTCTGTAAAGTTTCATCCCGATTCGTCCAGTAGTTTTTTTGTGAAAGAGTAACCAACATACATCCTCACAAACTTTCGCATTTATAAAACTAACCGCGCCCCGCGGTGTTACCCGCGTTGTACCCGTTCCCACGGGAATTTTAGGATAAAATGTATCCCATATGTAATTCTGATATATAACCTATATTACTGTAAAGTTTCTTTCAAATCCGTCCAGCAGTTTTGCGTGAAAGAGTAACAAACATACATCCTCACAAACTTTCTCATTTATAATATTAGTAGGGTAGGATATTAGTACGGAGTAGGATGCTCAGTTTTTCATTTATATTGACAAGCCCGTTGGCACAGTGGCAGTGAGAGCGCTTACCGTGTCAGGGGTTGCGGGTTCGATCCCTGCCCGGAGTCAACAATATGTGAAGACATAGTTGTTGGCGACGACGTCTGGGTGTCAATTATATATTCTTATAAAGTACTAGCAGCGCCCCGCGGTTTTACCCGCGTTGTGCCCGTTCCCATAGGAAATCCGGGATAAAATGTAGCCTATAGCCTTCCTCGATAAATAGACTATCTAACAGTGAAAGAATTATTCAAATCGGTTCAGTAGTTTCTGAGATTAGCGCGTTTAAACAAACAAACAAAACAAACTCTTCAGCTTTATAATATTAGTATAGATTTGTGTATGTATAAGTAGTAGTATCAGTTAGTTAGATTCCATAACACAAGCTTAGAGCTTACTTTGGGTGTAATTAACCGTGAGTGAATTTGTCCAAGTATTTATTTATTTATTATTTATTATATTATCAGTGTGATGCACCCCACCCAAACCAAACTTTTGCAAACTTTAACACAAACATCCTCACAAACTTTCGCATTTATATTTGTAGGATAAAGATTTAACTAATTTATCTTCATTTTCAGCCGTACACATACCTGAAAACTCTCCCGTGCACGGAAATGGTGACACCAACTTCGTAAAAGAGTTATTCAACTGCAAACGGCTCCAGAGTCAAGTTGATACTGAGAACATCAAAACTGATCAAAGAAAAGAAGAATTATTGAAAGGAGCCCTGAAAAAGATTAGGACAAAAACTGTCAAAGCCAATGGTACATTGACCTCTTTATTAAGTAGCAGTAGAGATGTTAGTTCATTGCAATTGTTAAGCAACGTGCAGCTCGACCCCTAGTTGGATGGGTGGCCGAAAGCATTTCTATCTGAGCGCTTCCGTGCTTCGGAGGACACGTTAAGCAGTCGGATCGTCAGATCATTTTGGAGACCTTTAGGCGGTTTAAAAATCCGACACCAGGGTTGGCCACTGACTGCACGGATTTTGACGGGTTTTTTTTTAATACATAGAGTAATTCAAGAGGAAAGTTTATATGTATAAAAATTTCCGAAATTCCCACGGGAACGGGCACAACGCGGGAAAAACTGCGGGGCGCTGCTAGGATTAGTATAGAATGCTTATTTATCATATTATCACTATGTAATATCTACATCAATAATCATTAAGGCGACGACGACATTATTGATGGATTTCAGTATTTACTGATGGATTAATACACCAGCCTACACGTACAGTATTTATTACGTCAGTATTGTGTCCGGTCTCCTGCTGAAACGAGTCTCCACAGAGCTGAAAATTAAAGGTTGCGTGGCTATTATTTTAGTACTTTGTTTAAATAAAAAGGCCAAGCGAAAGCGATGGGCAAAAAATTGGTTACAACAAAGGGAAAGGTACACACATTTGAATTTAATGGCAGAAATTAAATTAAATGGTGAAATGGATGATTACGAGAATTATTTTCGAATGCCTGAACCCTGCTTTGAAGAACTTCTGACAATAGTAACACCTTTTTTAATCATAATCCGACGGATCATCATTACAGAATCAAGAAATCTAGAAATCCATCAATAAATACTGTCATCTATCAATACATTAGGTTACACGTTCAGTAAATACCACGATAAGCCATTATTTACTGTTGGATCACAGTAAATACTTTACGTGTAATCGTCGCCCAATTAATCAAACCTGTTCTCCTTAATTACAGGTCAGAAGTTGGTTATCAATACAGTGATCGATATAAAATCGATTAACAATGATAAAGCCACCGATATCGAGTGAGTATCATTTCATTTTTGACGAACCCGTTGTCACAGTGGCAGTCAGAGCGCCCACTGTGTCGGGGGTTGCGGGCTCGATTCAACGGAGTAACAATATGTGAGACATAGTTGTTGACGACGTCTGGGTGTCGATTACATATTCATATAAAGTATTTGTGTATGTATATGTAGTAGTATCAGTGAGTTAGATTCTATAATACAAGCTTAGAGCTTACTTTGGGTCTAATTAACCGTGTGTGAATTTGTCGGGGTGTAAAAAAATAAAATTAGTTACAACTTGCAGGGTGCTAGGAATTCCCTTCAAATATATATATGTATATATACATATATTTTTTTTTTTTTTGGAAATAAAATGCAGTTTTAAAAGAAAAGTCTTTAATCGGTGACATGGTTCCTAAGAAAAGATCTTAGTGCCTCTTGTAGTGTCAGACTTGCCCGTACTGACAGTTTTAAGGACCCCTATGTATATTGAAAACAAAAACTTATATACTTATAAAGAGTCACAATCTATAGCTGACAACACTCAAAAAATGTCCGAGCACCGTTGTCATAGTATAGTTGTCATTGTTCTTATATCGTTTGCAATGACACTTGCTCGAATGTAGACGTTATGTCACTTGTGTAAGTGTTCAATATCGCTTGTACGCAAACGTTTTTGCGCGGACATTGTTTTCTGATGGCGACTCTATAGGATTCTAACTTCGTCTTCTTCATCGAGTGGATTGTCAACCTGACCAATCCTGGTGTCAGTTATTGAGCCGCCAAAGGCCTCTGACATGGCTCATGTAACGACTTCTAGGATTCTAACTCAATGTTATAGACGCTTAAAATTAACTATCCATTCCTTTTTATAGCTCAAAAGACTTCAACGGTATAGTAAAAGTAATATACAACGGAAAAGCTATGAAATTCAGGAAAATGGACGAAAAACCAGTCATATCCAAATCAAACTACGGCCCAGAAGCTACAACTTGTTCTCCTGTAAAGAAAACTATCAAAAAACCATCAAATATCAATATAAAAAAAATGCTAAACGATTTTTTGAAACAAACCGTCAGTGAAGAAGTAGAAACTGCTAAAAGACAAAAAAGGCACATCAAGATAGAGTACGAAACTGATAACAGTAACGTGACTAAAACAAAACAAGAAGATGATGAGCTATTCGTTGAAATAGAAACTCATTTTGATAGCAAAGGCCTTAAAGGTGATAGAAAGAAGAAAATGATCAGAGATCTAGTGGGGAAGATTCAGAAAGCTTTGCACAGTGATAAAGACGCTGCTAAGAAGAAGAAACATGCAAAGTATCACGTTAAAAAACGGACCCAAAACCCGCTAGATGCACACGTAAAAAGTGTTGATAACAAAATGGTGGTACCGTATACAGAAAATCTGGTGCATCGCGAAATAGAAACGCTGAGCAAGAATCCAAAAGTTCTGAAAAACTACGTGCAAACTATGGCCAATAACTATGGCCAAGATTGGCAAAAACTTTACACTGGTCCCAATTTTCTGAAGCAAGGCAAACTGATAAATTCAGCTGAAATGAATGAAATGTACACTGATTACCACAAGGTATCTGATACTGGTATCCCTCAAAGACTAACAAAGCCGTTAAATAATGAAGAAAACCCTATGGACTATTTAAACAACGTTAAATTTATGCTCAAAGATATAGAAGGAAGTGGATTCGCCATCGGTATAAACCAGTTTACAGATGCTGCTCCGGATCCAGAAGCTATCAAGCTTTTCACAGGTCTTGAACATGTTTTAAAGACTTACCATCAGACGTATGACCAGGAAGAGAATCTAGATGAAGATTACGACCTAGAAAAGAATAAACGTGAAACAGCTTACGTCAACGGAAATATGCACAACCATGATGTGTTTAAGAGATCGATAGGAAACGCTAAGAAACATGATTACCATGACAATGAGTATAAGATTATATTTAACAAAAATTACGTCCCCTACGATAACTATCAAGATATTTATAACTTCAATTTTGCAGACAAAGAGGCCCCAAAACCAATGAAAAAGAGCCCAAACCTCCAACAGTCTTTACTACTAGACGATAACATATTAAACCGCAACCTGAAACCATCAGAAATATTCTCGCTAGCCAACATTTTTCAGAGGAAAAAACGTGCCATGAAACTGAAAAAAGTAGTGCAGTTGAAAAACAAAAAAGTGCTGAATAAATACTTGAACACTCACCACAGACCTAAACATCTAATGAGACAACGAAAGAGACATAAAAGACAGGTAAATAAGATAAGAATTGTTGCCAGAGATATGTCAGATCGTAAGGCGAATTCAGAAGAGGAAATTTTCTTCGTAAGTGATGAGAAACTTTTTGCTGACAGAGCGGTCGTAAAGGAAGTTTTAACACCAAATCTATACCCACGTGACGACTCTAACATGATGTCACACAACATGATGATGGATGACGAACGCAAAACCGCTCACATAGACGTCATCGGCCCTACACAAATAAACAACGATCATTTCGACATAATAACTCCCTACATTTTCGAAACCAGAGAAAAAGACCGCGACGATTCAGTCGACACATACTCCAAAGTGTCACGACATAGTCCTCTTATGTCAAGATATCCGCACATATTTCTAGAAGAATTCGAAAAAGAGCCTGAATATAAAGTTAATGTTAACGATTACAGTTCAGATATACATATAGACCCTAGTGATGTGGAAGTTAATACTACAGAATCTGACAATATAGTAGAAATAAATCAAAAGATAAACGTAGAATTACAAAACAGCCCTGAAGCCTTCAGATCGGATGTGTCTCAACATACCGATCCTCAAACAGACACATATTCTTTGACACACGATAAACCTTTTGGCCTACCTAAAGACGTATTTGACAATTACGAACTGCCAAAAGAAGTAGGAGACGCAGCCTTACCCATACCTGAAGACAGTAAAGGAAAATACAAAATAACTGTAAAAATAATGCCCAAAAACGCCACAGATCCGAATGGATTCAAAGAAGTACATACGAGTATTAATAAAAGTTATAACAAAAATGGCTTAGTCTATACTTCGCTGGTCAATGTGTCTGAACTGTCAAAGATTGAAAAAGAGAACTCTTCGGTAAATAATATGGATTATGAAACAGCAGAGAAACTCAGAAAAGAACATAAGAAAATTAAAATGCTGATTGTACAACATAAGAAAAGGCTTGAAGAGCAATTAGCGCAGATCGATGCGGAACAAGAAAATATAGACAATCTACTATTCAATAACGATGGAAGCATTCCGGTAAATCCAACGCCTGTAGCAGAGACATTAACAACAGCTGCAACAACCACAACCAAAACAACTGCAACCACAAGTAGCAGAACAACCACAACTGCTGTAACTACCACAACCAGTACCACCACACCCACAACCACAATCACAACCACACCCACAACCACAACCACAACAACCAAACCATCTACTACCACTACTCGTACAACCAAAAAACCAACCACAACTGTAAGAACAACACAAAAACCAACAACTACACCAATGAACGTCTATTTAAGAGACAGCAGTAAAGATACAGCTACAATTTTAAGTAAAATCAATGAGAACAATGAAATTCTACAGAAATTCTTAGGAAAAATCTTCCATAAGCTAGAAGAAAAGGCTACAGAAAAACCAGTTGTCACAACGAGAACTTCATCATCTAGAATGATTACTAAACCGCCTTCACCTTACGTTCGCAACATGGAGTTTTTTAATCAAATAAAAAACATGTTCCTTAACACTCCTAACAATGAAGTATTTAAAAACGACACCATAGCTATTCCCTTCGTCTACGCTTACCAACAGCCATTGAACATACACGCTAACGTCGACCCTAAAGCCAACATAGTGTACCACGGTCATATACATGCAGATGCAGGGAGCCTGGATACTAAAATAGCTCGGAGAGAAAACCCACCCATCCATCCACCCGTTCAACAAATGAACAACGTCCCTCTCCCTATGCCTTTACAGCAAATTCCAGTTCAACAGATACCAGTACAGCTTCCAATTATGACCAAGAAAATTCCTTACAATAGCATGAAGGAATTCAAGATACCCAGACCAGAATTGCAGAGACCA
Organism: Cyclophora albipunctata; assembly: GCA_963082685.1. Taxonomy (NCBI): domain Eukaryota; kingdom Metazoa; phylum Arthropoda; class Insecta; order Lepidoptera; family Geometridae; genus Cyclophora; species Cyclophora albipunctata. Next base: position 3,741,737 of record OY720142.1, read on the forward strand.
GAATTGCAGAGACCGGAATTGCCGAGACCAGAATTGCCGAGGCCAGAATTGCAGAGACCAGAGTTACAGAGACCAGAATTGCCGAGACCAGAATTGCGTAGACAAGAATTGCAGAGACCAGAATTGCGTAGACCAGAATTGCAGAGACCAGAATTGCAGAGACCAGCATTGCGTAGACCTGAATTGCAACGACCAGAATTGCTTAGACCAGAATTGCAGAGACCAGAATTGCTTAGACCAGAATTGCAGAGACCAGACTTGCAGACACAGAAACCGAAGCCTTATTTGACAGCAATGAAGGATAAATATAAGGAGAATCTCCAACCAATGAAGAATATTTCTAAATTCTTTTACGATGATAATCCAGTATAACGCTAATTGAGATGGATAATATTGTTAGTGCGTTACCATTGGAGCGAAGCGGAGCTGTGCGGAGTTCAACTTAATAAATAATTTCGAGTAGGTCAGTGGTCAACCCTGGTGTCGGAGTTGTTAGACCGGCTAAAGGAAGACATGCTCTGACGATTGAAACAACCGGGACCGACTGCTTAACGTGCCCTCCGAAGCACGGTAGCGCTCACATAGAAATGCCACTATCGGCCTCCCATCCAAGTAGGGGCCGAGCTGCACGTTGCTTAACAATCACAATGAACTAACATCGCTTAGTCAAACTACCACCAGCCCTACAACTAAACTGGCCAATCACATTACGACAAGATTTTGACAATTTAAGGTCTGCGCACATTATAACAACTCCACGCCAACGCGGCAGCAACTCTACTCACACTCTCGATGAGTAGTCAACTAGTTGATCCACCCCATGGTCACTAGTGGGCAATGCGTTGTCAACGAGTGGACAACGCGGTGTCAACGAGTGGGTAATCGTCTAACCTCAGTTTTCGGTTGAATTCAGTTTGCGTGGACAACGTGTGGGCGTTGCGTGGACAACGTGTGGGCGTTGCGTGGACAACGTGTGGTCATTGCGTGAAAAACGTGTCGGGGTTGACCTTTAGTGTACGATGCGTAGGCCACTCGTCGTACACTACTTTAATATATTTTTTTGAAATTAAACCTTGAACATATGACACAGGGCTTAAATTTCAATATATGACATAGAGTCGAGTCGCCGTTGAGTTGTTATAATGTGCGCAGACCCTTATGCATTGTGATTGGTAAATCCGCACCGCCCCGCTCAGTTTCAAAGGAAACTTGCCCTTAAGCTGACTATTAGTATGTCTATCCTAAGAAATAGCAATATTGGATATATCATAATTTTTTTATAACAAAACATGAAATAAGTTACATTAATATTTTGTACAAGTAGATGTTAACAGCAATTGTATTAACATAAATAGCAGTTTTGTCCTAAATAGCAGTTTCGGATGAAATCAATTTTGGATGAAATAGCAATTTAAGACATTTTTTACTATCAGATTTATGCTAACGTATATGTGCTCGCGTATATTTTGAAATGCAATCGTTCTTTTATTATAATTTTTACTTAAAATAATTTATTTAACTTATTTTGTTATAAAGTTAAGAATTATTTGAATTGTTAATAAAAATAACAAATATTTACATATTCTATATTTTTTTGCACCTATCTTATAAATTGATTTGCACGAAATTAAATTATTTTTTTAATTATCGCATTTATTTCATTGAAGCCATACCTATCCGAATTTGCAAGGCACTACGTTATCCATGCGCACGCACGACACAATTCATGTCACTACATACCTATTATAAAACAAAAGTCCCCGGCCGCGGTATGTGCACTGGCCTGCCAAGTCTAAGGTCTCGGGTTCAATTCCCGGGTCGAGCGATAACATGTTTCCTACTTTTCCAACATGGCTCGGGTTTGAGATCACCAACCCGTTAGTCAAGCGTGGTGATTACGACATCCTCCTCACTGTACTGATATCTACTGAGATGACAGGCCTTTGCCCAGCAGTGGGATATTACAGGCTATTACTATTGTATTGGAATCTGCCTCCCTACCCTGTAATTCATGACTACGAACAGGAAAGAAATTCCTGATGATAGATTTCATGTTTATCACTACATAGTATAAAACAAAGTCGCTTTCCGCTGTCTGTCCCTATGTTTGCTTATATCTTTAAAACTACGCAACGGATTTTGATGCGGTTTTTTAAATAGATAGAGTGATTCAAGAGGAAGTTTTATGTGTATAAAAATTCCCGAAATTCCCACGGGAACGGGCACAATACGAGTAAAACCGCTTGGCGCTGCTAGTTTAATTCTAAACAAATTACGTGGGTGTTAAATATGTAACTATGACATTTAATTTGAATTATGTAAACAAATAATTTAAACACATATTTATTTAAACAAATATTTTTAAATTCTTTATATGTATACATTATGTTTTTGTTACTACATAGACATACAGATACAGAAAGTTTCGCGTGACAGTCAGTTAGACACAATCAGACTTTCAAAACAAAATATTTTGAATTGAAACTTCGTTCACGGATACACTTCGCTTTTATTTAACACTAGCTTCGCCCCGCGGTTTTACCCGCGTCGTGCCCGTTCCCGTAGGAATTTCAGGAATTTTTATACATACAAACCTTCCTCTTGCATCGCTCTATCTATTAAAAAAACCGCGTCAAAATCCGTTGCGTACTTTTAAAGATCTAAGTATACATAGGGACAGACAAACAGCGGAAAGTGACTTTGTTTTATACTATGTAGTGATTTTATATCTGACGTTTTGGCTCCTTTACAGGAACCGTGCTCACCATCACACAATACACAAAGCGTAGTCAACTGTCAAATTTCTTGATGTCTTTAAAAAAGTGCGTGCGGGTATCCGAACAGATTTATCCGAGTAGACTTTTGGATGTCCGGAAATATCCGAGCTGACGCGAGATAGATTTTTGTAGAATATGGTTAGAGCCTTAAGGGCCCCATATACGGTACGATTCGTCTATACGATCGATCTGATGAAAATCGTGACGATTGATCGCATCAAAAATGTCGCTCATACACGAAACGACTGTTCGTAACGATCGATCATTTACTTGTTTGAACCTGAAGGTTAACTTGTTCAAATAATTAAATTCGTGTCTCATAAAATGGAAAATGAACTTCTTTTCCTTACCTATGTGGCGGTAGCGTTGATTCGGATTCAAAAGAAAAAAAGAAAGCCTAGAAAAATGTGGGTCGTTGATCGTAAAGAGCCATACACTGTCGATCCATCGTAACGATATTCTTGATTGCATGGGTTTTGGTTGTGATTTCCGACATCATTTGCAATTAAGTAAATCGTTAACGATCTTGACATACACCATCGATTCGTCGTTCCGATCGGTTTGACACGACGGATCGTACAGATAAATCTTACCTTGTATGGGCCCCTTTAGGCAAATGCGGGTCAAGAAAAGTGTTTATTATACATAACTATTCGTGCCCCGAATAGTAGCCGTGCTGTACCCGTTCTTGTAAGACTTTTAGGTTAAATAACCTTTTTGAATGTGGCTATTCAAAACGAAAATAATTATTCGACTCTTGTTAGAATGTTCTACAATGATTGTTTGGCACTTAAGGTAATTAAAAAACCGGCCAAGTGCGAGTCGGACACACGCACGGAGGGTTCCGTACTTTAAAATACGGCAAATAATCACGTTTATTTTATGGGAGCTCCTAAAAATCAGATGAAGTTATAACATTTTTGAGCAATTTTGAGCAAAAAGAGTATAAAAAATATGGACAGCTTTGGATAGAGAAAAACTTTTTAAAAAATCACTGGAACTTAAGATGTATTTGCTTGTTTAAAAGTCTGTTGAAAACATACGAGTGACAATAACTAGCTTAATGACCCAGTGATATAATTTTAACCACAACTTGATAGTGAGATGGAAAGATATCGTTAATATCACAATTTTGATAAAACTCCCGTTAGACTTAGTATAAAATGGATACTGATTATTTATTCTTCAATATTTTACTTTGGTGCGTCATCGAGAAGAAAACACAATGAATTATTTGGTAAGTTTTAATACTTATTTTTCTATAGCAGTGCCCCGCGTTTTACCCGCATTGTACCCGTTCCCGTGAGATTTTCAGGATGAAAAGTAGTCTATAACCTTCCCGTTGAATGTGGCTATCCATTACAAAAATATTTTTTCAAATCGGACCAGTAGTTCCTGAGATTAGCGCGTTCAAACAAACAAACTCTGCAGCTTTATTTAGTACTAGCAGCGCCCCGCGGTTTTACCCACGTTGTGCCCGTTCCCGTGAGAATTTCGGGATTTTTTTTACATAAAAACCTTCCTCTTGAATCACTCTACCTATTACAAAAAACCGCATCAAAATCCGTTGCGTAATTTTAAAGATTTAAGCATACAGACAAACAGACAAACAGACGCGACTTTGTTTTATACTATGTAGTGATAGATTTTCTGTTCAAACATGGCTCGTGTTTGAGATCTCCAACCCGTTAGTCAAGCGTGGTGATTACGACATCCTCCTCACTGTACTGATATCTTGTGAGATGAGAGGACTTTGCCCAGCAGTGGGATATTACAGGCTACTTTAATATGTTTACTATACATACCAATAAGATGCTGCGCCTAATTGCATTGAAATAATGAAGTGTAGTTTGACTAAACAGTTAGTTCATTGCAATTGTTAAGCTACGTGCAGCTCGACCCTTACTCGGATGGGTTACCGATAGCATCTGAGCGCTACCGTGCTTTGGATGGCATATTAAATTGTCGGTCCCTCAATCCTTGAGGCCTTAGAGGCCTTAGAGGCTTAGAGACCCGGACAACATCTATTTTTCATCCCGAAATTCCCGCGGGAACGGAACAAACGCGGGTGAAACCGCGGGGCGCAGCTAGTAATATTACAAATGCGAAAGTAACTCTGTCTGTCTATTACGCTTTCACGCCAAAACTACTGAACCGATTTGTATGAAATTCGGTACACAGTTAGTCCAGAGATTAAGAAAGGACATACGCTACTTTATATCCCGAAATTCCCGCGGGAACGGGTACAACGCGGGTGAAACCGTAGGGCGCCGCTAGTAGTAATTATAAAAATACATGATACCATAAAAAAATCCTGTGCGTATTTAATTAGGGTTTCTCAATTTTTTTGTATTGTCCCAAAATGTGCACCAATGTCGTCGTTTTTCCAGCCAAAGACGACTACTTCTGAAGAGGAAAAAGGTTTAGTGATTTCATTTCATTCTTACTATCTCTAAACCTTTTTCCTCTTCAGGAGTCGTCTTCGACTGGAAAATTGACGACATTGGTCCACATTTTGTGGCAATCAATAAAAAAATTCGAATCGTCTTTCACATTTGCCATATAAAGCTAATACTGTGCATAATGATGTGTAAAAGAGTTTATAATAAAGAATCTGAATATAGGAAGAAATTCTTCTTCTTCATCTAGTGGATGGTCAACCTGACCAATCCTGGTGTCAGAGTTATTGAGCCGCCAAAGGCCTCTGACATGGCTCATGTAACGACTACTATCCGTAGAAAGTAACCGGGACCGACGGCTTAACGTGCACGGAATCATCTTACTTTTCGGGCAATCAGGTGATTCAGCCTGCAATGCCCTAACCAAACTGAGGACAGTCTCACAAAGAGATTTTTGTGAGATATCCCCATCGGGAATCTAACCCGGAACCTCCGGATCGTGAGCCGGGCGCTCAAGCCACAAGACCACGGAGGCTGTAGAAAGAAATAAAAAAACACTCTAATCTGAGAACCCATTGAAACCAGCTAGATTGTCAATCAACAATTTATGAAATTAATAAAAATAGAGTATAGTTCGCACGCTCAGACGCCTGTTATATTAAAATAATCTAAAATGAGACACAATAGCCTGATTATCAGATACTTATACAATGGTTTGTATATAAACTATTCTTCCACTTTGGGAATAACTATGGATTATGAAAATATGGACAAGTGCGACTCGGAAATATTGGGTTCTGTAGAAAATATTTATTTAATTTACTTTCTACGGATAGTAGTCGTTACATGAGCCATGTCAGAGGCCTTTGGCGGCTCAATAACTCTGACACCAGGATTGGTCAGGGTGACCATCCACTCGATGAGAGATTTATTTTATTTTTTTATACTTCTAAAATAAGGATTTTTTAATATATCGATTTCAATATTCAATCGATTTTATGAAATGGTCATAGTAAAAAAAATATTAGCCTGTACTGTCCGTGAAGTTTTCTGAATTTCAGATTTTTTATTACGTTATTATAAATGAATTTCTGAATTTTTATTACCATCCTATTCCTGATCAAGATGAATAAAATGAATAACAATCATTAAAATCGGTCCAGCCGTTACTTACAAATAGTGTAACTAACACAACCTTTTTTTATAAAGTTGATATTTTTCATAATTTTACAAACGAACTTTTTACTAAACCTAAAGCATTGAGTTATATGTACTACTAGCAGCGCCCCGCGGTTTTACCCGCGTTGTGCCCGTTCCCGTGGGAATTTCGGGAATTTTTTTACATAAAAACCTTCCTCTTGAATCACTCTACCTATTACAAAAAACCGCATCAAAATCCGTTGCGTAATTTTAAAGATTTAAGCATACAGACAGACAAACAGTGTGACAGACACGAAAAAGAGACGACTTTATTTTATACTATGTAGTGAAGTACGTTAGTATATAACTCAATGATATTTAGCCATAACATCATACATCGGCAATCTACCCTTAAAACTTTAAATTCAACATTTTCAAATACGTTACCTACACCTACATTGACAAAGACTCTAAGGGTGCCTGTCCATTGATGCAGAGCGAGGCTGCGGAGCGGCGAAACTGACAAATATAAACCAATAAGCTATCGCTCCGTATCACCGGACAGGCACCCTAAAAAGTCCATCTCCATTTTTACCAGTCGGTGTAGCCTCGTCACTCACATACAGTTCCCAGCCACCCAGCCCGCGGATCTCTAAGAGAATTGCATCGATCTTAGTCTCTTGTATACATTTGGTCGATGCCATTCTTAGTTATAACATGATTATATAAATCTTATAACGATTTACATCGGAAACCTTCATTGCGTAAATAGATTCATAATGGTTCACTGTTTTCAGGTGACGGCGGTGATTTTTTATCTGAAGTTGATATTCTGTGATGGTTTTACTCTCAATAGCATATGGGTAAGTTTTTTTAATATAGCTCACGTTTTACCCCTTTGTCTTTGTATATTTTTTTTGGGTAATGTACCCTGTACTGATATCATCAGTGAGACGAGAGGCCTTTCCCAGCAGTGGGACATTAAAGGCAAATACTTTTTTGCATAACCCTTTAACCTCTGGGTCATATTAATGAACGCGTATGAAGCTATCAAATGCTTTGTCACTTTCTGACATACACAATTTACCGAAGAGCAAAAGAGACAAAACTCTTTATAATAGTGTTTTAGTTATATCGCGTTTTTTGATAAGGCCCTGTTTGTTTTAATATCTGGGTTTGATATCTTTTGAATGTAGCTATCGAACACAAAAATAATTATCCAAATCGGACAGGTATTTTCTGAGATTAACGCGTTCAAACAAAATATATTATATACTTTTTGTATGTAAAGTCTTTATGAGTTCTGATGTAAAGTTAATATCTCTCCCTCGGTGGTGAATTTGGGGATAAAATGAAGTTTGTATGTTTTTCAAACCTTAATCTAACTCTGTGCCAATTTTCATTAAAATTTGTTTAGTATTTTTTTCACAAACTTTCACCAAATCTATCTTGAACAAGTCAATAACATTTTCGTGTCAGAATGTCAGTGTCTATCCGAAACGGCTTGACCGATTTTGATGGTCAAGCTTAATAAAATAAAATAAATAAAAGATAATAAAATAAAATAAATCTGTTTGTGCCAAATTTTTCATACCCCTAAATGTTAAGGGTGGTCCACCCCTAACTCACCCCTAACCTCAACTAATATTAATATAATAAAACTGAAGATTTTAATTTTTACGCACATCTTCCTAATTTACTGATAGTGAGAAGAGAGTCCTTCGCCCAGCAGTGGGACGTTACAGGCAAGCATTTTTTCAGGATAAAGCTGACGATAAGTTAAAAATGGGAGGCCAGGACATCATGTCTTCAGGGTCAATGATTAATCAACAGGAGAACGAGGTACCAGGGCCGAAAGACTACATCACATATCGAGGGATAGCCAAGGCCTATAGTAGCCCAGTAAGTTCACAAACATCCTACTATCCTACTAATGTTATAAATGCGAAAGTTTGTGAGGATGGATTTATGGATGTATGTTTGTTGCTCTTTCACGAAAACACTACTGAACGGATTGGGATGAAACTTTACAGTAATATAGGTTGTACATCAGAATAATACATGGGATACATTTTATCCCGACATTCCCGCGGGAACGGGTACAACGTGGGTGAAACCGCGGGGCGCAGCTAGTTCTATATAATCCCTTCGATCAATACACAACTAGATGTCGGGTCGGCGCAAAAAATACGTCTCGGTGAATAACAGCGCACTTGAAACGTGAGCTCTTATTTTATGAATAAGATTCGTTACTTTATCGCCAGGTGTCATGGTTGTAATTAGGTTGAACTTCTGTTTTAAAACTCTTGTCTCAGTTCGGTAGTAAACAAATGAAGCTGTATAAGTATATATCCACGCGGACAGCATTCAGCTTTGATTTTGTACGTAACCCGTTATCTAGTTGGGTATTGTTGATCGAAGTATAATCCTAACTAATATTATTATATTATATAAATGCGAAAGTAACTCTGTCTGTCTGTCTGTTAGGCTTTCACGCCAAAACTACTGAACCGATTTGAATGAAACTTGGTACACAGTTAGTCCAGAGCCTGAGAAAGGGCATAGGCTACTTTTTATCGCGAAATTCCCGCGGGAACGGGTACAACGCGGGTGAAACCGCGGGGCGCGGCTAGTTCTATATCATCTTCGATCAACAATACACAACTAGATATCGGGTCACGTACAAAATCAAAGCTAAATACTGTCCGCGTGGATGACGTGTGACAGCTTATTTTATTTACTACCGAACTGAAAAACAATTTTTTAAACAGTTCGAGGTTCAACCTAATTACAACCATGACACCTAGCAATAAAGTAGCAAATCTTATGAATAAAATAAGTGAGAATAACGCCTCACTTTTCAAATGAGGCGTTATTCACCTAGTCGTATTTTTGCGCCGACCCGACATCTAGTTGTGTATTGTTGATCGAAGTATATCATACTTCTTTTATATCGTTTATTATAATAAAAATGCGAAAGTTTGTGAGGATGGATGTATGTATGGATGTATGTTCGTTGCTCTTTCACGCAGAAGTTGTCTCTTTTAGTTTCAGATGTGCGCAGACTGACCTATTTCAAATTCTTCAACCATTTACAATTAAAAACAAACAACAACAATAAATATTTAACAATAACATTCTTGGTACATTCTCATAGCATACAATCACTTATTTATTAAATCACTAACCGTTTCCCGTGGTTTTGCCTGCAGAGGCCTGTTCCCGTGGGAATAACAAGTAGACAAAATTGGAATAAAACTTAGTTTATCCTCATCACTACATAGCATAAAACAAAGTCGCTTTCCGCTGTCTGTCCTATGTATGCTTAGATGTTTAAAACTACGCAACGGATTTTGACGCGGTTTTTAAAAATAGATAGAGTGATTCAAGAGGAAGGTATATATGTATAAACATTACCGAAATTCCCAAGGGAAAAGGCACAACACGGGAAAACCGCGGGGCGCTGCTAGTCTCACAAAGAGATTTTTGCGAGATATTGTCCCCATCGGAAATCGAACCCAGAACCTTCTGATCGTGAGCCGAGCGCTCAAACCACAAGACCACGGGGGCTGACAAAGCGTGTAAAACCGTTGGCACTGCTAGTATGTGATATGTTTACATACCAATAAATCTGATATTCATAAGCTATAAACAAACAAACAACCAGCGCAGGAAAGTTATTAATAATAATAGGATGTTATATTTACCGGATAGCACATACCATTTAATGTTAACTCATTGCGATTGTTAAGCAACGTGCAGCTATCAACTACTTGGATGGGTGGCCGATAGTGGCATTACTATCTGAACGCACTAATGTATTGTTTATTCCTCGACTGCGCTATTAAAAGACGGTCTTCTTCTTCATCGAGTGGATGGTCAACCTGGCCAATCCTGGTGTCAGAGTTATTGAGCCGCCAAAGGCCTCTGACATGTCTCATGGAACGACTACTATCCGTAGAAAGTAACCGGGACTGACGGCTTAGCGTGCCCTCCGAAGAGGGTAATGTATTGTATGTGTTGTTTTCTTCAGGTACCGATGCACGTTCGATTCCGGTTCCAGAACTACACAAAGAGGTCCTTCGCCAAAGGTCATGGATTCCAGTTCCAGTTCGGCACTGAAGAGATGGCGGTGAGTATTTATTTCATATTACTAGCGCCCCGCGGTTTTACCCGCATTGTGCCCGTTCCTGTGGGAGTTTCGGGATTTTTTTTACTTGTGAACCTTCCTCTTGAATTACTCTATCTGTTGAAAAAAACAGCATCAAAATCCGTTGCGTAGTTTTAAAGATCTAAGCATGCATAGGGACAGACAGCGGAAAGCGACTTTGTTTTATACTATGCGATGACATAACAAAACATAATTTTATGGTAAATAATTTTCCACTATCCGGAACACTTGCCATGTTTTTATTACTATTCTATACAGGTAGTTTTTAGGGTTCCGTACCCAAAGGGTAAAAACGGGACCCTATTACTGAGACTTCGCTGTCCGTCCGTCAGTCCGTCTGTCACCAATCTGTCTCTCAAGAACGGTGATAGCTAGGATCTATTCCGATCTAATACCAAAAACTAATACCATTTGGTATTACTTTATTTCCGAATTTATTTTTCATTCCCAACGAGTACCACGTTTTTTTAAACAAAAAATGTATTCCTAACGAATACCAAAACATTAGTTGTAAGTACAGTCAGCTAAAAAAAAATAACCCTAACCTACCGAATTACTTACTATTCGGTAGGTTAGGGTTATTTTTTTTTTACTAGTTCCATAGTTATCGGTTAACATTAATTAACATTGTGAGAAAATTAACTAGTGGTTGTAATAACTGCAAATGTCTTCTATTTGATTGTTTATAAATAGGTAGGTAATATTGTAATTATGTTGGACTTGGAATGGTAACAGTAAATTATGTGATATCTGTTAAATTTCTACAATTGTCTAATTAGAGGAAAAGAACCTTTTGTGAGTTAAATGTATATCAAACCATAATATTGATTAAACATTAACTGAAATCATAACTCAAAGCATTTTAATTTTACTGAACCTGACTGTACTTTATTCCTTCAAACTTATTTTGGTATTGGTTTACAATATGGTACTCGTTGGGAATGGAAAATAAGTTCAGAAATAAAGTAATACCAAGTGGTATTAGTTTTTGGTATTTGATCGGAATAGATCATAGCTAGACAGTTGAAATTTTCACAGTTGATGTATTTCTATTGCCGCTATAACAACAAATACCAAAAATAAAATAAAACAAATATTCAAGAGGGGGCATACAACAAACGTGATTTTTGCCGTATTTAAAGTAGGTACGGACCCTCCGTGCGCGAGTCCGACTCGCACTTGACCGGTTTAATTTTCATTTTACTTGTCTCCAGGTCAACCCGGATGGTAGTATCATTGCCAACCAGGATGACATCCAACAGGAACCTAAAATTAAACAAGAAGACTTGGTCTACCACGACCCTGAAGAGGTATTCACTTTACTAGCATTCTACACTTATCCAAGACTAGCCGCCCCGCTTCGCTACCAGAAATTTCAGGATGAAAAATAGCCTATAACCTTCCCGTTGAATGTGGCTATCTATTCCAAAAAGAATTATTCAAATCGGACTAATAATTCCTGAGATTACCTCAAACAAACAAACTTACAAATTTTACCTCTTTATAATATTAGTATAGACTAGCCGCGCCCGCGGTGTTACCTGCATTGTACCCGTTCCCGCGGGAATTTGGGGATAAAATATATCCCATGTGTTATTCTGATGTATAACCTATATTACTGTAAAGTTTCATCCAAATCCGGTCAGCAGTTTTTGCGTGAAAGAGTAACAAACATACATCCTCACAAACTGGCATTTAGAATACGAGTAGGTATTATATTAGAAGGATGCTATAGTAGGATGCTCTCCATTATAAAGCGTAGCTAAAAGTAATGTAACTTCGTGTAGGTCAGTGGCCAACCCTGGTGTCAGAATATTTAGACCGCCTAAAGGCCTCCGACATGGTCTAACGACTGAAACAACCGGGACCGACAACTTATCGGAACTGAGTTATGCGGAGCTCAATCAAAACAGGCTAATGCTTTTTAGAGGCCTTTGGCCAACATTGGGACATTGCAGGCTAATACTTCCTTTGTTTTATGACCTTTTCAGATCAATGATGACCACATTATCCTATCAAGTCCAACACAGGAGACGCTGAAGAAGTTCGAGCCGTATAGAAAAATATTACCACCGGAAGTAAGTTGAGATACCATTACAAGCCCGACATGACCAGCCCGTTGTCCCAGTGGCAGTGAGAGCGCTTCCTGTGTCGGGGGTTGCGGGCTCGATTCAACGGAGTAACAATATGTGAGACATAGTTGTTGACGACGTCTGGGTGTCGATTATATAATTCGTATAAGGTATTTTTGTATGTAATATACCCCGGAAAAATTCACAAGGTTAATTAGACCCAAACTAAGCTCTAAGCTTGTATTATGGAATCTAATTAACTCATGCTACATATACACTACATATTCATATACATACACAAATACTTTATAAGAATATATAAACGCACCCAGACGTCGTCAACAACTATGTCTCACATATTGTCACTCCGTTGAATCGAGCCCGCAACCCCCGACACAGTAAGCGCTCTCACTGCCACTGTGACAACGGGCTTGTCAAATATATATGACAATGACGAAAAAAAACTAGATTTGTTACTTTTTTATGTAATACTTTTCAAGCATAGTGATGAGGCCTTTGCCCAGCAGTGGGTACATTACAGGCTGATATTTTTTTTTTTCAGAATAAATATGATATTAAGGATCCACGTGCCGACAGCCAGTTTCAGGAGAAAGGAGTTTTAATTAATCTTCATACAAAGGGGCACTTACAGGTACTATAAAACAGAAAATAATTTCGGCCATTTTCGTAACCAAATTTTATAACCAGTTACAGTACCGCTCGTGGCGTTGTTTGACTAAGCAATGTTAACTCATTGCGATTGTTAAGCAACGTGCAGCTCGACCCCTACTTGGATGGGTGGCCGATAGTGGCATTTCTATCTGAGCGCTACCGTGCTTCGGTGGGCACGTTAAATTGTCGGTCCCGGTTGTTTCAATCGTTAGACCATGTCGGAGGCCTTTAGGCGGTCTAAAAACTCCGACACCAGGGTTGGCCACTGATCCACTCGAGGTTACTATATATGTTATAACCGGTTACGAGTATTTGGGTCTGTATTTGCGACCTTCATCAGGAGGTGGGTGAAGCGAGAGCGACAGCGTCTCTCCCCGCACTCACTGAGTGCGTCAGTTCCCGTTTTAACAAATAATTATGACATCAACGTACGTTTCAATTCTTCTTCATCGAGTGGATGGTCACCCTGACCAATCCTGGTGTCAGAGTTATTGAGCTGCCAAAGGCCTCTGACATGGCTCATGTAGCGACTACTATCCGTAGAAAGTAACCGGGACCGACGGCTTAACGCGCCCTCCGAAGCACGGACGTTTCAATTAACAGTAAAACATCCATAACTATGCTTCCCCATATATTTCAGAGGAATGATGTGGACAGTGTGTCGAGGAACATAAGGTACTTTATCAAACAGAGTGGTATTAAGATAACTACAACACCACCATTACAGAAAATCACTGATAATCGTCATTATTTTATACAGGTATTTTAATTTTATAGACAAAATAATAACACTTCAAAAAGACTTCAATTTTTTTTCATGGGAACTATTTTTTTTTATCAGTTTAAAATGGGATCATTCCGCAAACATTTCCTTGGATAAACCATAACAATATATTAATGTATCACTTCAAAACTTCGTAACCGACTTCAAAAATACTTCAAAAGTTTTCCATGGGAACTAGTAGCTTTTTGAAATATTCTATTACCATCATTTTGATATTTTCATATTACTTACACGGCTGTCTGTTTTTTTTTTAGTTTGAATTTGCCTTTTGTCCTTATTCATAAATGCTTATTAACAGCATTTTAGATATCTTTGTCCCTTTCTGACGCTATTTTCCAAAGGGTGAGAGACAAAACACTTTATAACAGTGATTTAGAGAATGTTTCGGAATAGAGAGAGAGAGAAAGAGAGAGAGAGAGTTTAACATAGTTCTTCCTTTCTAATTCTTATCGGGTGCTAATTAAACAGGCTTCTTTTTAATATCATATTTCGCCCCCAAAAATGTATGTTGCCTTCTAAATTACTAAGTCAGCCACAATTAACGAGCATCTAAATAATACTATCTTAGCCACTAGTTATCTTCTAAATAAAAAAAATATAACCCTAACCTACCGAATAGTACCTAAGCCACTAGTTATCTTCTAAATAAAAAATATATAACCCTAACCTACCGAATAGTACCTACGCCCGCGGGCTGAATTGACCCTTGGGTCGAGTTTCTATAGAATATTTAGTGGGCGTTGTAAAAAATACGAATTAGTTTATTAGAGGCTATGTCATTTTCCCGTTGCTTAGTTATAAAATTAGAAGTTTAATCACGTGTCCAATAAATAATTTTGTGGCCAGACTTATAATTTCCCATTCTTATCAACGTAACCCTGGTTATGTCACCTTAGCGCAGTGTAAGGGTGACCTTGAAGCGGAGCGGAGTGGTGCGAAGGTCAAGTGAGCAATCACAAATAAAATAAAAATAAATTTATTGCCAGAAAAAAAATACAAAAAGATATTAAAGACATGTCGTCAAAAGGCTTTTTTAGTTTATCTTAAGTATTTGTTGTTATAGCGGCAATAGAAATACATCATCTGTGAAAATTTCAACTGTCTAGCTATCGCCGTTCTTGAGATACAGCCTGGTGACCGACGGACGGACAGCGAAGTCTCAGTAATAGGGTCCCGTTTTTTCCCTTCGGGTACGGAACCTTAAAAAAGTAACAATTTTCTGCGACGCATTACGAAAAGATATTGACAATTTCAATGCGTTGTGATAAGTCCGTTTAGCTCTGCACAGCTCCGTTCTGCTTTAATGGAAAGCATGACTTCACCCATCGATCAACAATACACAACTAGATGTCGGGTCGGCGCAAAAAATACGTCTCGGTAAATAACGCCTCATTTGAAAAGTGAGCTCTTATTTTATTCATAAGATTTGCTACTTTATCGCTAGGTGTCATAGTTGTAATTAGGTTGAACTTCGAACTGTTTCAAAACTTTTGTTTCAGTTCGGTAGTAAACAAAATAAGCTGTCACACGTCATCCACGTGGACAGTATTTTGCTTTGATATTGTACGTGACCCGATATCTAGTTGTGTATTGTTGATCGAAGACTTCACCTCTCAAGAACAGTGTTACCCATTGAGTAATAATATAAGTAATAATACATACACTCTATTTTTTCTTACTTGTCCCAAAATGTGGACCAATGTTGTAAATTTTCCAGCCGAAGACGATTGCTCCTGAAGAGGAAAAAGGTTTAGTAATTTTATTTCATTCTTACTCTATCTCTAAACCTTTTTCTTCTTCAGGAGTAGTCGTCTTCGGCTGGAAAATTGACGACATTGGTCCACATTTTGGGACAATCAAAAAATAGGGTATACTAGTATATTATAACTCAATGGTTTTACCTCCAATATGTACATCTTTTAATATATTATTTAACTGTTCCAGAGCGATACATCAGAAACAAGAAGGAAACGAGAAGTAAGTTGTTTTGTAATCTCTAATATATAATATTTAAAAAAAAACTAAATTCAAAAAAGTTTGAAGTTGAACTCCTCCGAAACGGCTTGACGGACTCTCATGAAAATTTGTGTGCATATCGGGTCGGTCTGAGAATCGGATAACATTTTTCATCCTCCTAAATGTTGAGGGTGGTCCACCCCTTGATTTTTATATGGCAAAACAACGTTTGCCGGGTCAGCTAGTATTCTATATTAATACTAGCTGTCCTGCACCTGCTGTCGCCTGCCAAATGCGGTCCCGGGTTCAATTCCCAGGTCGAGCGAAAATATTTTTCTGGTTTAGGCCCATCTCGTAGCCAGATTTGGTAGCTAGCTTCCAAATGGGAGAAATAATCCCGATTCGAAGCTGGCTACGAAATAGGAATTCGAAAGTCAAAGATTTAGGATATTAACTAGTAAAAAAAAAATAACCCTAACCTACCGAATAGATCGTTCCCATTTAGTAGCTAGCTACAAGATGGGAAAACACTTTTCTCATTTCGTAGCTAGCTACCAAATCTGGCTACGAGATGGGCCTAAACTATTTTTCTTACTTCAAACATGGCTCGTGTTTGAGATCACCAACCCGTTATTCAAGCGTGGTGATTACGACATCCTCCTCACTGTACTGATATCGTCAATGAGATGAGAGCCTTTGACCAGCAGTGGGACATGACAGGATACTACTTAAACTTACTTGTGAGACTGTGTTTGGTTAGGGCATTGCAGGCTGCATCACCTGATTGCTCGAAAAAGTAAGACGATTCCGTGCTTCGGAGGGCACGTCAAGCCGTCGGTCCCGGTTACTTTCTACGGATAGTGTCGTTACATGAGCCATGTCAGAGGCCTTTGGCGGCTCAATAACTCTGGCACCAGGATTGGTCAGGGTGACCATCCACTCGGTGAAGAAGAACATAAACTTACTGACTATTTTTTGTTTATAGATACCTGAGCCTCCTAAATTACCGAGTCTCGACTTACGATCTTTGCCGAAGTATATTAAAGATATTCTAGTAAAGGATAACGACGTGAGTTCAATAGTTACTTTACTATCCTACTAGCAGCGCCCCGCGGTTTTACCCGCGTTGTGTCCATTCCTGTGGGAATTTCGGGATAAAAAAATAGCCTGTGTTACTCGTGGATAATGTAGCTTTCTAATGGTGAAAGAATTTTTAAAAACGGTCCAGTAGTTTTTGAGCCTATTCATTACAACCAAACAAACAAAGTTTTGCTCTTTATAATATTAGTGTACATTAAAATATGTACATACGGCCTTAATCATAAATTAGGCCGGGATTACACCTGTGAGTTTTACTTACGAAAGACGCTTACGTAAGCGACTTATAGTAAATTTTCAAGTATAAACTCTTTACACTTGAAAATTTACCGTAAGTCGCTTACGTAAGCGACTTACGTAAGTAAAACTCACAGGTGTAAGCAGCATTTTAGCTATCAAATGGTTTGTCCCTTTCCGACATACGCCATTTGCCAATGAGCGAAAGAGACAAAACAATCACTAACAGTATTTTAGTTAGAGAGCGTTGTATAGTGTTCATGTCTTAAACAAGTTAAGACCCAAAGTAAGCTCTAAGCTTGTATTATGGAATCTGACTGATACTACTACATATACATTATCACTACATAGTATAAAACAAAGTCCCCGGCCGCGACTGTCTGTCTGTTCACGATAAACTCAAATACCACTGCACGGATTTTGACTCGGTTTTTTTAAATAGATAGACTGATTCAAAAGGAAGGTTTATACGTATAAAAATTCCCGAAATTCCCACGACAACGAACACAACACGGGCAAAACCGCGGGGCGCTGCTGTACTTTCTAAATAAATATAGAATTGTCATCCAGACGTCGTCAACAACTATGTCTCACATATTGTTACTCCGTTGAATCGAGCCCGCAACCCGCGACACAGTAAGCGCTCTCTCCCACCACAACGGGCTTGTCAATGCTTAATGTTTCAGTTACATAAGCTGGAAAACATGGAGGATGCTATAGGGAATGAGCTGACGAAGCTACAGAGACTGATAGACATACTGGGTGATCAAACAGAGAAGCCAGTTAAAAGAAGCTACGGAATGATTCTGAATGGGGATCAGGGCTACGTGTGGAATGTAAGTCTGCTTCCACCTTAATAATAAACTAGCAGCGCCCCGCGGTTTTACCCGCGTTGTGACCGTTCCCGTGACCTTCCTCTTGAATCACTCTATCTATTTAAAAAACTACATCAAAATCCGTTGCGTAGTTTTAAAGATCTAAGCATACATAGGGACAGACAGCGGACTTTGTTTTATACTACGAGTATGTAGTGATAAATAATAAATAAATATACCCGGACAAATTCACTCACGGTTAATTAGACCCAAAGTAAGCTCTAAGCTTGTGTTATGGAATCTAACTAACTGATACTACTACATAATTATTTGTTGAAACGGGAACTTACGTACTCTGGAGGCTACTGTTGAGAGTTCCTCAACACGTTTCGGTCACGTCCGGTGACCTTCATCAGGAGGTGGGTGAAGCGAGAGCGACAGCGTCTCTCCCCGCTCTGAGACAGTGCGAGG
Organism: Cyclophora albipunctata; assembly: GCA_963082685.1. Classification (NCBI taxonomy): domain Eukaryota; kingdom Metazoa; phylum Arthropoda; class Insecta; order Lepidoptera; family Geometridae; genus Cyclophora; species Cyclophora albipunctata. The sequence continues at coordinate 3,760,329 of OY720142.1, forward strand.
AACAGGCACAACGCGGGTAAAACTGCGGGGCGCTGCTAGTTATAAAGTGTTTTCATGTTTGTACCCTTTTCTTCAATGAAAGAAGTTGTCTTTGTAAACAAAGTTGACTCAGAGACGGTGTAATTTTTTGTACTATTCTTTTCAGGATCTAAACAAAGAAAAAGTTGCTTATAAAATAAATAATACTGATGAAAATTCAAATGAGGTAAGCACTTACTTATTCATCTTCTTCTTCTTCATCGAGTGGAAGATCAACCTGACCAATCCTGGTGTCAGAGTTATTGAGCCGCCAAAGGCCTCTGACATGGCTCATGTAACGACTACTATCCGTAGAAAGTAACCGGGACCGACGGCTTGACGTGCCCTCCGAAGCACGGAATCGTCTTACTTTTCGGGCAATCAGGTGATTCAGCCTGCAATGCCCTAACCAAACTGAGGACAGTCTCACAAAGAGATTTATGTGAGATATTGTCCCCACCGGGAATCTTACCAGGAACCTCCGGATCGTGAGCCGAGCGCTCAAACCACAAGACCACGGAGGCTGTTAAATTTAATACTCATTTAAATATCTCCAAAATTATGTAAAATCGCGGAACAAGTAAAAATTTAAAAAACCCCACCGCACAAAAGACTTGAGCGACTTTTACCAACCATCGCTGCACCACTGCAAGCAAACTGGCTTCCAAACGCAGAGAACCGCACTGAAATCGGTCCATCCATTTGAGATCTACGACGCACACACACAGACATCGACGTCAAACTTATAACTACCCTCTTTTACATGAAGGGCTAAAAATGAAAGTCGCATATTTAAAGTTTAGCTTAACAGTGAATTAAATAATCAACATTGATACTAATATAACCCTTATTTCACAGGTCAATAAAGACGATACTCCCACAACACCAACCAGCATCGAAAACAATCCAACATCTGAACCAAACTCAGAACAGTCTAACGATCTATCAACCGAATCATCAAAAATAGTCCACTCTTCATACAAACAAATAAAGCAAATAATCAAAGATTTGTTAAAAGAAGCCGAAAATCTTAATAAAACGCTAGAAGAGAACAGTATACAAGTCAAGCATCCAAAATTGATCAGAAAAACCAAAAGTAGCAGCAAAATGTCTGATAAAAAGATGATAGACAAAGATGCTATTAGTAAAAAGATAGATACTGGAAATACTATAAAAAAGAAAAATCAAAATAATAGTAATAAAACTAGAGAATATGGAATGAAAATCAAAGATGAAAATAATAATATGAAACAAGATGCTATAGATAATAAAATAACAAATCTAACAGATGATAATCAGAACAATAATAACACAATCGACGATGCTATCAAAAATGCACAACACATGACACTCGGTCAAATAATAGATACACTAAACGCCATAGCCAAATCTTTAATCAACAACACAGAAAACAATATAATACCCAATTTAAATAAATTTGAACTAGAAAAAATGGCGGATTCTGATGAGTACGAACAAAATTATGAAGACTCAAATTTGGAAGTGAATGCAGAGGAAGAAATAAACTCCCAAGTAATGACGAACATATTAAAGAATGTTAGTGATGCTGGTATTTAAGTTTGAGCAAACACAACTCATTTTGGATTGTAGTATGCACTTAACTATACTAGTTGTGATGTATGCACTTTAGGATTTGCCACACTAGATGCGTTCTGCGGTCAGCGGTCAGGTCAAAGAGAACGATGCCCGCATTAGTGTGAACAATATTGTCGGTCAAGGCAATCGGTCAGCGGTCCGGGCAGGGCATTTGAAAGCGTGAATCAGTAGTGATCAGTACTTTTGTTGTGTTTTATTGAGGACAATGATCACTGAGAAGAAAATATTGTTCATAATGGTTGCTTAGTCTGGCCGTGACTGTTGCCCTGCCCGCCGTCCGCTGCCCGCCCACCTGCCCGTACACACGCAGCGTTCTTTGATCATACCCGCATGGTCAAACCGCATTACTATACAAAATATATAGAGACCGACAATGTTGTTCACACATAATGCGGACAGCGTTCACTTTGACCGCTGACCGCAGAACACATCCAGCGTGCCAAATCCTTAATAACCCTATATATAAAATTCGCTTGTGATTACTGAATCTCTTCACTGTACTGATATTATCAGTGGGAAGACATTTAGCTCGCTTCTCCATCGAAGCGGAGCGGAACGCAATCAAACGATCATAAAACATTGAAATTGTCAAGCAAGGCATTGACATTGTCACACAACGCATTGACATTGTCAAACAACGCCTTGACATTGTCAAACAACGCATTGACATTGTCAAACAACGCCTTGACATTGTCAAACAACGCATTGACATTGTCAAACAACGCATTGACATTGTCAAACAACGCCTTGACATTGTCAAACAACGCATTGACATTGTCAAACAACGCCTTGACATTGTCAAACAACGCATTGACATTGTCAAACAACGCCTTGACATTGTCAAACAACGCATTGACACTGTCAAATCTTTTCGTAATGCGTTGATATTGTACGGTTGAGCTCCACACAGCTCCGCTCCGCTCTGCTTCAGTGGAAACGCCCTCTTTACCTGCACTGGGTTCCCGTTTCACGTTGCTTATCTATCACGATGTATTCAATTTTATTATTCTACTGATCTGCAATATATTATGTATTTCTTTTCAGGATTACTTCCTAAAATGGCTGGCTAATAATACTGAAGCTTACTTGGACCAGGTTTTAATGGTACGCTTTTATCTTTATCTCTATCTCTCTCTCTATCTAGTATCAGTTAGTTAGTTAGATTCCATATTACAAGCTTAGAGCTTAGTTTGGGTCTAATTGACCGTGTGATTGTGTCCGGGTGTAATTATTTATTTATCTTCATTTCTTTTTTCTAATGATAAGAAATCATATAAACTTGACTCTTCTTCTTCTTCATCGAGTGGATGGTCACCCTGACCAATCCTGGTGTCAGAATTATTGAGCCGCCAAAGGCCTCTGACATGGCTAAAACTTGACTACTTTTAACGTATGGAATTTGATGAATATCAAGTTTTTTCGGTGCAACCAACACGATTTTCTTTAAAAATGGTGTTAAAATATTAATTAATATTTTTCAGACACTTAACAAGACAATTCAAAGCGAAATGGAGCAACAAATACAAAAATACATTAACGAATACAAAAACTACAATTGCAATGAAACAAAAGATGTCAACAAAAATAGTAAAACAACTCAGGATACTATTAATAGTAGAAAAGATAATAAACTCAACGACAACACCGACACACAACTAATAACTCTAAATGACCCCTTTAACGGTACAAGAGTCATGCATATGACTACAAAAAAATCTTTAAAAACCAAAAAACCCAACAAGAAGCGTAAGAAGACTATCATAAAAATGGATTTAAAACCTGAAGAGAAAATTTCAGACAAACCAGAGACAAAAAAGATAAACAAAGGTAAAACTATCCAAACGAACGCAACTAATGTCTATGGTTACGCTATAGGTAACGATAAAGTAACCAACATCTTTATTTTCAATATGAACGGTAACGCAGCTAACGATTTCGACCCATTCATCAATGCTTCCGACAGCTTTTTCATTTACAACAACAAGGGAAGCAGAATAGGCACTATTAAACATCTAGCTGAGATCAAAAATAAAATTCCTATACTAGGACGTCCTGTAGACCCAAGTATCTTCAATAACATTGAACTAACTCAAGATGACGACGCAACTGAAAACGTTATTATTAAAAAACATTTCAAAAATAGAGCACCTAAAGCTGGAATTGAGACCGGGATCGAAACCGAAGATGTCAAAGATAAGAACAATAGTACGGCTCATAACAAAGATGGGAGTGATAATAGGACTGATACAAAGGACGTAACGGGGGAGAAAGCTAATGACAAATTAACTGATAATGATAAAGATGAGAGTAAGGAAAGAGATGATAGTAAAAATGGTAAAGATAACAAAGATGAGATTACAGATGCAGATAAGAAAGACGTAGTTGAAAATTTAGAAAAAGAAAATGTATTAGGAAATAATCATGTAGTTATCAATAAAGACGTAATTAATAGTAACGAATCAACTGATAATAAAGAGACAAATGATAAGAAACCGAACCACAATTTCGTCAAAGAGGAAGAGAGTCAAGATGATAAACATCTAAATGAAACTAAAATTAATACAGTTACAACAACTGAAAAAAATATAACACCAAATGAAGATGCAGGAGATACAAACACAGATGGAGACAATAAAATAATAATAATGAGTAGCATAGAAATAGATACAGCAGACGAAACGGACACAACCAAAACCAAAAGCGAACTTAAACAAGGTGAAACTAATGATCATGACACGAATAATAAAGACGAAAATGGTAATATTGAAGAAAACGCCACTACAGACAGATTAGACGTTGAAGAACAAGACAAAGATGCAGAAGAAAAATCTACACCTAATGATGAAGATACAAATAATCCAGAACAAGAACAAAATAAAATAAACGTCACTGAAGATGATGACTATACAGAAATAGATAATTTTAGCACAAAAGAATCGAGTCAAGATACTATTAATAGTACTGAAAATAGTTTAAGTGTAGATAATAGTACTAGTGCATCGGGAAAGAAAAAGAAGAAAATGTATAAAAGAAAATCTGATATATAAATGGCAAAGGGCGTATACATTAGGCGACAAAGTGAGGCTCCCAAATTCTGTGACGTTTCAATCATAATATAGTCGCCCCGCGGTTTTACCCACGTTGTCCTGTTCCCGTGCGAATTTTGGGATAAAAATTAGCTTATAACCTTCCCGTTGAAATAGGCTTTCTATTACAAAAAGAATTATTCAAATCGGATTGGTAGTGTTTGAGATTAGACCGTACTTACAAACAAATAAAATTACAAATTCATCTTTATAAGTGACTAGCAGCGCCCCGCGGTTTTACCCGCGTTGTGCCCGTTCCCGTGGGAATATCGGGAATTTTTATACATAAAAACCTTCCTCTTGAATCACTCTACCTATTACAAAAAACCGCATCAAAATCCGTTGCGTAATTTTAAATATTTAAGCATACAGACAAACAGACAAACAAAAAGACAAAAATAGCGACTTTGTTTTATACTATGTAGTGATACTAATATTGGATGTTTTATTAACGGTGTGTGCATGAATAATATAAGTTATGCTGATGACTGGGCGTTGCTGAGCAGCACTGCCTCTATCGTAGCACTGAGGAAATTGTTGAAAATATGTGAAATATTCGCAGAGGCTCATGGATTGCAACTCTATGAAAAGAGCTAATGGTTTCCAAATCATACCAAACTGTACCAGAAAAGCAGTCACTCCTTTGAAAGTAGTATCGAATTTAAAATACCTGGGTCATTGGGTATCTGAGAATCTCAGACATTTGGTGCAAGTCTATTTAAAATTAAGTACCTATATAAAAACAACATTTCGTATCTAACATAGTTTTTAAGGTGCCACTGTACTAACAAAAATATGGTAAATTTATTTTCTGAAATAAACGTTATTATTATAAATAAATAAATAAATGTCCTTTCTCAGGCTCTGGACTAACTGTGTACCAAATTTCATTCAAATCGGTTCAGTAGTTTTGACGTGAAACCGTGATAGACAGACAGAGTTACTTTCGCATTTATAATATTAATTAGGACTAGCAGCGCTCGCGGTCATACCCGCGTTGTACCCGTTCCCGTGGGAATTTCAGGATGAAAAGTAGCATATAACCTTCCCGTTGAATGTGGCTATCCATTACAAAAATCATTTTTCAAATCGGACCAGTAGTTCCTGAGATTAGCGCGTTCAAACAAACTCTGCAGCTTTGTAATATTATAGTATACAATTTTTCTTACAATACACTATGTAGACTAATGTGAACGATTCCAAACGAAAAGGATCCCTTCAGAAGAGAAAAAAGGTTTGGTAATTTTATTCCATTCTTACTCCATCACTGTACCCTTTTCCTGAACGGAAGAAGTTGTTTTTGTTTGAAAAATCTGTCGTGATAGTAAGAATTTGAACTCTCTTAAGGAAAGTACACCAGAGTTCCATATAATTTCAAAAATCTGACCCAATAAACTGTCGACATCAAACACTAACATTGTAAAGCATTCGAAACTACGCCTCGTGGCCTAAGACCCAATAATAAGCCTATGCAAAGCGTTGACAGTAAATGAAGTATGCAATATTACATAATGAAGTCGCAGTTTAGTCTTTAGCAAATTTTTGCTCGGAAAAAAATTTTAAAGCTCAATATAGGACAAGATATTTTCCATATAATTATTTAGTTTTTTCAAATTAAATAATGCTATTTTCAACAATTCAAAATCACTCCTTAAATCTTTACGAATGAATCATTTGACGTCTGTAAGACTTGGCTTGTACGGTTAGTTAGATTGACGGCACTTATGACGTAATTTGCACAAAACGAAACCGGCTTCAGTTGACTTCGACAGCGCTTTGTCTGGACTTGTTATTTGGTCTTAGTCAGTAATTTTCAAGAGAGAATAATTAATTCATGCCTACAGTCGACTTCACTTTATTTGTGGTTTTAAATAAAAATGATACGAAAATATATCAATTCTGTAAATATTATTAGAATATAATTAAATAAATACTATATTGTCAAATTTCTATATTGTTTCTTATTTTCCTACTAGCAGCGCCCCGCGGTTTTACCCGCGTGGTGCCCGTTCCCATGAGAATTTCGGGATGAAAAATAGCCTATAACCTTCCCGTTGAATGTGGCTATCTATTACAAAAAGAATTATTCAAATCGGACTGGTAATTTCCGAGATTAGCTCGAACATACAAACAAACAAAAAAGCTTACAAATTTTACCTCTTTATAATATTAGTATAGATTAAATTACTTACATTGCCTCACTCAGAATCTTCGATCAACAATACACAACTAGATATCGGGTCACGTACAAAATCAAAGCTAAATACTGTCCGCGTGGATGACGTGTGACAGCTTATTTTGTTTACTACCGAACTGAAAAAAACGTTTTAAAACAGTTCGAAGTTCAACCTAATTACAACCATGACACCTAGCAATAAAGTAGCAAATCTTATGAATAAAATGAGTGAGAATAACGCCTCACTTTTCAAATGAGGCGTTATTCACCGAGACGTATTTTTTGCACCGACCCGACATCTAGTTGTATATCGTTGATCGAAGCTCAGAATCGTCAATTAAATCGAATTAACTTACTTAACTAATTATCGAACTTTTCACACATTACATGTCAAATTAAGGAACAATTTGACTTCTCTGAGTAAGACATCCGTCATACCGACACTGCTGGTCAAAGGCCTCTCATCTCACTGAAGATATCAGTACAGTGAGGAGGATGTCGTTATCACCACGCTTGACTAACGGGTTGGTGATCTCAAACCCGAGCCATGTTTGAAAAGTAGGGAACATGTTTTCGCTCGACTTGGGAATTGAACCCGGGACGTGAGTCTTGGCAGGCGAGTGCACATACCACTAGACCACCGAGACGTTGAATATAAAACAAGGATTCTTTATATCAACTCAACTCTTTATTATTTTGTGAATATTATGTACTATTTGTATACCCCGGACATATTCACACACGGTTAATTAGACCCAAAGTAAGCTCTAAGCTTGTGTTATGGAATCTAACTCACTGATACTACTACATATACACACACAAATACTATAGAAGAATAATTGACACCCAGACGTCGTCAACAACTATGTCTCACATAAATATACCTGAATATACCTGGACAAATTCACACAAGGTTAATTAGACCCAAAGTAAGCTCCAAGAAGCTTGTGTTATGGAATCTAATAAACTGATACTACTACATATACATACACAAATACTTTATAAGATATATATTTGACACCCAGACGTCGTCGCCAACAACTATGTCTGCACATATTGTTGACTCCGGGCGGGAATCGAACCTGCAACCCCCGACACAGTAAGCGCTCTCACTGCCACTGTGACAACGGGCTTGTCGAGTATTAACTATTTTGAATGGATTTAAAAATAAAACGCAATGATTTAATAACACAATTTATTTCTAATTACTTAACAACAATGAACAAGAAAGATTTACGTGAGATACATTTACTGATCATTTAATAATAAATGACTGCGATAGAAAAATATATGACTGCAATAACAATATGACTTTATGTAATATCATAATATAATATTACTTCACTATAGTATAAAACAAAGTCGCTTTCCGCTGTCTGTCCCTGTGCATGCTTAGATCTTTAAAACTACGTAACGGATTTTGATGCGGTTTTTTAGTAGATAAAGTGATTCAAGAGGAAGGTTTATATATATAAAAATTCAGACGGGAACGGGCACAACGCGGGTAAAACCGCGGGGTGCTGCTAGTTATCAATATGATTTAGTTCCATAGGCTGCTTATGGCGAAAACATGACTGCAGTCATTACATATTTGACTGTGTTTAGTATATATGATTGCAATATGTTTTGTTTGGGTGTAGGTGGTTTAAAAGATGACTGCAATATTTATATGACTGAGGTTAGCAAAATATAATTACAAAAAAAACATCTTTGACTTAGTGATGTCAAAATATGATTTTAATAAATACAGTTTGAGTGACTGTGTAAAGAAAAAGTGACTGCAGTAAATATATCTGTGACTGAGTGAAAAGTAAAGATGAACACGATCTTATATATTTACGTGCGATTTAAATTCGAGTACGACTTTTGTTTATATGACTGCAAACAATAGAAAGTTGACTGCAATAATTCTTTAAGTCATTTTTTTATACAGTCATTTGACTAGTAAGCACGTAAAATGTCTCACTCGCCACAATGCGTTGGCGGAGTGAAACGGCAATACTATTGTGTACGAGTGACAGAGACAAATAGATAAAGGTCAATGGACGTAATTCTTCCTGTTTCGCGGCCGTCCTTCAGAAAATTTTTAGTAGACAGTCAGTATGACTAGACTGCTTTATAAAAATATATGACTTCATAAAAAGAACGACAGTAAGTATTTACGCATCATTTTTCCCGATGCAGTCAAAGTGAACACGATCGATTTATGTGACTGCACTGACAAAAATGTTGACTGACTCAACATAAAGTCATTTTTATACACATCAGTATAATATATCTCACATAACTTATGGCACAGGTGGAAACAAATATCAGACTTAATCATATATATTATAAGTATACATAAACATCGAATCAAATCTCTAGCTGTCCTATTTCAACAACGTTTATCAGAAAGAGACAGCTAACAAGCATTAGTACTCGCTTGTGATCACGTGTACTCCTCGCTGTGCTAACATCTTCAGTGAGAGGACTTTGATCTGCAGTGTCTTATAGGACGATACTTTACATTAGTGCTCGCTTGTGATTACGTGTACTCCTCGCTGTACTAACATCTTCAGTGAGAGGACTTTGATCTGCAGTGTCTTATAGGACGATACTTTATTCATATTTTGATTTGATGTTTAGTTGCCTATTATGTATAACAGTTACAAATATATAATATCAACAGTAGCTCAAAGTTATACAAAAGAAAACAATGTTATACTCGGAGACTTTTATACTAAAATGTATTCTAAATACAAAAATATAATTATGCATTTCACTTTTCACTTAATCTACGCTATTAATGAAGCAATTGTGATTTATACTTAGTATAATGTCTACAGTAATGAGTATACTATAATATTATTATATGTTTTATATACTTAGTATAAATATAAGTTCTACTATAAAAATATAATCGTTAGTATAACTTGAATAGAAAATTTTACAAACATAAATTCGTTATACAAATAAAATAGTTTTTTATGAAATACATTTTATGTATAAATTGGTATTAAATTTTCAAATTTACATAAGACATGTGTTAATGAAAATTAAGAAGTATAATTTGATTAAAAATATAAAATATTTAAATAATTTTAAAAATTCGGAAGTAAATTTGGAAAATTCATACATGATTTTGTTTGCATAAATTCGTTAAAATGTTGGCAAGACATAGTTATTTAATAAGTATAAAAGAATAAATTCGTTAATTTACACAAAATATGATGAGTATAATTAAATTACTTCATGTAAGAATAACGTTGATAAAATAAATTCGATTAAGGGCAAGTATACATTTAAAAAAATTATAAATTAGTTAAAATTTTGCTTAGTATAAAAAAATATATATTATTCTGTGAATTGACTGGTCTTATTCACACTTAAATTTAAAATTACCCAATTAATTCAATTTTGATTGAAACGAACATCTAATTATAAAACGATACAGTGCATTAATGTGTCACTACGGGTTTTTCAGCGACACTAAAAATTGCTTCTTAAATGAACACTCATTAATTTCCCGACGTTTCGAGTAGATTGCACCACTCGTGCCCGGCAAGCATATCATTGAAGACAAAGGTCTCTTCGTTTTATATTTACTTTTCAGACGAACTTCTCTATATCTACATACAACATCACTCGTTTTTACTCTCAAGTGAAGACTAAAAGCATTGAAAATGTATCAAACATGTCAGTCATACAATATCCAGCCAATCATAACAGAGCAATTGGAATGAACAGTCGAATTGAATGAATGAATGAATCCGGTGTTGCAACGTCGAATTATTAGGCAATATATTATTGGTAACATCAGTTTCTCTACCAAATCTCTCGGGAAGAGTAGGGGTATATGTCTTCGTTTCTATACTAGCTGGGCTGGTTGCGGGCTAAGTGCTTGGTAAAAAAGCATAATACAGAGTGACCTTTAAAACCGATCGGTATGGGCAAGTCTGACACTAGAAGAGACACTGAGAGTTCTTAGGAGCCATGTCACCAATTTCAGAGATAAGAAGAACTGTACCAAATGAATTTGTAAATCTAGTTTTTTTTTATAAATAACACGTAATTTTGTTAACCTTTCATTGAATTCTGGAAATTCACACCCGGTTAAAACCCAAAGTAAGCTCTAAGCTTGTATTATGGAATCTAACTCACTGATACTGTAGTAGTTTTCAGTGACATGTGCTCGCTCACTGTGTCGGGGGTTGCGGGTTCGATTCAACGGAGTAACAATATGTGAGACATAGTTGTTGGCGACGACGTCACATTTTATCCGGTTCAATTCCCGGTCGCAGTAAGCGTTATTTCAAAAATATATATATGCAGTTTTCATTGTCTTTAAAATCGGTGGCATGGTTGCTAAGAAAAGATATTCGTATCTGTTTTATTGTCAGACTTACCTATACTCACCATTTAAAAAAGTCACTCTATATGCGGTCGAATTGAGAAACCTCCTCCTTTTTTGAAGTCGGTAAAAAACAATTTCTTTTGTCACGAAAACCCGTACGTATACGTTAATAACGCGAAACTTTAACAAAGACTATGAACCTAATAACATAAACGCTTTTTAACAGCATTTCAGCTGGGAAATGCTTTGTCCCTTTCTTACACATACTATTTAATAGAGAGCAAGAGAGACAAAACACTTTTTAACAGTGTTGTAGTAAAAAGCGTTTATGAACAAGGCCGTGTATATATAATTATATTTATATATAATAACATAGTGTGCATACACAATCTACGCAGACGATATAGTAAAAATATATAGTGTGATAACCAAATCTATGTCGACGACGTGATGGCATCTCTCATACAACTTCATACATACGTTACTGGTCTGTGATCCTCAATTCCGCGAGTTCCTTCTCCTCATCAACTTCGTCTTCATCATCAGAACCGTGGACGGAGGCTGCGGGAGTCGTACCTCCTGGAAATTGGGGATAAAGTCAAATAGGTTTGAGGGTCGGAGTCAAGTTCGATTAGGTCAGTGGCCAACCCTGGTGTCGGAATTTTCAGACCGCCTCATGGTGATTGATACAACAGGTACCGGCAATTTCACGTGCCCTCCGAAGCACGGTAGCGCTCAAATAGAAATGCCACTGTTCCCACCCATTAAAGTAGGGGTCGAAAACAAAGAAATAAATACATTGGAATTGGATTTCAAAATTAGAAAAGTAACAGCCTAGCACGATTGAATATGAAATAAATTCAAATTGCATCAATTTAGTGTCAAAAAGTGTAATCAGCCGATGAAAATCCACCGGCTAGATAGCTTAGTAGCTAGGCTAGTGATCTCCATAATGTGATACACGCCACATTTTTAATATACAGCAAAAAACTATGTATAAATACCACGCATTGAAAACACACAAAACAGTGATATTAACTACAAATACGTTTAAAATACTAGCTTTTGTGAAGCTTAACTACAACGAGTAACCAAAATAGTGCGCCCTAGAATCAAAAATACCAATTAAATTTAAAAATAATCTATCTATACTAATATAACAAACAGCCTCCGTGGTCTTGTGGTTTGAGCGCTCGGCTCACGACCCGGAGGTTCCAGGTTCGATTCCCGGTGGGGATACCTCACAAAAAACACTTTGTGAGACTGTCCTCAGTTTGGTTAGGGCATTGCAGGCTGAATCACCTGATTGCCCGAAAAGTAAGATGATTCCGTGCTTCGGAGGACACGTTAAGCCGTCGGTCCCGGTTACTTTCTACGGATAGTAGTCGTTACATGAGCCATGTCATAGGCCTTCGGCGGCTCAATAACTCTGACACCAGGACTGGTCAGGGTGACCGTCCACTCGATGAAGAAGAAGAATATAACAAAGCAGAAGAGTTTGTTTTTTTGTTAGTTTGAACCGTCAACAGAAACTACCAATTGGATTCGGATAATTGTTTAATGCATGGCTACATTCAATGGACAGATTAAAGACAGATTATAGACTGTCACAATAAACTTAGCTATGTAAGTACATTACTTAAGTTTCACCAAGTGTTTTGTTTAAGCTAAATTTGTAATTAGAAAATAAGTAAGTAAGTAAGTATTAGCCAGTATTGTCCCACTGCTGGGCAAAGGCCTCTCATCTCACTGAAGTTATCAGTACAGTGAGGAGCATAAGGCATAATCACCACGCTTGCCAAATGCGGGTTGGTGATCTCAAACTCGAGCCATGTTTGAAAAGGAAACATGTTTTCGCTCGACCCGGGAATTGAACCCGGGACCTCAGTCATGGCAGGCGAGCGCACATACCACTAGACCACTGAGGCGTTGAGTAGAAAATAAACTAGTATTATTTAAAAAAAGACTATTTTCATCCCGAAATCATAGGAACGGGCACAACGCGGGTAAAACTGCGGGACGCTGCTTTTCATATCATCAGTACGAGCTATTCATTTTGCAGATATTGGAACGAAGTTTCTTATCGCGCGTTGCGAAAGGGGGCTAGACGGAAAAAATTAAGACGAAAAGTTGTAACAACACTTTTTGCGTTAGAGAGAGACAGACTGTCTGTCTCTCTCTCTCTCTCTTATCGAAAGCAAGCCAGATATTTTCGTTTCGTCTTTCTATTTCGCATTGAACTTCGTTCCATCCGGGTGTCACTTGACACCACTCAAGTTTTTATACTCTACTGACTTTAAAATTTAGCATCAATAATCCCACATCCACTATCTACATCACGTCATCCACATAAATAACCTTAGCAGATATTTTCCGAATATCAGCCAGAGTTCACATCTCGTTATACCCAGGTTATAGGCAGCCATCTTCTCTAAATCCCCCGGATTTTGACACGGTTCTACTTTAATGACAAGCATAGCGTCACCTGCGAATGTAGGATTATTAATGCGGCGTAAGATTCGTGAGTTGTAGTACGATAAAAAACTGACTGTATGTTTTTTGATCATTGGTTGATGTTAAGTATACTGTATTTTTTATTGTCCTAAAATGTGGACCAATGTCGTCAATTTTCCAGCCGAAGACGATTGCTCCTGAAGAGGAAAAAGGTTTAGTGATTTATTTCATTCTTACTCTATCTCTAAACCTTTTTCCTCTTCAGGAGTAGTCGTCTCCGACTGGAAAATTAACGACATAATGTCCACATTTTGGGACATAATTTTTTTTTTGTATACAATTAATATTCACTAGCAGTGTCTCGCAATTATACCCGCGTTGTGCCCGTTCCCGTGGGAATTTCGGGATGAAAAATACCTTATTACATTCTCGTTGAATGTGGCTATCTGTTGCAAAAAGAATGATTTAATTGGATAGGTAGTTTCCGAAGAAGCGCGTTCAAAAAAATAAACTCTACAGCTTTATTAGCATAGACTCATCGATTAAGATTACTAAAAAACTTGAGAGGGGTCAAGGGACACCCGGATGGAACGAAGTTTATTTATTATCAACAAAAAATATCGTCGCGACACCACACTGTTCAATGCGAAATAGAAAGACGAAACGAAAATATCTAGCTTGCTTTCTATAAGAGAGAGAGAGACAGACAGAGAAACTTGCGCACGCCAGAGAGAGACATGCGCGGCATGTTTCTCTGTCTGTCTCTCTCTGGCGTGCACATGTTTCTCTGTCTGTCTCTCTCGCGCATTTTTCTCTGTCTGTCTCTCTCTGGCTCTTTCTCTGTGTGTCCCTTACTGGCCTAAAAAATGTCGTTACCATTTTCCGGCTAGCCCCCTTTCGTAACCCGCGATAAGGAACTTCGTTCCAATATTTTTATCTATAATAATATTAGAAAGATATTAATATTTTTGTTTGTATGTTCCGGTCCGGCTAATCTCAAGAATTACCAGTCCGCTTCGATTAATTCTTTTTGTATTGGATAGCTACATTCTGGAGTAAAGTCAAAGGCAATTTTACATCCCGAAATTCCTCCGGGAACAGGGCACAAAGCGGGTGAAACCTCTGCTGTTGATTAAATATATATTTTTCATATATTGATTTGAATCCAATGTTTTGACAAATGATTTTTTGATACGAAATATACGTAAATATCTTACTTTTGAAAGTAAATTCCGCTATTAACTTCGAAGGATTTGATACTAAATAGTGCAGTAATTTAATTAAAAATAACACCCATAAATACCATATTAACAACCAAAACCTCAAAATCTACTTAGATCCATAATACATAAAATCATATAAATCATAGCAAACATTTTTTGAACATCTACAGTCGACCACCCAAACAACGAAAAGCGTTGGTGCCAAAATAATAAAAAAATTGACCACCGCGATCAAATTACTTTAGCTCGCTACAGTTGATCGGCGCAGTCATTCAGCTTAGCGATCAACTGATCAATTTGCTCGACAACAGCTTCGTTCAAAGGCTCTAGAAAGTTTTCATTGGGCGTTCTGTATTCACTCTCCTCTGCAAAACTCTTTTCGAAGCTTACTTCAAGCCCTTCATCACCAACGTCAGTTATTTCGAGTATTTCAAGCGATTTTTGTAGTGTTATTCTCTTTTGCTCGTCTGTCACCTGTTTTTGATCGTCTTTAACCTGATTTTGATCGCTGGTAACCTGTTTTTGATCGTCGGTAACCTTTTTTTGATCGGTAGCGTTATTTTGCTCGTCTGTTTGTACTTGGGTGTCTTTTGTTAGTTTCTCGTAGTTGCTTCTACGCACTTTGGGTTGGATAAAATATTTTGGATTAATTGAACAAAAATATTTAATATCTATACTTTTGAACTATACTAACATAATAAAGCTTGCTTTTTTGTTTGTTTGAACGCGCTAATCTCAGGAACTACCAATCCGATTTGAATAATTCTTTTTGTATTGAATAGCTACATTCAACGAGAAGCTTATAGACTATTTTCCATCCCGACATTCCCACGGGAATTGGCTCAACGCGGGCAAAACCGCAGGGCTAGTAAATGTTTGTAGTGTTGAATTTAACACTGTTTATTTACAATTTATTATTCAGAGCACTCAAGTTGTGACAAATAAACATTGTTAATAGTGTCGTAAGTATTTAATTAACCAAGTGTCACTTACTCGACTGCGACGGACTGGGCGGTTCGGATATCGGGCGCGGGTAGTTGAACTTCTTCTCCAACTCCTGGTCCATATGGTCGACGTAGTCAGGGTATACTATCTTCAACGCTTGCGCACGCGCTTGGCGGTAGTACTGAAATAACAGGTGTCAAAATAGAGTATAAATAAGGTAAGTACTGAAGAATAATGTATATATTATATCCTAATATTATACATGCGAAAGTTTGTGAGGTTGTATGTATGTTTGTTACTGGTACAAAAAAATTACTGTACGGATTTGAATGAAACTGAACAGTAATATAGGATCCCGCAGAAATTTCGGGATAAAATGTATCCCATGTGTTATTCAGATGTATAACCCATATTACTGTAAAGTTTCATCCAAATCCGTCCAGTTGTTTTTTCGTGAAAGAGTAACAAACATACATATATCCTCACAAACTTTCGCATTTATAATTTTAGTAGGATATGTTATATCACTACATAGTATAAAAAAGTCGCTTTCCGCTGTCTGTCCCTATATATGCTTAGATCGGATTTTGACGCAGTTTTTTTAAATAGATAGAGCGATTCAAGAGGAATGTGTATGAGTAAAAAAAATCTCTAAATTTCCACGGGAACGGGCACAACGCGGGTAAAGCCTCGGGGCTCTGCTAGTCTACTTACAATTCCTAGATTTCTCCAATCCATCAAGTCTGAGAGGCGTTCCGTTCTGTTTCTTTGTATTATACGCTGACGACGGTTCAGTCTGCGGACAAAAAAGACCATTAGTTTAATTCGGAGGGCACGTTAAGCCGTCGGTCCCGGTTACTTTCTACGGATAGTAGTCGTTACTTGAGCCATGTCAGAGGTCTTTGGCGGCTCAATAACTCTGACACCAGGATTGGTCAGGTTGACCATCCACTCGATGAAGAAGAAGAACAAATATCACTACATAATAAGTCCCCGGCCGCGTCTGTCTGTCTGTGTGGTCGCGATAAACTCAAATACTACTACACGGATTTTGACGCAGTTTTTTAAAATAGATAGAGTGATTCAAGAGGAAGGTTTATGTGTATAAAATTTTCCGAAATTCCCACGGGAACGGGCACAACGCAGGTAAAACTGTGGGGCGCTGCTAGTCAATACTAAATAATAAAGCTAAAGAGTTTGATCTTTGTTTGTTTGAACGCGTTAATCTCAGAAAATACCAATCTCAATTGAATAATTCTTTTTGTAATAGATAGCCACATTCAACGGGAAGGTTACAGGCTATTTTTCATCCAGAATTTCCTACGGGAACGGGCACAACGCGGGTAAAACCACGCGGCGCTGCTAGTACTTTATAAGAATACATAATCGACACCCAGACGTCGTCAACAACTATGTCTCACATATTGTTACTCCGTTGAATCGAGCCCGCAACCCCGACACAGTAAGCGCTCTCACTGCCACTGTGACAACGAGCTTGTCAATATTATAGTATCACCCTGTTATGTCCTACTGCTTTTCAAAGGCCTCTCATCTCACTGAATATCAGTACAGTGAGGAGGATTAGTATATCTATATATATAAAATTCAAAGTCCTGACTGACTGACTGACTGATAGATAATCAACGCACAGCCTCAACCGCTGCACCTAGAATCATGAAATTTGGCAGGAAGGTTCTTCAAGTGACGTAAGTGCACACTAAAAAAAGGATTTTCGAAAATTCCTACGGGAACGGGCTCAACGCGGGCAAAGCCGCGGGGCGCTGCTAGTAATAAATATCAGCACTTACTTAGTAAAGTCGTACATATACTGCGCCAGTTGCTGCACAGAGCCCTCGAGCGAGATGTAGCGGCGGTCCACGACATAGATCCCGTAGGACATCGGGTCGGCGATGTGTTCCTGCATGAAACACCCGAATCCTGTGGGAATACAATAATAATCTATACACCTGCAGACATAGTTGTCGGCGACGTCTGGGTGTCAATTATATATTGTTATAAAGTATTTGTGTAGTATATGTAGTAGTATCAGTGAGTTAGATTCCATAACACAAGCTTAGAGCTTACTTTGGGTCTAATTAACCGGATGTCAATTTGTCCGGGTGTATTATATTATAATATCTATATTCTATACATCTATACATACAAATAAATAAAATTGAAGTGTCTGTTTGTAATATTAAAATAACCGCTTTTTACTAAGTGCATATATATACACACGTTACATATACCAAAACATTTTTTTAATGTTGTCTGTCTGTTTGTTTGTTCCGGCTCATCTTTAAAATGGCTGGACCGATATTGACGGGACTTTCACTCGCAGATAACTGATGTAACAAGGAGTAACTTAAGCTACTTTTATCCCTAAATTCCCGTGGGAATGGGCACAAGGCGGGGAAAACACACTCCCTCCCTCACTCCCTCACTCACTCACTCACTCACTCACTCACTCACTCACTCATTCACCCACTCACTCACTGACTCACTCACTCATTCACTCACTCACTCACTCACTCACTCACTCACTCACTCACTCACTCACTCACTCACTCACTCACTCACTCACTCCATCACTCACTCAGTGACTCACCAGACAAGTTAGTAGTAATACTGGGTATTCCCATGACGGTGCACTCGGCGGGGGTGTAGCCCCAGGGCTCGTAGTAGGACGGGAACACGCCCAGGTGACAGCCGCGCACGAACTCCTCGTACTCCAACCCGAACAGGGGGTTGGTGGAGGAAAGGAACTCGGGGTGGAATATTACCTGGAACGAGAGAAAACGGGGTAAGAATTTACCCTAAGATAAGATGTTACTAATATTATAAAATAAATGCGAAAGTTTGTGAGGATGGATTTATGTATGTTTGTTACTGTTTTTTGAAAAAAACTATTGAAAGGATTTGTATGAAACTTTACAGTCTACTTCTTCATCGAGTGGATGGTCAACCTGACCAATCCTGGTGTCAGAGTTATTGAGCCGCCAAAGGCCTCTGACATGGCTCATGTAACGACTACTATCCGTAGAAAGTAATATAAAAAGTAAATAATATAGGTTATACATCAGAATGGGATACATTTTACCCGAAATTCCCGCGGGAACGGGTACAACGCGAGTAACACCGCGGGACGCAGCTAATCCTAACGAACATTATAAATGCGAAACTCTGTCTGTGTGTCCCGCTTTCACGGCAAAACAACTGAACCGATTTGAATGAAATTTGATACACAGATAGTCCAGAGCCTGAGAAAGGACGCTACTTTTTATCGCGAAAATCCCGCGGGAACGGGTACAACGCGGGGAACACCCCGGGGCTAACAAAAAATTATAAACAAATTGATTGGTAAATTATAAACAAATTAACTCGATAACAAGAAGAAATATATACAATTAATTTTTTTTGGATTGTCCCAAAATGTGGACCAATGTCATCAATTTTCCAGCCGAAGACGACTACTCCTGAAGAGGAAAAAGGTTCAGTTATTTCATTCTTACCCTTTCTCTAAACCTTTTTCCTCTTCAGGAGTAGTCGTCTTCGGCTGGAAAATTGACGACATTGATCCACATTTTGGGACAATCCAAAAAAATATTGGGTATACTCACTTTAACTTTGTCATTGACAGTGTTGAAAAGTTCGCATCTCCTCACTCCATTCAATACAGGGTCGCTCCAATCATCCACCTGTAATACACAAAAAGTATCAGCCTGTAATGTCCCACTGCTGGTCAAAGGCCTCTCACCTCACTAGATATCAGCACAGTGAGGAGGATGTCGTATTCACCACGCTTGACTAACGGGTTGGTGATCTCAAACCCGAGCAATGTTTGAAAAGTAGGAAACATGTTTTCGCTCGAGTTGAACCCGGGACCTCAGTCTTGGCAGGCGAGTGCGCATACCACTAGACCACCTAGGCGTTTCAAAATATACATATAAATAAAATTGGAGTGTCTGTTTGTAATATTAAAATAACCGCCTTTTAAAACATGGATATGCCAAAATACACTTAATTTTTTTTGTCTATCTGTTTATTCCGGCTAATCTCTGTAATGGCTGGAACGATTTCGACGGGACTTTTACTGGCAGGTAGCTGATGCTGAGGAGTAGCTACTTTTTTGTTAAATTAATTGCGGGCATAGCTAAAGGAAACATAAGAGGCCGTCCGTGATCACATACACGTGATGTTTTATGATTTTTTTTAACACGCCTTCCCTTCAAATGATAGGTATAAAATTATGTAAAAAAATAAAATATTAAAATTAAAATTATGGAAATGCATTTCCCAACTTTAAAAAAAGGTATAAAATTATGTGCATCGGCAATTTTTCTTCCGAAAACGACTACTACTGAAAAGGAAAAAGGTTAAATGATTTATTTAATTCCTACTATCTCTAAACCTTTTTCCTCTTCAGAAGTCATCTTCAACTGGAAAATTGACGACATTGGTCCACATTTTGGGACAATCAAAAATTTTTAATACAGATAGTTAACAACATATACAATACTAGCAGCGCCCCGCGGTTTTACCCGCGTTGTACTCGTCCCAGTGGGAATTTCGGGATGAAAAATAGGTTTAGGCCCATCTCGTAGCCAGATTTGGTAGCTAGCTTCCAAATGGGAGAAATAATCCCGATTCGAAGCTGGCTACGAAATAGGAATTCGAAAGTCCAAGATTTAAGATTTCAACTAGTAAAAAAAAAAAATAACCCTAACCTACCGAATAGATCGTTCTCATTTCGTAGCTAGCTACCAAATCTGGCTACGAGATGGGCCTAAACTGAAAAATTGCCTATAACCTTCCCGTTGAATGTGGCTATCTATTACAAAAAGAGTTATTCAAATCGGACTGATAATTCCTGAGATTACCTCGAACATACAAACAAACAAATTTACAAGTTTTACCTCTTTATATACTTACCACATTATGTGTGGTTACGGGCGGCAGTCCATCTCGCTGAAGCGCGTAGATGCATCGCTTCAGCCGCACTGTGTCTTCTTTGGTGAGGAAGTCTGACGGAGAGGGCAGGTGACCTCTGTGAGGGAGAGTGAGAGGTCAGAGATATATAGAACTAGCAGCACCCCGCGGAATTTTCTAAAATCCTTTCTTAGTGTGCACTAACGTCACTTGAAGAACCATTCCTGCCAAATTTCATGTTTCTAGGTGCAGCGGTTGAGGCTGTGCGGTGATTATCAGTCAGTCAGTCAGTCAGTCAGGACTTTGAATTTTATATAATAATGATTTTAACAAGCCCGTTGTCCCAGTGGCAGTGAGAGCGCTTACTGTGTCGGGGGTTGCGGGCAAAAAGATACTGAATTCATCCTTTACAAAAACACGTAACGTATGCGTGTTCACAAGATGGCGGCTAGCCGCGAAGCGGGCAACCTTTTGAAATTTTGTGGCGGTTTAGTGCGTACAATCAAAAGCAGTTCCTTATTAATCTGGAAAAGCGGCTAACTGCTAGTGCGTATGAGCGCTAAGGTTAGACGTTTTATATACCTACTAGCCACGCCCCGCGGTTTCACCCGCGTTGCACCCGTTACCGCGGGAATTTCGCGATAAACAGTAGCCTATGACCTTTCTCAGGCTCTGGACTAACTGTGTACCAAATTTCATTCAAATCGGTTCAGTAGTTTTGGCGTGAAAGCGTGACACACAGACAGAGTTACTTTCGCATTTATAAAATAAGTTAGTGGGACTGTATACATACTTTACAAGAAATGACACTAAAATGGTACGTACCTCAGACACACGTCATACATTTTCTTCCCGACTTTCGCCTGTATATCATTGATAGTGTCTCTGAGTGCTTTAGTCACGGCATGACCACGCAGACTCTCGACATTGAAATTGTTCGTTTTGGCGGGGAAAATTAGAAATGCGACTACCGTCATTTCTGAGCCCGATGACTGTGAACAAAGAACAAAAGTAAAGTATTAGCCTGTAATGTCCCACTGTTGGGCAAAGGCCTCTCATCTCACGGATAATATCAGTACAGTAAAATTAATACACATCACTACATAGTATAAAATAAAGTCGTCTCTGTTTCGTGTCTGTTTGTCTGTATGCTTAAATCTTTAAAATTACGCAACGGATTTTGATGCGGTTTTTTGTAATAGGTAGAGTGATTAGAGGAAGGTTTTTATGTAAAAAAATTCCCGAAATTCCCACGGGAACGGGCACAACGCGGGTAAAACCGCGGGGCGCTGCTAGTAAAAATATAAAAATACACAGTAAAAAAGTAAAATATTAGCCTGTAATATCCCACTGCTGGGCAAAGGGCTCTCGTCTCACTGAAGATTTCAGTAGAGTGAGGAGGATTAGGCATAATATACACTAACAAAATTTCTCGTTTTTATAAGTAACTAGCAGCGCCCCGCGGTTATATCCGCATTGTGCCTGTTCCCGTAGGAAATACGGGATAAATAGTATCCTATATCCGTCTCCTGGATCTAAGCTACCTCCCCACCAATTTTCAGTCAAATCGGTTCAGCCGTTCTCGAGTTATAAATAGTGTAACTAACACGACTTTCTTTTACTCGTATATATATAGACTAGCAGCGCCCCGCGGTCTCACCCGCGTTGTGTCCATTCCTGTGGGAATTTCGAGATGAAAAATAGCCTGTTACTCGTGGATAATGTAGCTTTCGAATGGTGAAAGAATTTTTAAAAACGGTCCAGTAGTTTTTTTTAAACATTTTATTTTTGAGCCTATTCATTACAACCAAACAAACAAAGTTTTCCTCTTTATAATATTAGTGTAGATTATGTGTATGAATTTGTCCTGTAAATATGTACGTTACCTTCAAGTAATGATTCAGTCTGGCGAGCGCTTCAATGAATATATCCGCTCCTTTGTTCCCAAACTCGTATCGGCCGGCGATGAAGTAATACAGCGTCTTGTCTAAGTCGAAGTTGAAGTGACTGCAAATAACACACTTGAGGTGACTTAAAGAATTCAAAATTATGTGAACAAATTATTGTAATTTTTATAAATTTAAATCAAACGCATAATAAAATATTTGTCAAATTTTTGTCAACTTTTTTTACAACTGCCAACTTTTCAACAACTATATGACTACTTTCTGACAACTTTTATAAAACCTTTTTGACAACTTATTTGACAGTCATATTTTATAAACATTGGGCAATTTTCCCAACTTTTTAATTAACTTTTTTGTTTTTTTTTGCCACCTTTTATGACAACTTTTTCCCGACTTTTTTCCCAATTTTCCCCCCACTTTCCCTCCCTCCCCTCCCATCTCGTCTCACCCATAGAAATGTCCTCTGGAGAACTCGTTGATCTTCTCTTTAGCGAGCGCGTGCAGGTTCTGGAACTCATGCAAAGCGGAAAACTTCTTCACGTTCAGCCCGTTGGGGGTGATGATATCCGGTTTACGGTGGAGAAGGTGCTCGGCTTCGTACCCTGGGGAAGATTATTTATTTATCACGGGTAGGTCAGTGTCCAACCCTGGTGTCGGAGTTATAAGACCGCCTAAAGGAAAACATGCTCTGACGAGTGAAACAACTGGAGAAGATGGAATATATGGCTAACTAGCCGCGTCCCGCGGTGTTACCCGCGTTGTATCGGTTCCCGCGGGAATTTCGGGGTATAATGTATCCCATGTGTTATTCTGATGTATAATCTATATTACTGTAAATTTTCATCCAAATCCGTTCAGTAGTTCACTTTACAGTAATATAGGTTATACATCGGAATAACACATGGGATACATTTTATCCCGAATTTCCCGCGGGAACGGGTACAACGCTGGTAACACCGCGGGGCGCGGCTACTACATCACTATAATTATAGTATACAACAAAGTCGCTTTCGCTGTCTGTCCCTATGTATGCTCAGATCTTTAAAACTACGCAACGGATTTTGACGCGGTTTATTTAATAGATACAGTGATTCAAGGGGAACGTTTATATGTATAAAAATTCCCGAAATTCCTACGGGAACGAGCACAACGCGGGTAAAACCGCAGGGCAACGCTAGTAGACGTAATAAAACCAATATTTACCAGTTATATCAGACACGGTGGTAAATATATGCGTCATGTGAGCGGCGGCACGTTCCATACAATAACGATGATATATCTGTCTCTTTCCCGCTTCTTCGTCCACTGAGAACTAGAAAGAGATGGCTATATATTAGGAAACTTAGCAATAAATTGTATTTCTATATCTATATCTTATATATAAAATTCTCGTGTCACAGTGTTCGTTCGCGTACTCCTCCGAAACGGCTCGACCGATTCTCATGAAATTTTGTGAGCATATTGAGTAGGTCTGAGAATCGGCCAACATCTATTTTTATCCCGAAATTCCCGCGGGAACGGGTACAACGCGGGTGAAACCGCGGGGCGCAGCTAGTTATATATAAAATTCAAAGTCCTGACTGACTGATAATCACCGCACAGCCTCAACCGCTGTACCTAGAAACATGAAATTTGGCAGGAAGGTTCTTCAAGTGACGTAAGTGCACACTAAGAAAGGATTTTCGAAAATTCCTACGGGAACGGGCTCAACGCGGGCAAAGCCGCGGGGCGCTGCTAGTCTTATATATTAGTCAATCTTAGTAATAAGTATGTCTGAGTAGGTAGGTAGGTAAGCCTGTAATGTCCCACTGCTGGGCAAAGGCTCATCTCACTGAAGAGATCAGTGCAGTGAATAGGATGTCTTAGTTACATATTTTTATTGAATAAGTCCGAGTAGGTCAGCGGCCAACCCTGGTGTCGGAGTTGTTAGACCGGCTAAAGGAAGACATGCTATGACGAGTGAAACAACCGGGACCGACTGCTTAACGTACTCTCCGAAGCACGGTAGCGCTCAGATAGAAATGCCACTATCGGCCACACATCCAAGTAGAGAACTTCTTCTTCATCGAGTGGATGGTCACCCTGACCAGTCCTGGTGTCAGAGTTATTGAGCCGCCAAAGGCCTCTGACGTGGCTCATGTAACGGCTAGGGGTCGACCTGCACGTTGCTTAACAATCGCAATGGACTAACATCGCTTAGTCAAACTACGAGCGACAATTTCGGCACTACTAAAGTTATCACTACATAGTATAAAACAAAGTCGCTTTCCGCTGTCTGTCCCTATTTATTTACTTATTTATTTATTTATTTATTTATTTATTTAGGACAGCCAGTAAAAGTTACACTATACACATACTATACTATACATAACACAAAATTAAAATATAAATGCACTTTTTTTAGGCGCCACAGCGTGCTTAACTTATTAAAAATACTTATAAACTAAAAAAAAATTAACTTATCTATGACATAAAAGTAAAAAGAGACAAAAAAAAAACAAGTACAAATAAAATTAAAAATGAAATTAACAATAAAAAAAAATACATGCAATTTTAACTTGAATAAGATCTGAATATAGTCTGAAAATGTGAATAAAAATATACAGATTTATACTATGGCACTTTTAGAACTAAATAACTAAATATGAATACTACATTTTATGAATTTGTGTTTGAATGAAGTGAGACTATCGTTGAATATATCCACAGATTGGTCGAGTGAATTGTAGGTTCTAGACAACCTGGCGATGGGAGAGTTAAATTTAAGGTTGGTTCGGGACGAGGGAGGAACAAGTAGTTTTATTGGGTGGCGAGGTAAATGGACAGGAACTTTCAAACTGAAGGATTCAAGTAAAGCAGGGCAGTCTATATAATTACGAAGAACTTTAAATAAAAATACCAAGTCAGATAATTTTCTCCTATTAACTAAACTTAGCAACCCAAAGTGCTGAAGTTTGTCGTCATAAGATGGCAATTTCTTCAGCAAACCACAACTGTACGATAGATGGCGCATAAATCGTTTTTGTATTCTCTCTATACGTAGCTGATGTACCGTATAATACGGTGACCAAACTACACTGCAATAATCAAGATGACTTCTGACATAAGCATTGTAAAGAGTTATTTTAGTAGAGGGATTCTTAAACCTTTGTATATTGCGAATTAAAAAACCAAGCATTTTAGATGATTTGGCTATTATATTATCAAAATGATGAGTAAATGTTAATTTGGTGTCCATGATAACTCCCAAGTCGCGTATTGAATTAAGTTTAGTAAGCGAAGAGCCATTTAAAAAGTAGAGTGGGTCAATTATGTTGTGTTTTCGGGAGAAAAACATGACATTACATTTTGAAATGTTCAAGTTCATTCTATTATTGTTGCACCAGTTGAATAGATTTATCAAATCTTGTTGTAACAGTTCATGATCATGGCTGTCTTTAATTATTCTGCAAATTTTAAGGTCATCAGCAAAAAGAAAATATAAACAATGTTTTAATACTGTTACAATATCGTTAACAAAGATATTAAAAAGCCAGGGACCTAGATGAGACCCCTGAGGTACTCCTGATTGTGCAGTGTAGTTAAATGATCTAAAACCCTTCAAAACAACATACTGAATCCGATTAAACAGGTAGGATTGGAACCACTTAATTAAATTGCCGTTGATGCCGAATCTTATAAGTTTTAATATTAACAAAATATGACAAACTTTATCGAACGCTTTACAGAAGTCTGTGTAGATTGCGTCGACTTGTTGACCCGCGTCTACTGCGTTAACTATGTAATTATGATAGGCTACAAGATTAGAGCAACATGACCTACGACGAATGAAACCATGTTGGCTGTCAGTAAATAATCTTTTAGTATGGAATTGAAGCGTAGGATAGAGCAGTGCTTCGAAGACCTTACTGAATACAGATAATATCGATATCGGTCTATAATTCGTTATAAGGGACCGGTCATTGTTTTTGTGCAAAGGTATAACTTTTGCAGTTTTCCAAAGAGACGGAAAAGTACCAGAATCTAATGAGTGGTTGTAAATTAAGTAAAGAGGAAGGGTTAAAGAAGACGCACATTTGACGACAAAGAGTGAGGGAATACCGTCAGGACCTGCACCTTTATTAGGGTCCATTCTTTTTAAATAATTAAAAATCTTTCTTTTTGATATATGAATGGTGTTTAATGCGTTATTGCTGTTACTAGTGAAGTCAATATTATTCACGGTTTGCGACTGATGGTGGTTATTATTGAAAGATGAACAGAAGTGATTAGCGAAAAGGTTGCATATATCAGTGCCATTAGAGGCCCACTTATCGTTGAGATACATTTTATCTGGATATTGATTTGTGTTCTCCCGTTTATGTTTTATGTAAGACCAGAAATATTTAGGATTTTCATTAATATTTTCTTCTATTTTAGTTAAGTATTCATTATAACATTTGGTAGCTAATAATTTACATCTTCTAGTTAATATTTTAAGAGAAATATCATCTAAAGGGTTTTCGTAAATTTTAAATCTATGTAGGGTTTTTAATCGCTCTTTATTTAATTTGATTAATTCTTTTGAAAACCATTTAGGGTATCTATTAGTGCGGATAAAGCTAAAGGGGACATGAATGCGAACTATATTATCGAGGATAGCATAAAACCTTGAAACCATTTCATCAATATCAGAATATACAGTAAGCTCGTTAACCCAGTCAATATCGTCTAGCTGAGCAATAATATTATTGTAATCAGCCTTCAAAAAATTTCGGCGCATAGCAGACTTATTGGGACCCAATTCAGAGCCAGCCTCGGTATTTATGGATATATCCAACGGTACATGATAGGGATCGATGCTAACTAAGGAAATGTTTGATGAATTGACATTGACATTATGCTTATTACTTAAGACTAGGTCCAAAATTTTATTTTTGTTATTTGGTACAAGATTAAATTGTAACAAATTATTTAAAGCTATGAAGTCTAGCAACATATTGCCAATAGAAGAACCATTATTCAACGGCAATTTACAGGAATTAGGATCAGGCCAATCAATGCAGTTAACATTAAAGTCCCCTACTATATATATGTCGGAGATGGACGTATAATCGAGCTATAGAAGTTAAAGAGTAGTTTGTAAATTCAACTGACTGATGGAATCTGTAGTGTTGTTATTCCGTGACGTGAGTTCTACCTTCGTGGTGTAGTCTGTGGTATGAGAATAGACTATGTTAAGTCTGTGGTGTTACGCACGGTGACAGATGACAGTTGTTCGATAGAGGGATGTGAGCTGGTTTGGTAGTCTGCGGCAGTGAGTGAGTGAGTGAGTCTAGGATAAGAAAAGATGGCGGAGATTAGACGTGATGGGACGAATGGAGATGGTTGGATGGCGATTACATTGGAACGTAGATTGGAGGAAGGATGGGTTGACGACATCACGATCGTATTGCGAATCGAGTATAGGATTAGGAAAAGATTCTATGGCGTGGACAGGACGACTATGGGGAGTAGGGAGGTCGTTTAGGTTCCATCAATTAATTGAATCTAGACGTATCCTAACTGTAATGTGTAATCCATGATGATCGTGTGTAAAATACAAGCAATGTCGTTGTAATGAAGTCCTGTGAGTTATTATTTCAAGATCAAGACCTAGAAATCCTAAGATGTTGGATTGACAGTATAATGCTCGTGCTTATCCTGATGTGACATGTCCCCAATATCAGAAGTGGGGTAAATATCGCTGTTCACCCGACATCAAAAGGGGGATGATTATCGAGGTGTTCCCGACATCAGAAGTGGGATCAAGATCGCTATTGCCCACCGTGCATCTAGCAGAGAATGATAAAGATCGCTATTGCCCACTGAGCCTGGATTGCCCACTGTGCTGAATATCATATCGCCATGGATTGTGTTCAAGATCAACCACGGAGCTAGGTTTATGATAAGATGAAAGAATATTGAGAGCTGCAAGCTGAGCTCGTTAGTGCATGTTATCGACGACGACGGCGACGACGACGACGACGACGACGAGATTGAAATTCATGTACCTTCCCCTGGATTATGAAGCTCGTAGTATTCGGAGATATGTCTGAATCATCATCCCGCCAAAAGCGCTACTGTCATGCGCTTTACGTAATGTTTATTTTGCAATTGGTTATAAAACTTGGAAGGTTCTGTGAGTATAGTTAGTTAGTTTTCTACTATATTGTGGAGTTAAGAAGGTAATTATGAGCTTCCGTTAAACTTGTACGTAATGTGATATGTTCTAATATGTTTTCTTATTTTCATGTTGGTGCAATGCTGGTAATTATTGTGAGCATTGATAAACCTCGTCCAGGGAAGAACGTGGTTCTCTTCTCAATCCTGTTACCTGAGGAATATGGGGGATTGCGGTAATGATTGGCATGAATTGGCGTATTGAAGTATCTTAGTTGGGAAATATCCGGTGAGCTATTTTGTGATATTTGAGTCAGTTAACATTGAGAGTTTTGTAGTGAATCTTAGTACCACTTGATAAAATAGAAAGATTATTGAAAGTATTTTGGATGTTTATCCCGTTGTAAAATATGAGAGTATGAGTAAGGGTTTCTATGTGACTATGTGACTTATTGAGTTCAATGTTCGAACTCGGCGATGTTCGTGGTCTGGATTGACCGTACTGTGGAGTGGTCTGCTGAGACCGTGTGTTGTTGAGCAATGTGATTGCTCATCGGCTGGTTGCCGTGACTAGACGTGACTAGACATGCTTACTGTTACTTACTCATGGCTCATATTGTAATGTGCATTTGAGATTCATAGTCTATTGAAGTTAAAGTTGAAAATGACGTGGTACCTAGTATTCATGTGTTACATAGCATTGAAGTTTCCCGATTGATAATAATTTTAATTAACTTTTGATTGAAATCAAGAATTTAAGAAAGAACAAGCTTCTTAATAGTCAGGTTGTCCGAGCGAGTGCAAATTACTGTGGCCGCGAGGTTTAAAGGAAAACGAGTACACAATCTAATGTCATTGACTGGTATAGGAAAATGCCTGAAGGGCAAGTACCCATTGTTAGTGATTCTGAGCCTTGTGAGGATGAAATGTAGTCACTTTTGACTGTGTGGTAACTAGTTGTGCGTGTCCTCTTGAGTCTGGGTGGTCACGGGGATGATCACGGGTGGTCACTGGGATGACCACAGGAGCGGCTGATCACAGGGATGATCAGGGCTAGGCGTGATCACTGGGATGATCACCGGAGTGACTGATCACAGGGATGATCAGGGCTATGGGTGATCACTGGGATGATCACGGGAGTGACTGATCACAGGGATGATCAGGGCTATGGGTGATCACTGGGATGATCACGGGAGTGACTGATCACAGGGATGATCAAGGTCATGGGTGATCACTGGGATGATCACGAGAGTGACTGATC
This sequence comes from Cyclophora albipunctata, assembly GCA_963082685.1. Taxonomy (NCBI): domain Eukaryota; kingdom Metazoa; phylum Arthropoda; class Insecta; order Lepidoptera; family Geometridae; genus Cyclophora; species Cyclophora albipunctata. Next base: position 3,790,422 of record OY720142.1, read on the forward strand.
ACAGGGATGATCAGGGTCATGGATGATCACTGGGATGATCACGAGAGTGACTGATCACAGGGATGATCAGGGTCATGGGTGATCACTCGGATGATCACGAGAGTGACTGATCACAGGGATGATCAGGGTCATGGGTGGTCACTGGGATGATCACGGCCAGTCACAGGGATGACTGCGTATTAGGGCTACGGGGATAGCCGGACAATAGAGACACACACACTTGACTTTTACTTTGATTTGAGATTAATTTAATTTTAATGGGTATTTGCGCCTGACGATGTTCTAGTTCTAATGTTTAGATAAGCAATGTGATTATGAATATTGAGATAGTTAAAATTGTTGATTGGAAAAGAATAATAGTTTGAGCTTTACTAAGTCTTTCGTTGAAGTAGTTAATTAGGTCAGGAGTGACCGAACGATGGTGATCGTTACACGTTGAAAGCTTTGAACTCTAAACGTACTTACGAGTACGCGCATGATAGGTTAAGACGGATGCCCGAGGGCGAAGTACCACTTGAGGTAGAAGAGACTGAATCTGGGGAGGATGGTGGGGAATCTTAGTTCGGCTGGTCAGACAATACCAGTGACCATTTCGTAGCCGTAGTCCGTTAGAAGTCGGTATCTGCTTTGAGTAGACCGTGGATGCGCGGTAGCGGGTGGCTCTGGTGGAGGTCGGGTCTGGTAGAGACCATAGATTCCGAGGGAATCGGCATTCGTGGAATGCAAGGAAACGAACATGAGGTTCGATGGAGGGGCTTAGTGAAAAGCCACAGGCCACGAATAAGATTCCTGCCGTATGCTTAAGTATCTCTATGTTGCTTTAATGATTGTAAATAGTGGATGAAAGTGGTACTTTGCTGCTCTAGCATTTTCTTCGGTTATTGTAACTTCTTTAAAGTGTTTTTTTTTCTGTTCTTTCTTTGTAAGTCTTTTTTTAAGGCAAAAGAAAACAATAGTTTTGCCGAGAAGTTTATTTCAATTTACCTTCTCAAAGTTGAGTTAATACTAAAGTTGGGTGTCAGGAGTAGCCGAACGGTATGTACTGTGCTATGTTTTTATTGTTACAGAATAACACACGAGGACGTGTGCTAGCAGGATGGCCGTGTCGGAGATGGACGTATAATCGAGCTATAGAAGTTAAAGAGTAGTTTGTAAATTCAACTGACTGATGGAATCTGTAGTGTTGTTATTCCGTGACGTGAGTTCTACCTTCGTGGTGTAGTCTGTGGTATGAGAATAGACTATGTTAAGTCTGTGGTGTTACGCACGGTGACAGATGACAGTTGTTCGATAGAGGGATGTGAGCTGGTTTGGTAGTCTGCGGCAGTGAGTGAGTGAGTGAGTCTAGGATAAGAAAAGATGGCGGAGATTAGACGTGATGGGACGAATGGAGATGGTTGGATGGCGATTACATTGGAACGTAGATTGGAGGAAGGATGGGTTGACGACATCACGATCGTATTGCGAATCGAGTATAGGATTAGGAAAAGATTCTATGGCGTGGACAGGACGACTATGGGGAGTAGGGAGGTCGTTTAGGTTCCATCAATTAATTGAATCTAGACGTATCCTAACTGTAATGTGTAATCCATGATGATCGTGTGTAAAATACAAGCAATGTCGTTGTAATGAAGTCCTGTGAGTTATTATTTCAAGATCAAGACCTAGAAATCCTAAGATGTTGGATTGACAGTATAATGCTCGTGCTTATCCTGATGTGACATGTCCCCAATATCAGAAGTGGGGTAAATATCGCTGTTCACCCGACATCAAAAGGGGGATGATTATCGAGGTGTTCCCGACATATACATTGTCAGTATTTTCAATAACACTATTTATCTTATCAATAAAATTATCTAAAATATTAAAACTAACCGGTGGTGGTAGATAAACAGCGCAAAAGCAAACAGAGTTCTTGGGGGACATCTTAACGGAGATCCAAAGATCCTCGCAAAGACTTTCATTCTCATATAGACGATGGGAACTAAACTTTTTATTGACAGCTATTAACACTCCACCTCCATCCTTGTTCCTGTGAAAACCAGTACATTCGCGATCTCTTCTGTAAACGATGTAGCGATCATCAAACAATTCGTTATCGAACATGCTGCTATTCAACCACGTTTCGGTTAATATAATAACATCATAATTGCATAAGGATAAGTTACTGTAAAATTCGCGTGTCTTGGTTCTAAGTCCTCTAGTATTTTGGTAATATATTTGTAAGTTGAATTTTAAACGGATAAATACTAAATAATAACGTTAGAAATAATGTTTTATTTTAAGTTATCAAGGGTGTATTGGCCTTTAACAAAAACAAAGTCGGAGGTTTCCGTTTTGCGCATAAAAACGCGACCCTGTTTCGTCCAGACAAATTTGTAACCCAGAAGTTTGGCTTTTTGACGCGCAGCGGCGTGCAGTTTTCTATTGACAGGAGAGAGATGTTCCACAACGTAGACTGGTTTTGAGTTGCCGCCGATGCCCAGGTGGCCGGTGTTGATTTTATCCTTAGGGTTCGACTTATTAAATTTGATCACACCAGCCAACAGAGAATCACGAAGTCGTGGAGTAGCTAGTTTGACTATGATAGCACGAGGCCTATTGTCATCCTTATTGGTTTTAGCTACACGAGTGCAGTGATGAATGTCGTCTTTCTTGATTTCGCAGGATACAGCTTTGGAGAGTTGGGTAATAATGGTGACAATATTTTCATTTCTATGTTCAGGGACGCATTGTACTTCCAAATTGCACGATCTGTTAATTATCTCCATAGATTGTAGCCTGGAAGATAAGTCTTGGATGGTATTATTGAGGGTTGAGTTTTCTTTCTCTAAGTTACATATGATGTCGCTTTGCTTCAGAAAATCCTTTTTTATGGTTTCATGTTCATTATTAATAAACTTTAAGCCCTCTTCCAGAGATGAGAGGTCATTCCTAAGTGAGAGAAGCTCCTGCCTAACCATGTTCTTCAGCTTGGAATGCAAATCCTCAATAAGAGACTGTCTCATTAGTTCGAATTCCTCTCTGATGATAACCCGTAAATCTTCCTTGGAGGACGTCTGCTCTATTGGAGATGCAGTTCTTTTAGAGCGTTTTGTTACGTTAGTGTCACTAGAAGTTTGTTGGGCTGGCAGATGAGTGTCATCCTCGGAGTTCATGTTCAAGGTCGTCGACCGAATTGGAGTGTTGTCTCCCTTGGGTAGATTTATTAAACATCCCTGACAACGCCATTTCTGTTTTTGAGGAATATCCATTAAATTGTACCGTTTATCGGAGACGTTCGCACACAGTAGATCGAATCTTGAATTGCAGATGGAACAATTTAGGTAATATTTCCCCACTATCTTTGTTCTACAGCCTGCACAAGTTCCGTTAGCCTTGGACATTTTTGTGTGTAGTAGCCTTTAACTGGTATTTTGCTATCTGTGGTCGACTGATTGATTGATGGCTATGAAATGTCAGATGTTGTTCAACTGTCATCCGTCAACTGTCAAACAGCTGTCAATATGACGTACGGCTGTTTATTTATTTTGAAATGAATTGTGTAAAGTAGGTGAAAATTGCAGTTATGTGGCAGTTAAGTTTTTAAAAATCTTTCTAACCGGATATTCACGCTATTGTTTTAATGTAATGGATGGTGCAAGTGATAATAATTTCGGATTTTAAGCACATGCAGTGATGGTGATAGTGACGCAAGAATATGGAGCAGTCTCACCACAATGTATAGTCCATTGGATGCACTTCAAACTTTCACTTGTGCACTTTTACACTTTTAAACTAATTATAATATCAGAGCGAAGTAAAACACGTCTATCTAGTACAGTATCCAACCGGAAGTGATGTATGCTATAAGTAAACTTGGGCGTTATCGCTATATTTTCATATTGCATTATCCGTTATAATTATATTTTTCTAACTGTTGTGTTAAACTGTTGTAATATTTATTATCTGTTGTAAGATTAGTTGTATGTTGAATTGCGATTATAACATTTTACTGTTGTAAATACGATGATAAAGTTATAGCACAGTATAGATTATAATAGTAGGTACAATTTTTTTCAGTGTTGCATGTTTTAAAATGTGTTACAGAAAAAAAAATTTGGTTTTGATTTGATTTCAACGAACTTTCCTTCCTACTCGTTACAGGCTTTACGTATTTGTTTGAATTTTCTTACTCGAAAAAGTTGATGCAAAAGTTAATAAGTGTTGTAAATAATAAATTTATTGTGTGTGTAAAATAGTTTTTAAGTTATAAAATTGTAAAAACATATTTGTGAAAAATGTCGCGTTATTTTTTAACCTTGACCTTGAACCTTGAATAGTTGAATTTGAGTCGACATCGGCTTCGGTTCGGTCCGTTCGGAAATCATCGGAGATACTCGGTACCGGTAGTTTCTAGTTCTACTAGTTACCGAGTATCTCCGATGATTGCCGAATCGAGGCGCACGATTATATTATAGGTACGTAATAAATATTACAACAGTCTTTGTCGAAAATAAATAATGGTTGTTGTTGCTATAAAATTATAATGAAATATATTATTTGTTGTATGTTATAACGCCCAAGACTAGCTATAAGTGATGTATGTATGTCCCTATGTATGCTTAGATCTTTAAAACGACGCAACGGATTTTGATGCAGTTTTTTAAATAGATATAGTGATTAAATAGGAAGTTTTATATGTATAAAAATTCCCGAAATTCCAACGGGAACGGTCACAACGCGGGTAAAACCACGGGGCGCTGCTAGTTGTTTAAAAACATACCTTATCTAAATTGTTATAGAAATCAGTGTTGCCCGCACACAGGTATCTGCCCAATAGAGTGGCGTGAGTCGTGAACACAGTGGCGACATCTACGTGGCGTACTCTGAAATAGAAACACAGGGTTATAAAAGTAAAGTATCAGCCTGTAATGTCCCACTGCTGGTCAAAGTCCTCTCATCTCACTAGATATCAGTACAGTGAGGAGGATGTCGTAATCACCACGCTTGACTAACGGGTTGGGGATCTCAAACACGAGCCGTGTGTGAAAAGAAGGAAACATGGTTTCGCTGGAACTGGGAATTAAACCCGGGATCTCAGTCTTGGCAGGCGTGTGCACATACCACTAGACCACTAACCCAAAATTTCCGTCACAACGCGGGTAAAACCGCGGGGCATTGCTAGTATTAGTATCACCTACATAGTATAAAACAAAGTCGCTGCCTGTCCCTATGTATGCTTAGATCTTTAAAACTACGCAACGGATTTTGACGCGGTTTTTTAAATAGATAGAGTGATTCAAGAGCAAGGTTTATATGTATAAAAATTCCCGAAATTCCCACGGGAACGGGCACAACGTGGGTAAAACCGCGGGGCGCTGCTAGTAGAAAATGTTTTTGCTTAAAGTGTTTACCTCAACATAATGAGTCCGATACCAGCCTGCCACTCGTGGAAATGTGCAACTACCCTCGGCGGGGTGTCGCTGTAGCTCTCAGCTGCTTTACGGAACTAGAACCAAATAATCGTTGATGTTAGTAAATTAGCCTGTAGCCTGCCTGACTGACTGATTGACTGCCTGACTGACAGACTGACCTCAGTGACGAACTTCGCCACCATAAACCCCAGTATGACGGCGTCGTTCTATACATACTGACTGTCTAACTGACTGACTGACTGCCTTACTGACTGACTGATTGACTGACAGACTGACAGTCTGACTGACTGCCTCACTGACTGACTGACTGACTGACTGCCTGCCTGCCTGCCTGCCTGCCTGCCTGCCTGCCTGCCTGCCTGCCTGCCTGCCTGCCTGCCTGCCTGCCTGCCTGACTGACTGACTGACTGACTGACTGACTTAGTAACTGACTGATTGACTGACAGTCTGACTTAGTAACTGACTGATTGACAGACTGACCTCAGTGACGAACTTCGCCACCATAAACCCCAGTATGACGGCGTCGTTCTATACATACTGTCTGTCTGACTGACTGACTGACTGACTGTCTGACTGACTTACTGACTGACTGACTGACCGACTTCCTGACTAACTGCCTGACTGACTTAGTAACTGACTGATTGACTGACAGTCTGACTTAGTAACTGACTGATTGACTGACTGACCTCAGTGACGAACAGGGCCACCATGAACCCCAGTATGACTGCGTCGTTCGCCTCCACGTCCAGATGTGGGATCCCAATGGAACACGTCTCCCACAGTTCCTGTTTGTACCCGTCGAGTTGCCACGCGCCGGATCCGATGTCGAAAAGTATTATTTGAGGGTTGCCATCTACTAGCCACGTGCCGGTGTGGATCTGGGGGTGGTAAAGGGTTAAAATTAGACATAGAAAAAAGTAAGAAGTTTGACTATATTATACTAGCAGCGCCCCGCGGTTTTACCCGCGTTGTGCCCGTTCCCGTAGGAAATCCGGGATAAAATGTAGCCTATAGCCTTCCTCGATAAATAGACTATCTAACAGTGAAAGAATTATTCAAATCGGTTCAGTAGTTTCTGAGATTAGCGCGTTTAAACAAACAAACAAACAAACAAAACAAACTCTTCAGCTTTATAATATTAGTATAGATTTTTTCGTACTTGTCCCAAAATGTGGACCAATGTATACTCTATTTCTTTTGGATTGGCACCAAATGTGGACCAATGTCGTCAATTTTCCAGCCGAAGACGATTTCTTCTAAAGAGGAAAAGGGTTTAATAATTTTATTTCATTCTTACCCTATCTCTAAACCTTTTTCCTCTTCAAGAGCAATCGTCTTCGGCTGGAAAATTGACGACATTGGTCCACATTTTGTGCCAATCCAAAAGAAATAGAGTATAGTCAATTTTCCAGTCGAAGACTACTCCTGAAGAGGCCACATTTGAATTTGAATTAAAAACAAACCTTATACCCCTGACTCCTCATGACATTGACAGCGGTTGTCAGTGGTGAATTCGGCGGGAAATCTGCCTCCTCCACCTCTGTGCGGGCGCACTGCTCCTTATACGGACCTGTAAATTCGAGTGGGTCATTGGCCAACCCTGGTGTCGGAGTTGTTAGACCGCCTAAAGGCCTCCGACATGGTCTAACGATGATGTCGGAGTTTTAGACCGCCTAAAGGTGACGACATGGTCTATCGATCAAAACCGGGACCGACAAGTTAACGTGCCCTCCGACGCACGGTAGCGCTCAGATAGAAATGCCACTATGGGCCACCCATCCAAGTAGGGGATTCAGAATCCTGTGAGAATTTCAGGATTTTTATTACCTTAAAATGTATCCCATATGTTATTCTGATGTACAACCTATATTACTGTAAAGTTTCATGAAAATCCGTCCAATAGTTTTTTCGTTAAAGAGTCTTCTTCTTCATCAAGTCAAGTGGACGGTCAACCTGACAAATCCTGGTTCAGAGTTATTGAGCCGCCAAAGGCCTCTGACATGGCTCATGTAACGACTACTATCCGTAGACAGTAACCGGGACCGACGGCTTAACGTGTCCTCCGAAGCACGGAATCGTCTTACTTTTCGGGCAATCAGGTGATTCAGCCTGCAATGCCCTAACCAAACTGAGGACAGTCTCACAAAGAGATTGTTGTGAGATATTGTCCCCACCGTGAATCGAACCCGGAACCTCCGGATCGTGAACCGGGCGGTCAAACCACAAGATCACGGAGGCTGTTCGTTAAAGAATAACAAACTTACATACATCCTCACGAACTTTCGCATTTATAATATCAGTAGGTTTTACCCGCGTGGTGCCCGTTCCCGTAGGAAATCCGGGATAAAATGTAGCCTATAGCCTTCCTCGATAAATAGACTATCTAACAGTGAAAGAATTATTCAAATCGGTTCAGTAGTTTCTGAGATTAGCGCGTTTAAACAAACAAACAAACAAAACAAACTCTTCAGCTTTATAATATTACTCGTAGTATAGATGTTTATCTACACTAATGTTGTAACATTCTAGTTATGTTTCCAATACTTGACTTATAATTACTACTGTTATAGCGCAGACAACAAAATACTCAATTTAAGCAATTTCACATGATGGTATAATATCCACATCGATATCGTAAAATCTCATTATAACATCGCGCGCTCGCTCCTGATTGGCCCTGCGCGAGCTGCGCTCTCATTGGTTAGACTTTAATGGCGGCAAGTTCACTGTGACAATACACGTACGCGTGAAAAACTATTGTCAGCTTTTACTCTTGTTGTTTGATTAATTGCATTAGTGAAGATAAAGTAGTGTATGCAACTGCATATAACACGGGTATTAAAACACTCGTTACTATTATGAAACTCGCTGCGCTCGTTCCCTTCACCCCTTCATTATATGACAGTTGCATAAACTACTAATAGTTACCGAGCAAGCAGTAGTTGTCTCCCATCTCCTCAGTCGAGACGTATGCCTTAGATCGTATCACAGTATAGATACCTCCCACTGAAAAAATAATAAAACTTGAGCGGTGTCGACCCGGATGGAACGAAGTTTATTTATTATCAACAAAAATAATCGTCGCGACACCACACTGTTCAATGCGAAATAGAAAGACGAAACGAAAATATCTAGCTTGCTTTCTATAAGAGAGAGAGAGAGAGACAGACACAGAAACATGCGCGCCGCGCATGTTTCTGTGTCTGTCTCTCTCTGGCGTGTGCAAGTTTCTCTGTCTGTCTCTCTCGCACATGTTTCTGTGTCTGTCTCTCTCTGGCGTGGGCAAGTTTCTCTGTCTGTCTCTCTCGCACATGTTTCTCTGTCTGTCTCTCTCTGGCGTGCGCTAGTTTCTCTGTCTGTCTCTCTCGCACATGTTTCTCTGTCTGTCTCTCTCTGGCGTGCGCTAGTTTCTCTGTCTGTCCCTCTCTGGCCTAAAAAATTTCGTTACCATTTTTTCCGTCTAGTCCCCTTTCGCAACGCGCGATAAGGAACTTCGTTCCAACAATCAATATTTTTATTAACATATACTAGCCGCGTAACTTACCCGCCTGTACCCGTTCCCGCGGGAATTCGGGGATAAAAGTAGCCGAAGTTACTCCTTGATATATTAGTCATCTGCCAGTGAAAGTCCCGTCAAAATCGGTCCAGCCATTTCAAAGATTAGAGGCAACAAACAGACAGGCAAAATTAAAAAAAAAAAATGTTTTGGTATATGTATCGTGTCTACATGCACTTAGTAAAACTATTACAAAAAAAAATCTAACCGCTTTCAAAATCTAGTACCTAACTAAAAAGATAGAAATAAGACTTCCTGACAAATTTTAAAGTTGAAAAAATTTTCGTCTCTCCTCCTTTTTTTGAAGTCGGTAAAAAAAGTAAAACGGTTCGCATTAATAATCGTAATAAATAGCCAAATTCAACAGGAAAGATTAGGCTATTTTTCATCCCCAAATTCCCACGGGAACGGGCGCAACGCGGGTAAAACTGCGAGGCACTGCTAGTGTATAGTTTTAGGTATGTCACAAACATACGGACAACCTGATCAAACCAAGGCGACTTAGTTCTTGTAACATAATATCTAGGCATTGTCCTAGGCAAGACGCGTCGCAGAATACAAAGACTGGAATAACTAGTCTAGGTTCTAATCTAGGTCTTAGGGAACCTGTTTTGAGTACTAGTTTCATAATGTGTATTATAATTATTGTATTGTTTTAATGGCACCCGAGGACCTGTATCGCCATAGAAAGATATCCGAATTAAAATTTTGTCACCCTTAAAATCTTGCCTGAACTTCCACAAATATTTCACGATCAAAATTATCCGAATCGGTCCAGCCGTTCTCGAGTTGTAAATGGTGTAACTAACACGACTTTTTAGGGTTCCGTAGCCAAATGGCAAAAACGGAACCCTTATAGATTCGTCATGTCTGTCTGTCCGTCTGTCCGTATGTCACAGCCTTTTTTCTCCGAAACTATAAGAGCTATGTTGTTGAAACTTAGTGTGTAGATGTATTCTGTGAACCGCATTAATATTTTCACACTAAAATAGAAAAAAAATAAAATTTTAGGGGGGTCTCCCATACTTAGAAATGAAAAAAATATTTTTTTTTTCGTCAAACCCATACGTGTGGGGTATCTATGGATAGGTCTTCAAAAATGGTATTGAGGTTTCTAATATCATTTTTTTCTAAACTGAATAGTTTGCGCGAGAGACTCTTCCAAAGTGGTAAAATGTGTGTCCCCCCCCCCTGTAACTTCTAAAATAAGAGAATGATAAAACTAAAAAAAATATATGATGTACATAACAATGTAATCTAACACCGAAAATTGGTTTGAACGAGGTCTAGTTAGTAGTTTTTTTTATTTTTTTAGTTTTTTGGTTTGTGAGGTCGTTAATCGATCACAACCCACACGCTAAGTAAGTAAGTAGTAGTAAGTACAACGAACTACAAGAACTTCTTTATTATGTTACTCGCTGCTACGGAACCCTTCATGGGCGAGTCCGACTCGCACTTGGCCGCTTTTTTTTATAATCTTCTTCTTCTTCTACATTGAGTGGATGGTCAAATTGACCAATCCCGGTGTCAGAGTTATTGAGCCGCCAAAGGCCTCTGACATGGCTCATGTAACGACTACTATCCGTAGAAAGTAACCGGGACCGACGGCTTAACGTGCCCTCCCAAGCACGGAATCAACTTACTTTTCTTTTATAATAATACACCCTGACTTATTCACTCACAGTTAATTAGACCCAAAGTAAGCTCTAAGCTTGTATCATGTAATCTAACTCACTGATACTACATATACATACACAAATACTTTATAAGAATATATAATTGTCACCCAGACGTCGTCAACAACTATGTCTCACATATTGTTACTCCGTTGTATCGGGCCCGCAACCCCCGACACAGTAAGCGCTCTCACATGCCACCACTTTAGATAGACTGTGTATCTCAATTGGACTACACGAGGTCTTCGGGCGGTCATTTGAGATAAAAACGGTGAATTTGAACATTAGACTTCACGCGGTTTTCGGGTGGTCATTTGAGATAAAAACGGTGAATTTGAACATTAGGCTTCACGCGGTTTTCGGGTGGTCATTTGAGTAAAAAAAAGTGTTTTATGACATTAGACTACACGTGGTCTTCGGGCGGTCATTACCTTTGTTGGCGGCCTCCCAGGCGGTCTCGAAGGTCCAGCGGTTCTCATCGCTCGCCGCCTGCCCCTTGTCCATATAAGAAAGTAGGTCATGAGAGGAATCCGCGCGGTAGAACCGCTTCGAAGTCCTGTCGCGAGACATGGCTCTGTGGGCAAGAATGGAAATAGTGTGAAAAAGGAAAACAAAACGTTATTAGGTCCTAGTAGCTTACATCCTTACAAACTTTCGCATTTATAATACTAGCCGCGTTGTACCCGTTCCCGCAGGAATTTCAGGATAAAATGTATCCCATGTGTTATTCTGATGTGCAATCTATATTACTGTAAAGTTTAAAATAAATAAAATAAAAATAAAATAAAATAAAATAATAATTTATTGCTACAAGAATACAAAAAGAAAACTAAAGAACAAAATTAAAATAAAAATTAAAAAATGTAGCAAATGGAGGCGTCTCAGCGAATGCTGTACCGAGGCCGAAGTCTCGGTACAGCGCTGGTTTTCAGACGCCCCCCGCTCTGGTAGACTTAGCAAAAGTTCACATCGTCTCGCAAAATGAAATAAAAATAAAATTATGAATTAAGTAATATTTTATCTCCACCGACCGTGTGTGTGTGTGTGTGTGTGTGTGTGTGTGTGTGTGTGTGTGTGTGTGTGTGTGTGTGTGTGTGTGTGTGTGTACAAATCCGTTTAGAAGTTTATGCGTGAAAAAGCAACTAACATAATACATCCTCTCAAACATTGACGGGCGCTACTAATGAATAAAAATAATATAAACTAGCAGCGCCCCGCGGTTTTACTTGCGTTAAGCCCTTTCCGAAGACGAAATATAGCCTATAACCTTCCTGTTGAATGTGGCTATCCATTACAAAAAGAATTATCAAAATCGGATTGGTAGTTCCTGAGATTAGCCCTTACTAACAAATAAAAAACCGGGCAAGTACGAGTCGGCGCGCGCAGAGGGTTCCGTACTTTAAAAAAGGCAAAAAATCACGTTTGTTGTATGGGAGCCCCTCTTGAATTTTGTTTTATTTTATTTGTTGTTATAGCGGCAATAGAAATACATCATCTATGAAAATTTCAACTGTCTAGCTATCACCGTTCTTGAGATACAGCCTGGTGACAGACAGACGGACGGACAGCGAAGTCTCAGTAATAGGGTCCCGTTTTTACAATTTGGGTACGGAACCGTAAAACAAATTCTTCTGCGTTATTATATTAGTACTAGCTGTGCCCCGCGGTTTCACCCGCAGCGCCCCCGTTCCCGTGAGAATTTTGATTTTTATTCCCTATAAACCTCACGGAGCCCGAGACCTTTCCAACGAATGCAAAACCGTGGAAATCGGTCCAGCCATTCACGCGTGATGCCGCGACCAAGGAAAACTGGTTTCATTTTTAATTTTTATATATATAGATAGGCTAGCTAGGTCCTATGCGCATTACCTATTACCATTTTCTTATGTTCTAGGTCTTCTAATTATGACGTGTTGATAACGTTATCAGACAATGTTTTATCTTATTTAACTACGTCTGTATCAGTTGTAAACAAAGCCATGAAATTTTATCAAACCCCACGCAAACGTGGAACTGGAAAACGAATGTATATGTAACTATGCAAAAATATATATTCAAAGTATATTCAAAGATTTGTGGGTGTGTCTCAAACAAGTTTTTTATTATCAATGCTATTATCACTACATAGTACAAAACAAAGTCGCTTTCCGCTGTCTGTCCCTATGTATGCCTAGATCTTTAAAACTACGTAACGGATTTTGACGCGGTTTTTTTTAATAGATAGAGTGATTCAAGGGGAAGGTTTGTATGTATAAAAATTCCCGAAATTCCCACGAGAACGGGCACAACGCGGGTAAAACCGCGGGGCGCTGCTAGTATAAAATAAAGTCGTCTCTGTTTCGTGTCTGTTTGTCTGTATGCTTAAATCTTTAAAATTTCGCAACGGATTTTGATGCGGTTTTTTGTAATAGGTAGAGTGATTCAAGAGGAAGGTTTTTATGTAAAAAAAATCCCGAAATTCCCACGGGAACGGGCACAACGCGGGTAAAACCGCGGGGCGCTGCTAGTAGGTTATAAAATTTAAACTGTCTAGCTATCACCGTTCTTGAGATACAGCCTGGTGACAGACGGACGGACGGACAGCGAGGTCTCAGTAATACGGTCCCGTTTTTACCCTTTGGGTACGGAACCCTAAAAGGTAAGTTCGAGTTAGTGGCCAACTAGTGTCGGAGTTTTTAGACCGCCTAAAGGCCTCCGACATGGTCTAACGATTGAAACAACCGGGACCGACAATTTAACGTGCCCTCCGAAGCACGGTAGCGCTCAGATAGAAATGCCACTATCGGCCACCCATCCTCAAAAGTCAACCGTTACTTAACATTGACAATCACATGTCAATCAACTTCCTCTTATTATTTACATGTCAAACGTATATTTCAGAACTGGCTTATGTCCAATATTAGCACATATTTTAATAGTCAATTATGTAAACTTGAATACAAAATGTGAAGGAAATAACGCTCTTTTCAAATGGTGATAAAGTTCATTTTTATATGACAGTTAGTCAAGGCCTTTTAGTATATAAGCACTTTATATTCTTCAACTTTTGTTTATTGATGTCTTCTATATTATATACTAGCTGTGCCCCGCGGTTTCACCCGCAGCGCCCTCGTTCCCGTGGGAATTTTGAGATTTTTATTCCTTATTTTTCTTATATAAAAACCTTGTCCTGACAATAAGGAACACATTAAAAAAAGAATCATACAATTTGGTGCAGTCGTTCTGAAGTTATGCGCTTCCAACAGATTCAGCGATTCATTTTTATATTATAGACTAGCAGCGCCCCGCGGTTTTACCCGCGTTGTGCCCGTTCCCGTAGGAAATCCGGGATAAAATGTAGCCTATAGCCTTCTTCGATAAATAGACTATCTAACAGTGAAAGAATTATTCAAATCGGTTCAGTAGTTTCTGAGATTAGCGCGTTTAAACAAACAAACAAACAAACAAAACAAACTCTTCAGCTTTATAATATTAAGTATAGATAAGTACTTCGGCACGGTTTACCCGCTTGTTCGATATCGCCCCGCGATTTACCCGCGTTGTACCCGTTCCTTAAGGAATTTCGGGAAAAAAATATATAATTTCGCAATGAAAATGATAAGATTTTTAAGAGAACGAAAGTTGTAAACAACATTTCATCAAGAAATTCCTATTCACCGCATAGTATAAAGCAAAGTCTATCTGTCCCTATGTATGCTTAGATCTTTAAAACTACGCAAAGGATTTTGATGCAGCTTTAATTAACAGATAGAGCGATTCAAGAGGAAGGTTTATATGTATAAAAATTCCCGAATATCCGCGGGAACGGGCACAACGCGGGTAAAACTGCGGGGCGCTGCTAGTCTACACTAATATTATAAAGTAGTAAAATTGGTAAGTTTGTTTGTTTGTATGTTCGAGCTAGTCTCGGGAATTACCTGTCCGATTTGAATAATTATTTTTGTAATAGATAGCTACATTTAACGGGAAGGTCATAGGCTATTTTTCATCCCGATATTCCCACGGGCACGGACACAACGCGGGTAAAACCGCGGGGCGCTGCTAGTCTATACTAATATTATAAAGCTGAAGAGTTTGTTTTGTTTGTTTGTTTGTTTGTTTAAACGCGCTAATCTCAGAAACTACTGAACCGATTTGAATAATTCTTTCACTGTTAGATAGTCTATTTATCGAGGAAGGCTATAGGCTACATTTTATCCCGGATTTCCTACGGGAACGGACACAACGCGGGTAAAACCGCGGGTCGCTGCTAGTGTTAAATAAAAGCGAAGTGTATCCGTGAACGTAGTTTCAACTCTTCAGCTTTATTATATTACTAGCAGCGCCCCGCGGTTTTACCCGCGTTGTACCCGTTCCCGTGGGAATTTCGGGATGAAAAAAGCCTATAACCTTCCCGTTGAAAGTGGCTATCTATTACAAAAAGAATTATTCAAATCGGACTGATAATCCCTGAGATTACCTCTAACATACAAACAAACAAACAAACAAACAAACAAACAAACAAACAAACTTACTAATTTTACCTCTTTCTTTATAATATTAGTGTAGATTGTCTGAAGCTTTCACTTTTCCCGAAGAAAACAAAACTGAGGGACACTCAACAGTAACCTCCGTCTTACGTAAGTTCCCGTTTAAACAAATAATCTATCTGTATAAATAAAAATGAATTGCTGTTCGTTAGTCTGCATAAAACTCGAGAACGGCTGAACCGATTTGGCTAATTTTGGTCTTGAAATATTCATGAAAGTCCAGGGAAGATTTAAACGGTAAGCAGTGAGGAAAAAAATGCAGGTGAAACCGCAGGGCATAGCTATACTCGGAATTTTAATTCGATTCCAGATTTGACATTAGCTACTGTCATTTTGTGAAATAATGATACCACATATAATAGTGTAGTGTAGTGATACGAATATCTTATTTCATTGCGAATCGATATTTTGTATCCGAGATGTATCCGAGTTTTATAATAAATGTTACAGAAAGTGACAGCGATAGCGATGACGGCGACAATTTATAAAATAAATTATTACCATAATACATCTATCTGTTTTATTTGTCATGTTCCTTCATGATCATATTTTTTTATTTTTCACACACAATTATAAAAGAAAAGTCTCAGATCGTTAATTAATCGTCAAAACTAAATTATCGGTTCAGAAATATTTAATTTCCTGATATACTTAGTTTAAGAGAGTAAAATTATACACGAGATGAATCGATCCGGAAATATTCCATTTCCATATCGAATAATTTCGCAACGTCACTATTTAGTACTTGTCATAATGTTGCAACACTGAAATTGTCAAATCTGGAATCGAATTAAAATTCCGAGTATAGTAATAAAATAAGGTACCTATAATAAATTGTCAAAATATTATTTGAAAAAACATGACATGATTGCTTACAAGTGAATTATCGGTTCTAAATACATAAATAATGACATAATACTCATGATAAGATAGTGTCAAACTAAACAGATTATGAGAATTCGGTCAAGTTCACATAAGATACATAAATAAATTGGTAGCTATGTAAGATCATTCATCTATCTATAGTAAATATTAGAACCTTCCCGCGGTTTTAGCCACATTATGTCCGTTCCCGTAGGAATTTCGGGATGAAAAATAGCCTATAACCTTCCCGTTGAATGTGGCTATCTATTACAAAAAGAATTATTCAAATCGGATTGGTAGTTTCTGGGATTAGCGCGTTCAAACAAACAAACTCTTCAGCTTCATTATCTAATATATAAAATTCTCGTGTCATGGGGTGCGTAATTGAACTCCTCTAAAACGGCTCGACCGATTCTCATGAAATTTTGTGTACATATCGGGTAGGTCTGAGAATCGGACAACATCTATTTTTCATCCCTAAATTCCCGCGGGAACGGGTACCGTGGTTGAACTCCTCTAAAACGGTTCGACCGATTCTCATGAAATTTTGTGTGCATATCGGGTAGGTCTGAGAATCGGACATCTATTTTTCATCCCGAAATTCCCGCGGGAACGGGTACAACGCGGGTGTTACCGCGGGGCGCAGCTAGTATTAGAATAGAAGTATAGATTAATATAAAATTTGTGATTTTGATGGTATGTTTGAGCTAATCTCGGGAATTGCCAGTCTAATTCGAATATTTCTTTATGTAAAGGATAGCCACATTCAACGAGTAGGTTATTGGCTATTTTTCATCCCGAAGTTCCCACGGGAACATGCATGATGCGGGTAAATCCACAACACATTGTTAGTAGATGATCATGAATAATTCATCTTTTAAAAAGGCAAATTCAAATATTTTCATTTTATAAGATCATTACAATGATTTATAATCTCTCATATTGCTATTTAATTTAAATTGATTTATATTATAATATCTTGTATAGCTATTTAATTTAAATATCTTTATTTCTTCTTAATTGGTTTTAAAAGTCTGCCTAAATGGATGAGATTTTGTAAAGTATTAGCCTGTAATGTCCCACTGCTGGGCAAAGGCCTCTCATCTCACCGAAGATTTCAGTACATTGACACTTTGATAAACATATATTTTTAACAAGTTTGCTATCGTTTGATCACAATAATCTTTAGAAGTACCAGCTTATTTTGAAAGATTACTTTCGTAGATGATAGGTACATTCAAAAGAAAGGTTATGTGATAATTTTATCCCAAAATTCCTATAGGAAAAAATACAGCATAGTAAAACTGTGTGGTTATGTGTTTTAAATTTTAAACTTTTTATTGTATAGCCCAGAAATAAACATGAATGATTACTCTTGTATGTCTTGTAAGTTAAGTAGGAGTAATAGCTATAGGAAATTATATTTTATATAATTATTCTAGTGAGAATATAATGCTGTTTAATTAATAAAAAATATAGATAGCAAAAATAATTTTAATGGACATTATACTTATGTAAAAATCTTACAATTATACTTCAATATATGTATCTCTATTTAATCTAATATATAGTACAAAATCAAGCAATAGAGACTATACAATCTGAATAATAAATGAATTACGAACACATTATAAAAGTAAAGAACTTATTTCGAATCGAACGTCTAGTTCACCCAGACTTTTATCTCGGTTCTTCAATGGGAATTATCATTACGAGACGAAAAATAATTAAGAGTCCGCAATAATAGCAGAGAGATAACAAACCTCCGCGATAGCTAAACTCTTTCAAGTTTTTCTGCGCGATAACGTAAACTATTTTTATCCATTGTACAAAACACGCTTTACGAAAAAACTTACCTCTCGAAAATAGATAAACACGGCGCTTTTAGTAAATTTTAAACACGTTACCGCACAGTTTAAACACTTTCAGCTTATATAGCAACGTGGTTTATAAGTGTTTTATTCACTAAATTAATGTATTACGGTGATGAAAGTTAATAATTTTCGGCATACATGTCTACGCGGGTAGGAAATTCAAATGAATTTGATTATTCTTTGACAGAACGTCAAAATAGCATGTTTTGAAGGTCACCTTGAAGTGACATATGTAGTGCTGTGCCTGTTTGCTAGTTGCGGAACTTACCGGTTTTTTTTACCATAAAGGTATAGGTGAGATACAATTATCCTAATTACTTTCTAATAGATATTATCTGCTAAGAACTATTTATTAACAGCATAAGGGCCTTTGTCCTGCAGTTAATAGACATCACAGTGCAGTGTTTACTATTATTCTGACGGCGTCATGCCTAAAATTTTGAAAATAATATTTTGTTTTCTGTCTGTACCGATATCTTCGGTTAGACAGCCTTTGCCCAGCAGTGGGACATTACAGGCTTTATTTTATACCCAGCTAATCTCCTAGGATTCATCCGCATCGTCATTTGGAGGAAAATAAAAGATATAAAAAGCACAAATAAAAATGTATACCGTTTTATTTACAATATTTATGTACAACGAAAACTTTATAATACACATTTTTGCTTTGCAAACTGTTTTTATCACAATCAGATATATACAAACACAGCCTATTTTATCTGTATTATTAGTAAAACATATTTTCTATTTCTCTAACGAGGGTTAAAATTTAAACCATCAAGATTAATTTTCAACCAAAGACAACTTCTTTCATAGAGGAAAAGGTTTTAGTGATGGGGCAATAATTAATCACTAGTTCTAATACTGTGTAATACTCTGTGAGGCCTATTCGGACCCCACACAGTATTTCTGTTCGTGTAATTGTTCAATGTATGTTATTTAATGAACAGTCACGTGCAATGAAACGTATACACGGGCAGATTTGCAAATAAATGTCCACTCTGAAAATTTATTATATCGTTTCCATATTTATTATTGTAATTCATAATGGATACATATTTCTGCATGTGATCGTGTATACAAATATCTGAAAACAACCTGTGTCCATATTTTTGCCAAATATGTACATTATTGTGAGAAACTCGCGTGGTTATATAGTATGAAATTTTAAGTGGCTATAGTGGTTTTTGTAATTTTCAGAGTGGACATTTATTTGAAAATCTGCCCATGTATACATTTCATTGCACGTGACTGTATGTTCTATCTGTAGTTTTCTTTTTTTTCTTCCTTTTGTTGCGTGATTGTCTGAATAAATGCTTCTATTTTTATTTAGTGAAGCTTTTTCCTCTTCATAAGGAATCGTCTTCGGCACGAAATTTACCACATTAGGCCACATTTTAACTCTTATAAGAAAAATACAGCGCAGATAGATATTTGAACGAATTAAAACAATAAAATAACACTATGACATGTATCACATATCCATTTTTTTTTTAGATGAAGCGAAACTTGTTATGACATCTTTGATAAGTGGTCGCGTTTGATTGCTCATCCTTCTCACTGTACTTCAGTGAGAGGACTTTATCTTACAAGGTTAGATTAATATACATACGTTTTATATAACACTACCAGCGACCCACAAATTCACCCGTTTTGTGCCCGTTCCCGTGGGAATTTCGGGAATTTTTATACATATAAACCTTCCTCTTGAATCACTCTATTTAAAAAACCAGCATCAAATCCGCAACTGCTTGATTTATATTACTCCAAACTCAAAGGTGGACTGCCGTCAAAGTCACCATCAAACGCATCACTATTAATCGTAACATTGTTTGAAAAATTCAACCGTACCGGATTTACATTAGAACTCTTTACATAAGTTTGATTCAAAGAAATAATTGGACTTGATTTACCCTTACTTTCAGATAAATTCCCATCACTGACAACATATTCATTATCTTGGGGTAACATTTGGCGGGAAGTTTTACTACTTTCTAATCTGTCACTGTCATTTTTGCTGTCAGAATTAGTAATTAGAGGACTTTTGTATGAGTTAGCAGCGTTTTTAGATTTATTTATTATATTTATTGAGCTTAATGGCGGGGGTTCTCCATATCGTTTTAATTTTTCGATTTTCTCTTTCACCCTCTTCTTTCTAAGTAACGTATTAGGCGATAGATCTTGCGTATCGATTTGTTTAAACGTAGAATCAAAATCAAGGCCTGTTAGATTGAAATCTTCAGTAGAATTTTGCCTAAGGCCAACATATTGGTATGGCAGAACCATTTGTGGTTTATTATTCTGCCCTGATTGGCCAATAGTTTGCCCAATAGATTGGCCAATCTGTTGGCCAACTTGTGGTCTATACTGCCTATTCGGTGTATCAATAAACCTCATATTTTTAGACAAATTAAAGTCACTTTTATCAAAAATAGGCGAGGCGTTTTCTACATTGAAGCATTTAATGGCTTCATAATTATTCTTAATCGCCACACAGTCTTCGTAAAACTTTGAAACATCAATTTTTGTGATATCTTCTCTCAATTTCCGCATTAATTCTTTGGCCTGGCCAAATTTAGGCGTTTTAGTTATGATTGTCAACTCTGTCACCCTGAATTGTGGTATATTTTTCCTTGAATTGCCAGCCCGTTTTTGCAAATTACTTAAATATAAAACCTCCCCAATTTCTATAACATTTTGATAGCCAAACTTTTTGATTCCTCCCCAAAAATTAACTGATAAAATATTTTTATCAAAATCAGACAGCAAAACATTTTGAAAATTGTCTTTTTTTGGATCAAAGTCTGTGTTGTTTGGTTCTATTAGAAAAACAACACCTACTGTATCGATTTCGTTGAAACTTTTGCTGGAACCTACATTTAAAGATAGTTCATCTATAGGGCAACATTTTCTTTTGAATTTACTTAGGTGTGTCGTCATTTCCGGTGTAATATTTTCTTCCTTTACGTTGGCAGGCTTGAATAGAGATTGTCTTCCCGCCGAAAGTTGTATTTCTGAGTTTCTGTAAAAAACAAACACAAAATGAATACATTTGTACTCAAACTAGCAGCGCCCCGCGGTTGTACCTGTATTGTGCCTGTTCCCGTGGGAATTTCTGAATGAAAAATAGCCTGTAACCTTCCCGTTGAATGTGTCTATCTATCTATAACATAAAAATGAATCGCTGAATCTGTTGGTGAGCGCATAACTTCAGAACGACTGCACCAAATTGGATGATTCTTTTTTTAATGTGTTCCTTATTGTCGGGACAAGGTTTTTATATAAGAAAAATAAGGAATAAAAATCTCAAAATTCCCACGGGAACGGGGGCGCTGCGGGTGAAACCGCGGGGCACAGCTATAATAAAGCTCAAGAGTTTGATTTTTGTTGGTATTTCAACGCAATAATCTCAGAATCTACCAATCCAATTTGAATACTATCTTTGTATTGGATATCTAGATTCAAGAGGAAGGTTCTAGGTTATTTTTCATCCCGAAATTCCTACGGGAACGAGTACAACGCGGGTAAAACTCCGGAGCGTTGCTAGTGTATGTTAATGTTGAATTTGAAGAGTAAATTAGCTAACAAATAATGCGACAATCAATAGTATACCTTATTGCTGTAGGCACAACGTTCATTACTTCAACCCAAGCTCCTTCTCTCACTAAATCCAAAATGGCGTCATATGGTTTCCAGATTGATAATAATCCTGTAAATAAAATCAGAAGTTTTAGCCTGTAATGTCCCACTGCTGACCCGGGAATTGAACCCGGGACCTCAGTCTTGGCAGGCGAGCGCACATACTACTAGACCACCGAGGCGTTAAGAAAATAAAATCAAAAAGTTAATAAAAATATTTTTGAAAAGGCACAAAGAGACATTTATTTATCCCTGATTTCCCAAGCAATTTTATCGCAATATATCCCAAACGGTATAAACTGACACAACTACTTTTAGTTTAAAAAATATCCCGCGTAAAAAACATATTTCTATCCTACAGTAAAACCACTTATTTTCCCTACAATAAAACCATTATATATTACCACAGTAAAAACCACCTATTTCCGCACCACAAAACCACATATTTTCCCACAATAAAACATGTTTATCCCACAGTATAAACTCACCGCTCGCACACTTCTTTCCCACACCGACCACTCGCACTCTCAGTAGCGACACAACGTTCCTCCTATCCACTTTATCCCGGATTCTATCCCGCAGTTTAGACAGGAGTTGTTCTGTCTGTCTCTCTGTGTATTGTTGGAGAGTGTCTATCTGGGTGGCGGAGAGCTGTGCCTGGAATTTTGGATTAGTGATTATACATTCAAGATTGATCGTAAAATTATTTAAATTATAAACAGTTGATTGAAACTGGGTTATTTAGTAGGAGTTTTACATAAAGAGCTAAATAAACCCGGACAAATTCACTCACGGTTAATTAGACCCAAACTGAGCTCTAAGCTTGTATGTATTATGGAATCTAACTCACTGATATTACTACATATATCACTACATAGTATAAAATAAAGTCGTCTCTTTTTCGTGTCTGTCTGTCTGTTTGTCTGTCTGTATGCTTAAATCTTTAAAATTACGCAACGGATTTTGATGCGGTTTTTTGTAATAGGTAGAGTGATTCAAGAGGAAGGTTTTTATGTAAAAAAAATTCCCGAAATTCCCATGGGAACGGGCACAACGCGGGTAAAACCGCGGGGCGCTGCTAGTATGAATATATAATCGACACCCAGACGACGTCATCAACTATGTCTCACATATTGTTACTCCGTTGACCGACCCCCAACCCCCGACACAGTAAGCGCTCTCACTGCCACTGGGACAACAGGCTTGACAATAGAAGGATAGAAGATATCAGTACAGTGAGGAGGATAACTTACTTTGAACTCCATAGGATCTCTACTCCTTCTCATCATCTTGGCTATCTGTGAGCCGCTATCAAGAGATTTTTTTTTTTTTACATTATATTCCGGAGTTCCTTCAGAATCCTGCGGGTCCTGTAAATTATAAGAATTTCTTTTCTGTCACTGTTAACTAGACCTAAAGTAAGTTCTAACCTTGTATACATACACTAGCAGCGCCCCGCGGTTTTACCCGCGTTGTGTCCATTCCTGTGGGAATTTCGGGATGAAAAATAGCCTATGTTACTCGTGGATAATGTAGCTTTCGAATGGTGAAAGAATTTTTAAAAACGGTCCAGTAGTTTTGAGCCTATTCATTACAAACAAACAAAGTTTTCCTCTTGTACAGTACAGTAACATCGCTTAGTCAAACTACGCTAGGAGTGCTACAGGCTGTCATGTCTCTCTCTATCTCCCTCTCCCTCTCTCCCTCTCTCTCGCTCTCTCTCTCTCTCTCTCTCTCTCTCTCTTTCTCTCTCTCTTTCTCTCTCTCTCTCCCTCTCTCTCTCTCTCTCTCTCTCTCTCTCTCTCTCTCTCTCTCTCTGTATCATTAATCTCATACCTGTTCCATTTCTCTTTGTAATTCTTCATATATCTTCTCGATCATAGATTCTCTCTTCGCCTCATACTCCATTTGATATAAATGTTCAAGTCTCTCCGATCTTGTTACTGTAAAGTAAAAAGTATTAGTCTTCTTCTTCATCGAGTGGACGGTCACCCTGACCAATCCTGGTGTCAGAGTTATTGAGCCGCCAAAGGCCTCTGATATGGCTCATGTAACGTCTACTATCCGTAGAAAGTAACCGGGACCGGCGGCTTAACGTGCCAGTATTAGACTTTAATGTCCCACTGCTGGGCAAAGGCCTCTCATCTCACTGAAGATATCAGTACAGTGAGGAGGTTACTTGTTACTGTAAACATATAACTGCATATAATAAATACTACCAGCGTCCCGCGGGTTAAACGTTGTGCCCGTTTCCGCGGGAATTTCGGGATTAAATGTATCCCATGTATTATTCTCATGTATAACCTATATTACTGTAAAGTTTCATCCAAATCCGTCCAGTAGTTTTTTCGTGAAAGAGTAACAAACACACATACATACATCCTAACAAACTTTCGCATTTATAATATTAAGTAGGAAGTTTAATAAATTAGTATATAGTATACTAGTATATGATTACCTGTATTTCCATCCCCTATTTTATCTAAGTAAAGCATAGGGTACACTACCCCCACATAAACTCTTAAAGAAGATACTTTCCCACCCTCCACTGATACGTTAGAAAGAGAAGATATATATCTCTCTTTCTTACATCCCAACTTAGTGTAGGAGTGAGCAGGATAGGTAGAGTTTCCGAATATCTTGAGACGAATCGCTGATGTGTCCTGTAACATAATAAAAGCAATTTAAAGTGAAGATATAATGTAACTAGCCACGCCCCGCGGTTTCACCCGCGTTGTACCCGTTCCCGCGGGAATTTCGGGATAAAAAGTAGCATATGTCCTTTCTCAGGCTCTGCAACAACTGTGTACCAAATTTCATTTGAATCGGTTCAGTAGTTTTGGCGTGAAAGCGTGACAGACAGCCAGAGTTACTTTCGCATTTATAATGTTAGTTGCAAAGGTAGACCAATGTCGTCAATTTTCCAGTCGAAGACGACTACTCCTGAAGAGGAAAAAGGTTTAGAGATAGAGTAAGAATGAAATAACATCACTAAACCTTTTTCCTCTTCATGAGCAATCGTCTTCGACTGGAAAATTGACGACATTGGTCTAAATTTTGGGACAAGTAAGAAAAACTAGAGTTTACATTGACAAGCCCGTTGGCACAGTGGCAGTGAGAGCGCTTACTGTGTCGGGGGTTGCGGGTTCGATTCCCGCCCGGAGTCAACAATATGTGCAGACATAGTTGTTGGCGACGACGTCTGGGTGTCAATTATATATCCTTATAAAGTATTTGTGTATGTATATGTAGTAGTATCAGTTAATTTGATTCCATAACACAAGCTTAGAGCTTACTTTGGGTCTAATTAACCGTGTGTGAATTTGTCCAGGTAACTAACTATAGGTAACTATACATTACATACACAAAATAATAAGGGTATATTTCCATTGCACCGGAGCGGAGCTGTGCGGAGCTCAACGGCCAATCACAACGCATTACGGAAAGAATTTAACGATGTCAATGCGTTGTTTGACAATGTCAATGCGTTGTTTGACAATGTCAATGCGTTGTTTGACAATGTCAATGCGTTGTTTGACAATTTCAATGCGTTGTTTGACAATGTCAATGTGTTGTTTGACAATGTCAATGCGTTGTTTGACAATGTCAATGCGTTGTTTGAAAATGTCAATGCGTTGTTTGACAATGTCAATGCGTTGTTTGACAATATCAATGCGTTGTTCGACAATGCGTTGTTTGACAATGTCAATGCGTTGTTCGACAGTGTCAATGCGTTGTTTGACAATGTCAATGCGTTGTTTGACAATGTCAGTGCGTTGTTTGACAATGTCAATGCGTTGTTTGACAATGTCAATGCGTTGTTTGACAATGTCAGTGCGTTGTTTGACAATGTCAGTGCGTTGTTTGACAATGTCAATGCGTTGTTTGACAATGTCAATGCGTTGTTTGACAATGTCAATGCGTTGTTTGACAATGTCAATGCGTTGTTTGACAATGTCAATGCGTTGTTTGACAATGTCAATGCGTTGTTTGACAATGTCAATGCGTTGTTTGACAATGTCAATGCGTTGTTTGACACTCACAGTGCGCTGTGATTGGTGAGTCGGGCTGCGGAGCGCTCCGCCCCGCTTCAACGAGAACGCACCCTAAGACTTACCTCCCAAGGGGCAATTCCTTGTTCACAATTCATCAATTCAGCACCACAAGTAATAATTTTACATCCAACGACAATTTTCTTGATAAAGACTAATTTAGCTAGCATTTTGTCTATGCTTGTCTTAATGAAATACCATCCATCTGTCAGAAGGAGTTCTATATTGTCTGTGGATGACACACTGAAAGAAAACAAATTGTTCTATAAGACACTGCAGATCAAAGTCCTCTCACTGATGATGTTAGTACAGCGAGGAGTACATCTATATTATATAAAAATCAAAGTCCTGACTGACTGACTGATAATCAACGCACAGCCTCAACCGCTGCACCTAGAAACATGAAATTTGGCAGGAAGGTTCTTCAAGTGACGTAAGTGCACACTAAGAAAGGATTTTCGAAAATTCCTACGGGAACGGGCTCAACGCGGGCAAAGCCGCGGGGCGCTACTAGTGTAATCACACGCGAGCGCTAATGTAAAGTATCGTCCTATAAGACACTGCAGATCAAAGTCCTCTCACTGAAGATGTACAGCGAGGACTACACGTAATCACAAAATGAATATAAAAATATATATTACCTGGCTACATTGACGCCATCGACGTATATCCCAGCAACACATAAAACCATTGTCCTATTAGGCACATCATCTTTTTCAAAAATCTTTCTCAAAATTGGTCTTTCTGTGTTATATAGCTCTCTAGTATACCTATATTTAAGCTGATCTAGTACATTTTGTACTGTGCAAACGAAAATAGAGAATTTAATCTCATAGCTTATAAGTTTCCACAGAATTAATTTGATTTGGATGTCTAACCAATTTTCTGGGACAATTTTTTCGTTGATTGATGTAAGAAAAAGGTTTTTCAATTGATCTACCCTCATTGTTTGATCTGTCAGTTCGTTTCTTTGGCGCGAAAATTCGAATTCTAGCAAATTTTCCAAGTTAAATTTTGAAAAATATTCATCGACTTTTTGGTCTGTTTTGAAGTTTACTAAATCTTTTAGCGAAATAGTTTTATTATTTTTATAGTTCTCTGAATATTTTACTATAGATTCTTTCTTCGCTTCTGGCTGTACTATTTTCGATGGTGCTGCAAACTCTTTGTATGGTGTTTCAAATTTTCTTTTCTTAGCTCTGGGACAGGACAAAATAGGACTAGAACTTCGCTTTCTATTAGGAGTATTTCCAAAATCTGTATTTAAATTATTCTCAAAATGGTCTAACACCTGAGTATTTATCAGACTATCTATATTCAAATCATTTTCCAAAGTCGGTTTAGTCATTTCGGATTTTTTCAAAGTTGACTTATTGACATTTTTTGTCAAAAATAGTTTGTTTTGTTTTTCCAAAAATTGCTTTTCTTTAACACTTTTGAAAGCATCATTAGAGACATCTACTTGTTTATTACTAGCAGTGGCAAAGCTAAATTTTGCTGGATTTTCAAAATTCCTGTCCCGATTTTCAAAATTGCTTAGATCTTGACTAAATTCGATATCTTTGAAAATATTTTTTGATTCTGCTAATGCTTTTTCGGAAACCACTACCTCCTTTTTATTTGCGGTTTGAAAACCGAAATTAACCTTGCCAGACTCAAATTTTGAAATACCCTCAATGTTAAAACTATCTTTGTTTATATTTCCAAAATCTGAGCTTCTCTTTGTACTCTGATTTTGGAAATTATTAAATTCCTCATTTTGACTTAACTCTTGCTTATCATTAGCTATTTGTAGTCCTCTGAAAAGTATATCTTTACTTCTGCCTTTAAATTTATCTTTTTTAGGCATTCCAGACTCTTTTTGAATACTTTCTTGGGCTGTTTTTTTACTTTTATCTAAAGCATTTTGGGTTATAGATACTTTTTTGTTATTAACTGTCTTAAATCCTTGGAAAGAGGTCTTTATTGGGGTTTTAACCTCTTTATTCACTATAGGGTCATCCAAATCATAACTGTCAATGTTTTTAAAGTAATTTTGACATTTGTCAACGTAACTTTGACATTTTTCTAAATAATCTTCACTTTTGTCAACATTTTGGAATATATTTTGATTGTCATTTAAATCTTCGAATATTTTTTTACTTTTCAATAGTGATTCTTTGCTTATACTAACTTTCTTGTTGCTAGCTGTCTGAAAACCTTTGAAAGCAAAATCAATTTTATCTCTTTTAGTATTAGTATCAAAATTGCTTGAATTATTATCATTACTTTTTCTATCATCATCAATGTTAGTTTTAATACTATTAACCATATTTTCTTCTTGTAACCCAACAGTATTAAATACAGGATAATCGTCCTTACTCTTATTAACTTTAGTATCAAATTCGTTTGTAAGATTGTCGACATCAGCAAACAATTTTTTACTCTTTTCAAGACTTTGTTTGGATATGTTTACTGGCTTATTACTTGCTGTTTGGAAGCCTTTAAATATAGGTATATCGACCTTATCGTTATGAGGATAAGAATCAATTTTGCTTGTATGTGCATGGTCGAAAACTTCTCTACTTGCTGAGGTAAAAACGTCTTTACTAATTTTTGAGGGAATATCATCTCTATTACTTTTTATTTGAAGATCATTTTTGCTTGAATCTTCTATATAAACTCTTTTATCATTAGATTTACCTGCAGCTCCATTATCAACAGTTTTCCTTGTTGCATTTGTATTTTCAACTTTATTTCCTTCGCTATTAAGAATATTATCCTTTAAAACAATGTCATCTATGTTGTCAAGTATTTTTTTACTTTTCATAAGACTTTCTTTGCTAATTTTAATAGCTTTATTACTCGCTGTCTGAAAACCTTTGAAGATTGGAATATCATCCTTAACAGTTTTGTCATAAAGTTCATTTTCCCCTGCTTTCAAATCAACTGCATCTAAATTGCTAACAGTATCTTGAACTTTACTCCCCTCATTATAAAGATGATTTTTATCTGTTACTGTTATAGGAGTTGTAGGCTTATCGATTACTGGATATTCAGCTTTATTACCTTTAGGATAAGGACCAGATTTATTTGGCTTAATATTAATAGCGCCTAGATTTTCAAAAATCTTTCTACTTTTTGAAAGTTTATCTTCTGTGAGTAATATTTGTTTGTTGCTTGCAGTTTTGAAGCCAATAAATTTCATATTTTCAAAATTATTAGTTGTTTCATTTGCGTTTTCATTAAAATCTACCTCCATAGCCATATTTTCATTTTCAGTTTCATTATAGTTTTCATATTTCTCTAGTTTCATACTTATATCACTATCTGTCATTGATTTAGTGTCAAAACATTTTGCGCTTTGCTTGTTATCATTTTTTACTTGACATTTGTGTGATTTAAAATCATTATTTCTTTCTAAATTACCAAAATTGTCCAACATGATATCTTTAAAAATATTTTTAGCATTAACTAATGCTGTTTTTGGAAAGTTAATCGCTTTATTATTACCAGTTTTAAAACTAACAAACTCCGCTTTACTTGTCGATGGTAAGTTAAATTCTTCTTGATTCTTTGATTTACCTTTTCTCTCTTCTTCTTTCTGATTGTCTTTGTCTATGCCAAATTCTACGTGTTTTCCGTCAATATCTTTGAAAATATCTTTAGTTTTTGACTTAGCTTGTTCAGAAATCTCTATATTTTTATTGGATGCAGTTTTAAAGCCAATTTCTAAATCTTTATTCCAAAAATCGTGATTTGAAAACTCTTTGATAAGTAAATCATCGTTCAAACTATCTAAATCTAATGTTTTATCAAAATTAGCAGCTTTTTCAGTATATTTATCTTTTCCAAAATCAGTCTTCTTTTCTAAGTCATTTGTTTTATCAATATCTTCACGATTATCAAAATTAAGCTCTGTTTTTATGTCATTTGAGTCTAATTTAGCATCTCCATCAATTTGATTGATTATATTTTTGTACATACTCAAAGCTGCGTTAGTTTCTTTAATTTCTTTCTTGTCGGGGCTGAAGCCTTTAAATTTTTCAGTGTCCGGTTTGTTAAGTTTATCATTAACACTTTTTCCTACCTTATTTTCATCTAAATTTGTATTTTCTGGCTTAGATATTACGTTTACACTCTTGATGTTTAAAAATTCTTTCTTTTTCTTACTGTTAGAGATATTTTCTTCAAACTTGCTCCAAATATCATCTCTTATAAAGTCTAACTCATCTTTATCAGGATCTTTATTGCTATTAAACTCTTCATCTTCAAATTTCGACTCTAAATCAACGTCCATAGCTTCTACATTACCTTTCGCTCTTTTACCACTATTTCTCTCTCTATCTTTCTTATCACACATCTCAACTAGCTCAGCCAAGCTGACTTTATCATTTAACAAAGATTTAGCTTTCGAATACGTTTCTGCTTGTATCTCTATAGACTTATTGCTAGCTGTTTGGAACCCTACATACATAGAATTGTCTTTAAGTACTTTAGTATCAACATCATTGGATATAACTTCTTCAGTTATTGGTATATCATAAAAAGATGTTTCTAGAGCTATAGTCAAAGGTAAATCTTGTATATTTTCTGTTTCTATCTGTATGTATTCGTTTTCTTCGTCACTACTAAATAGTATTTCGTCTGGCTCTATATTTAATTTTTTTTTAGTAATGGCTGTGTGTGTTTCATCGAAATTTTCATCTTTGGCAGAATTACTGATTGTTTTATTACACTTTTCATCATCTTTTCGGTCGTTTTCATCTAGATTTTTATTGATTTGTCCAATCCTGTCATCGTTATTTGGATTTACTTTATCATTAGCGTTAAAAACAACGTCTTTTTGGAAAAGTTTACCATCTTTATCTGTTTTGACATTTTTATCACCTTTTACACAATCACTATTTCCAAAATTAGCTCTGCCTTCTTTTTCGAATTTCAAAATATCATTTTTGTTTAGATGTAAGTCTTTTGCTATATCTATAGCAGGACTTACTCTATTCATATTCAATTCGAAACAGTTATCAGAATTCAAAAACAATTCTTTTCCCAAAATCTGTGAATTGATCACATGTTTCGTAGTCTCCATGTTGGAACATTCTTTCAAAATAGGCGCAGCAATTTTTTCGAAGTTCTCAAATGATTCTAGAGGAACTGTCATTGGAAATGTCATTTTGGTTTTCTTTTTGATTTTCGGATTGAATATTGGACTTTTAGGTCTATCCGATTCGAAACTCGATCTTTTTTGACCAAAATTACTATCTTTATTACCTGTGTCTTCATTTTTCGTATGATCCGTATCAATATTTACAGCGTCTACTTTAAAAATATTATCTGTTTTATTTAAATTCTCATTATTAGTAACATTAGTATTATTTATCTTAATATTTACCACTTCTAACATATTTACATCATCATTGTATGCATTATTACTCGTATCTTCACACATTTTTGAACTACCCTCATCTTTACATACTCTTTTATTATTAAGATCACCAACAACATTACAAGGACTGATTTCAGTATCCATTGCTTCGTAAGACTTTTCAACTTCCTTTTCCAGACCTATATCTTCTTTAAACTTATTAACTTCTTCAAATTTAGTTTCTATGCTTTCCTTAACATTATTAATATGTGTATTGGTATTAAAAATACTTTCTTGTTCGTTAATAATATTATTTACAGTGATTTCTTCAATTACTTCACGAAATGGTTGTTTTTCTTCAGTTTTTTGAGAATTAATATCAATATTTACTTGTTCAATGTTATTATTACACTTGTTACTAATATTTTTATCATTAATACATTCATAAATATCAGTTTTAGCATTAGAATTACCTTCTTCACTACTATGTGCAAAAGTAGTGTTAAATTCTTGACTAATACCTTTATTTGACTCTATTTCAGCTTCAGCATTTTCAATTATGTTTATAAGTTGTGTATCGGACACACATTCAGTATCGAACTTGTATTGGGGGTCGGGCGGTACCTGAAACATATATTCCTATATAACAGCAGATCAAAGTCCTCTCACTGAAGATGTTAGTACAGCGAGGAGTACACGTGATCACAAGCGAGCACTAATGTAAAGTATCTTTCTTTAAGACACTGCAGACCAAAGTCCTCTCACTGAAGATGTTTGTACAGCGAGGAGTACACGTGATCACAAGCGAGCACTAATGTAAAGTATCGTGCTATAAGACACTGCTATCTATCTATAGTGCCACCCTGCCTTAATAGCAATTAAGGATAAAATTAATTGTCCATTCCAGTTGTTATCATGGTTACATCATGTTGGTGGCCTTTAAGCAGTCTAATAACTCCAATACAAGTGTTAGCGACTGACCTACACAAACTAACATCCTTTTTTTTACTGAAAATGTTAGTAAGTACAGCGACCACTAATGTATAGGATCTTCCTATAAGACAATGCAGATGAAAATTATTTCTTATTACATTTGTAATGTTGTTTATCGAGAAGGAATATCTTTATTTGTATAACTTTATTCAAATAAATCAATGTACTTACCTCTCTGTATATAGGTAACTTATTGATCGGCAAAAAACACGATGTTTTTGCTGACATCTTGCTTTTAATCATGCTAACATTTTTGCTGATTTTAGCACTATCAGCCGACTGCATGGCTTTCATTTGAGATTGTACAGTGTTAATTACGTCTTGCGGTGTATATGAATGTTTGTTTTTATAGTTTTTATCATCATTTTCGCTATAAAATGCATGTTTACTTGTTTTGCTTCTTTCAAGCAACTTTTGTTTGAAATTATCAATTGTTTCGTTGGTCTTATCCATTTTAATAGTGTTGAAACTCTATCTTCCTTAGCATTGAAAGTTCACTTTAATAACTTCGCGATTCTTCTATTTAAATTTAAATTTTCACATCAAAACAATGTTTTCATTTGGCGGAACACGGAATTACATACCTATTGTTTGATTTTGACAATTCACTTTGGCACATGATAGTTGACATGTGGTTGACATGTTATGGGGCAAAACATTTCGTTCTTTCGTTCTGAAACGAATTAAATATTATTTTGGATTCTATCGGTTTTCTACCATGGTTTTCTAACAAATCAAATCAATCAGATTGATTGAGATTGAGATTGTCACACAGGTTTTTGAACGATAAGGAAGCCTATTTTTTTATGATTTTTTTTTGCTTGCTGTTTGCTTTGGTAAATTGGCACGAAACGGGCCGATATTTCTCGAAAACACCGAATTTATTTCTTAAATTCATCTAAAATTGCTGCCCTTTAAATAAGAAAGCTCTTATTACAATTAATAGACCTCAAATATGGTAAGTTCATTAAGAAATACATAGTAAAACTTCTTATAAATCGTTATGAAATGGCGGTAAAATTAGGTTATAAAATTTTCAGTCTCACACAATACTGCTGGTTCAACCAGGCCCTAGGCCTGAAACGAGGACATATTCAGACTATGAGAGCGTCAATGACTGTATGGAAGGCGTCTGTAAGATCTACGAGGAACATTTGAAGCGGCGGAACCCAAACACTCCGACGATAACATACGATATTTCACAGCTTTTCGATTTTGTTGATCAGGTACGTTCCTTTCCTAATTCTTACCAATACATTATACTTACTTAATTACTCATATAATCTCGGAAACTGCTAAACGAAGGGTTTATATTATGCTGTTCATTCATATCCGTCTAGCCTGTTTGTAACAAACATATACTCATATACAATAACAAGAAAAGGCCTCTCATCTCACTGAATATATCAGTACAGTGAAGAGGATGTTGTTATCAAGATGCATATCCACTTTTGTGAACAACCTGGATACTAACAAATGTGATTCCTTGATTCACTCAAAAATAACTGAACATATAATCAACAATAGTTTATAATAAATTGTTTCTCACGTAGCACTCGTAGCGTACTTTGATTAATGTCAAACAACATCCAGCTCAGATGGTCACCTACTTGGATGGGTGGCGGATAGTGGCATTTTCTATTTAAGTGCTACCATCCTACGGAGGGCACGTTAAGCAGTCTGTTTCAATTGTTTCAATCGTTAGAACATGTCGGAGGCTTTTGGCCTGTCTAAAAACTCCGACACCAGGGTTGGCCATTGACCTACTTAAAATGAATGGATCATTTCTTACGGCTCGTTATTATATATACTTATTGTTTTATGGACAAGCCCATTGGCACAGTGGCAGTGAGAGCGCTTACTGTGTCGGGGGTTGTGGGTTCGATTCCCGCCCGGAGTCAACAATATGTGCAGACATAGTTGTTGGCGACGACGTCTGGGTGTCAATTATATTATATATTCTTATAAAGTATTTGTTTATGTATATGTAGTAGTATCAGTTAATTAGATTCCATAACACAAGCTTAGAGCTTACTTTGGGTCTAATAAACCGTGTGTGAATTTGTCCAGGTATATTTATTGTCTGTTTCTTCTGCAAGATATAAAGTATATATATATGTACTAGCAGCGCCCCGCGGTTTCACCCACATTGTACCAGTTCCCGCAGAAATGTTGGGATAAAATGTATCCCATGTGTAATTCTGATGTATAACCTATATTACTGTTAAGTTACATCCAAGTCCGTTCAGTATTTTTTGCGTGAAAGAGCAACATACATACATCCATCGTCATAAACTTTCGCATTTATAATATTAGTAGGATTGTAATACAATTTTCTTTTGCAGCTCGCTGACCTCAGTTGCTTAGTGTACCAAAAATCAACAAATACGTATGCTCCATACAACAAAGACTGGATTAAAGAAAAGATCTATGTGTTACTGCGCCAAGCGGCCGGTCAAGGAGATTAAATCTATTAAATATGGTTTAGTTTTCTAATGTCATAACTGAGCTATTGTCAACATTATACTCTTTACGTACAGTAGTTTTAACAGTCAATTTATATTAAAATTACCCATTAGAATACTTTTCCATTTAAGTTTCCATCGAAAAGTGTCAAGGCAATTTAATATCCCGTATACAATGTTGCTCTACCAAAAATATGCAGAGTGGTTAAGCCAAGTTACATCAAATATTAAGGAGTGAGTAAAAACATATTCAATACCTTTGTTTACTTTCTACTGTAGTAGTCGTTACATGAGACATGTCAGAAGCCGTTGGCAGCTCAGTAACTCTGACACCAGGGTTGGTCAGGTTGACCATCCACTCAATGAAGAAGAAGAATACCTTTGTAGTAACAGCAACTAAAATGATTTGCAAATTGTTAAGCAACATGTAGCTGAACCCCTACTTAGATAAGTGGCCGATAGTGGCATTTATATCTGAGAATGCTTCGGAGAGCATATTTAATTTTCTGTTCTGGTTAAAATCAGACCATGTTGTCCTTTAAGCGGTCTAAATACTGCACCAGGATGGTCACTGACCTACTCTAACTTACTATTCTTCTTCTTCATCAAGTGGATGGTCACCCTGACCAATCCTGGTGTCAGTTATTGAGCCGCCAAAGGCCTCTGACATGGCTCAAAACATACTATAGCCTATTTTCTTGTAAAATAAACACAGGACAAGACTAATTCACTCACTGTAAGTTCAACCCATCACTGCACTACATAGTATAAAACGAAGTCGCTTT
Source organism: Cyclophora albipunctata (assembly GCA_963082685.1). Taxonomy (NCBI): domain Eukaryota; kingdom Metazoa; phylum Arthropoda; class Insecta; order Lepidoptera; family Geometridae; genus Cyclophora; species Cyclophora albipunctata. The sequence continues at coordinate 3,825,619 of OY720142.1, forward strand.
CCGATGTCTGTCCCTATGTATGCTAAGATCTTTAAAACTACGCCACGGATTTTGACGCGGTTTTTTATGTAGAAAGGTTTATATGTATAAAAATTCCCGAAATTCTCACGGGAACGGGCACAACGCGGGTAAAACCGCGGGGCGGTGCTAGTAATCTATAAAGCAGACAAAAGTAAAGGGTGTAATGATGAATATAGCTCAGTTTTTAAAGGACTGCCCCATAGACGTATGTATTGCATTTTGCAATAGGTATTAACAAACACCAGACCTAAAAAGATCCTGTGGGGCATCACATTAAGTATAAAATCGATTTTTTAAGAGTTAAAATTTTAATATATACTGGTTTCAATTTTAAGTGAACGCTACTCATTTTGAATTCAAAGTACGTTCACGGATACACTTCGCTTTTATTTTACATTTTTATATGACGTTTCGGCTCTACAGGAACCATGCTCACAGAAGACTGAGGCGTTAGTGTAGGGCCACATCTGCGGAACGTACGGCGCCGAACCTTCCGCTAAATACGCTCGTAGTGTATTTCAAGTTATCTATGACACATCAGTACGCGGCGTAATATCGACTGATGTGTCATAGAGCGGAAGGTTCGGCGCCGTACGTTCCGCAGATGTGGCCCTACACTTATGGGTATATACAAGAAAAAGTAATAATATCGCAACTACAGTTTTTACTTTTTCTTGTTCACATAACACCTCAGTCGTCTGTGAGCACGGTTCCTGTAGGGGCCGAAACGTCAGATAAAAATGTTAAATAAAAGCTTAGTGTATCCGTAAACGTAGTTGAATTCAAAAGTTAAAATATAAACAAATATGGCCGACTTTCCAACCAAAGACAATCTTCTATAGAGGAAACAGTTTATTCGTTGGTAAGAATGGGTAAAAAAAAATCCTAAAACCTTGTGTAACACAAGGAATTGAGTTTGGTAGGAAAACAGGCCTTGTTAGTATATTTTATCTCTTAAAAAATTGATTTTAGTTAAGTTGTATATGGACTGATAACTGATTTTAGGGTGCTTTTCCAACTAAACTATGCTATGCTACATTTAATTCTTGCTTTGCTATATTTAACATCATCAGTGGATATCATAGTTTTATCTCACGAGCGCCCCTGAGTCATACTTGTGTAGATAATAGGGTATTATACTGATATTAAAAGTGTATAATTTGAAAGATGAATTTAGTAAAATAACTAAAATTATGATCAAAGCTGAAATCAGAAACAAAATCGATAAAAAAATAAAGAAATCATAAGCTCTGAAAAAGATTCTCTCCTGTCTGATTCTGTCCCTTTCTTGCTAAACGATGTTTTGTATGCGACGTCTATGGCGCTACAAGCTTGTGACGTCACAGGCCTGTAGTGCTGTCTCTGTCTAATCAGCAACTTTGACCGTCTGTAACTCTGGAAATAATAACGATATATAAAAACGGATTTTAGTCTCTTACACGTGATAAAAAGACGAGTTAATAGAAATAATTTAAAAAAAAACTGTGAAATACCCTATTGTACATACACATTGTTGAGCATCATGGTCCGCGTCACTCTTCAAAATTGTCTTTGAAGTAGCGACAGCATAGTAGGTTTGTGTAAACGGAGAAAAGCACTGACCTCTATTATTTACACTGGACAGGCTGCTGTCATAATAATTTTGTGCCTATTTGAGTGTCGCCATTTTGGCGCTGTAGGCCACTGTAGGCAGATACGAATGTCCATGGAACTAAAATTAGTTCTCGGGACACTCGCAGGGGCGCTTCAAATTGCCACACAAAATTAGCTGTCATTTGTATGGTAACAGCCAGTCCAGTGTGTAAATAATAGAGGTCAGTGGAGAAAAGTCATTCGCTAGTTATTCGCAGTGAGATTCAAATGAATATAAACAATGATCTTGCCGACGGTACTGATTGTCCGCACACAGAGACGCGTGTCTGTACTCATTACAACTACAAGTATGGCTCAGGGGCGCTTGTGAGATAGCACTAATATACTAAACATTGCATAGCATAGCAAAGCTATAGTGGAAAAGCACCTTTAGTCCACATGCGGCTTTAAATTTCTATTGTGTGATGTGTTAAGATTGTTAGGGGTATTTAGGTTCAACTTAATAATTTTGATAAAACTTTAATTTAGTCCGTTCAAGAAATGATTGATTTAGACATGTACATTTCTAACTACTAATATAAAAGAAATCTAAGTAATCTTTACTTGAAAATTAATATTGAAAAATACAATTTGAAGATAAATATAGTGACAAATTGAAAACTGTAAAATTCTAAACAGAGATTCTATCAAAATTGTATTAATTCTGTCGATAAATATAACACTAATCCGTTAAGTCTTCTTTAAACTATTTTTAGCCGACTTAGAAACAGGAGAAAGTTTCTTCAAAATTCTATTACTGTATAAAAGTATGATTTAAAATAATGATTTGTTTTTCAAACTCACACGATTCGCACTCATTATACTAAATGAAACGGGTCTGTATCGCATTAGAATGTATAACGTATTTATTAAAATACGTACCCGACGTTTCGAGGGTACACCGCTCGTGGTCACGAGATGTTGACAACTTTTAGTCCTCAGTGTGTGATACTCGATACAGTTTTAAATGTTATATTTTATTGGATAAGAAAATCCATTGAATGTCCTTTGTGAGTTTTATGTTGTGTTAAAATATCAAGGTGTGTGTTTATAGGCTCCATTCGAGCCTAATTGACCAATGAATGACAATGCATTGACATTGTCAAAATCTTTGCGTAGTGCGTCGTGATTGGTCACAACGCAATGACATTGTCAAATTCTTTGCGTAGTGCGTCGTGATTGGTCACAACGCAATGACATTGTCAAATTCTTTGTGTAGTGCGTCGTGATTGGTCACAACGCAATGACATTGTCAAATTCTTTGCGTAGTGCGTCGTGATTGGTCACAACGCAATGACATTGTCAAATTCTTTGCGTAGTGCGTCGTGATTGGTCACAACGCAATGACATTGTCAAATTCTTTGCGTAGTGCGTCGTGATTGGTCACAACGCAATGACATTGTCAAATTCTTTGTGTAGTGCGTCGTGATTGGTCACAACGCAATGACATTGTCAAATTCTTTGCGTAGTGCGTCGTGATTGGTCACAACGCAATGACATTGTCAAATTCTTTGCGTAGTGCGTCGTGATTGGTCACAACGCAATGACATTGTCAAATTCTTTGCGTAGTGCGTCGTGATTGGTCACAACGCAATGACATTGTCAAAATCTTTGCGTAGTGCGTCGTGATTGGTCACAACGCAATGACATTGTCAAATTCTTTGCGTAGTGCGTCGTGATTGGTCACAACGCAATGACATTGTCAAATTCTTTGCGTAGTGCGTCGTGATTGGTCACAACGCAATGACATTGTCAAATTCTTTGCGTAGTGCGTCGTGATTGGTCACAACGCAATGACATTGTTAAATTCTTTGCGTAGTGCGTCGTGATTGGTCACAACGCAATGACATTGTCAAATTCTTTGCGTAGTGCGTCGTGATTGGTCACAACGCAATAACATTGTCAAATTCTTTGCGTAGTGTGTTGCGATTGATCAGTTGAGGTCCACACCGCTCTCATGGAGGCACGTTTAAACACATTGAACTATTAAACAAAATTATCATTTAATCAAACATTTTTCTTAGTTTAACGCTATTAAATGCGATACTGGTATATTTTTGCCTTTTTCGAGATTGAAATTCTCTTGTGAATCACTACATATGTATTATGTAACGCTATACTACTGATTCTATGTTTAATATAGTTAAGGAAGCATTAGGTTAACTTAAGAATAATTAATAAAGTCCTTTGAATTATAATTTGGTGTTATTATTTTAAACTGTCAACGTAAATAACCCAATACCAAGCTAATGTTAACAGTGTACGCCCGGTACTTGCATTAAATCACCGCCTCCGTGGTATTGTGGTTTGAGCACTCGGCTCACGATCCGGAGGTTCTGGGTTCGATTCCCGGTGGGGACAATATCTCGCAAAAATCTCTTTGTGAGACTGCCCTCAGTTTGGTTAGGGCATTGAGTTTGGTTGTGGTTGTGGTTTGGGCCCTCAGTTTGGTTAGATTCGCGTTCGTGCCGTCAACACGAGCAGTCGTGTCGCAACTGCTGACTCGATGTTTGACTGAATCAACGTTTTTGCCACCTTTAATAAAATGGCAAGTACTTATAAGACGGACATTCTGCCCTCCGCGACGCCGGATGGGATCGATCTCAATAAGCTAGTGAGGGATTTTTCGCTCCTTAGAGCTGAGGTCACCGCCATTCAAGCTAAGCTGGAGGTGTCGGAACGTGTGGTCGCTGAATTAAGGACCGAGCTCGCGGCATTGCAAAATAAGCCAGTGACGTCGATATCACCGCAGTCAACACGCAACGTGAACGTGCGACGCGGTGCAAAGAATGACCATAATTCGCCGGTCAGCATTTTTAACGCGAACAATACCGATGCACAGGTGAATGACCGCCCGGCCCTGATGACGTCAGCCCCCCTGGCACCTAAACCGACACCCGTGCCTGCTGCGCCTTCGCCTGCTCCACGTGTCCTCAAGCAGAAGAAGAGCTATGCGCAAGCGTTCCGCCAGCCACTACCAAAGCCTCGGCAGGTGTCCACTGATGAGGAAAACAGAGCGAGAAAAGTCGACGTGGACGGCTTCACCCTGGTGGAAAAAAAACGTCGACCGAAGCCATCTCGCAATCAACGAGGTACCGCCGCCGCTACAGCAACAGAGGCCACTCTCCGTGTTGTGGAGCCTACCGTTTCGCTGTACATATCAAGACTAGACTCTAACACCGCAGGCGAAGAAGTCTTGAAATATGTGCAGCAGAGAGTCTGTTTTTGGACAAAAGAAAGTATACGACTCAACTTGCGGCGCCTAGAGTCAACGAGGGATACGACATTCAAGTCGTATGTGCTTCAAGTGCCTGCGAAGCACAAGGCAATGTTCTTCTCTCCCGACTTTTGGCCCGCAGGAGTGGTATATCGCCGCTTCAGGGAAGCATCAACGAAAAAAAATCCCTGACTAATATATTAGGTATAATTATAAGTATAAATGTATATATATGTTAGTTTGTAAGGTATGTATTTAAAGTAGAATGTAAGCTATATTTTATTGTTGTTTGGTTTGAGAGGTATCACCTTTCCGTGACACAGTTTATACTAGTATGGGAGGTGATGTCTCGATAACTAAACGAAATATAATGTAATTACATTTGAAATTAATAAATGAATTTGAATTTGAATTGCAGGCGGAATCACCTGATTGCCCGAAAAGTAAGACGATTCCGTGCTTCGGAGGGCACGGTCCCGGTTACTTTCTACGGATAGTAGTCGTTACATGAGCCATGTCAGAGGCCTTTGGCGGCTCAATAACTCTGACACCAGATTGGTCAGGTTGACCATCCACTCGAAGAAGATTAAATCACTCAGGAGCGGATACAAGGGGAGGGCACTGGGGGCAGTTGCCCCCCCCCCCTGGAGCCCTGATTTTCGACCAAGTATTCAGGTCTCGCCGACATCGGTAGATTGACGTAACCTCTATGGTTCAATCTAGCATGACTGGACTCATGCGTGCCCCCCTAAAACAAAGCCTGGATCCGCGCCTGAAATCACTACATAGTATAAAACAAAGTCTGTTTCCGTCTGTCCGTATGTATGCTTAGATCTTGAAATCTACGCAACGGATTTTGATGCGGTTTTTATTAGATACAGTGATTCAAGAGGAAGGTTTATATGTATATATATCCCCGAAATTCCCACGGGAACGGGCACAAAATAAAACAATCAACAACTTGAAGACGTAATATTATATTTAACTATACATAATTCACATTTACACATTCACTAAGGGCCTTAACAGCACTTAAGCTATAAAATGGTTTGTCCCTTTCCGACATACGCTATTTGCCAAAGAGCGAAAGAGACAAAACACTTTAAAACACTGTTTAAATTGAATATCGTTAATAAATAAGGCGGTATTTAGCCAACTTACAAAAAAAAAACGTCGGCTTTTTATTCAGCTATTTACAATTATTTTTCATGATTAAAGTACTTATATTGTTTATTGTTTAAGAGGGTTTCAGACTACGCTATAATATTATTGTGCTATAGTTGACCGCGATATTTGAGGAGTGTGCAGCGGGACGGCCGGGGGGTGAGGGAGGAGGAAGAGGGCGGCGCACGATATAGCACAGCATGAACTCACCGTATCACTCGATTTTATAGCGTATAGTAAGCCAATAATATATAGTACAGTTACGTGTGAACGTGTCCATAATAAATGTATGGTGCGCGATATTGTTGTGTGCTATGAACTATATGCTATATGCTATTATATTATAGCGTAGTCTGAAACCCGCTTTAAAGTATATTAAATTCAAAGTGAGTAGTGTTCGCTTACGGTCAATTTATACTGGCGCAGAGGCGACGTGTAGTAATGGACAATCACCGACTGATGACGCGTGTCGCGTAGGTTCGCTATGGTCGCATGGATACGCGAGAATGCGCGCGCACCAATCAGCGTTGTTCGCGCGAAAAGGGCGAATTCAATGCGCGCGTCTTTTTAAAATTTCAGAAGTAATGTGTGCGTTACGCTGGGGAGTTAAGGTTGAATTTGTTATGTTCAGTTTGTGATAGACGCTTCGATGCGCTTCGACTCTGCTCCAGTATAAATTGACCCTAAATAATTAAAACTACTATTTCCGACGTATAAATTTTATTTGTAGCTTATTGCGTATATCTGTCTCTCTTGCACCTATTTATTTAGCTATTGGTACACAAGAGACAGATGTTTAATATGCTTTGCTGCTTATTTGACAAGCCCGTTGTCACAGTGGCAGTGAGAGCGCTTACTGTGTCGGGGGTTGCGGGGTCGATTCAACGGAGTAACAATATGTGAGACATAGTTGTTGACGACGTCTGGGTGTCAATTATATATACACCGGTCAATTTAAACCAAAAAATGAGGGTAAGAGTGCATAAAGTCCCAACAAGCTGAAAATCAGGAAAATTGTTCAAAACATAATTATAAACAATGTGTAAAAGTTCCCCATCATTCCCGTGTGTGGAAAATTTTTTATTTTTTTTTTTTGACAAGCCCGTTGGCACAGTGGCAGTGAGAGCGCTTACTGTGTCGGGGGTTGCGGGTTCGATTCCCGCCCGGAGTCAACAATATGTGCAGACATAGTTGTTGGCGACGACGTCTGGATGTCAATTATATATTATTATAAAGTACTAGCAGCGCCCCGCGGTTTTACCCGCGTTGTGCCCGTTCCCGTGGGAATTTCGGGATAAAATGTAGCCTATAGCCTTCCTCGATAAATAGACTATCTAACAGTGAAAGAATTATTCAAATCGGTTCAGTAGTTTCTGAGATTAGCGCGTTTAAACAAACAAACAAACAAACAAACAAACAAACAAACAAAACAAACTCTTCAGCTTTATAATATTAGTATAGATTTGTGTATGTATATGTAGTAGTATCAGTTAATTAGATTCCACAACACAAGCTTAGAGCTTACTTTGGGTCTAATTAACCGTGTGTGAATTTGTCCAGGTATATTTATTATTTATATTTATTTTATTCAAGGTCAAATGTCAAAAAAAAGTGTTTTTCGCGAATATCTGGAAAACGGTGCAATCTAGCAAAAAAAAGTGTATGATGAAATGAAAGCTTATAAAATTCTCTATAACTTTAATTCTATCCACTTTTTCCATATTCCAAACCGTTATTGAACTACACGCTCCAGAAATGTCAAAATTAAGGACCTCGGGCAGGTAACTATGGAGCCTGCCCCAATGCTCAACAGTGACATGACACATGCCATTTGAAAGGTCTTGAAGAGTTGTACAAGTTACTCCTAGACAGTTATATCGAATTCGATGGCCAACTCGGTGTTTTCGACCACCGAAGAATTACCACTGGAGGTGCTGTGGAGCCTGGACGGTATGCTCAACAGTGACATGACTTACGCATTTGAAAGCTCTTACAAGTCACTTTTTGATAGTTATGTGACATAACTTATGTCGAAATCGACGCCAAACTCGGTGTTTTCGACCACCGAAGAAAAAACACTAGGTGTATGTGCAATAATGTGCAGTTGACCCTGATCGTATTGCTCAACAGTGACATGATTAATGTCATTTGAAAGCTCTTACAAGTCACTCCTTGACAGTTATATCGAAATCGACGACCAACTCGGTGTTTTCGACCACCGAAGTATCGACACTGATCGTATTGCTCAACAGTGACATGACACATATCATTTGAAAGCTCATAAAGAGTTGTATAAGTCACTCTTTGATAGTTATATCGAAATCGCCGTCCAACTTAGTGTTTTCGACCACCGAAGAATGGAGTTGGGCTATGCCATACCGAAGTATCGACGCTGATGCTAATGCTCAAAAGTGACATGACCTATGTCATTTGAAAGCTCTTGAAGAGTTGTACAAGTCACTCTTTGACACTTATATCGAAATCGACCGCCAACGCGGTGTTTTCGACCATCGAAATATCGACACTGGGTGTATATGCAGTTGACCCTGATGGTATTGCTCAACAGTGACATGACCTATGTCATTTGAAAGCTCTTGAAGAGTTGTACAAGTCACTCCTTGACAGTTATATAGAAATCGACCGCCAACGCGGTGTTTTCGACCACCGAAGAATCGACACTGGGTGTATGTGCAGTTGACCCTGATGGTATTGCTCAACAGTGACATAACTTATGTCATTTGAAAGCCCTTGAAGAGTTGTCCAAGTCACTCCTATCAAGGAGGATTATCAAATCCAGTCAATTTAGACCAAAAAATGAGAGTAAAGTTACATAAAGTCCCAACAAGCTGAAAATCAGTAAAATTGTTCAAAACATAATTACATATAAACAATGTGTAACCGAATGAGGCTACTTCCATTCTATTCCATGGGTAATTGAATAGGTATATAAAACCACTGTATACTTTAAAACATAATATATTTACACACACATTTTAGTACAAGAACATATCAGACATTCCTTTGAATTTAACATAAAGATGTATAAAGTTCATATCGTAATAATTACCTTATTATGAACTTACACTTGAATTCTTACAATCCTTTAATTCTTTTTAATTCCCTTTTCTCACACGTCCGTGTCCTTTTAGAGTTCAATCAAGATTCCCGCCCTTTTATTCTCTTTCCCTCCAAAAGTTTGCGATGTAACCGACCTCTTTTCATAAACATATCAAAAGTTTGCGATGTAACCGAACCTCTTTTCATAAACATAAAAAAGTTTGCGATGTAACCGAACCTCTTTTCATAAACATATAAACCTCCTTTCTTTAAAACATACAAAATTCTATTAATAATTTAGTGTCGATATTTCGATGGTCGAAAACACCGCGTTGGCGGTCGATTTCGATATAAGTGTCAAAGAGTGACTTGTACAACTCTTCAAGAGCTTTCAAATGACATAGGTCATGTCACTTTTGAGCATTAGCATCAGCGTCGATACTTCGGTATGGCATAGCCCAACTCCATTCTTCGGTGGTCGATAACACTAAGTTGGACGGCGATTTCGATATAACTATCAAAGAGTGACTTATACAACTCTTTATGAGCTTTCAAATGATATGTGTCATGTCACTGTTGAGCAATACGATCAGTGTCGATACTTCGGTGGTCGAAAACACCGAGTTGGTCGTCGATTTCGATATAACTGTCAAGGAGTGACTTGTAAGAGCTTTCAAATGACATTAATCATGTCACTGTTGAGCAATACGATCAGGGTCAACTGCACATTATTGCACATACACCTAGTGTTTTTTCTTCGGTGGTCGAAAACACCGAGTTTGGCGTCGATTTCGACATAACTATCAAAAAGTGACTTGTAAGAGCTTTCAAATGCGTAAGTCATGTCACTGTTGAGCATACCGTCCAGGCTCCACAGCACCTCCAGTGGTAATTCTTCGGTGGTCGAAAACACCGAGTTGGCCATCGAATTCGATATAACTGTCTAGGAGTAACTTGTACAACTCTTCAAGACCTTTCAAATGGCATGTGTCATGTCACTGTTGAGCATTGGGGCAGGCTCCATAGTTACCTGCCCGAGGTCCTTAATTTTGACATTTCTGGAGCGTGTAGTTCAATAACGGTTTGGAATATGGAAAAAGTGGATAGAATTAAAGTTATAGAGAATTTTATAAGCTTTCATTTCATCATACACTTTTTTTTTGCTAGATTGCACCGTTTTTCAGATATTCGCGAAAAACACTTTTTTTTGACATTTGACCTTGAATAAAAAAAAAACCACACACGGGAATGATGGGGAACTTTTACACATTGTTTATAATTATGTTTTCAACAATTTTCCTGACTTTCAGCTTGTTGGGACTTTATGCACTCTCGAATGTCTAAATTGTCCGGGGTAATATTCTTATAAAGTATTTGTGTATGTATATGTAGTAGTATCAGTGAGTTAGATTCCATAATACAAGCTTAGAGCTTACTTTGGGTCTAATTAACCGTGAGTGAATTTGTCCGGGTGTATTTATTTATTTATTTATTATAACATAAATTAGAGTTACTGTAACATATTTGAAGTTCATAGTTTCAAATCACACCGTCTCTACACATATTTTTGGCATTACAAGCTATCCAATCATATTCTTCTAGATTATTCTCTAATACTGTTTACATTAGAAAACATTATCAATATGATAAAATATTTATTTAAATTATTTACAAAAAATTACCTAAACTCGCCAACAGATGGCGTTAAACACAATCACAATACATACGTAGATAATTAAACCTTATGCTATTGGAATTAGGGTCTATTTTGGCAGGTCCCAACTTATCTTTGTCGGAAATCTAAGATAGCATAATATCAAGTTTTGACAATGTTTATTAAATATGTATACTAACTAATATTATAAAGCTGCAGAGTTTGTTTGTTTGGACGCGCTAATCTCAGGAACTACTGGTCCGATTTTAAAAATTCTTTTTGTAATAAATAGCCACATTCAACGGGAAGGTTATAGGCTACTTTTCATCTCGAAATTCCTACGAGAACGGGCACAACGCGGGTAAAACCGCGGGGCGCTGCTAGTATGTCAACAAATGTCAAATAGCTAATTACTATTTTTATTGTACAAGCATGTTTCCTACTGTTCAAACATGGCTCGTGTTTGAGATCACCAACCCGTTAGTCAAGCGTGGTGATTACATCCTCCTCACTGTACTGGTATCTAGTGAGATGAGAGGCCTTTGCCCAGCAGTGGGACATTACAGGCTATACTTTTTCATTATTTACGGTATGGTGTCCCATTGTTGGGCAAAAGTGTAAAACCATAGATACTTGAATCAAATCTTGATATTCTATCTGAGATAGTTAGTAGGTAGATTATAGGTTACTAGCAGCGCCCCGCGGTTTTACCCGCGTTGTACCCGTTCCCGTGGGAATTTCGGGAATTTTTATACATATAAACCTTCCTCTTGAATCACTCTACCTATTACAAAAAACCGCATCAAAATCCGTTGCGTAATTTTAAAGATTTAAGCATACAGACAAACAAACAGACAAAAGTAGCGACTTTGTTTTATACTATGTAGTGATTGAGACTGACCAACAGTGTCTTATTTAACAGAGCTATCCACCTCACTGCATTGGTTATTAGGACATGCCTATCACTACATAGTATAAAATAAAGTCGTCTCTTTTTCGTGTCTGTCTGTTTGTCTGTCTGTATGCTTAAATCTTTAAAATTACGCAACGGATTTTGATGCGGTTTTTTGTAATAGGTAGAGTGATTCAAGAGGAAGGTTTTTATGTAAAAAAATTCCCGAAATTCCCACGGGAACGGGCACAACGCGGGTAAAACTGCGGGGCGCTGCTAGTACTAATATATAATAATACAGCTGCAGAGTTTGTTTGTTTGAACGGTGTCATCTCAAAAACTACCAATCCGATTCGAATCATTCTTTCTTTAATAGATAGCCACATTCATCGGGAAGGCTATAGGCTATAGGAACGAAGTTCCTTATCGCGGGTTACCAAAGGGGGCTAGCCGGAAAATGGTAACGACATTTTTTAGGCCAGTAAGGGACAGACAGAGAAACTTGCGCACGTCAGAGAGAGACAGACAGAGAAAATGCGCGAGAGAGACAGACAGAGAAACATGCGCGCCCGCGCATGTTTCTCTGTCTGTCTCTCTCTGGCGTGCGCATGTTTCTCTGTCTGTCTCTCTCTCTCTCTCTTATAGAATGCAAGCTAGATATTTTCGTTTCGTCTTTCTATTTCGCATTGAACAGTGTGGTGTCGCGACGATTATTTTTGTTGATAATAAATAAACTTCGTTCCACCCGGGTGTCCCTTGACACCTCTCAAGTTTTTTTTTTATCCCGAAATTCCCACGGGAACGGGCACAACGCGGGTAAACCGCGGTGCTAGTTTTCTTTACTAGGATTATTTTTAATACTTTTCGATTTATCATCAATCGCTTGGGTCTTCGCGCGGTTTCGGATGCGCCTTGTACATGTGGTTCCGCAGGTCTTTTGGCTTGAAATAGCTGAAATGAAGACAGAATATTAATCATAAAGTTAACAGCCTCCGTGGTCTTGTGGTTTGAGCGCCCGGCTCACGACCCGGAGGTTCCGGGTTCGATTCCCGGTGGGGACACCTCACAAAAATCTCTTTATGAGACTTTCCTCAGTTTGGTTAGGTCATTGCAGGCTGAATCACCTGATTGCTCGAAAAGTAAGATGATTCCGTGCTTCGGAGGGCACGTTAAGCCGTCGGTCCCGGTTCCTTTCTACGGATAGTAGTCGTTATATGAGACATGTCAGAGGCCTTTGGCGGCTCAATAACTCTGACACCAGGATTAGTCAGGTTTACCATCCACTCGATGAAGAAGATAAAGTTGTGTCACTGTGACATTAAAGTTGAGTCGGTACAATGTCATGTGATAGTGTTTAAAAAAGTGACATACAGTGGCATGTTAAAAGTGACATAAAGAAGCCAAAATAATGTATATTTTTATGTCATTAAGGTTTTAAATTACATTATTTTACATAAAATTTTAATAAAAAAACAATCATTTTTTACTATGAATATTAAAAAAAATCAGAACAAACACAATATTCATAAAAACATCTATACGGAAACGAAAATATACATTCTACGCAAAAAACCAACAACAGATCGACATAGGAACTAAGGAATCAACAAATATTAAGACTAATATTTTATTTTGTAAAATGAACTTAGTACTGAAGCCCCAGAGGGAAATTAATTAACGGCTATGAAAGCTAAATGACAAGGAAATTATTTTCTATGCTAGATAGCGAAAATTAAATATTTCTTTTATTTAAAATCAATATAGTAACAAGTGGCCAGTCACTGGTCGTTTTCCCCTATGCACATGTGTTTGCTTAACAGTAATTTCTCAGTGAAAAGTGACACTATATAATGTCAATATATAAATAGTGACAGTGACAAAAATATTGTTTTGACAAGTAAAACAAGTGACAGGGTCAAAGAGATTGTTTTAGCGAGTTGTGTACATGTACATGTGAAGTGTAGTGTGTAGAGTGTGGAGTGTGTCACCTGTGCGTGCAGAGCGCGCAGCGGTAGGTGCGCAGGCGCGGGTCGGCGTGCGCGCGCAGCGCGTGGCGGTCGCGCGTGCGCGCCGACGCGAAGCTGCGCGCGCACACGGCGCACGCGTGCGGCTTGGACGACGAGTGCGACTGCGGGGGGACATGGCGTTTCAGACACGACACAATGATATTTTTGACACATCATAATGGTGTCTGTTACACGACGAAATGGTGTTTTTAATACGTCCAGTGTTTGTTACTAGTTAGAACCAAAAACAAAAAAAAAACTAGCCAAGTGCGAGTCGGAGTCGCGCACGAAATGTTCCGTACTATTTTCTAATTTCAGAAGCAACTAAATCGGTTCAGCCGTCGTCGGGTACACGACGACCCGACCACGACGTAAAAAAGGGGTGACAAATAGGCGAAATCTCACCACTTTAAGATGTCTCTGCAGGCTGGAGTTGGTGGAAAACGCCGTGTTGCAAATGTGACACGAGAACGGCTTCTCCTGAGTGTGGTTCCTTTCGTGGATCTGACGGAGACGAACAAACGAAAAACTTGGATTTTTGCATAGGTAGAACGTATTAATGTATCTGAAATTGCCTGGAACTGGTTCGTAACCAGTTACCAACGTGTTCGTGACCAGTCACCAACGTGATCGTAACCAGTTCAGTTACCAAACGTGTTCGTAACCAGTTACCAAACTAATTCGTAACCAGTTACCAACGTGTTCGTAACCAGTTCAGTAACCAAACGTGTTCGTAACCAGTTACCAAACTAATTCGTAACCAGTTACCAACGTGTTCGTAACCAGTTCAGTTACCAAACGTGTTCGTAACAAGTCACCAACTTATTCGCAACCAGTTACCTACTACTCCACCGGTTACATACCTGCAGCGTGAACGCGTCGTAGTAGCCTTTGCCGCAGTATGCGCAGTGACAGCGTGCTCCGCGCGCGAACTTCTCGTGCAGCTTCATGTGCCGCGCCAGCTGTTTGGGAGAGCCGAACAGCTTCGAGCACAAGCTGCACGGGTGGGTCTTCTCCTGCGGGAGAGGATTAGTAGGTTACTAACCGCGCAACGTAGTGTTACCCGCGTTGTACCCGTTCCCGCGGGATCGAATGTATCCCATGTGTTAGTCCGATGTATAACCTATACTAGCAGCGCCCCGCGGTTTTATCCGCGTTGTGCCCGTTCCCGTAGGAAATCCGGGATAAAATGTAGCCTATAGCCTTCCTCGATAAATAGACTATCTAACAGTGAAAGAATTATTCAAATCGGTTCAGTAGTTTCTGAGATTAGCGCGTTTAAACAAACAAACAAACAAACAAACAAACAAACAAACAAACAAAACAAACTCTTCAGCTTTATAATATTAGTATAGATTACTGTAAAGTTTCTTCCAAATCCGTCTAGTATGTAGTTTTCTCGTGAAAGAGTAACAAACTTTGATAGGATTTTTATATTTGAGACTTTCTTGCGATATTGACATTTAGGTATAAATTTCATATGTAACCGACTGCGTATATTGGTCTCTATTGCACCTATTTATTCGCCGTTAGGATACAAATAATATTTACGAATACACATGTTTTTACAACTACCGTTATCCACACAATAGCGTATTTCGTTACAACAATAAATCATCGGAACCTACCGGTTTTTCAATACATCAAAAAGTTGCAAACTATCGGTTTTTACTTACCCGTTTTTTCACTACTACATGTTGCAAATTATCGGTTGTTCACTACCACAAAATGCTGCAAACTACCGGTTTTTCACCTCACTTGCAATTTTCGCGCTTACCAAATGCGTGTCCTGGTGTTTGACCAGCGAGTGTGGGAACTTGTACTGTTTCGGACACTCTGGACACTGGTAAAGCTGCGAGTCCTTCGTGCGGTGGACTGCCATGTGTTCGCGAAGGTCGTTGGCGTCGGTCGCCGGCTGGAGACAGATCTGACAGGACCACGTGCGAGTCAGCTTCTGAGGGTGTATTCTGAAAGTAGGAAATAGTACATTATTATATTAAACCAGCAGCGCCTACGTTTTTACCCGCGTTGTGCCCGTTCCCGTGGGAATTTCGGGAATTTTTATACTTATAAACCTTCCTCTTGAATCACTCTATCTATTGAAAAAACTGCATCAAAATCCGTTGCGTAGTTTTAAAGATCTAAGCATACATAGGGACTGACAGACAGACAGATACATAGCGGCAAGTGACTTTGTTTTATAATATGTAGTGACTAGCTGTCTCAATAGATGTCGCTACTGTGAATCTAAACCATCTAGGGTGCCACCCAAACGCATACAAATAAAACCGGCCAAGTGGGAGTCGGACTCGCAGATGAAAGGTTCCGTACCATTATCTATTCAAAATTATTAGTATCGAGCAAGAAACGGTAAAAAATCACGTTTGTTGTATGGGAGCCCTTAAATATTAGTTTTATTTTATTTTTTGTATTTGTTGTTATAGCGGTAATAGAAATACATCTGCAAAAATTTCAACTGTCTAGCTATCACCGTTCTTGAGATACAGCCTGGTGACTGACGGACGGACGGACAGCGAAGTCTCGGTAATAGGATCCCGTTTTTACCCTTTTATAAAAAATCGTTCCAGCCTTTACAAAATTCTACAGATACATATGACACATGTCAAAGTATGAACCCTACTATTTCCGCGTCGGGTACGTACTTCCAGCGATGTCTCTTGAGGCTCGTCTTGTTAATAAATATCTTGTTACAATCCTTGCACGGGAAGTTCGCCTCGCTCTCGTTCTTGGCTTCGTTCTTTGATATTCTGGAATAACAAAAATGAACTTTATATATACTATGCACTGACCTCTATTAAATACACACTGGACTGGCTGTTACCATTCAAATGACAGCTAATTTTGTGTGGCAATTTGAAACGCCCCTGCGAGTGTCCCGGGAACTAATTTTGACGTTCACTGCAAGCAAATAGGGGTACCACAGTCGACTTGAGTCTTAACTAATTTTAGTTCCATGGACACTCGTATCTGCCTACAGCGCCAAAATGGCGACACTCAAATAGGCACAAAATTATTATGACAGCAGCCTGTCCAGTGTATAAAATAGAGGTCAGTGATACTATGAGTTATATTTACGTTTATATAACATTATTCATGAACATAATAACAGTATTTTAGCTATCCAATGGTTTATCCTTTTCAGACATACGCTTTTTGCTAAGAGTAAAAGAGATAAAGAAGTGCCAGTGTTTTAGTTAGTGTTTGTGAATTATGAGGTATTTCTTCACTATCACTACATAGTACAAAACAAAGTCGCTTTCCGCTGGCTGTCCCTATGTATGCTTAGATGTTTAAAACTACGCAACGGATTTTGATGCGTTGTGCCCGTTCCCGTGGGAATTTCGGGAATTTTTAAACATACATCCATTCCTCTTGAATCACTAACTATTTAAAAAAAAACACGTCAAAATCCGTGCAGTGGTATTTGAGTTTATCGCGAACAGACAGACGCGGCCGGGGACTTTGTTTTATAATATTTAGTGATAGTGACAAGAAAATTATTTTCCCTCCATGTCCAACAAGCAGCTATAATAGTTAGTAGTCATAAAATGTGAGACATAGTTGTTGAAGACGTCTGGGTGTCAATTATATATTCTTATAAAGTATTTGTGTATGTTTATGTAGTAGTATCAGTGAGTTAGATTCCATAACACAAGCTTAGAGCTTACTTTGGGTCTAATTAACCGTGTGTGAATTTGTCCGGGTATATTATTAAAGTAGCTAGTAAACTAGCTCGCACGCACCTCTCCATATTCCTGACTCTTCTCCTCTCCTTCTTCAGCGTGTCCAACTCCTGGCTCATCTCCAATCTTCTCTTGTTGGTCAGTCCGAAGGAGTGCCACTTGACGTGTATTAGGAACCGTTTCGGATGAGGCATTAGAATGTTGCAGTAAGGACATTCGTAGTGGGTCGGCGTTGGGTCTGGACCTGTGAAAACAATGCTGTTTTTGTAGTAAAATCTACTTTGTTGATTCTTGGGTCGATGTCGGTCACATTCGGTGACCTTCATCAGGAGGTGGGTGAAGCGCTTGCGACAGCCTCTTTCAGTGCGGGGAGAAACGACCCGAAAAGTGTTGAGGAACTCTCAACAGTAGTCTCCGTCGTACGCAAGTTCCCGTTAAAACAAATAATAATGACATTAACTTACGTTTCAGTTAATAGTAAAATGGCCAACAGTAACATTGTATTGGTAGGATAAATTCAAACAAATACAATGTTGATAAAACTGTAGAGAACTTCTTCATCAAGTGGATGGTCAACCTGACCAATCCTGGTGTCAGAGTTATTGAGCCGCCAAAGGCGTCTGACATGGCTCATGTAACGACTACTATACAAAGAGGAGAGTAACCGGGACCGACGGCTTAACGTGCCCTCCGAAGCACGGAATTATCTAACTTTTCGGGCAATCAGGTGATTCAGCCTGCAATGCCCTAACCAAACTGAGGGCAGTCTCACAAAGAGATTTTTGTGAGATATTGACCCCGATATTGAACCTCCGGATCGTGAGCCGAGCGCTCAAACCACAAGACCACGGAGGTACAGCCTCCGAACTTCTAAAGTATATTTACCGTTCCTCAAACACAAATTGGCCTCCTCAATACTGTTATCACTGTACACTATTCTTCCGTCCACGTGAGACAGCGAGGGGACTCCGTTCATGTCCTGAATGAACGGCTGACATGTCGACCGTTCTATTTTGATCTCTGTTTCAGTTATTATCTCTTGCTGCGGGGGATCAGGGGGCTGAAATTATGAAAGTGATATGTTAAATTGTTTATCTACACTAATGTTGTAACATTCTACTTATGTTTCCAATACTTGACTTATAATTACTACTGTTATAGCGCAGACAACAAAACACTCAATTTAAGCAATTTCACATGATTGGCCCTGCGCGAGCTGCGCTCTCATTGGTTACATTTTAATGGCGGCAAGTTCACTGTGACAATACACGTACGCGTGAAAAACTATTGTCAGCTTTTACTCTTGTTGTTTGATTAATTGCATTAGTGAAGATAAAGTAGTGTATGCAACTGCATATAACACGGGTATTAAAACACGAGTGTGTGTTTATGAAACGAGCGCAGCGAGTTTCATAATAGTAACGAGCGAACTTCATTATATGACAGTTGCATAAACTACTATTAATGGAATTTTATCTTCACTCTCGATCAATTTGATGTCCAATACATAATTAAAGAAGCAAAAGTATTGACTGGTTTCCCAAGTTCAAGCGAACACTACTCATCTTAAATCAAAACTATGTTTACGGATACACATCGGTTTTTATTTTACATTTTTATCTGACGTTTCGGCTCCTTACTCATGAACAATTAAGGTACTTTCATTTCATTACCAGTTTTAGTTTTATGACAATAAATTTATTTTTATTTTATTTATTTTATTTTACCATCATTTCATTTTATTACCATCATTTCATTTCATTACCATCATTTCATTTCATTATCACCATTTCATTTCATCATTTTTTTTTAAATTTTTTTTTTCAAGACAATTTTGGCCACTATTGTTAATTCTACCAGAGCAGAGTGCTTCTGAAAACCAGCACTGTACTGAGACTTCGGTACAGAATTAGCTGAGAAGCCTCCTAATTCTACATTATTTTTTTGCAATTTTGTATTTTTATCTATACCAATATTATAAAGAGGTAAAATTTGTAAGTTTGTTTGTATGTTCGAGGTAATCTCAGGAATGATCAGTCCGATTTGAATAATTCTTTTTGTAATAGATAGCCACATTCAACGGGACAGTTATAGGCTATTTTTCATCCCGAAATTCCCACGGGAACGGGTACAACGCGGGTAAAACCACGGGGCACTGCTAGTTTTTAAATGTAGCAATAAATTATTATTTTATTTTATTTATTTTATTTTATCCTATAATGCACACAGTAACATGTTTACTGTAAATGACACAATGAAGTAATGCTAATAAATAAATTGTTTATTAGAAACTTAGATAAAGTTCTGCTCAGTATGAAGAATAAAATTAAGACCCTGAACTTCATGAAAATATAAATTAGATAAGTCTGTGTACTTTATGAAAATAGTGATTAAACAAAACTCATATGCTGTTGAGATCTGGGTATTGAACCCTGGATTCTAGAGAAGCGTAACCAATAAGCTTAGAGGTCAACCATAGACTATTTACAGATCTAGTAGGTATATACATACCTATATGCATACCTGCACTTACGAATATGTTTAAAGGGATATATATCGTGAAGTTGTGGGGTTTTCGGGTCGCAAATAATGAATTATTGTGTAGTTAAGAGTTGGTAATGATAAAATATCACTTACTTTACTGATTTCTGTAGCTACAAACGCAAAACCTTGATTGTTACTCAAATTGAATTCGTCTTCTTTACTTTGAGCTTGTTGGTTGTTTTCTGTAGAAAATCCGACAGAACTCTGTCCAAACTTGAAGTAATCTGTTTGGTTGCAGCTCTCGCTGGAATTCTCACTGATTTCTTGGTCAATTCCACTAAAACTCTTCATTTTATGTTCATTGTTGTTGCCGTTGCTTATTTCAGTCATATTAACTTGTGTGAACAAGTTGTGGGGCTTGTCGTTGGTGATAATGCCGCAGTTATTGTACATTTTTGGTTTATTATGTTTTAGAAGTCGGTAAATGTAGTAAATTGATTATTTTGAAAAATAAACATTTTTAGGCCTTCGACTGGCTACTGGCTACGGCTAGGCTAGGCTTATTTATTATTGACATTTTGTTTAATCTATCTACTCACTCATTCATTCCTATTGACATAAGTTGTTTGTTTGAATCAAACATAATAACCGGATGATTCCGGTACTATAGTGACTGCGAAATATCTGGCAATCTGATGATAAAACACCTAAAATACATTGATAAAGATAATAATTATTGAAGAGATATGTAGTAAAGTAACTTTTATTATTTGTACTTCACAAGACTTGCATTATTATGATTTAAGTACGATTGATTACGAAAATTCTTGAATTTCTTTTTTAGAACAACACTACTTTTCAAAAGTTTGTGGTAATATTTCACTAGATGGCACTAAAACGAATAATTTCATAATGTTCATTCGTTCAACATCACTTTTGACATTAAATTATTTGCCTCATTCATTCATTTTTTTATTTACGTTTCAGTATTCCGTAAAGATGGTTGTTATTGTGAATCTCAAATAATTTTAAACAAAATTATAAAAGAAAATCACTAACTATGGCGCTGGCAGCCGCTGCGGAAGAGTATTTCCGCACAATGAATCCGCTATCGACTAAAATCCACGAGGACATAGTCGAGGCGAGAAATTCATATGAAAATATATGGGACTCGCTTACGGAAAAAGAAAAAGTATGTATTTTTTCAATTTTAACATTTTCCTGTACATATTATTGCGTTATGACACGCAATAATTACTTAATAACGTGGTTTGTTACCGTTTTACATGTTGTTACTGCAGTTATGTTAATAATGATACATAACGTTACTTGTCTGCGGATCTGACTAGCATTTTTATCGGCGTTGAATGACTCAGCTTAGGAAATAGATTGAATTCCTTATGTGTAAACAGTGTAGGTACAAATTAACATGCACATTACTAATGTATTTGCCTGTTAAGTCCTGACACAAGCCTTTGAAATCACTGATACAGTGAGGAGGATTAGGCATAATCACCGTACTGCCCAAAATACTTTGTAATAGGTATTTAATATTTATTTTAAATCAGCGCTACTCCGTAACTTCTCCAGTACATACCTAATTTTCTCATGGACAATGCATTATAATTTGTCGGGATTGTTATATTTATAACTAGCAGCGCCCCGCGGGTTTGCCCGCGTTGTGCC
Source organism: Cyclophora albipunctata (assembly GCA_963082685.1). Classification (NCBI taxonomy): domain Eukaryota; kingdom Metazoa; phylum Arthropoda; class Insecta; order Lepidoptera; family Geometridae; genus Cyclophora; species Cyclophora albipunctata. The sequence continues at coordinate 3,847,136 of OY720142.1, forward strand.
CGTTCCCGTGGGAATTTCCGGAATTTTTATATATATACACTTTCCTCTTGAATCACTCTATCTATTTAAAAAAAAATGCATCTAAATACATTGTGTAGTTTTAAAGATCTAAGCATACATAGGGACAGACAGACAGCGGAAAGCGACTTTGTTTTATACTATGTCGTTATTTTGTATCTTAAGCGTACCCATTGCAGTTAATAGTTATGAAATTCTATATCTCAAAATTAAATAAAACAATGTTTTCTTCAAAACTATTTATTAGCCTCATTGGTCTAGCTAGTGGTATGTGCATTGGCCTGCCATGAATGAAATCCCAGGTTCAATTCCCACCTCAAGCAAAGCATGTTACTGATTTAATATTCAAACATTGCTCAAGTTTAAAATTACAAGTCAAGTCCTTGTGACCTACAATGGAATGCATCACAAGCAAAGCCCTACACAACCATTAGTTATTAACATCTTCTTATTATCGAGTGGATGGTCAACCTGACCAATCCTGGTGTCAGAGTTATTGAGCCGCCAAAGGCCTCTGACATGGCTCAAGTAACGACTACTATCCGTAGAAAGTAACCGGGACCGACGGCTTAACGTGCCCTCCGAAGCACGGAATCATCTTACTTTTCGGGCAATCAGGTGATTCAGCCTGCAATGCCCTAACCAAACTGAGGACAGTCTCACAAAGTGATTTTTGTGAGATATCCCCACCGGGAATCGAACCCAGAACCTCCGGATCGTGAGCCGAGCGCTCAAACCACTAGACCACGGAGGCTGTTATTAACATAATAGGTTACCACAGCATTTTATTTTAATAACAAACTCACTTAACTAATCATAGTATATATTAGTGTTCTATTGTTAACTCTGTGTATAGATGTTATTTATAAATATTATTCTTATTATTAATTATATAATAGCTAAGCTTCACTAACTCAAAGTTAATATTTATTAAAGGAATGTGTCTGTGAGAGATAGTAGATAGTTCTTTGTTTTATTGTGGCTGAATGTCAGCTTAGTGGATAGATATATTATACATAGAAAGATCATCATAAATTTAAGAGCTTGTCTCTTGTCGGTGAGTCCGATGCAGACTTCTCCATCTATTCCTGTTCAGTGCAAGCTCCTTCACATCTCTATACGACATGACAGACACTCTTTCTTTAATCTGACTCATGTAACTGATTCTAGGCCTTCCCCTACCTCGCTTTCCTTCAACTTTACCTTCCATGGTATTATTTATGTATCTGTCATGTCGTATGAGATGTCCTATCATCTTCCCTCTGCTATTATAATATCTCAAGTAATGTTCTACTCTCTCTATCACCTATCACGAACTCTCTCACCAAGATAATCTAGTATCTATACAAAGATACATTTTTATTGCGTATATGTGATAATGTGATTGTATTTTTGCGTTATCCCGATGTGTGTAGCCAAGTATTCGCGTATACTTCGGTGCTTCGCGATGACTTCGCTTCGCTCTCGCTAAATTCTCGCAGATCAAAGCGGTTTACCGCGATGAACTTCGCCTGCGCGTGCGCGGCGCGGCCGCACTTTAGTCATACGCCAGTCAACTTGCGTAGCGGACGTTTTACGTAAAACTGCAGTACATAATATAGATGAAGCGAAACATAGATTGGACTTACGATTTTGTAGATGACATAAATAACGATTTAAATGACATATATAACGATTTAGATGACATAAATAACGATTTAGATGACATAAATAACGATTTAGATGACATATGTAACGATTTTGAATGACATAAATAACGATTTAGATGACATAAATAACGATTTAGATGACATAAATAGCGATTTAGATGACATAAATAGCGATTTAGATGACATAAATAACGATTTAGATGACAAAATAACTATTTAGATGACATATGTAACGATTTTGAATGACATAAATAGCGATTTAGATGACATAAATAGCGATTTAGATGACACAATAGCGATTCTAAAACCGCGTGGCGCTAGTAATAACATTTAAACTAAATACTTTGAAAGTATACAACTGTTTTAAATATAAATGTACCAAATTATTAACGTAACTTTTATTTTATTATTTCCAGAACGAAATCATCGACGAATCTATTATAAAACCAGAGATAGCGCTCAAATACGCTTTGCTAGACACACTAGACTTCGACATAGATGACCCGCCGGTCAGAAAGAACGATCTAATGTCATTCTTCGGCCGCCATCACGGACAGAAGATCATACAAGATGAGAATGGATGCTACAAGGACGAGCATTCAGCCCCTTTTCTATACCAAACAAAAAGTCAACTAAACCTATGCATTCTAAGCGAAACAAGACAGAAAATTGAAGAGAAACCGCAGCCTGTGATGTCTGAGCTAGCTATAACCCATTCTAAAGTGGTGACCGAGTTGAAAAACGCTTTGAAATCCCACGAGAGAATGTATAAGGATGATACAGTGACCTCTCCGGGGTTCCTTAGTAAGCTTATGGGTAATTTCAAGAGTACTGATGAGGAGAGACAGTGTTTGGTGTCCTCTGGGGGTCAGAAGCAGGTTGTGGCGTCTTCTGAAAACTTTTTCAGGACTAATTTTAAAAGTCCTAACAGTGAAGCTAAGTTTGAAAAGGAGTATAGGAATAGTGTTGTTAAGTCGCATAGTGGTGAGTGGCTGTTTGCTATTTATATTATGTACTACCAGCGATCCATGGTTTTACCCGAGTTGTACCCGTTCCCGCGGGAATATTGGGAGGAAAAATAGCCTATAACCTTCTTTTATTTAGGGCATTGCAGGCTGAATCATCTGATTGCCCGAAAAATAAGATTCCGTGCTTCGGAGGGCACGTTAAGCCGTCGGTCCCGGTTACTTTCTGCGGATAGTAGTCGTTACATGAGCCATGTCAGAGGCCTTTGGCGGCTCAATAACTCTGACAACAGGATTGGTCAGGGTGACCATCCACTTGATGAAGAAGAAGACTTACTAACTTACCTCTTTGCCTCCAGATCTGTCTGAAGAGAACCGGGGTCTCCTGTCATCTAGTCAAGCGTCCTCCGGCACCGACTTCCAGTCTACAGAGACTCTAACCGACTCCATGATGCCCAAGACAGGCTTTGATTTCTTAGACAATTGGTAAATTAGGAGCTAGCTGTCTCTGTCTCTGTCTCGTCAGTCTGTCTGTCTACTAACAGAATTTATTATGTCTAAGACTAGATGTTTTGGATGATTGGTAAATTAGTTAATTATGTCTAAGACCGGCTTCGACTTAAACTAGACAGAGACAGCCTGTTTAACCAAATTAGGACATGACAGCTGTCTCTTATCTAGTCGGTCTATCTTTCATTGAATAAGATATTTTTACGTTAAATCTCATAATCCTCCTCACTGTACCTACTGATGTGTTCAGTGAAATGAGAGACGGATAAACAGAAAGACAGACGGACTGACAGTCAACAGAATCTCATTAAGTCCCTATTGTGACTTTTCAATGGAGTTATAATATAATTATAAGTAAACCAAATGTTATAATCTCATTTTAGTATTATATTAATAATTAAGCCTTTATTTATTATTTTGAGGGTGCGTTTCCAAAGAAAAGGGGCGGTGCGGTGAGGAGCTAATAATAAAATATTATTTTATTTTATTTTTACATTTTAGGAGTATCTAACCCTTGTTGTAAATTCAAATATAAAGGTGAATGTTCAACACATTTGTACACAGACGATTACGTAGTATGAATGTTCGTTGAGAATATAATTTGAACATTCTGTATACGTGGGTACAAGTCAACGGCCAAGTCAAACAACATTTTAACTATAAATAATAAAGAAATCGCAGTAAGGAACCGTAGACTTGGCACGACTTTGTCTAGATTTCATTACTTTTTAGAGATAAACAAGCAGCTCCATCGAGACTTGGCTAGTTTTTTACAGGATGTTTTTGATGGGATATGAATATACCGGGACAAACTCACACACAGTTTATTACACCCAAACTATGGAATCACGGAAACTCACTGATACTACTACATATACATACACAAACACTTTATATGAATACTCGCAGCGCCCCGCGGTTTTACCCGCGTTGTGCCCGTTCCCGTGGGAATTTCCGGATACAAAATAGTCTATAACCTACCTGTTGAATGTGGTTATCCATTGCAAAAAGAATCATTCAAATCGGGCTGGTAATTCCCGAGATAAACTTGAACATACAAACAAACAAACTTACAAATTTTACCTCTTTATAACAAATTAACATACAGTTAATTAGACCCCAAGTAAGCTCTAAGCTTGTGTTATGGAATCTAACTCACTGATACCCCTTATATATAATTGTCACCCAGACGTCGTCAACAACTATGTCTCACATATTGTTACTCCGTTGAATCGAGCCCGCAACCTTCGACACAGTAAGCGCTCTCACTGCCACTGTGACAACAAGCTTGTCGCCGGAGCTGTATTGATCAAGCGCAACGCATTGACATTGTCAAAATCTTTTCGTACTTCGTTACGATTGGTCAGTTGAGTTCCGTTTCGCTTCAATGGAGACGCACCCCTGTTTAATGGCACATGTACTTGCCAGAACTTGATTGTATTAACGTGAAATGTATGGATTTTATAACGTTAACTTTGTGTGTGATGCTTAAGATTCTCATATAGATTAAAATCGTGCCCCGCTGTTTTGTCCGCGTCGTACCCGTTCCCGTGGGAATTTTGGGATAAAAAAAACTTGAGAGGTGTCAAGGGACACCCGGATGGAACGAAGTTTATTTATTATCAACAAAAATAATCGTCGCGACACCACACTGTTTAATGCGAAATAGAAAGACGAAACGAAAATATCTGGCTTGCTTTCTATAAGAGAGAGAGAGAGAGAGAGAGACACAGACAGAGAAACTTGTGCACGCCAGAGAGAGACAGAAAGAGAAAAAAGCGCGGCGCGCATGTTTCTTTCTATAAGAGATAGCTTGCTTTTTCTGTCTGTCTCTCTCGCGCATGTTTCTCTGTCTGTCCCTCTCTGGCCTAAAAAGTGTCGTTACCTTTTTTCCGTCTAGCCCCCTTTCGCAATGCGCGATAAGGAACTTCGTTCCAATAGCATATTATCATATATCCTTTAGCATATATCCTTCCTCTTGAATGTAGCTATCCAAAACAAAAAGAATTATTAGAATCGGACTGGTAGTTGCCGAGATTAGTGCGTTCAAACATACAAAAAATCTCTTAAAACTAAAAACACTTCAGCTTTAGGTATCTATACTAATATTATAAAGCTGCAGAGTTTGTTTGTTTGAACGCGCTTATCTCAGGAACTACTGGTCCGATTTGAACAATTCTTTTTGTAATGGATAGCCACATTCAACGGGAAGGTTAAAGGCTACTTTTCATCCTGAAATTCCCACGGGAACGGGTACAATGCGGGTAAAACCGCGGGGCGCTGCTAGTTATATTAGTTTAGATGAATAAAATTAAGACTTTGTAATAGTAAAAATTTAATGTATAGTCAACTATCAACCTTTTTTAATCGATATAAAGGTGCGTTTCCACTAAGGTGGAGATAAGCGGAGCTATAATTTATCATGCAGTGGAAATGCACCCTATTACTTCGTTTAATTAACTCTATGATTGGTGGATAACAAACAAAGCATACCTTACACTAGCAGCGCCCCGCGGTTTTACCCGCGTTGTGCCCGTTCCCGTAGGAAATCCGGGAAAAAACGTAGCCTATAGCCTTCCTCGATAAATAGACTATCTAACAGTGAAAGAATTATTCAAATCGGTTCAGTAGTTTCTGAGATTAGCGCGTTTAAACAAACAAACAAAACAAACTCTTCAGCTTTATAATATTAGTATAGATAGGTGCGTTTCCTTTGAAGCGGACCGGAGCTGCGCGAAGCTCAACTGACATAACACAACGCATTACGAAAAGATTTTGACAATGTCAATGCGTTGTTTGACAATGTCAATGCGTTGTTTGACAATGTCAATGCGTTGTTTGACAATGTCAATGCGTTGTTTGACAATGTCAATGCGTTGTTTGTCAATGTCAATGCGTTGTTTGACAATGTCAATGCGTTGTTTGACAATGTCAATGCGTTGTTTGACAATGTCAATGCGTTGTTTGACGATGTCAATGCGTTGTTTGACAATGTCAATGCGTTGTTTGACAATGTCAATGCGTTGTTTGGCGATGTCAATGCGTTGTTTGACAATGTCAATGCGTTGTTTGACGATGTCAATGCGTTGTTTGACAATGTCAATGCGTTGTTTGACAATTTCAATGCGTTGTTTGACAATGTCAATGCGTTGTTTGACAATGTCAGTGCGTTGTTTGACAATGTCAATGCGTTGTTTGACAATGTCAATGCGTTGTTTGACAATGTCAATGCGTTGTTTGACAATGTCAATGCGTTATTTGACAATCACAATGCGCTCTGATTGGTCAGTTGAGGTCCGCACAGCTCCGCTCATGCGAAAGGCACCCTAGGGATACAGTAAAGCCATGAAAATGTTCACCCATACTTCAACACTTGTCATATGTCAAACTATTATATACTAGCAGCGCCCCGCGGTTTTACCCGCATTGTGCCCGTTCCCGTGGGAATTTCGGGATTTTTCCGTGTTGGATAGTCCACTTATCAAGGAAGGCTATAGGCTATTTTTCATCTCGAAATTCCTACGGGAACGGGCACAACGTGGGTAAAACCGCGGGGCACTGCTAGTCACTAATATTTACAACGTATCACTCAAATTTCATGTCAGAAAGTCCTAAAGTGGTAATTCTTTTTTATTCACAGAGTGTACTTGAATTAATTGAGATTAATATTGAAATGTAGTATTATTATAATTAAATATTATAAGTATAGATATTGTAGAGGCTTTTTTATTGCATTTATTAATAAAATATTTAAAAATATACATATTTTTTGTTTTATTACCTTGTCTATTTAGTGCAGCGTAGCTCAATCTAACAATCACAACGCATTGACACTGTCAAACAACGCATTGACATTATCAAACATCGCATTGACACTGTCAAACATCGCATTGCCATTGTCAAACATCGCATTGACATTGTCAAACATCGCATTGCCATTGTCAAACAACGCATTGACATTTTCAAACATCGCATTGACATTGTCAAACAACGCATTGACATTGTCAAACAACGCATTGACATTGTCAAACAACGCATTGACATTGTCAAACATCGCATTGACATTGTCAAACAACGCATTGACATTGTCAAACAACGCATTGACATTGTCAAACATCGCATTGCCATTGTCAAACATAGCATTGACATTGTCAAACAACGCATTGACATTGTCAAACAACTGTAGCAATTTCATTGCTGGCATATCTTCCTTGGCTCACAAACACCATATCTCAGTGAAATTCTTTATAAATTGTATTTCAAAACATACAATAATTTATGTTGTATGCTATAAACGAATTTGTAAAAATTGTAAACATGTCTGACAATTGACAGCTGACAAGTAATATAACTAGGACTTTGACGTTTCCTTCTTAGTTTGTCAGTTATTGAGATCGATCAATCGATAATTAGTCGATATTAACACAATCTGTTTCAGTTATAAAAACGTCAAAGTTACTTGACAGCTGTAATGTCAGTTTGATATTGATTGCTAATGAAGTTGGTTGATTGTAATTAAATTGAAGTTGGTTGAAGCAAAGACTATAAATAGGAGCGCTAAAGCTCAGATATCTCTCTTTTTAACCGTGTTCCCACGGATTGGAACCCAGCCTTTACTGGTAAGAGTTGTGTCCTTTTCGCCCTTTAGATTCCATTTAAAACTAATCAGTGCTGTGAATTTACTAGACTAGAGTTTCAGTGCCATTTTATCAATCCATCTTGTGCGTATTCTGGATGTGAGGTGAATTGCGGGACCACGCCGGGTAACCACATGTGTGTGTGCCGCGTGTGCGAATCATGGTTCCTTTACAGGACGCTTAGGCCTTTTATATTCACGTCATCCATCACCTGCTAGCCTTTGCACAATGCACTAAACCTAAGCCCTCGCATTAAACCAAATTATTTGCAGTTTTAATATTTTTTATAACCTCGTGTCTTTTTGGTGTTCTCGCTTAGGTGATCACGTCTCCATTTTTACCCCATGCCTTTTATTTTGCAACCCATTTAGCTTGGCTTAATCTCATTCCAGGGTTCCAATCCGGGGTTTCCACCGGTGGGTTTCCACCGGCGGGGTTCATCCGACGGGCTGCGCTTAGTGGAGTTTCCTGTTTGGGGTCATCGGTATAACCGCATGTGCGGTTAACCTTGTTGGCCCAAGCCGGACTCCCACTGCTGGGCGCAGCGACGGCGGATCGCCAGCGAGCCACCACACCACGCTTGTCCGATAACCTAAAAAGATAAGTCTCCCATTTTCATTCCCCGGGAGACTGCCTGCGCCTTTTAGTACGACCCTGAGTTCTTTCTTGTTTTAAAAGTTCATTTAATTACTTTTCATTCTATTAACGTGTTGTTGTAAATTCTTTTTTTAATTAAATTGTTCTAAATTAGAGTTTTCTCTTATTCTACCCGACTGAACCTAACTTAGGTAGGTAGGTTGTAGTCTATTTTAAAACACGTTATAGTGGCGCCCTTCCCTTTACGAACTCAAAAGGCCAGACAGTCCTCCTTATTTTATATTTTTATTGTTTTTTTGTGTTTTGTGTGTGTGTGAAAAAATAGTGTCAGTATTTGTGTTTACGGTGGGAGATCCTTTGGTGCGAGGCTCGAACGGGGTAGTACCACCCTCCTGTCAGGTTGAGCCTTAAGCTTTTTAGCCTAAGGTAGCCAGGAGAGCCGTCTCATAGTACAAAGCACCCCGAGCGCTAAGAACTTGCTGCTCCACCAGTATATCTGTTTTTTCCCAACGGGTTTTCTGATTTACTGGTTAATTTACCTTTATATATTTTTTGTTAATTAACTTTTGAAACTTATTTTAGTTTCTTTGAAACTTAATTTTAATATTTAAGTTTTTCTAAACTTAATTTTATTTGTTGTTTCTTAACTTTTGAAACTTAAATTTGGTATTTTAAGTTTTTCTAAACTTAATTTTACTTACTTTTTTTGATATTCGGCCTTTATAATTGGCAATTGTTAACTATTTTGTTTTTTTTATACCTCACACACACACACACACTTTGTATTTGTTTGGGTGACTTACTGTTAAGTTATTTAATCCTAAGCGAGAACTATAATTTATTTACGGTACAACTCTTATCAGTACGCTCGTTGGTAGTTTTTTTTTTTTGCATTCTTTATTTATTTCTTGTTAATAGCTTTTGCATTAACTATTTATGCCTTAATAAGGCAGAGCTGCTAGTATATGAAGTAGCCCTTTGTGGTTCAGCACCAGCTGATACGGTGTCTGAATTTTTCTTTGCATTGTAAAAGTAATTTTTTGTCTTGCAAAAACGTATGACACGTTCATTTTTTTCTTATTGTTAAAGTAATTGTTTTACTTTAAGTAATGTTATGAGAAGTAGCATTTAAGTGTTTCTAAGGATTGACTGGAAACATGTGTGAAAAAGGAAAAAAATAATTTGAAATAATATTTATTACTTTGCTTAGCTTGAGGTGATAGACATAGGTAATGGAGACTGGCAGAAGGCTATTATGGCAAATCGTGGTGTTTGTCCACGTCAGGTGTTTTATGTGGTTTTTATTAAACCAATGTGGTTGGACTACGGCGTTCTGCCTGTAGTGAGCTGTGACGGAACCCTCGGTATTTTATATGGTCTTTGCCATATCTTCCGCTTGGTGTCATCGGTATTAACCGCAAGTGCGGTTAGCCTTGTTGACCCAAGTCGGCTTTTTTCTTTGTCATTAATGACATTGAACCGTATGGGCTAGTTGCAGAGTTTGTTTTTTTTAATTTCGCCTGTTTGCTGTGGTCGACGCCTAATCCGTACTGTTGTCTTCCCCGGGCTTAGTACCCTATGTTTACTGTTAACCATTTTTGGTCATTACCATTTATTTTTTTCCTTTGTCATTATGTTTAAGATTTGCATTAAATCTTTTTTTATAATTATTTGTATTTGTACAACTATTAATTTTTAAGATTGTACTTTCACTATATTATTAAGTACTGTTTTCCCTTGTACATGGGAACAGTTAGTAGTAATAGCATGTTTGTTTTCTTCCTAGTTCAAAGTATTTTATATACTTTTATATTTTTTTGGTTTTTGCTATTTTTCTACTCTCTGTAAAGAATTTTACTGAGGTAAAATTCTTGTCTGCGAAGGGAGATATGTAGCAATTTCATTGCTGGCATATCTTCCTTGGCTCACAAACACCATATCTCAGTGAAATTCTTTATAAATTGTATTTCAAAACATACAATAATTTATGTTGTATGCTATAAACGAATTTGTAAAAATTGTAAACATGTCTGACAATTGACAGCTGACAAGTAATATAACTAGGACTTTGACGTTTCCTTCTTAGTTTGTCAGTTATTGAGATCGATCAATCGATAATTAGTCGATATTAACACAATCTGTTTCAGTTATAAAAACGTCAAAGTTACTTGACAGCTGTAATGTCAGTTTGATATTGATTGCTAATGAAGTTGGTTGATTGTAATTAAATTGAAGTTGGTTGAAGCAAAGACTATAAATAGGAGCGCTAAAGCTCAGATATCTCTCTTTTTAACCGTGTTCCCACGGATTGGAACCCAGCCTTTACTGGTAAGAGTTGTGTCCTTTTCGCCCTTTAGATTCCATTTAAAACTAATCAGTGCTGTGAATTTACTAGACTAGAGTTTCAGTGCCATTTTATCAATCCATCTTGTGCGTATTCTGGATGTGAGGTGAATTGCGGGACCACGCCGGGTAACCACATGTGTGTGTGCCGCGTGTGCGAATCATGGTTCCTTTACAGGACGCTTAGGCCTTTTATATTCACGTCATCCATCACCTGCTAGCCTTTGCACAATGCACTAAACCTAAGCCCTCGCATTAAACCAAATTATTTGCAGTTTTAATATTTTTTATAACCTCGTGTCTTTTTGGTGTTCTCGCTTAGGTGATCACGTCTCCATTTTTACCCCATGCCTTTTATTTTGCAACCCATTTAGCTTGGCTTAATCTCATTCCAGGGTTCCAATCCGGGGTTTCCACCGGTGGGTTTCCACCGGCGGGGTTCATCCGACGGGCTGCGCTTAGTGGAGTTTCCTGTTTGGGGTCATCGGTATAACCGCATGTGCGGTTAACCTTGTTGGCCCAAGCCGGACTCCCACTGCTGGGCGCAGCGACGGCGGATCGCCAGCGAGCCACCACACCACGCTTGTCCGATAACCTAAAAAGATAAGTCTCCCATTTTCATTCCCCGGGAGACTGCCTGCGCCTTTTAGTACGACCCTGAGTTCTTTCTTGTTTTAAAAGTTCATTTAATTACTTTTCATTCTATTAACGTGTTGTTGTAAATTCTTTTTTTAATTAAATTGTTCTAAATTAGAGTTTTCTCTTATTCTACCCGACTGAACCTAACTTAGGTAGGTAGGTTGTAGTCTATTTTAAAACACGTTATACAACGCATTGACATTGTCAAACATCGCATTGACATTGTCAAACAACGCATTGACATTGTCAGAATCTTTCGTAATGCGTTCTGATTGGTCCGTTGAGCTTCGCACAGCTCCGCGCCGCTTCAATGAGAACGCACCCTTACTCTTATGGTATGCTTCATGATAAAAACAAAACATAATTTAAATTTGGTTTATATTTAGACTAGCAGCGCCCCGTGGTTTTACCCGCGTTGTGCCCGTTCCCGTGGGAATTTCGGGAATTTTTTTACATAAAAACCTTCCTCTTAAATCACTCTACCTATTACAAAAAACCGCATCAAAATCCGTTGCGTAATTTTAAAGATTTAAGCATACAGACAGACAAACAGTGTGACAGACACGAAAAAGAGACGACTTTATTTTATACTATGTACCTAGTGATGATGAAAATCGCTCCATGGTTTTTTGACAAAATATTTCATATAAATATAATATACACCCGGAAAAATTCACTCACGGTTAATTAGACCCAAAGTAAGCTCTAAGCTTGTATTATGGAATCTAACTCACTGATACTACTACATACACATACACAAATACTTTATATGAATATGTAACTAATTGATACCCAGCGGGATTGATTCCGGGCGGGAATCGAATCCGCAACCCGCGACACAGTAAGCGCTCTCACAGCCACTGTGCCAACGGGCTTATCAAATACATATATAAAGACTAGCTGCGCCCCGCGGTTTCACCCGCTTTGTACCCGTTCCCGCGGGAATTTCGGGATGAAAATTGATGTTGTCAGATTCTCAGGCCTACCCGATATGTACACAAAATTTCATGAGAATCGGTCGAGCCGTTTCAGAGGAGTTCAACCACGGTACCCGTTCCCGCGGGAATTTCGGGATGAAAAATAGACGTTGGCCGATTCTCAGACCTACTCAATATGCTCACAAAATTTCATGAGATTCGGTCGAGCCGTTTCGGAGGAGTACGCGAACGAACACTGTGACACGAGAATTTTATATATAAGATATTTTTTATCTGAGCGCTATCGTGCTTCGTAGGGCAAGTTAAACTGTCGGACCCAATATCAGAAACCACCAATCCGATTTCGATAATTATTTTTGTAATGGATAGCGACAATCAACGAGGTTATAAGCTATTTTATATCTGGAATTTCCCACGGGAACGGGAACGGATTTTGATGCAGTTTTTTTAATAGATAGAGTGATTTAGGAGGTAGGTTTATAAGGGTTAGGTTCATAAGTACACCAATATAGAATAAAACAAATATTCCCACACAACAAACGTGATTTTTAGCCGTTTTTTAAAGTACGGAACCCTCCCTGCGTGTGTACGACTCGCACTTGGCCGGTTTTTAATTATAATTAACTGTTAACCCTTATCAAACGCTCGCAAACTCACGCGCGTGGGTTAGGTTCATAAGGACTTGATTGCATTACGACTATATAACCAAAACGTCTTAGTTTCATAAGGTCTTGGTAAGCACAATGCCTTTTTTGCAAAATGCCCTAGTGAGCAGAATGTCTTAGTTGCACGATTGACTACTATGGCATAATGCCGAAGTTGCAAAACGTCTTGATTCTAAAATGACGTATAAGGCAAAGTGTCTGGATAGCATATGGACTTGGTAGCAAAACGTCATGATTGCATAACGACTATAGAGTGCGCGCAAGATAACTCTGCGCGCGGCCGAAATTGGAACTAATCGTATGCCACTACCTTGACGTTTATGTGTTGCCTGCTATAACAATAAACCTCCCCGCATTTTCTAGATTCGTTATTTCTTTGTAGTTTTTTCTTGTCATCAATAATAATTATCATAGTGAAGGAAAATTCAAGAAAAAATGAACTTTACTCGATTTAAAATTATATATGACTCGAATATTTTTTTCTATAATCGATACTACAATATGTTTTATGAAATAAATTTAAATAGAAAAGAATATCAATAAAATAGAAAAATACTCACAAATGAAAGGTTAATCAATAATTTAAGTGACTCGATGTATTTCATGTCTTTTTATAATGACAAACCGTATTATATGGCATTTTTAAAACAATTGATGACACGCCTGTCGTGCCATCAGCAATGAATCGGTTAACGGAGCGCATATGGACGTCCGTTCGATGCCATACCGATTTTTGAAATGGTGTAATCGATTATTCAACTAGTTTTTATAAACAGGAGGGGAAGGTATAGGTAAGGCTTATCCTGTAGTAAATAATCAAAGTCGACCATGTAGTCGTTATGCCACTTATGACGTTATTAATTTTTGACCATATGCCTACCTAGTCGTTTTGCTACTAGGACATTTTGATATTAGGGCGTTATACAAACCAGACGTTTTAAAAATAAGTCCAATCTTAAACCAAGGCATTCTACTATTAAGACGTTTGCACAATTAGACATTTAACTACCAAGACCTTATGAAACTAAGACGTTTTGGTTATATAGTCGTAATGCAATCAAGTCCTTATGAACCTAACCCATAAATATCTTGTTCGGACAATAAGGAAAACATAAAAAAGCATCATTCGATTTGGTGCAGTCGTTCTGAAGATATGCGCGTACATACATTTTTATTGTTATACTCAATGTTTTCGTCTTGATTATCCAAAAATGTGGACCAATTTCGTCAATTTTCCAGCCGAAGACTACTCCTGAAGAGGAAAAAGGTTTAGTGAATTTAAAAAAAAACTTTTTTTTACTATATTTTTTTATCTTGAATGGTTATATAAAATCCCTCTCAGTGCATCCCCAGCCTATCTCACCCCCTGAAAACCTCATTTCATCCCCGACTGTCGCTCGGATCGGATCAGCTGGTCATTAATCCGATTGTTTATCAAACAGATTAGATAACTGTGAGTAAATAGTTTTAATTGTGCTTCTAATATCTTTCTTAATGTACTGATATCTTCAGTGAGATAGAGAGAGAGTGAGAGGCCTTTGCCCAGCAGTGGGACCATCTTATTTCATATTAGCAGCGCCCCGCAGTTTAACCCGCGTTGTGTCCATTCCTGTGGGAATTTCGGGATGAAAAATAGCCTATGTTACTCGTGGATAATGTAGCTTCCGAATGGTGAAAGAATTTTTAAAAACGGTCCAGTAGTTTTTGAGCCTATTCATTACAACCAAACAAACAAAGTTTTCCTCTTTATAATATTAGTGTAGATAAATGCTCTACAACTAAATCACTGTTTAAAGAGAATAAAAAAACTAAAAAACACGCTTTTTACAAATTGAACTAAAAACTAGAAAATAATGTTTTACCTCAAATCAAAATTATAATAAAATTTAAGTTATTAACACAATGATTCAATTCAGAGTAAAAAAGCGTGGGGTGCTTAATATTTTTAAATATTACAATCATCATTGGTAACTATCTATGAGAGGATAGTTATGAACTACAGTAAAATGCACCCCACGCTTTTTACTCTGAATTGAATCATTGTGTTAATAACTTAAATTTTATTATAATTTTGATTTGAGGTGAAAAATTATTTTCTAGTTTTTAGTTCAATTTGCAAAAAGCGTGTTTTTTAGTTTTTTTAAACTATAATTTTATTTTTTAGTAAGCATAACATTATATGCAACTTTTCATCCCGTAATTCCCACGGGAACAGGCCCATCACGGGAAAACCACGGGACGCTGTTAGTGTCTACTAACTAGTACCATTTAGTAAAATAAAACAGAAGTTGTGGCACCGAGCGCCCGTTGATGTCTTTTATATGAATAATAATTTATTAGTAAATCTGGCAAATCCATTAAGGATAATGGGAAACTGTTATTAAATTATTGCATTGTCATCGGTCCTTGATACGTATGCAAAGTTTCAAATTAATCAGACTTCTGGAAATTGGTGAAAATGATGTTCAAAGATTTCATTACATACGTACATACAGGCCGAGCTAATAATAAAAGCGTGTTAAAAGCGTGTTAAAAAAAGTCTCTTTTGCTCTTTGGAAAGTAACGTCGAGTGTAGCGCTCATGGCGTAGTTTGACTAAGCGGTGTTAGTCCATTGCGATTGTTAAGCAACGTGCAGCTCGACCCCTACTCGGATGGGTGGCCGATAGTGGCATTTCTATCTGAGCGCTACCGTGCTTCGGAGGGCACGTAAAATTATCGGTCCCGGTTGTTTCAATCGTTAGACCTTGTCGGAGGCCTTTAGGCGGTCTAAAAACTCCGACTCCAGGGTTGGCCACTAACCTACTCGGACTTCTCTTTGTACGTTTGTTACTCTAACGAAAAAACTACTCGACGGATTTGGATGAAACTTTACAGTAATATAGGTTATACATCAGAATAACACATGGGATACATTTTATCCCGAAATTCCTGCGGGAACAGGCACAACGCGGGTGTAACCGCGGGGCGCGCTAGTAATCGTATATCAACCAATTTGATTCTTTCTAGATGTTCCGCCGACCTTCCTCCCTTTCCTTCCCTTCGATCTGGCACCGCTTCTCCGTCTCCCGAGGAGGTCGCTCCATCAACCTCCGGGTCCAAGACTTGACTGAAGACATGTTCCAACCTGCTCTGGAGATGCTGGCCACTTACTTCACAAGAGACGAGCCTCCATGCAAGTATATTGGTAAGATATTTCAATACATATAAGTATGAGTAAGCCTGGCCGCATACGTGCGGAATCCGAACTCGATTTCCGCATTCGTTTTCCGCATGCGGAAATTCGTGGCACTATCGCAGACATATAGGTACTTAAAGTATACAATTCCTAATGCAAAAAAAACTAACTTTTCGCCTGCCAAGACTGAGGTC
Source organism: Cyclophora albipunctata (assembly GCA_963082685.1). Lineage (NCBI taxonomy): Eukaryota > Metazoa > Arthropoda > Insecta > Lepidoptera > Geometridae > Cyclophora > Cyclophora albipunctata. The sequence goes on from OY720142.1 coordinate 3,863,467, forward strand.
TGGGGTTTAATTCCCGGGTCTAGCGAAAATAGTATCAAAAAAATGTTAGGTAAATAACTATCTACTTTTCGAGATCGGGTTTGAGATCACCAACCCGTTCGTCAAGCGTGGTGATTACGACATCCTCCTCACTGTACTGATATCTAGTGAGATGAGAGGCCTTTGACCATAAGTGGAATATCACTACATAGTATAAAATAAAGTCGTCTCTTTTTCGTGTCTGTCTGTCTGTTTGTCTGTCTGTATGCTTAAATCTTTAAAATTACGCAACGGATTTTGATGCGGTTTTTTGTAATAGGTAGAGTGATTCAAGAGGAAGGTTTTTATGTAAAAAAATTCCCGAAATTCCCACGGGAACGGGCACAATGCGGGTGAACCCGCGGGGCGCTGCTAGTTGTAAAGTAAAGTAATTGTGTATGTACTCGTATACGTAATAATGTCAGTTAGTTGGATTCCATACTACAAAATTGACGGGCAACTTGCGAGTGTCTACGCGCGTGGCGACTCTGTGGGAACGCGACGAGCACCCGCGCGGTTTCATACATAAGTGCTAGGACGCGGGGACCCGCGCGGGCGCCCGTCACAGGGCGGCGCGCCCCGTATCCGCAACGGAGCTCGCCTCCATGCGTCCTTCTAATCTAATCACCACTCCTCACTTCTTCTTCTTCTTCACCGAGTGGATGGCCAACCTGACCAATCCTGGTGTCAGAGTTATTGAGCCGCCAAAGGCCTCTGACATGGCTCATGTAACGACTACTATCCGTAGAAAGTAACCGGGACCGACGGCTTAACGTGCCCTCCGAAGTACGGAATCATCTTACTTACATCTCAGGTGATTCAGCCTGCAATGCTCTAACCAAACTGAGGAAAGTCTCACAAAGAGATTTTTGTGAGGTATCCCCACCGGGAATCGAACCCGGAACCTCCGGGTCGTGAGCCGGGCGCTCAAACCACAAGACCACGGAGGCTGTTGTCACTCCTCACTAATGACCCCTAATTAGATAATCACCACTCCCCACTAATGACCCCGATGCCCGCTTAACACAGTTTCAGGCTTAAAGCCCTAAATATTTACAGGACAAACTTACTCACGGTTAATAAAACCCAAACTTAAGGCTAGATTACACCGGGGCAACACTGTGCGGCATTGCGGCATGCCACAAGGCCGCATGCTACAAAGTCAAAAATGTCGCACATTGTGGCAAGGGCACAATGGATTCCATGCGACATTTTTGACGCACGAAAAAAATTCCATTGTGCCCGGATACAAGATGCGACAGTCTGCCACGTGACACAAGGTGTTGCCATGCCGCACGGTTCTTGCCACAATGTGCGACATTTTTGACTTTGTAGCATGCGGCCTTGTGGCATGCCGCAATGCCGCACAGTGTTGCCCCGGTGTAATCTAGCCTTAAGCTCCAATCTTGATTAGCTCGAGTTTGTTTTGCTATCCAAGAGATCAACAAATACCCCAACGCGGTAGCCGAGTTAAGAACCCTTTGGAGCAAGACCTTGGATGACAAGTTGTCTCTGGTCTGCGTCACTGATGATGAAGAGCAATCCATGGTAGGAGTCAATGTGCTAACCGTGGTCTCAAGGGAGGACGTAGATGAAGAATTTCAGGTATGCTATCTATATCCTAACTAATCACTACATACTCGTAGTATAAAATAAAGTCGTCTCTTTTTCGTGTCTGTCACACTGTTTGTCTGTCTGTATGCTTAAATCTTTAAAATTACGCAACGGATTTTGATGCGGTTTTTTGTAATAGGTAGAGTGATTCAAGAGGAAGGTTTTTATGTAAAAAAATTCCCGAAATTCCCACGGGAACGGGCACAACGCGGGTAAAACCGCGGGGCGCTGCTAGTGTATAATAAATGCGAAAGTAACTCTGTCTGTCTGTTACGCTTTCACTCCAAAACTACTGAACCGATTTGAATGAAATTTGGTACACAGTTAGTCCAGAGCCTGAGAAATGACATAGGCTACTTTTTATCGCGAAATTACCGCGGAAACGGGTACAACGCGGGTAAAACCGCGGGGCGCGGCTAGTTAAAGCATATCCTTCATAATATGTCTCTTGTATTCAAGTGGCGAATAAATAGGTGCAAGAGGGATAAAGTATAGTTATGCAATTATTTTTAAACTAATGGTTGCCCGCGGTTTTACCCGCGTTGTGCCTGTTTCCGTGGGAAGTTCGGGCTGAAAAATCTAGATTTCTAATATATAAAATTCTCGTGTCACGGGGTGCGTGGTTGAATTCCTCTGAAACGGCTCAACCGATTCTCATGAAATTTTGTGTACAATATCGGGTAGGTACGCCTGAGAATCAGACAACATCTATTTTTCATACCGAAATTCCCGCGGGAACGGGTACAACGCGGGTGAAATCGCGGGGCGCAGCTAGTAGTTAGCCTATAAAGTTTATACTTACTCTATTTCTTTTGGATTGGCACAAAATGTGAACCAATGTCGTAAATTTTCCAGCCGAAGACGATTGCTCATGAAGAGGAAAAAGGTTTAGTGATTTTATTTCATTCTTACCCTATCTCTAAACCATTTTCCTCTTCAGAAGCAATCTCTTCGGCTGGAAAATTGACGACATTGGTTTACATTTTGTGCCAATCCAAAAGAAATAGATTATACAATGAAAGTGGCTATCCGTTACAAAAAAATACTCTAATCGTATTGGTAGTTAGTTTCTCAGATTAGCGCGTCACACACACATCACTAGGTAGCATAAATCATTCATTCATTCATTCATTCATTTATCTTCAAAAATCACAGACAACAGATCCAATATGGGCGAAGTTATTCGGCGCCGTTGACTTCGTAACCCGCAGTGTGGACATCTACAAACGCTACAACGTAGACCGCTACTTGACCGCCTACGGGTTGGTGGTCAACCCGGAGTGGAGGGGACTTAACATTGGCAAGATTATTTTGGAGGCTCGGTGAGTAAACAGATAGTAAGGTCGACTAGGTTATCGGCTAACAGCCTCCGTGGTCTTGTGGTTTGAGCGCCTGGCTCACGACCCGGAGGTTCCGGGTTCGATTCCCGATGAGGATATCTCACGAAAATCTCTTTGTGAGACTTTCCTCAGTTTGGTTAGGGCATTGCAGGCTGAATCACCTGATTGCTCGAAAAGTAAGATGATTCCGTGCTTCGGAGGGCACGTTAAGCCGTCGGTCCCGGTTACTACGGATAGTAGTCGTTACTTGAGCCGTGTCAGAGGCCTTTGGCAGCTCAATAACTCTGACACCAGGATTGGTCAGGTTGGCCATCCACTCGATGAAGAAGAAGAAGCGGCCAACCCTGGTGTCGGATATTTTTAGATCGTCTTATGGTGACGGCATGTTTGATCGATTAAAACGACCGGGACCGCCAATTTTACATGCCTTGCGATGCACGGTAGCGCTCAGATAGAATCGCTACTATCGGCTACCCATCTAAGTAGGAGCCGTGCTGCGCGTTGCTTAACAATAGTAAACAGTTAACATCGCTTAGCTAAAATGTTACGAGCGCTAGACAAGCATAGAACGAAGCAAAGAGGTTTCTATGGCTAATGTTAAAAGAGGGATGCAATTTTGACATTTGTATTAGACAGGGTGTCTTTTGATGGTGTCAAAACTGACATTGAAGCGAGCGTGAATAAAAATATTATTTTATAAATACTACTAGCAACACCCCACGGTTTTACTCGCATTCTGCCAGTTCCCGTGGGAATTGCGGGATGAAAAATATATCCTATAACCTTCCCGTTGAATGTGGCTATCTATTCCAAAAATAATTATTCAAATTGGATTGGTAGTTTCTGAGCGCATTCAAACAAACAATCTCTTCCGTTATATGTAGGTATTGTACTTTGTTACCCTACTAGCAGCGCCCCGCGGTTTTACCCGCGTTGTGCCCGTTCCCGTGGGAATTTCGGGAATTTTTATACATAAAAACCTTCCTCTTGAATCACTCTACCTATTACAAAAAACCGCATCAAAATCCGTTGCGTAATTTTAAAGATTTAAGCATACAGACAGACAAACAGACAGACACGAAAAAGAGACGACTTAATTGTATACTATGTATGGTAGTGATAATCATAACCGCTCGTTACTAAAGCACTGTTGAAAGTGTTTTGTCTCATTTGCTCTTCGGAAAGTAGCGTATGTCGGAAAGGGACAAACCATTTGATAGCTTAAATGTTGTTAAACGTATGAAAGGCCCTCAATCGAGTAAGTACGTTTACATAAAAGTGTTTAGGGGTACTTCAATATTTGAACGATAAATCACTACATAGTATAAAACAAAGTCGCTTTCCGCTGTCTGTCCCTATGTATGCTTAGATCTATAAAACTACGCAACGGATTGTGACGTGCTTATTTTGAATAGGTAAAGTGATTCAAAAGGAAGGTTCATATGTATAAATAATCCCGAAATTCCCACGGGAACGGGCACAACGCGGGTAAACCCACAAGGCGCTGTTAGTTCTCTTTAATAACACTTGTAACGTTAATTGATGTGGGGTTGATTTTTGCGTTTGAACAGTCGCCATCTAGCGGGTTATTCGAGATGTTTCGATTGCCGATACAACAGTAACTGTCAGATCTTGCATTCCAACGCCTCCAGTTGTCTCTTCGACTCACCAGATGTCGCTCTCTACCTCATTTGACCAATTTTGCTGGTCCGTGATTCGCTGATTCATGTGTGAGTGGCGCCACCGGAAGAACTATGTTCGGCCAGGAAGCGGAACTGCGGAACTAAAATAGTTAGTTTCGCCCACCCACTCCAACTCCAATGAACCGCGACTCGTCCCACCGCCCGTCGCGAATCGCGATACACGCGACAGCCATTATTTTCTCTTGTCCAAGTCAATTTTACGTTTCGTTATTATTTGTTACCTGTGAACTGTTGAATGTGTTAATTACCGTGTCTGTGTTTTGTTTACTTCAATATATTGTTTATTCTAAATCGTGCATCGAACTTTTTCATTAACGCCCTGAGAATCTTAGCTACCTATAATTATAGTGACTCCATAACTTTAATCACCAGTTAAAAGTGCAAATAATCGACTTTTACACACTTATTTTTAATAAGTCGTTTAATCTCCATTTAATTTAATGAGCACCATCGACAATCCAATATAGCGGCCGCATTCCCGCCGTTTCAATAACCGACATATTTCCGTAATACCGCAAATTCCGACGCGAAGAGAATCCGCGGGAAAATTTTATTGCGAATATTTCTGGGCAGGTATTGGCTATAGAAGTGATATTTATGGAAATTTTGCGATAAAATAATTTGGACGTAGTTATAGATAAGGGTGTCTTTCTACCGGAGCTATATTAACTATACGAAACTAGCAGCGCTCCGCGGTTCCTGTGGGATTTTTGGGTATTTTTATACTTAAAACATAACATTTATACTCGTACATATTATCAAGTACTTTATAGTTGTATATTAAATCCATGATAGCTAAATAGCATCATTGAATAAAAGAGGTAAGTACCATAAATAAGCTAAACTTTTTAAATGGAATAATGCGGATTGACCTTAAATTATTTCCATACTTTTTGCTAAACTATAACGTCAAAAAATATAATGCCAAACAACGTCAAACTCAAACACAACTATCACAAGTTTATACGTAGTATTTATTTAATTTAATTAAAAAAAATGGTTATACAATCGCCAAGAAATCCCAAGCACAAGAAACGTAAATGTATATGCGATACAAAAGAGTTATTAAAACAAATAACTGGCAACCCCGAGCCTATTACCGCGGCTGAATATAATAAAATTAAGTTAAATTTGTTTACCGAACGAAATTCAGATGGCAGCGGTATTTTAAAACTAGCCGGCAATGATTTATACAGCCGGTACAAAAGAAGATTATCAGACATTGATATCAGAGCCATCTGTGTGTACTGCAGAGAACTACCTCGAAGAATAACCAAACTCGATTTGAGCTACAATAAAATAACAGATGTCGGTTTCTACAAACTATTAAAAAAGCTGCTAGTAAAAGGGCGATCAAGCATAATCAACCTAAACATAATGAACAATAATTTGACCGATGTTTCTGTGTTAAAGTTAGCTAAATACGCCAAGTTTGTTAAGCTTAAATATTTGCGGCTTAATGGCAATGATATTGGAACTAAAGGCGGGGAACACTTTGCGGCATTTCTGATTCAGAATAATAGTGTTGAATTCTTTGATATTGGCGAAACAGGACAGACTTTAACAAGCATCGCTCCTATAGTCACAGCTTTACGAATAGATCATGGCGCCAATACTACTGTTACAGTAGTAGATTTGAGTCGTGTTATACCTCTTTTCAACAGATACTCGTACGAAACAAAATGGCTGGCGTACCATATGGAATACTTGATCGAACGCAATTCAAAAATCGTCGAATTACATTTACAGAAGAATCAATTCAACGGTCACGATGTGGAGTACTTAGTAAGAGCTTTACGAAGGAATAATACTTTGTTATATCTTGATCTTGGATTCAATAAAATTGGAGAATACGGCGCGGAGTTATTAGCCAAATATTTAAGCGAGGGACCGGAACTGAAACTGTTAAATTTGGCGGGAAATGATATCAAAGACACTGGCGCTAGAGCGCTTAGCTTCGGGCTGCCATACTCAAAAATACTAGCCTTAGATATTAGTAGAAACAAAATCAACGACCGAGGCATTTTAGATATACTGAACACAATTAAAAAACCCCATTTCATGCGTTTTCTCAATATCTGGGGGAATAATATTAATGATATTACTTGTAGAGTTATAGAGAGAATGCTTATCAGTGGCGTGCTCTTCCAACATACCATAGACGTGAAACTCTATGAAGTTGATGACGTTTTATACGCAGCCTATTACCCTAATCCGTCTGACAGGAATAAGCATCTGTATTACTGTGAGATGGATTACGGGTTCGCTCAACCAATTTATCATATTAAAAGGAATATTATTGAGGAAAATAACAGGGTTAAGGTTGATTGCAAACACAGACATGCGTTAAATAAAACTGATAGATATCACTTTTGATATCAAAGACAATAATTGGAACGAAGTTCCCTATCGCGCGTTGCGAAAGGGGGCTAGACGGAAAAAATGGTAACGACATTTTTTAGGCCAGAGAGGGACAGACAGAGAAACTTGCGCACGCCAGAGAGAGACGGACAGAGAAACATGCGTATGTTTCTCTATCTGTCTCTCTCTGGCGTGCGCATGTTTCTCTGTCTGTCTCTCTCTCTCTCTTATAGAAAGCAAGCCAGATATTTTCGTTTCGTCTTTCTATTTCGCATTGAACAGTGTGGTGTCGCGACGATTATTTTTGTTGATAATAAATAAACTTCGTTCCATCCGGGTGTCCAAACGCGCATTTTAGCTGGCAAATGGTTTGTCCCTTTCTTACATACTTACGCTATTTGCGAGCAAAAGAGACAAAACACTTTAAACAGTGTTTTATTCTTGAAGCGTTGATGAACAAATTTTGCATATCTGATTTGCGTTAAAAATGTGCTCAAATGAAGCCCACTATACCGTGAGTTTTCAACGCGGTTCCGTTTTGAATAGCATCCAATAACATAGCATGAAAGATATTGCAACTAGCACACTAATTTATATGAGCGTTAAATACGCTAACGAAAGCGTTCAAATCTTCAATCAACAATACACAACTAGATGTCGGGTCGGCGCAAAAAATACGTCTGTGAATAACGCCTCATTTGAAAAGTGTGGCGTTATTCTCACTTATTTTATTCATAAGATTTGCTACTTTATTGCTACGTGTCATGGTTGTAACTAGGTTGAACTTCGAACTGTTTTAAAACTTTTGTTTCAGTTCGGTAGTAAACAAAATAAGCTGTCACACGTCATCCACGCGGACAGTATTTAGCTTTGATTTTGTACGTGACCCGATATCTAGTTGTGTATTGTTGATCGAAGGTAAAAATGTTAAAAATGCTTGTGACCTGTTGTGCCCGTTGCCGTGGGATTTTCGGGATTTTTTATACATATAGACCTACCTCTTGAATCACTCTATCTATCAAAAAACTGTATCAAAATCCGTTGCGTAGATCTAAGCATACATAGGGACAGACAGCGGAAAGCGACTTTCTTTTATACAATGTAGTGATAATGTTTAAAAATAACTTTCTATTTAGGTTTGTATTCCTAATTTATACCTATTTGTATCATTGTTATTTTATATTAATTATTAATTTTTAATGAGAATTTGTTATTTTATTATTGTATTGCAGATAGAATGGATTAATTTAAATGAACTGATAATTATACAGGCCCTTTGTTATATAATGTTGTTTTAATATTAATTTTGTTACATATATTGTGACAAGTAAGTGTGTTTAAACCCAACACCTATATGTGGAACTAGCAGCGCCCCGCGGTGTTACCCGCGTTGTACCCGTTCCCGCGGGAATTTCGGGATAAAATGTATCCCATGTGTTATTCTGGTGTATAACCTATATTACTGTAAAGTTTCATCCAAATCCGTTCAGTAGTTTTTGCGTGAAAGAGTAACAAACATACATCCATACGTCCATCCTCACAAACTTTCGCATTTATAATATTTGTAGGATAGGCCTTAACTAAACCATGGGTATTAAGGGCCTTATTCAAAAACTCATATTTAAACTGCATTTTAGGCATCAATTACTAACCCGAAATTAGCTCGAACATACAAACAAACTTATAATGTATATATCTTTATAATATAAGTTATATATAGCTCCTTACATATATAAGGTCGATCTAATTATTATAAATTGTTTTCAGAATACCTCTCTGCAAAGCGCTTGGTGTCAAAGTAACCGCAACAGTATTCACCGCTGGCGCGTCGCAGGCCGTCGCCAAAAAGGCGGGATTCGAAGATTTATACGAAATAACTTACGAAGAATTAGCTAAGAAAGGCTTCCGTTTTCCAGGAGTGGAGAATGATACGAAATCATCAAAGTTAATGGCTTTGAAAATTGAATAATATGTACGCGCTAATTGAGGAGATTAGTTCGATAATTGAATAAGAGATGACGCTACTGTTGCGCATTTTTACCGCCATCTATAATTTATTTAGCTAACTAAGTAGTTGGGTTATTGTTCCGCTAGATGATGCTACTAGTCCAAACAGTTTAATTTATATTATTTATTGATTGTTAATGATTTCATCTTAGCTATAATTTTTAATAAATTTACTTAGATAATTTGTATTGGTCTTTGATTGTGATATTTTTAATTCTCAAGTCTAGTCGTTCTGTGATATTTTTATAAATACTGATTTGTGTATCATGTTTGATTTAAGCACGCTTGAAATAAAATTATTGAACTAATAGGTTATTTTTGTTTTAATTCTATAAATTCATGAATATATAAGAATATATTACTTAAAGAATATTCTGCAACGTAAAATATTAAAATCATAATTGTTTATAATCTGCCATCTAGCTTTGAGTAGCGAAACTAATCAGTGAAATGGCTGAACCGTTACAATATTACATCTGTCGCTAGATGGCACTCCCTCGGCCACTACTTAAAACAATGAAATTGTTTGCATTACTTAAACAAAGGTTCATGAGAGTCCAAAGATTTTTTTTGAAATATAATGTAAATCTACACAAGTAATTAATAAAATAATGAATGCTAGGTACCTACATAAAAATAAGTAACATTTACTGGGGAAAATACATTTATTGAAACTGCAACATTTTGCAATAAAATGGCGTCGCGTCCGCAGCAATCGGCATGTTCATTCAATCAATGCCAAAGCCAAACAAAATATTATCTGTCTGTCAACAGTCAAACGGTTGTTGACTTCTTTCTGTGGGTGTTGTATGGTGTTGTGTCTGTCGTAAATTTGGGAAAAAATAATACAGTATTGTTTTATTTAATCCAATAAAACTGTGCCATTACTATGTAGAATAAAGGTGTTTATTTAGGAATTATAAGCGACTTCTGTCGCCTAAAGACTTAGATAAATAGAAAACATTAAAAGTTGTCGATGTAACAACACATCCTGTTTATAAAAGTTCACTAACAAATTTCTCTTGTTACATTTATTTACGTGAATTTCATTATAACATCTAAGTGAATAAAACAACAGTGCTTCTTCATCAGTGTAAATATAATTATTAAATACAATTTTTTGTGTTTGTGGGTGAAATAATGTGTGCACACTATTGTTTGATATTTCGAAAATGGAGATCATTTTGATTGGATAATTATTGCGTTGCCTGCTTACAAAAGGTAATATTCCCGCTATTTTTTTGTAGTAAATAAATAATTCATTATATTTTACACTAGCAGCGCCCCACAGTTTGCTCGCTTTGTGCCCGTACCCGTAGGGATGTCGGCATGAAATATACCCTATAACCTGCCCACTGATTGTGTCTATCCATGACACAAAGAATTATTCAAATCGGATTGATAGTTTCCGAGATATAAGTGACAAACTAAGAAATATAAAAAAAAAGTTAATTAAAAAATAACTATGTAATTCTTCCGCCTCATACCTATATTAGTATCTAGATTAATTACAACTTATTACTTATGAACTTTTCATAAACAAGAAAGTTGAGATCAATAGATAACTTTTACTATACCTACCTCTCTAAAATATCTATTTTAAGAGATTATAATTTATGGTATGTTTTACATCTAAATTCCTTTGAAAATATGTATCGTTAAAACCTATGTGTTAATATTAGCGCTAAGTATGAAGGTAATTACCTAATTTAATTAATACTAGCAGCGCCCTGCGGTTTTACCCGCTTTGTACCCGTTCCCGTGGGAATTTTGGGAAATGTTTATACATAGGTATAAACCTTCCTCTTGAATCACTCTATCTATTTAAAAAAATAATTATTCATATCGGACAGGTAATTCCCGAGATTACCTTGAACATACAAACAAACAAACTTACAAATTTTACCTCTTACTAATATTAGTACAGATTACAAGCGGACATGGTGTACAAATCAAATTTAAAATCGGTTCAGTAGTTTAGGAGTCCATCGCGGACAAACAATGTGACAAGTAATTTTTATACAAAACTAGCTGTGCCCCGCAGTTTCACCCGCAGCGCCCCCGTTACCATGGAAATTTTGAGATTTTTATTCCTTATTTTTCTTATATAAAAACCTTGTCCTGACAATAAGGAACACATTAAAGAAATAATCATCCAATTTGGTGCATTCGTTCTGAAGTTATGCGCTTACCAACACATTTTATGATTCATTTTTATATTATAGACTAGCAGCGCCCCGCGGTTTTACCCGCGTTGTGCCCGTTCCCGTGGGAATTTCGGGAATTTTTTTACATAAAAACCTTCCTCTTGAATCACTCTACTTATTACAAAAAACCGCATCAAAATCCGTTGCGTAATTTTAAAGATTTAAGCATACAGACAGACAAACAAACAGACACGAAAAAGAGACGACTTTATTTTATACTATGTAGTGATGATGGGTTATTTAATCCCGAAATTCCCTCAGGAAATGCAGGTAAATCCGCAGGATGCTACTATATCTTAGATTTTACCCACAGCGTCAATGTTACACTTTTGCTATGATCTTGCATTAATTAGCATTGAAATGAGTTCATTGGAACAACTTTTACTGTTAATATCTATTTGTTCCACTTTGATTTTTGACAAGAATTTAGCGAATTGTTTTCACGGCGAAATGTCTAATTAGATAGTGTTGGTTTACTTAACATACTAATAAACTAGCACCCGCGTTGTACCCGTTCCCGCACTTTTACCCGCGTTGTACCCGTTCCCGTGGGAATTTCGGGATGAAAAATAGCCTATAACCTTCCCGTTGAATGTGGCTATCTATTACAAAAAGAATTATTCAAATTGGACTGATAATTCCTGATATTACCTCGAACAACAAACAAACAAACTTACAAATTTTACCTCTTTATAATATTAGTATAGATGAAAGTGTTTTCTGATGGCCTATTAATCTCGGTGGTGTAGTGGCATGTGGACTCGCCTGCCAAGACTGAGGTCCGGGGTTCAATTCCCGGGTCGAGAGGAACATGTTGCCTACTTTTCAAACATGGCTCGTGTTTGAGATCACCAACCCGTTAGTCAAGCGTGGTGATTACGACATCCTCCTCACTGTACTGATGACAGTGAGATGAGAGGCCTTTGCCTCGACGTTAGAGGACGTTAGAGGCTTATACTTACTTACTTACTTATTAACCTATGGCATATCGTAAATAGCTGAGATGTTCCTTTTAGGACGTAGGTACTCGAAAGAAGGGATTTTGCGAAAGTCAACCCCTAATAAGGGGTGGCTCTTTCACCTGAAGTAAAGCAAGGGGGTTTATTTATATAAAGGACCATAATTTTTTTTATAATCTTAATCATAATTAATTCTTATTCTCGACTAGCAGTGCGTTGTGCCCGTTCCCGTGGGAATTTCGGGAATTTTATACTTATAAACCTTCCTCTTGAATCACTCTATCTATTAAAAAAACTACATCAAAATCCGTTGCGTCGTTTTAAAGATTAGACGGACAGACAGCGGAGAGCGACTTTGTTTTATACTATGTAGTGATGATAGATACGTAGATAAACGCATTACCCTCCTTGGATCCCGCAGTCGGGTAAAAAGATTACTTATCGCCTGACCTGTAGTTTGTAAGGAATTTAAAACGCATCCTGTGCTGGAAACAGGAAGAGCACAATTTGATAATGTTTAGTGAAGCTTTGTTCAACAATCGTAGTTATTAGTTTCTCAAATTATTTAATAACTATTTCGCTCGATCTTAGAATTGAAGTCTTGGCAGGCGGGTGCACATACCACTAGACCACCGAGGCGTTATGCTATCATTGGAAACAAAACAAGTAACCATTACATTTACCGAGCATACATTCCTCATTGGATGACAGACCAACAAACGACCATTGTCACGGTTCACGGAACTCTCGTCAACGGATACATATAAACCAAATATTGGTTTTAAAAACCCGCCTATTGTACGCTACATATCAACATAACATCAAGTAAGATCGAGTGGGTCGGTGGCCAACCCTGGTGTCGGAGTTGTTAGACCGCCTAAAGGAAGACATGGTTCAATTTGACAAGCCCGTTGGCACAGTGGCAGTGAGAGCGCTCACTGTGTCGGGGGTCGCGGGCTCGATTCAACGGAGTAACAATATGTGAAGACATAGTTGTTGACGACGTCTGGGTGTCAATTATATATTCTTACTAGCAGCGCCCCGCGGTTTTACCCGCGTTGTGCCCGTTCCCGTGGGAATTTCGGGAATTTTTTTACATAAAAACCTTCCTCTTGTATCACTCTACCTATTACAAAAAACCGCATCAAAATCCGTTGCGTAATTTTAAAGATTTAAGCATACAGACAAACAAACAGACAAAATAGCGACTTTGTTTTATACTATGTAGTGATAAAGTATTTTGTGTATGTTTAAGTAGAGGGTTCCATAATACAAGCTTAGAGCTTACTTTGGGTCTAAAATAATCTGAAAATAATCGTGAATTTAATTGAAACAGCCGGGGTAATCCTCCGACATGGTCTAACGGTTGAAACAACCGGGACCGACAATTTAACGTGCCCTCCTCGTCACGGTAGCGCTCAGATAGAAATGCCACTATCGGCCACCCATCCAAGTAGGGGCCGAGCTGCACGTTGTTTGACAATAGCAATGAGTTAACATTGCTTACTCAAGTGATACCACAAATAGCAGCGCCCCGCGGTTTTACCCGCGTTGTATCCGTTCCCGTGGGAATTCCAGGATGAAAAGTAGCCTATAACGTTCCCGTTGAATGTGGCTATCCATTACAAGACAAAAAAATAACAAATGGGACCAGTAGTTCCTGAGATTAGCGCGTTCACACAAACAAACTCTGCAGCTTTATAATCACTACATAGTATAAAATAAAGTCGTCTCTTTTTCGTGTCTGTCACACTGTTTGTCTGTCTGTATGCTTAAATCTTTAAAATTACGCAACGGATTTTGATGCGGTTTTTTGTAATAGGTAGAGTGATTCAAGAGGAAGGTTTTTAATTTTTATGTAAAAAAATTCCCGAAATTCCCACGGGAACGGGCACAACGCGGGTAAAACCGCGGGGCGCTGCTAGTATTAGTATAGATAAAACTTTTCCATTACAACTAGATTCCCATGAGTAAAACCGAAGTGCAATGCCAGTAGCCTCATAAGTAAAGTATCAGCCTGTAATGTCCCACTGCTGGTCAAAGGCCTCTCATCTCACTAGATATCAGTACAGTGAGGAGGATGTCGTAATCACCACGCTTGACTAACGGGTCGGTGATCTCAAACACGAGCCATGTTTGAAAGGTAGGACACATGTTTTATTGCTCGACCTGGGAATTGAACACGGGGCCTTAGTCTTGGCAGGCGAGTGCTCATACCACTAGACGACCGAGGCCCATAAATCAGAATTCAAAAGCTGTTATAGGATTGTAATTCAGACCGCGCTCTATAATTTCGCCAATGGTTTTCACTTGCGTTATTACTTTCCAAACTATCTTTTAGATGTAACAGAGAGACGTTATGCAATAACTAGTATTATAAATGCGATGGTAACTCTGTCTGTCAGTCTTGTTTACACGCCAAAACTACTGAACCGATTTGAATGTTTGGTACACAGTTAGTCCAGAGCCTGAGAAAGGACATAGGCTACTTTTTATCGCGAAATTCCCGCGGGAACGGGTACAACGCGGGTGAAACCGCGGGGCGCTGCTAGTTTATTATACATATGTAGTTGGTTGTATTAACAACTTGAATTTCAAAAGATCGATTTTAATTAAATTAATTGGTATCCGGTGAAGCCACTATTCGGCACATCTGTAATTCATATAAAGTACTAGCAGCGCCCCGCGGTTTTACCCGCGTTGTGCCCGTTCCCGTGAGAATTTCGGGAATTTTTATACACAAAAACCTTCCTCTTGAATCCCTCTATCTAATAAAAAAAAACCGCGTTAGAATCCGTGCAGTAGTATTTGAGTTAATCGCGAACAGACAGACGCGGCCGGGGACTTTGTTTTATCATATGTAGTGATTTGTGTATGTATGTATGTATATGTTCAATTCCCAGGTCGAGCGAAAACATGTTTCCTACTTTTCAAACATGGCTCGGGTTTGAGATCACCAACCCGCATTAGGTAAGCGTGGTGATTACGCCTAAAACCTCCTCACTGTACTGATATCTTCAGTGAGACGAGAGGCCTTTGCCCAACAAGTGGGACATTACAGGCTAATACTTACTTACTTACTTACTTTATGTATATGTAGTAGTATAAGTGAGTTAGATATCACAATACTTTGGGTCTAATGTTTTCCGTACAAAGTGTAACTGTAAACGTAGTTTCAATTGAAAAAAACCGGCCAAGTGCGAGTCGGACTCGCAGACGAAGGGTTCCGTACCATCATCTATTAAAAATTATTAGTATCGAGCAAGAAACGGTAAAGAAATCACGTTTGTTGTACGGGAGCCCCCTTGAATATTTGTCTTATTTGTTGTTATAGCGGCAATAGAAATACATCATCTGTGAAAATTTCAACTGTCTATCAACGTTCTTGAGATACAGCCTGGTGACAGACGGACGGACGGACAGCGAAGTCTCAGTAATAGGGTCCCGTTTTTACCCTTTGGGTACGGAACCTTAAAAAAGGTAGTTACATCACTGCCAAAGCTATAACGTTAATTGAATGTAGTTCGTTATATCTATACAGCAGTTTAATTAACCCCAATTGTTGTGTGTCGTTAGTTAATCCCTTCGTTACGATAAGTAAATTCGAGTAGGTCTTTTGGTTTGAGCGCTCGGCTCATGATCCGGAGGTTCCGGGTTCGATTCCCGGTAGGGACAATATCTCACAAAAATCTCTTTGTGAGACTGTCCTCAGTTTGGTTAGTTAGGGCATTGCTGGCTGAATCACCTGATTGCCCGAAAAGTAAGACGATTCCGTGCTTCGGAGGGCACGTTAAGCCGTCGGTCCTGGTTACTTTCTACGGATAGTAGTCGTTACATGAGCCATGTCAGAGGCCTTTGGCGGCTCAATAACTCTGACACCAGGATTTGTCAGGTTGACCATCCACTCGATGAAGAAGAAGAAGTAGGTCAGCGGCCAACCCTGGTGTCGGAGTTGTTAGACCGGCTAAAGGACGACATGCTCTGACGATTGAAACAACCGGGACCGACAATTTTACGTGCCCTCTGAAGCACGGTAGCGCGGTAGAAATGCTACTATCGGCCACTCATTTTAGGTTTAATTTTATAATACACTAGCTGTGCCCTGCGGTTTCACCCGCATTTATTCCGTCAATGCTTACCGTCTAAACCTTCCCTGGACTTTCATGAACATTTCAAGACCAAAATTAGCCAAATTGGTTCTGCCGTTCTCGAATTTTAAGCAGACTAACGAACAGCAATTCATTTTTATTTATATAGACTAGCAGCGCTCCGCGGTTTTACCCGCGTTGTACCCGTTCCCGTGGGAATTTCAGGATGAAAATTAGCCTATAACCTTCCCGTTGAATGTGGCTATCCATTACAAAAAGAAAAGTAGGGGCCGAGCTGCACGTTGCTTAACAATCGCAATCGTTACGAGTGCTACACAACATGCGGTTAGTATATTATTATGCTTCTGCGGTTTTCCTTGACAATCGTATCATGTGTTCTTCTATGTATACTATCTATAGTAGTATATAATATAAAAAAGCTGAAAATTTTGATTGTTTTAGCCGGAACAAACAGTCAGAAAACGTCAAAAAATTTTATTTGGTATCACTACCTAATATAAATGTAGTATAAAACAAAGTCGCTTTCCGCTGTCTGTCTGTCCGCGATAAACTCAAATACTACTGCATGGATTTTGACGCGGTTTTTTTAAATAGATAGAGTGTTTCAAGAGGATG
This sequence comes from Cyclophora albipunctata, assembly GCA_963082685.1. Taxonomy (NCBI): domain Eukaryota; kingdom Metazoa; phylum Arthropoda; class Insecta; order Lepidoptera; family Geometridae; genus Cyclophora; species Cyclophora albipunctata. The sequence goes on from OY720142.1 coordinate 3,880,400, forward strand.
GTTTATATGTATAAAAAATCCCGAAAATCCCACGGGAACGGGCACAACGCGGGTAAAGCCGCGGAGCGGTGCTAGTATAAAATAAAAGCGAAGTGTATCCGTAAATGTAGTTTCATTTCATAGTTATTCGGGATATACTATGGTACGTAACTAGACAAGGAAGAGTCATAAAATATGAATCTACCCCCAAATCCTCCCCTATAATGTCGCGACGCCGCGACACGAAACCTAGACGTCGGATGACGTCATCGGCGTGACGTCATCCCCTCCCCCACCCTGGATTTATGGAACAAAGGTATTGGGGTTGATTTTGGTCTATCAGATAAAATGATCTGTACTATGTATTCTATACTAATATAATAAAGTTGAAGAGTTTGTTTGAACGCGCTAATCTCAGAAAATACCAATCCGATTTGAATAATTCTTTTTGTACTAGATAGCCACATTCAACGGGAAGGTTATAGGCTATTAGCCATCCCGAAATTCCTACGGGAACGGAGACAATGCGGGTAAAACCGCAGGACGCTGCTAGTAAGATTATATAATCACTCAGACGTCGTCAACAACTATGTCTGCAAATATTGTTACTCCGTTGAATCGAACCCGCTACCACCGACACAGTAAGCGCTCTCACTGCGACCGTGACAACTGGCTTGTCAAATACCTAGATACCTAGGTACTCTAGGCATCTTTACAGTATCAAAACTCCCACGGTTCTAATTCTGTTTATTGCTTCTCATGCCTATACATAAATACCTGTCGTTCACTCAACCGCATCACCCACGTCGAAGTTTAACCAAGCGATGTTAATCGCAATTGTTAAGCAAGGTGACAGACAGACAGCCGAAAGCGACTTTGTTTTATACTATGTAGTGAACTTAAAACATACATACAGTTACACTCAATGCAAATTCTTAGCAAATTATGTTTGGGTTGAAGCTTAAAAATATAGAAAGAATCCTGGCCTTGTACGATGAATAAGGCGGTTGATAATTTCGACTTACGCTAGCAAGCCCGGCTAGCTCAGTCGGTAGAGCATGAGACTCTTAATCTCAGGGTCGTGGGTTCGAGCCCCACGTTGGGCGAATTATTTTTGTTGTTTTTACAAGTTTTTTTGTTGTTTCACCTATAACGGTGTCTGTCTGTAACATATAGTGTAAGTTTTTGAATTTTTCAGTTTTCCGTTTGAGCTGAAATAAATTATTTTTACTTAATATAAAAACAATATTAGATTTTCTCCACTAGTATTTTTTGTAAAGCGTTTGGGAGTACAAACTATTTATTTCAGTACTTTTTCCCATTATAGAAGTAGCAGCGCCCCGCGGTTTTACCCGCGTTGTGCCCGTTCCCGTGGGAATTTCGGGAATTTTTCTACATATAAACCTTCCTCTTGAATCATTCTATCTATTTTAAAAAACTGCGTTAAAATCCGTGCAGTAGTATTTGAGTTTATCGCGGACAGACAGACAGACGCGGCCGGGGGCTTTATTTTATAATATGTAGTGATTTGAAATCGTCTTTGACATGTTAGTACTTTGTAGATTGTATTGAAGCAGTTCTTCATCTTCTTCACCGAGTGGATGGTCACCCTGACCAGTCCTGGTGTCAGAGTTATTGAGCCGCCAAAGGCCTCTGACATGGCTCATGTAACGACTACTATCCGTAGAGAGTAACCGGGACCGACGGCTTAACGTGCACTGTTTAAAACGTTTGAATACGACAAAGTTCTAACTATTATCAACTTTGATAAAGGCTGTATATAAGTATTCTGCTTCCCAATGTTACCCTCTCTTGGCATTTACCCAATAATTACGTCACTATGAGTCATCTGTGCCCTTCGCGTGGGGTTGCCACCCTTACTAATAAAAACAATAAAATCGGTTGTAAATACCGTTATTAAAGTACTCACAGTTGCTGAAAAAAATTTATTAATCTTTACTAATATTATAAAACTGCAGAGTTTGTTTGAACGCGCTAATCTCAGGAACTACTGGTCCGATTTGAAAAATTATTTTTGTAATGGATAGCCACATTCAATGGGAAGGTTATAGGCTACTTTTCATCCTGAAACTCCCACGGGAACGGGTTCAACTCTGGTAAAATCGCGGGGTGGTGCTAGTACATAGCTATAGGCCATGTAACATTATTTAATATAGACAAACGGACAGACGATATGACATTCTACGTAATGTCCTTGCACCCACATTCAATTTGTTCAAAGTAAATGTCTTTATTTATCTTGTTGGCTGCAGTGTCATACTAATTGGACTGTCTTTCAAACTTATATGAGGGTACATCACTACATAGTATAAAATAAAGTCGTCTCTTTTTCGTGTCTGTCACACTGTTTGTTTGTCTGTCTGTATGCTTAAATCTTTAAAATTACGCAACGGATTTTGATGCGGTTTTTTGTAATAGGTAGAGTGATTCAAGAGGAAGGTTTTTATGTAAAAAAAATCCCGAAATTCCCACGGGAACGGGCACAACGCGGGTAAAACCGCGGGGCGCTGCTAGTTGACAATATATAAGAGTACTAGCCGCGCCCCGCGGTTTCACCCGCGTTGTAACCGTTCCCGCAGGAATTTCGCGATAAACAGTAGCCTATGTCCTTTCTCTGGCTCTGGACTAACTGTGGACCAAATTTCATTCAAATCGGTTCAGTAGTTTTGGCGTGAAAGCGTAACAGACAGCTAGACAGACAGACAGACACACAGAGTTACTTTCGCATTTATAATTATTAGTTAGGATGTTTGCAATAGCAGCGCCATGTTGCGTACCCGATTATGGGTAGAATTTGAATAATACTTTTTTAAATAATAGCTTCAATTAAAGGAAAGGCTACAGGTATTTTCATTCCTAAATTGCCACGGGAACAGGCACAACATGGGTAAAACCGCGGGGCGCTGCTTGTCGACTGTAAGATAAAATAAAATAGAGTTTTCATGTTACTTTACCTGTCATTAAAGAAAGACGATTCCGTGCTTCGGAGGGCACGTTAAGCCGTCGGGCCCGGTTACTTTCTACGGATAGTAGTCGTTACATGAGCCATGTCAGAGGCCTTTGGCGGCTCAATAACTCTGACACCAGGATTGGTCAGGTTGACCATCCACTCGGTGAAGAAGAAGAAGTCCTGTCATTCATTCATTCGAGTAGGTCAGTGGTCAACCCTGGTGTCGGAGTTGTTAGACCGTCTATAGGCCTCCGACATGAAACAACCGGGACCGACTGCTTAACGTGCCCTTCGAAGCACGGTAGCGCTCAGATAGAATTGCAACTATCGGCCACCCATCTAAGTAGGGGCCGAGCTGCACTTTGCTTAACAATAGCTTTGACAAGTCCGTTGTCACAGTGGCAGTGAGAGCGCTTACTGTGTCGAGGGTTGCGGGCTCGATTCAACGGAGTACAATATGTGAGACATAGTTGTTGACGACGTCTGGGTGTCAATTATATAAGTATTGTTATAAAGCATTTGTGTATGTATATGTAGTAGTATCAGTAAGTTAGATTCCATAACACAAGCTTAGAGCTTACTTCGGGTCTAATTAACCGTGTGCGAATTTGTCCAAGTATTTATTTATTTATTATTTATCTAACATCGGAAACTACGCCACGAGCGCCACAAATTCCCTCCCTAATACTTCATCATTCACCTTGACACATATTCTCTGATTTGCGCATTGCGTCGGGGGTGCGCCCGGCTATTTATAAACTACCCCTAACATTACCTGGTTATACTGGTTTATATATCCCGTGGGATGGGCTGGATAACGAATTTAGTAGTCGGGTTATCCGGATAGTCTATACTATTACTAACTCCCGCGTTGTGCCCGTTCCCGTGGGAATTTAAAAACGAACGAACGAATTTGTCCTTCACATAAACCATCTACTAAATAGTCCGAACAAAGCCTAAATATTTGGTTTGGATAGGTGAGCCCGTTCTTGAGTTATAACATTACAACGAAAGAGGCATTCATTTTATAGGTATACTAGCTGCGCCCCGCGGTTTCACCCGCTTTGTACTCGTTCCCGCGGGAATTTCGGGATGAAAAATAGATGTTGTCCGATTCTTAGGCCTACCCGATATGTACACAAAATTTCATGAGAATCGGTCGAGCCGTTTCAGAGGAGTTCAACTACGCACAACGTGACACGAGAATTTTATGTATTAGATTAGAGAAAGAAGAGAGATAATAAGAGGTGAATTTTCTTACTTTGTTTGTTGGTAAGGGCAAATCTCACAAACTACCAATCCGATTTGAATAATTCTTTTTGTAATGGATAGCCACATTCAACGGGAATGTTAAAGGCTATTTTTCATCCCAATATTCTCACGGGAACGGGCACAACGCGGGTAAAACCGCGGGGCGCTGCTAGTGTTAAATAAAAGCGAAGTGTATCCGTAAACGTGGTTACTACAAAATAAGTGGTCTTAAATACAAAATGTATAAAACTACACATTATACACAGAAATAGTGTTATCCCATTGAAGGAGGTCCGTTATTTAGTAAATATCGGCCAAGTGCGAGTCGGACTCACGCACGGAGGGTTCCGTACTTTAAAAACGGCTAAAAATCACGTTTGTTGTGTGGGAGCCCCCTTGAATATTTGTTTTATTATATTTTTTGTATTTGTTGTTATAGCGGCAATAGAAATACATCATCTATGAAAATTTCAACTGTCTAGCTATCACCGTTCTTGAGATACAGCCTGGTGTCAGACGGACGGACGGACAGCGAAGTCTCAGTAATAGGGTCCCGTTTTTACCGTTTGGCTACGGAACCCTAAAAAGCCGAGTAAAGGTCACTCAGACCCATTGTGATGTGTAACGGGTTTTGAGAGTCACAGTATCTATGGGTCGTGATGCAACGGTCAAATATAATATTCACACACGGTGAACCCAAATTCAACTTTAAATACGGGCTTTGTACATATTTTAAGTATATTAGACTAACGCCCCGCGGTTTTACCCGCGTTGTACCCGTTCCCGTGGGAATTTCAAGATGAAAAGTAGCCTATAACCTTCCCGTTGAATGTGGCTATCCATTACAAAAAGATTTTTTTAAATCGGACCAGTAGTTCCTGAGATTAGCGCGTTCAAACAAACAAACTCTGCAGCTTTATAATATTAGCATAGATTATATTATTTACCCGCCGTAAATTGCGATCGCGATTCGCTCCCAAGTAACTGTAGGTGTCAAGTTGACACTGACAGGAGAGCAGGAAACATAAACGACAATGAACTTGGCGGGACCCGATGTCGTTCTTAATTTAAATAACTCGAGGTCGAATAAATTGTGGTCGACCTCTTTCGTTTAAAAATCGAATGTACTTTTATGGTATGGCTGTATGATGAGATGACCGTTGTTTTATATGGTCTTGTAAAAAAAAAAATGTTCATTGATATTTTTGTCTATGCGTGTATTTATTAAAACAAAGTGGGTAAAACCAAACAAAGTAGCTAGTATTTAATAACAAATAGAGAAAACGGAAAAGCACTATCGTGCTTCAGAGAGCACGTTCAGTTGTCGGTCCCGGTGGTTTCAATCGTCAGACCATGTCATCTTTTAGCAAAAAAGTAAAGTATAAGCCTGTAATGTCCCACTGCTGGGCAAAGGCCTCTCATCTCACTGAAAATATCAGTACATTGAGGAGTGATTAGGCGTAAACACCATCTTTTAGTAGCTGGGGTAAAAACTCGGACATTAAAGTTAAACGCGGAGGAAAAGAGAAAGGAAGAGAGGATGGTTTATAATGTATACTAGCAGCGCCCCTCAGTTTTACCCGCGTTGTGCCTGTTCCCGTGGGAATTTCGGGATGAAAAATAGCCTATGACCTTCCCGTTGAATGTAGCTATCTATTACAAAAATAATTATTGAAATCGGACTGATAATTCCCGAGATAACCTCGAACATATAAACAAACAAACTTACAAATTTTACCTCTTTTTAATATTAGTATAGATAAATTCCCGAAATTCCGCGGGTAAAACCGCCGGGCGCTGCTAGTCTTATATGTATACTAGCAGCGCCCCGCGGTTTTACCCGCGTTGTGCCCGTTCCCGTAGGAAATCCGGGATAAAATGTAGCCTATAGCCTTCCTCGATAAATAGACTATCTAACAGTGAAAGAATTATTCAAATCGGTTCAGTAGTTTCTGAGATTAGCGCGTTTAAACAAACAAACAAACAAACAAACAAACAAAACAAACTCTTCAGCTTTATAATATTAGTATAGATAGATTAGTATAGATACAATTCTAGTCACAATGTTATTTACCATACTCCTCCGAAACGGCTTGACCGATTTGCATGAAATTTTGTGTGCATATCGGGAAGGTCTGAGAATCGGTCAACATCTTTTTTACATACCCCTAAATGTTAAGGGTGGCCCACCCTTTAATTTTTATATGGCAAAATTCTTTTTTTTTTTTTTTTACTTCCTACTAATATTATAAATGCGAAAGTTTGTGAGGATGGATGTATGTTTGTTGCTCTTTCACGAAAAAACTACTGGACGGATTTGGTTGAAACTTTACAGTAATATCCTACTAATATTATAAATGCGAAAGTTTGTATGTATGGATGTATGGATGTATGGATGTATGGATGTTTGTTACTCTTTCACGCAAAAACTACTGAACGGATTTGGATGAAACTCTACAGTAATGTAGGTTATACATCAGAATAACACATGGGATATATTTTATCCCGAAATTCCCGCGGGAACGGGAACAAAGCGGGTAACACCGCGGGGCGCGGCTAGTAGGTTATACATCAGACTAACACATGGGATACATTTTATCCCGAAATTCCCGCGGGAACCGATACAACGCGGGTAACACCGCGGAGCGCGACTAGGAATATGTTAAAAATCAACGCCAATATTTTCGTTTCATTATCATAATATTATTCATATATTTGTTCTATGTTGAAACAACTGTGTTGTACGTCTGTCTGTGTGTCGTAATATGATTAATATTTTGTGTTTCGGTGTTAATTGTATGGGCTCGGGTCGTGTCGGGTCAAATCATTAGGTTTTGTTAGGGTTCCGTACCAAAAGGGTAAAAACGGGACCCTATTACTGAGACTTCGCTGTCCGTCTGTCACCAGGCTGTATCTCAAGAACGGTGATAGCTAGACAGTTGAAATTTTCACAGATGATGTATTTCTATTGCCGCTATAACAACAAATACTAAAAATAAAATAAAACAAATATTCAAGGCAGACTCCCATGCAACAAGCGTGATTTTATGCAGTTTTTTCAAATTACGGAACCTTCCGTGCGCGTGTCCGACTCGCACTTGGCCGGTTGTTTGAGTAATCATTTTGAAAGAATGTTATATCGCGGTCTTCGTCCTAGATAAGTGGCAATGTTTTCGTATCCTATGTGTGTTCTTGATGATCGCCAGCATTAGTCAAGCGTGGTGATTACGACATCCTCCTCCCTGTACTGATATCTAGTGAGATGAGAGGCCTTTGCCCAGCAGTGGGACATTACAGGCTGATACTTTTCTTTCATCAATATTACTAACAGCGCCCTGCGGTTTTACCCGCGTTGTGCCCGTTCCCGTGGGAATTTCGGGATGAAAAGTAGCCTATAACCTTCCCGTTGAATGTGGCTATCCGTTACAAAAAGAATTATTCAAATTGGATTGGTAGTTTCTGAGATTAGCGCGTTCAAACAAACAAAAAATCAAACTCTTCGGCTTTATTATATTACTAGCAGCGCCCCGCGGTTTTACCCGCGTTATGTCCATTCCTGTGGGAATTTCGGGATGAAAAATAGCTATGTTACTCGTGGATAATGTAGCTTTCGAATGGTGAAGAATTTTTTAAAACGGTCCAGTAGTTTTTGAGCGTATTCAGTACAAAAAAACAAACAAAGTTTTCCTCTTTATAATATTAGTGTAGACTAACAGCGCCCCGCGGTTTTACCCGCGTTATGCCCGTTTCCGTAAGAATTTCGAGATGAAAAATAGCCTATAGCCTTCCTCGGTAAGTGGACTATACAACACTGAAAGAATTGTTCAAATCGGACCAGTAGTTCCTGAGATTAGCGCGTTCAAACAAACAAACTCTGCAGCTTTATAATATTAGTATAGGTACATTATAACAGACATACTAACGGTACAACATCCTTACGCATAACTAGAATGTTATTAGTCTGCGCCCAATTACTTTTTATATGGTCATTTATTTTAATTAAAAAAAATTAATCCTAATAATATTATAAACGCGAAAGTTTGTGAGGATGTATGTTTGTTACTCTTTCACGCAAAAACTACTGCACGTATTTGCATGAAACTTTCCAGTAATATAGGTTATGCATCAGCATAACACATGAGATACAGTTTATATTTACATTATATTACTGTAAAGTTTCATCCAAATCCGTTCAGTAGTTTTTACGTGAAAGAGCAACAAACATACATACATTCAAACATCCATCCTCACAAACTTCCGCATTTATAATATTTGTACGATAGGATTAGTAGGATAGGATAGGAAGTAGGATTAGTAGTAAGTAAACTAAAAAAAAAAAAATATATATTTATTACCAAAAAACTAAACCCTGAATATAAACATTATTAAACTTACACTAAACAAAATAATTGTACATAGGTTTACAAGAAATAAATCCCTACCTCCTGAACTAGTGTAGCACTGTATCTCAGGAGGTAGTCGTTCAATCAGTACAATATTGTTATCCTACATAATTTACACAATATATTTTTTCTACACAATAACATTTTTTTATTTTATTTTTATAAATATTACACAGATACATTTAAAGCTAAGATATGATGTTCACCTATATTTTCGCTTTATATTATACTTATCTAATTTAAAACTATCACGTCTATATTAGCATGTATTAGTCATACATTTCTCGTACCTACAACAATTAATTTCTAATATATCCGACTGGACATCACACCGCTGACCGAACCGGTACTACGAGTTTTCACTCGCGTTCATAGTTCAGTGGTAACGTGCACTCGCCTGCCAACTGAGGTTGGGGGCTCGATTCCCCAGTCGAGCGGATTCGCAAAAAGACACTCTTTTTAACGCGATTTGGATAATATTTTTACATTATTTTAAAACTAAGTTCTCAAAAGCTGTCTGTCATACTTAGTAATTGACTATAGAAAACTAGCAGTGCCCCGCTGTTTTACACGCTTTGTACCCGTTCCCGCGGGAATTTGGGGATAAAATGTATCTCATGTAATATTCTGATTTATAGCCTATATTACTGTAAAGTTTCATGCAAATCCGTGCAGTAGTTTTTTTGTAAAAGAGTAACAAACATACATACACATCCATTAATTTCTATAATTTTTAGAGTTTTATTTTATGTTTGTTCGGGGCAGTCTCCCCCGCCCTTCCCCCGATACGTCCATACTCATATCTTCAGTGAGACTTCCTTTGCCCAGCAGTGGGACATTACCGGCTTAACTATCAATTTCTAATGTATTGGAAGTCGTGTATTTGATTGAATAAAACCCGTGTGACTAGATTTCACTCTATCCGTGCCAATGGCGGAATTAATTTTATTGTATGCCTTTTACTTTGTCCGATAGTTTCGGCTGGACTACTTTTTATTCGGTTGGTATTCGATGATGATGTTTAGTAAGATTGTATACAAGTTTCGAAAATAGTTTGGGTTTAATAAAGTTGCGTAGTTTTAAAGATCTAAGCATACATAGGGACAGACAGCGGAAAGCGACTTTGTTTTATACCATGTAGTAAAGATAGGAATATAATTATAAATATCTATGTATACCATGTTACTAATTCTAACCTTCTTTGTTATAGGTAATGCTGAATCCTGAAACTAGACAACTTTCAGGAACAGAGCATAATCTATAATATAAAAATGAATCGCTGAATCTGTTGCTAAGCGCATAACTTCAGAACAACTGCACCAAATTGGATGATTCTTTTTTTAATGTGTTCCTTATTGTCAGGACAAGGTTTTTATATAAGAAAAATAAGGAATAAAAATCTCTAAATTCCCACGGGAACGGGGGCGCTGCGGGTGAAATCGCGGGGCACAGCTAGTATCTGATAAAAACTAAGTTGGAGTAGGTCAGCGGCCAACCCTGGTGTCGGAGTTGTTAAGGACGACATGGTGTGACGATTGAAACCGAAGGAAAACTTTGTTTGTTTGTAATGAATAGGCTCAAAAACTACTGGACCGTTGTTAAAAATTCTCTCACCATTCGAAAGCTACATTATCCACGAGTAACATAGGCTATTTTTCATCCCGAAATTCCCACAGGAATGGACACAACGCGGGTAAAACCGCGGGCGCTGCTAGTATTTTATATTTGTTAACCTGTAATGTCCCACTGCTGGGCAAAGGCATCTCTTTTCACTTATAATATACTGTAGTGAAGTAGTAAAATACCAAGGACATATACGATACCAAACACCCTGTACATTAGATCGAAGTTGCCATGTCGACAAATAGAATTACCCTGAATGTTGTCATCGCGTGATTGTACCCGTATCGAATCTTTTTTACATTCTGATACGCCTCAATAGTCTAGTGGTATGTGCAATCGTCTGCCAAGATGAGGTCCCGGGTTCAATTTCCAGGTCGAGCGAAAACATGTTTGCTACTTTCCAAACATGGCTCGGGTTTGAGATCACCAACCCGTTAGTTAGTCAAGCGTGGTGATTACGACATCCTCCTCACTGTACTGATATCTTCAGTGAGATGAGAGGCCTTTGCCCAGCAGTGGGACATTACAGGCTAATACATACTTCTACTACTAATTAACCAGCTGCGTGTTGCGGTTTTACCCGCGATGTGGCCTTCCCGTGGGAATTTCGGGAATTTTTATACAAATAAACCTTCCTATTGAATCACTCTATCTATTTAAAACTTACCGCGTCAAAATCTGTTGCGTAGTTTTAAAGATCTAAGCAAACATAGGGACAGACAGCGGAAAGTGACTTTGTTGTATATTAAATAGTGATAATTGACCAGCTGTATACCCATCTATCCATACACCATCTCACCTTAACTTTTAATTCCATTCAAACCTCATCACTAACCCTTTTCCCTCCATAGAACATATTGTCTATGGTCGGTCGGCCATATTAGTTCACATATTAAGACTCGCAAGAAGACAAACATTGTAAACACGCACGTTTGCGTGTCTCTGCCTACTTCCGCGCATAATGGCATGTGTTGCCAATACTATAAAGAAAATGTTACCTCATTTTTATATTTTTTTGTTGTTTGGCTGTATAATGTTACGTGTTTGGATGTGTGTTTAAGTATGGACGCGAAAAGAGGGGTTGTATGTTTGTGTGTGTGTCTGTGTGATTTTAATAGATTTTTTTGTAGGAAAACATACGTAAATCTAGGTTTTTTATAGTACATTTTTGTTTTTCTAGCAGCCCCCTGAGGTTTTACCCGCGTTATGCCCGTTCCCGTGGGAATTTCGGGAATTTGTATACATATAAACCTTCCTCTTGAATCACTCTGTCTATTTAAAAAAACCGCGTCAAAATCCGTGCAGTAGTATTTGAGTTTATCGCGAACAGACATACAGACGTGGCCGGAGTCTTAGTTTTATATAATATGTAGTGTGTTTTTTAATAAATAGATTAAATCAAGAGGAAGGTTTAATTAAATGTATACACATTCCCGAAATTCCCACGGGAACGGGCACAACGCGGGTGAAACCGCGGGCGCTAGTACTACAATATCACTACATAGTATAAAACAAAGTCGCTTTCCTCTGTCTGTCTGTCTGTCCCTATGTATGCTTAAAACTTTAAAACTACGCAACGGATATTGATGCAATTTTTTTAGTAGATAGAATGATTCAAAAGGAAGATTTATAAGTATACAAATTCCCGAAATTCCCACGGGAACGGGCACAACGCAGGTCAAACCGCGGGGCACTATTACTACAATATACTATACTAGCAGCGCCCCGCGGTTTTACCCGCGTTGTGTCCATTCCTGTGGGAATTTCGGGATGAAAAATAGCCTATGTTACGTGGATAATGTAGCTTTCGAACGGTGAAAGAATTTTTAAAAACGGTCCAGTAGTTTTTGAGCCTATTCATTACAACCAAACAAACAAAGTTTTTCTCTTTATAATACTGTAGATGAAATTATGTTGCCAACTAAAGGTACTGCCAGACGTGCTCATTACTAGCATGCTTATGTCATTTTATTGAGCAAGTGCTCATTAGTAGCACGTGTGTACTGTAATGAGCATGCTTATTTAGAGCATGTTTACCTGAGGCGCGGGTAGGGGGGGGGGCGTGATCGGAAAACGTCTGAACATGTTTTATGCAATTAATTGATGTAATTAATTAAAACAAGCATGCTTATTTCTGGCAAATGTGAACAGTTTGCAGAGCATGCTAATTTTAAGCAAGCTTATTAGCATGCTTTTTTTGAGCACGTCTGGCAGTACCTTAACACAATACATCTTGCAAATACGTAACTGGCCATTCGCTTGATCGGTCAAACCAATTAACCGACGAGTTAACAATAAACCAGTTAAAAACAACAAAGAGTAACGGCGGGTTTTTGTTACATTTAACTGTTACAGTTACCTCGGCTTGCAACTGTACGTTACTCAGTTTAGTGACGTAACTACTTCTATTGTAAGTAGGAAGCAGTCGTACTTAATGTAATAAATGCGAAAGTTTGTGACGATGGATGGATATATTATGTGTCTCTGTCACGTAAAAACTGCTGGACGGATTTTGATGAAACTTTACAGTAATAAATTGAAAATTAATTGAATTGAATTTAATTGAATAATTCTTCTTTATATAGATAGCCCCATTCAACGGGAAGGTTATCCATCATTACACTTTCGCATTTATAATATTAGTAGGATAAATATTTGATACTAGCAGCGCCCCGCGGTTTTACCCGCGTTGTGCCCGTTCCCGTGGGAATTTCGGGATTTTTTTACATAAAAACCTTCCTCTTGAATCACTCTACCTATTACAAAAAACCGCATCAAAATCCGTTGCGTAATTTTAAAGATTTAAGCATACAGACAGACAAACAGACAGACACGAAACAGAGGCGACTTTATTTTATACTATGTAGTGATTCGTATCGCGCAAAGTTTAATACAATAATCGGTCATCAAACCACTAACTAACGAGCACACGTGACAATCACATCAAATGGCTAAATAATTACATAAACAAATACATTTGTAATTATTCTATGTAATTAAAATGTGTACGAGTATGTACAACATGCTATGCATGCTATACTAATACTAGCTGTGGCCTGCGGTTTCGCCCGCATTTTTTGCCTCACTGCTTCCCGTTTAAACCTTCCCTGGACTTTCATGAATATTTCAAGACCAAAATTAGCCAAATCGGTTCAGCCGTTCTCGAGTTTTAGGCAGACTAACGAACAGCAATTCGTTTTTATTATATAGATTACTAGCTGCGCCCCGCGGTTTCACCCGCGTTGTACCCGTTCCCGCGGGAATTTCGGGATAAAAAATAGATGTTGGCCGATTCTCAGACCTACTCAATATGCTCACAAAATTTCATGAGAATCGGTCGAGCCGTTTCGGAGGAGTACGCGAACGAACACTGTGACACGAGAATTTTATATATAAGATAAAGAGGTAAAATTTGTAAGTTTGTTTGTTTGTATGTTTGTTTGTTTGTTTGTTTGTTTGTTTGTTTGTATGTTCGTGGTAATCTCAAGAATTATCAGTCCGATTTGAATAATTATTTTTGTAATAGATAGCCACATTCAACGGGAAGGTTATAGGCTATTTTTCATCCCGATATTCCCACAGGAACGGGTACAACGCGGGTAAAACCGCGGGGCGCTGCTAGTTATTAATACTTTAGCGTAGCGCTCGTGGCGTAGTTTGACTAGCGATGTTACTCATTGAGATTGTTAAGCAACTTGCAGTTCGACCCCTACTTCGATGGGTGGCCGGTAGTGGCATTTCTATCTGAGCGCTGCCGTGCTTCGGAGGACACGTTAAATTGTCGGTCCGGGTGTTTCAATCGCTAGACCGTGTCGGTGGCCTTTAGGCGGTCTAAAACTCCGACACCAGGGTTGGCCACTGACCTACTCGAACATACTTACTAGTTTTATTATATTATGTACTTTTTTCCTCAATTAGGTAAGTAATTAATTGTTGACATTAATTTAGTGTATGACTCATTTTTGCTTAATCTATGACATAGTCATAGCTACTTACTAAGAGCGTTTTCAAATTATCCGATCCGATATCGGTGTCGGACGCCGATCCGATATCGGGGTAAGTAAAATGTATGAAATATGTACCTGTCTTTCATATTGTCCGGCCCGATATCGGATCGGCGTCCGACACCGATATCGGATCGGATAATGTGAAAACGCTCTAACTGTAGCAACCGACCTTGGTTTAATTGGTGATGTTATTTATATCATTAACATTTTTTGAAAGCAGATATTGACTTCGATTGTAAAAAACCGGCCAAGTGCGGATTCATCCAAGTATGGGTCGAGCTGCACGTTGCTTAACAATCGCAATGAACTAGCATCGCTTAGTCAAACTGTAGTTTGACTATGCTATGCACTGACCTCTATTATTCACACACTGGACTGGCTGTTACGATACAAATGACAGCTAACTTTGTGTGGCAATTTGAAGCGCCCCCGCGAGTGTCCCGAGAACTAATTTTGACGTTCACTGCAAGCAAATAGGGGTACCACAATCGACGTAAGTCATAACTAATTTTAGTTCCATGGACATTCGTATCTGCCTACAGTGGCCTACAGCGCCAAAATGGCGACACTCAAATAGGCACAAAATTATTATGACAGCAGCCTGTCCAGTGTAAATAATAGAGGTCAGTGATGCTTTGTCAACTCATCGCATTTTGCAGGTCGGCCATTACTTGGATGGGTGGCCGATAGTTGCATTCCAATCTGAGCGCTACCGTGACGAGGAGAGCACGTTAAATTGTCGGTCCAGGTTTTGTCAATCGTTAGACCATGTCGGAGGCCTTTAGGCGGTCTAAAAACTAAACAGAGTTGGTCGATTACCGACTCTATTTATTTTTCATTCATGATGTTCCAATTGAATGGCGCCAAAACGCTTAAAATATTTATCTGTTGCTGAATGAAACTAATAAATGTTCTTTTTATAAAAGTTTAATGTTCTCTACACACGAAACGAAACGACTTAACAAAAGAACATTAATGACATCAGCTGACCGCCATTTGTCAAATAGTGTTGCCATACATTGAAAAAAATATCCGCGGTTTTGGGGAAAAATAACGGTTTATGATTTCGGTCGGTGAAAATAAGAAGTACAATGATAAATAAAAAATTAATAAAAAAATTAAGCACTGGAGCCAAACTAAGGAAAAATAAATTTTACTTTGTACTTTTTCGGTGCTTTTAATGGGCAATAAATAAAACAAATATGTGGACAGTGAATTTGGAAACAAAACATGGGCTTGGTAATTTGCATTTTTAACACGCTTTTATTAGCTTGGCCTGTATGTATGTATGTACGTATGTAATGAAATCTTTGAACATCATTTTCACCAACTTCCAGAAGTCTGATTAATTTGAAACTTTGCACACGTATCAAGGACCGATGACAATGCAATAATTTAATAACAGTTTCCCATTATCCTTAATGGATTTGCCAGATTTACTAAAAAAATATTAAGACTTCATATAAAAGACATCAACGGGCGCTCGCTGTGGGACGGAACGGGAGTTCTGTTTTATTTTGCTAAATGGTACTAGACACTAACAGCGTCCCGTGGTTTTCCCGTGATGGGCCCGTTCCCGTGTCCCGTGGGAATTACGGGATGAAAAGTTGCATATAATGGTATGCTTGAATATAATAAATGGTACTATAGACACTAACAGCGTCCCGTGGTTTTCCCGTGATGGGCCCGTTCCCGTGGGAATTACGGGATGAAAAGTTGCATATAATGTTATGCTTGAATATGGCTATGATGGATTTGCCAGATTTACTAAAAAATAAAAAATAAAATTATAGTTTAAAAAAACTAAAAAACACGCTTTTATTGCAAATTGAACTAAAAACTAGAAAATAATTTTTCACCTCAAATCAAAATTATAATAAAATTTAAGTTATTAACACAATGATTCAATTCAGAGTAAAAAGCGTGGGGTGCTTAATATTTTTTTTAAATATTACAATCATCATTGGTATCTATGAGAGGATAGTTATGAACTACAGTAAAATGCACCCCACGCTTTTTTACTCTGAATTGAATCATTGTGTTAATAACTTAAATTTTATTATAATTTTGATTTGAGGTGAAAAATTATTTTCTAGTTTTTAGTTCAATTTGCAATAAAAGCGTGTTTTTTAGTTTTTTTAAACTATAATTTTTTTTATTATGTTTGTTTAACAAAAATACAAAAATAACTTATATTCATAAAGGTTTTGTTGTTTATCCGAACGCGCTAATCTCAAGAACTACCAGTACGATTCGAATAATTATTTTTGTATTTAATTGCCACATTTAAGAGGAAGGTTTTATGATACTTTTTTTATCCCGAAATTCGTATGGAAATGGGTACAACGCGGGTACTAATATTATAAATACGAAATTTTGTGGTGATTGATGTACGTTAGTTACTCTTTCACGCAAAAACTATAAAACAGATTTGGATGAAACTTTGCAGTAATATAGGTTATACATCAGAATAACACATGGGATACATTTTATCCCGATATTCCCGTGGGAACGGGTACAACGCGGGTAAGACCGCCAGGCGCTACTAGTCCGGATGTATTTTCACAAATGCGTCACCTACTCTGATTCATTTTGTAACGTTTGACGTACGTATTTGAATGTCTTTAAATATTTACATTTTTTCAAATAAAAAACGGTTTGTAAGTAAAATAAAAAACAGTGGATAGTTTATAATCAAACGGAAACAATTGCTGTAAGTATATTTTATGTATGTGGGGTAGGCGCCTTTGCAACTAATCTATACTACCCTACCATAGGCTACATAACAGCTGTATGTATAGTGTATACTATATATTTTTATTGTACCAAAATGTGGACCAATATCGTAAATTTTCCAGCCGAAGACGATTGCTCCTGAAGAGGAAAAAGGTTTAGAGATAGGGTAAGAATGAAATAAAATCACTAAATCTTTTTCCTCTTCAGGAGCAATCGTCTTCGGCTGGAAAATTTACGATATTGGTCCACATTTTGGTACAATAACAAAAAATATAGTTATTATCTATAGCTCATTTTTTTGTGACAAAAGTTAAAATGTGGACTAATGTGGTCGATTTTCCAGTCGAAGGCGATTCCTTCTGAAGAGGAAAAGGGTTTAGTAATTGCCTTTCATTCGTACCCCATCACTGAACACTTTTTTTCAGTGGAAGTTTATGTGTTTGGTTGAAAAATCAATCATAATACTTTGAATTTTAATATTAACTCCCATAAAAAAGATACTACATAGTACATATAAAACAAGTCGCATTCCGCTGTCAGTCTGTCCCTATGTGTGCTTAGATCTTTAAAACTACGCAACGGATTATGATTCACTTTTTTAAATAGATAGAGTGATTCAAGAGGAACGTTTATATGTATAAAAATACCCGAAATTCCCACGGGAACGGGCACAACATGGGTAAAACCGAGGGGCGCTGCTAGTTTAAAATAAAAAAGGAGCTGGACATATTTTTCAAAAAAAGACTAATAATATCACATTCAAACTAGCATCGTTACAACAACTGCACTGACCAAGCATAATAAATCCACCAGTCATAATCACAACTCGGTTACGTGTGAGATTTACGTTCAGCAAGCAATGACTCTCAAAACAAGAGCACTACTCTCTCTTCTGTTATTTATAGAGTTAGTAACGCTTGCGGCTTTACTCGCATTTTTATACAAACCTTCCCCTTGAATCTATACTAATATTATAAAGCTGAAGAGTTTGTTTTGTTTGTTTGTTTGTTTGTTTGTTTGTTTGTTTGTTTAAACGCGCTAATCTCAGAAACTACTGAACCGATTTGAATAATTCTTTCACTGTTAGATAGTCTATTTATCGAGGAAGGCTATAGGCTACATTTTATCCCGGATTTCCTACGGGAACGGGCACAACGCGGGTAAAACCGCGGGGCGCTGCTAGTCACCAATAAACCGCATCATAATCCGTTGCGTAGTTTTAAAGATCTAAGCATACATAGGGACTGACAGCGGAAAGCGACTTTGTTTTATACTATGTAGTGATGGCTCGGAAGGAAAAGGGATGGTTGGCAATGTTTTGGGAAGAGCTTTGCCCAGCAGTGGGCCGATATAGGTTAGGGAAAAAAATGTGGCTACAATAAAAAAAAACTTATAATTTTGTTATGGTGCATTGATAAGATTAGTTTAGTTACATTTTTACTCGATTGTTATAACAAAATTTAGAATTTACAAAAAAGCTCTACCGAATTCTACTTCAATGTAGAGCTTGCTTGATAAGGGAATGGATTTTATACACGTATGAGTAACACGACTCGTTAGCTCAGCGGTGAGAGCGCCCGGTTAAAATGAAACTAATAGTGGTGGTCGGAGGTTCAAATCCTTCACGAGTCAACTTTTTAGTTCACTTTATTTTTTTAGACATCATTTTTTCAAGTATTGCCCGGTATAAAAAATTTAATAATTTAGTTTAGATATTCAAAAGTAGACATGGAAATGACTTGCAATGAATAAAACATGTAACTTAAATTGAACACAAATGAATAATTATAATAAAGAAAATCTGTCTATTATACTCGTATAATAATATACTAATAAAAATATAGCTGAAGAATTTTATTTTTTGTTTGTTTGCGCTTATCTCATGAACTACCAGTACGATTTCAATAATTCTTTTCGTAATGGATTGCCACATTCTGTGTGAAAGTTAAAGGCTATTTTCATTCCAACGGGAACGTGTGCAACGCGAGTAAAACTGCGGGGCGCTGCTAGTCTATACTAATCACTACATAGTATAAAACAAAGTCGCTATTTTTGTCTGTTTGTTTGTCTGTATGCTTAAATCTTTAAAATTACGCAACGGATTTTGATGCGGTTTTTTGTAATAGGTAGAGTGATTCAAGAGGAAGGTTTATATGAATAAAAATTCCCGAAATTCCCACGGGAACGGGTAAAACCGCGGGGCGCTACTAGTATAGTTATATAATAATATTATAAAGAGGTAAAATTTGTAAGTTTGGTTGTTTGTATGTTCGAACTAATCTCGGGAAATACCAGTACGATTTGAATAATTATTTTCGTAATGGATTGCCACATTCAACGGGACAGTTATAGGCTATTTTCATCCCGAAATTCCAACGGGAACGCGGGTAAAACCGCGGGGCGCTGCTAGTGTTGTATAAATAGAGGAGGGGTACACATTTAGAAGCCATAGTTTTGTGTTACATTTGTAAACAATCTCCCGATTTAGACACACCTTGCGCTTAGCGGGGGTCTTTAGGTGAACCATAGAGTAAACTGTTTTTTTTTTTTTTTTGTAAAATTATTTTCGTCTAAAAACCAGGGTTGGTCAATAACCCACTCGAACTTACTTACTTTTTTCATTATGAGCTGTCAGTTTTTACCGCCAAATCTAACGGTAGATGATACGCGTCAAAAAAATGTGTCTAATTTTTGCATATCGAGCAATCGGCTCAATACGATAAACGAATACGTAGACTGACTTAAAAGTGGGACCTACTTACTTAGGTAAAGAAATAACTCGTGAATATTAATTTATCCTAATTATCGGTCCCGGTTGTTTCAATGTTTAGGTGGTCTTGTGGTGGTCTAAAAACTATGACACTAGTTGGTCACTAACCTGCGCGATCTTACTTACATTTCATTGGTATATTCACTTGATTACCCGAAAAGTAAGACGATTTCGTGCTTCGGAGGGCACTATAAGCCGTCGGTCCCGGTTACTTTCTACGGATAGTAGTCGTTACATCAGCCATGTCAGAGGCCTTTGGCGGCTCAATAACTCTGACACCAGGACTGGTCAGGTTGGCCATCCACTCGATAAGAAGAAGAAGTCTTGAGGTGGTCTAAATACTAAATACTACGACACTAGTTACTATTTGTTAAAACGGGAACTTACGTACGACAGAGGCTACTGTTGAGAGTTCCTCAACACGTTTCGGTCACATTCGGTGACCTTCATCAGGAGGTGGGTGAAGCGCTCGCGACAGCGTCTCTCCCCGCACCGACCCCCGATCCGACACTAGTTGGTCACTAACCTGCGCGATCTTATTTACTTTTTATTGGTATTATAAAATTAGCCTATGTCCACACTCAGTGTTCATTCTAAAGTCTAGTTAACACTGTGTAGAGTCAGTAGAGTAGACATCGCTATCGCTAGAGTATATATCACTTCTCTACTTTTCAGAAGACAACTCTACCTAACGTAATACGATATTATAGTGCTTCGTCTTTCGAAATTTTCCTAAAAATTTTGCAAACATTACCTCTTTTTTAAATAAAGAATTTGTTAAAAAAAATACATTTACCTGTCACAATGCATGACATTAACATGTTGAAAGTTGCCAAGCTATAAAAAAGGTTACCCACATTATTCAACCTTTTTCGTTTGCTAACGGTAAACGGAATAGATCCCACTATCTTAAGTAACTGTAGGTTTATTCATTAAAGTGTGAAGATGATTGTGTGTTTTGTACGAATCGATATTGATATCGTGATGTGAAACTCTGTCTGTCTGTCTGTTATGTAGCTTACACGGGTAAACTGCTGAGCTGATTTTGTTTGGCTTCAGTTTGTTAGAGGATGGAAAAGAATTGGTAGAGTGTGATTGACAACCGAGTGATTATACAAAGATAAGGATTATTTTTCGAATTTTTCGAGTTTTTTCGAGTTATGGAACTCTAAAAAGCAAGTTTGACTGGTTTAGGGGTCAAGCGTGTCGTCAGAGTTTAATCATTTAGTTTTTTTAAAAAATATGTATTTTAATCGTCTTCCGTAGCGCTCGGGCGTATTTTGACAATGCGATGCGATGTTGGTTCATTGTGATGGTTAAGCAACGTGCAGTTCTGCCTCTTCTTGCAAGGCGGGTCGATAGTGGCATTTCTATCTGAGCGCTACCGTACTTCGGCGGACACGTTAAGCAGTCGGTCTTATTTGTTTCAATCGTCAGACCATGTCGGAGGCCTTTAGGCGGTCTAAAAACTCTGGGCTTGACCACTGACCTACTAGAAATAAATGAATTAATCGACTTAAAAAAATAGGAGGATTTTCTCTTAATAATAAAATAAAATTGAAGTGCCTTTAAAAAATTGTTATTCCGAAATTCCTACACAAGCAATGCAAGTAAAACCAAATGCAACGGCTGGTAACTCCTCTGAAACGGTTCGACCGATTCTCATGAAATTTTATGTACATATCGGGTAGGCCTGAGAATCGGACAACGTCTATTTTTTATCCCGAAATTCCCGCGGGAACGGGTACCGTGGTTGAACTCCTCTGAAACGGCTCGACCGATTCTCATGAAATTTTGTGTACATATCGGGTAGGCCTGAGAATCGGACAACATCTATTTTTCATCCCGAAATTCCCGCGGGAACGGGTACAACGCGGGTAAAACCGCGGGGCGCAGCTAGTATATATACTCGTATATGAATATGATTTAGAGAAGGGCTATATGATACGATCAAAAGCGCTTATTGTCCGACGCCGACGAACGCCGCGAATACGGTATTGTGTATTGTTTGGAATGTGGTCAATGAAAATGGTTTCTTTATACGTTAAGAATTAATAGTGGTCGGCTATGATAACCACATTGTACCCGTTGAATGTTTTTGTATGAAATGTTAAGTATCTTTAATGAAAGAAGCCGGAACAGCTATGATTTTGGTACTAATGCGTTACTGTTACCTCGTATCACCCCATCAAGCCTTTGTGAAAATAAGTAGGTACGTGTTTTACTTGTGTTTGAATATAAAAGGAAATATGTAAGTAGCGGTGGCAGTTTTTTTACTTTGACAAGAGAGTAGATAAGTCGTGTTAGGCGTTGTCCTAATAGAACGCGAATCGCGCGAATTTTACTCGTACGAACGCGCGATCAAACATATTGAACTCTAATAGGTGTCCTAACTGACAATCGCACGACGCGGTCTCAAATGTTTGAAACACGCGATGGTCGCATCGCTCGCATCGCGCATTCGCGTTCTATTAGGACAACGCCTTATAGACTAGCATTACTCCGCGGTTTAAAACCCCGCGTTACAAAAAGATATTCATCTAAAAGCGTAGCTTCAACCTTCTTCTTTCTTCTTTCGAGTCCATGGCGCAAAAATTTTTTAGTATTTATATTTATAGCTTCAACCAAAAAAATTTATTTCTGTTCCCGGTTGTTTCAATTGTTAGACCATGTCGGAGTCTTTAGGTCTAAAAACTCCCAGGGTTGGCCACTAACCTACTCGCACTTAGTTAACCAAAAACAAAAATATGTATACTCTATTTTTTTGGATTGGCACAAAATGTGGACCAATGTCGTCAATTTTCCAGCCGAAGACGATTGCTCCTGAAGAGGAAAAAGGTTTAGTGATTTTATTTCATTCTTACCCTATCTCTAAACCTTTTTCCTCTTCAGAAGCAATCGCCTTCGGCTGGAAAATTGAGGACATTTAACCACATTTTGTGCCAGTCCAAAAAAAATAGATTATAGTACATAGTTTCAATCCAAGTAGCGGCCTCTTAACACATAGAAGCCATTAAAATTAGCGGCTATTGTGTAACTCAATACCCATTAACCAATCCGCCGATGTCCCATATTTTTTGTTCCGAGTATTCCATAATAGTGCGTCTCGATTCCACCACGCTGTGACGTCACGGGCAACGCCTGGCGAACAGATGGTCGGGCCTTTGTTGGGTTTATAATTGGATGGTTTGTTATGTGATAGGATAAAGTTATCGGTGTGTTCAGACGTAATGGGTACGCTAAGTAAAAAGTAAGTTCTAGCAGGTTGGTCTGGTGTCAGAGTTAATAATAAATAAATACTTGGACAAATTCACACACGGTTAATTAGACCCAAAGTAAGCTCTAAGCTTGTGTTATGCAATCTAACTCACTGATACTAATACTTATACATACACAAATACTTTATAAGAATATATAATTGACACCCAGACGTCGTCAACAACTATGTCTTCACATATTGTTGACTCCGGGCAGGGATCGAACCCGCAACCCCCGACACAGTAAGCGCTCTTACTGCCACTGTGCCATCGGGCTTGCCAAAGTTGAAAGGCCGCTTAAAGGCCTCCGACATGGACCGACTATTTTTACGTGTCGTCCGAAGCACGGCAACGCTCAGACAGACACATCATTATCGGCCACCCATCAAAGTAGGTTAAGTAATCTCTCCATTTTAATTGCACTAACCGCGCGCTGTGATTTTACCCGCGTTGGGCCTGTACCTGTGGCTATTTCGGAATTTAAAAAACCCTATAAATGTAGCTATCCATATCAAATACATGAAGAACTAATCGAATCAGAACTGGTAGTTCCTCAGATTAGCGCGTTCGAAAAAACAAAAAATAAAACTCTTTGGTTTAAACTAGCCGCGCCCCGCGGTTTTACCCGGGAAACTTGTAAACCTTCCTCTAGAATCACTCTATCTATTTCAAAATCCGTTGCGTAGTTTTAAGCATACATAGGGACAGACAGCGGAAAGCGACTCTGTTTTATACTATGTAGTGATATTCATGACAACTTCGATATTCACAAGAGGATACTTTTATCGCTCAAATCCTAAAGGAACATGTACAATGTAAAGTTTAACTGTCAAAGCCACAACTTTACTTATAAAACTGTTATCCTCAACAGTTTATAGTCCGTATCAGATTTTATATCATTGTAAATATCAAATTTTGTAAAATTATTCCAAGGATACATAGTTACATTATGAGTAACTATCCTATAATATTATAAATGCGAAAGTTTCTGAGGATGTATGTATGTATGGATGTATGTTTGTTGCTCTTTCACGCAAAAACTACTGAATGGATTTGAATGAAACTTTACAGTAATATAGGTTACACATCAGAATAACACATGGGATACATTTTATCCCGAAATTCCCGCGGGAACGGGTACAACGTGGGTGAAACCGCGGGGCACAGCTAGTATATTAGTAAGGCAGACTCCTTGACGTCACAACACATTTGACCTCAAATATCGGATCCAAAAAACTGGTACCCGCGCATAGGGTCAAATATTCCAATACAATTAAAAAGCAATATAATTATACTAAAGAATTCCGGGAGTTTCACCTCATTTGTTATTCATGCCGCGATAAGGCCCTACTGGTTTTTAAACAATTACTCTCCATTTTAATGTCTTTCGTTTTTATTCAAGTGCAAGTTCTAGCTGGAATTTCGGAAAAAAGTAGCTTAAATGTGTTTCCAGACTCTAATCTATTACTGCGCCAATTTCATACAGATCTAAACAACTTTTGCTTCGGAGATTTAATTAAAATTTCGGTCCTGGTAGTTTCATCGTTAGACGTTGGAGGCCTTAGGGCAATCTAATCTAACTCCGACACTAGGGCTGACTACGGACCTTGACGGAGGTCTTTCGGCGGTCTAAAAACTCCGACACCATGGTTGACCACCGACCTACTCGTCACTCGTACGGAGTGTCAACGCTGTGTGGCATTTCTCTTATAGTACATAGTAAAGCAACACAAATAATAATAATATTTTTTTTTACTGTTTTATGGTGATGTCATATTCCATTATGTGGAATAGTAAGTAATAAATGGACTGTGAGTGGGTGTAACTGTAAACGCCTACGCGTACTACTATGTTAATTCTAGCAGCGCCCCGTGGTTTTACCCGCGTTGTGCCCGTTCCCGTGGGAATTTCGAGATGAAAATAGCCTATAGCCTTTCTCGATAAGTGGGCTATCTAAGACGGGAAAAAAATTTCAAATCGGATCGTTAGTTTTAGAGACTACTGCGTTCAAACAAATAAAAAACAAATGCTTCAGCTATATTAGTATAGATATACTTATTATATCGAAAGAAGTTGTGTCTGACTTTAGTCACTAACGTTAAATGACATAAAATTCGCCAGTTTAGTGTCTCTGACATAAAAAAATAGTGATAAAAAAGAATTAAGACATTTAATTAAGTTTTTGTTAAACAATTTTTCCTAACTAACTCATTTCCTTAAACGAAGCAAGAGTAGGGAGCTAGTTCTTACGCACATGAATGTAATATGCAATGTAATATGCAAATAATAACTTTTATTGTTTAGTAAACAGGAAACGGCTCCCATTTATGTGACAATTAATATACACATGCATATTATTATAATAAATGAAAATGAATTTGTAAATTCTGTATTACAAAGCTTAGTACCTAAATAATGTTAGCATTGTTTATGTTCGCTCGGAAAACAAGTAATAATGGCACAACGTTTTGCCGACTCATCGGGAAAATTTCCCCAATGTGGCAACACTGTGATCGACCGCCCGCATTACGCACGAGGTGAAGTTAGCGCGGGACGAAACAACGTAAATCAAACGTCAAAATCTAAGAATTAGTACTCTTGATTTATAAAATTCGCGATTTATGTTATAAAACGCTTTTTACTGTATTAGTTTTCGTCTGTGACATGATATTACGCGTTCTGAACTGTTATTAGTCACGATACCGAAAGAACCCTCGGTTGAGTCATAAGAAATTAAGCTTTTGTCGATATCGCTTCGTTCGGACTGTGTTTCTATTTTTGTTTTTTACCCAGCCCAATTTTGTTGTAAATATTGGTCTTGGAGTGACGAAATACGGTATTCTAAAAAGTTTTTATACGATTCCGTTGCTTATTTAAGTGTGAAAGACTATTATAGTGTTGTCTATCGAATTCTATCGACGTGTTTGCGATGAAACTCGATTTTGGATGCGGTTACGTGCCAAAGTGCTTAGTGCCAAGTTTTATAGTGAAATTTAGTGATAAACTTCATCTATGAGCTTTAAAAGTAGGTTAAATACCAATATATATACTAAATAATACAGATTTTACAATATGTAAGTACTTAACTAATAAATAATAATAAGTGAAGTAAGCAATACATTTGAAAATAGAATTATAATTCCGAAGAAAAATATCTAGTGTTGTAAGTTAAATATATTAATTTGTGGTACAGTGAATTTAAAATAAACACAAACAAATAAAAGAAAACAGCCTTATTTAATCTTAAGGGAACAAAAACCTGCTTTACTAGAAATTTAAATAAACTTTGAAGTAGTGTCTAAAATTAATACAAACAAAACAAACATTTTAGTGTAAAAAAAAACTAAAAAGTTACCTCCATGGAAGCAGTAGTGATAATAGACAATTTGTTATTTGTTTTAAAATGAGAAGAGTTTTCGGAGTGTGTTCGGACGGGTGGATTCTATGCGGGCAGAATGTGAGAGCATCCGGATGTCATAGATGTTGTCTGTATGTTTGTGATTTTTAGTTCGGTTTTTTTTCTCATTTGCTCTATGTGAAGGGTTTTAGTCTATTGTGGCTGAATAATTTAATATTTATGGCTTTTTCTTACTGGAGATATACACAGAATATTTATTGATTTGACAAAGTTGTAAGACATTTGTAGTAAGTATAGCAGAGAGGATAGTATATGTACCAACTTGATAAACATATATCATCTTATGTACAAGCCCCTAAGACCGCAGAACTCCTACTGCAGCTGCATACAGCACTGTTTAAGAATATCTATCAAATTGATTCCAAGCATGACTGCATAAAGGACTGCAGCCAGAATGTGCAGTGACTGTTAACTACAGTAACTACCAATTTGGGTAATGCGGTCTGCATCTCCAAAATGTAGTCAGTAATTCATAAAATGTTATACAGATATAGAAACATACAGCGTTGTCTGCAGTTATAACTTGTGGACTGCGGTCTATTTTCAACTTGTATCTACACATGTCAAAGAAAAACACACTGAATAACATACTTTGTCTATACTCATTGTTAAGTTATGTTTACTAATAAAACTGTAAAGTTTTGGTTCGTTCCAACCCTTGTTTGAAATATTTGTAGGGTTTGAAATTGATGTCTGTTCTCTATGATATTTACAGTGTTTAATGCTAGTCTGTCAGTACCTAATTTCATTTTAAAAGTGTTCAAATTATGTAGTTCTAAGGCTGGTTTACCAACCAAAAACTGTTACTGTTGTATTGTATACTCTATTTTTTTTTAATTGTCCCAAAATGTGGACCAATGTCGTCAATTTTCCAGTCGAGGACGACTACTCCTGAAGAGGAAAAAGGTTTAGAGATAGTAAGATTGAAATAAAATCACTAAACCTTTTTCCTCTTCAGGAGCAATCGTCTTAGGCTGGAAAATTGACAACATTGGTCCACATTTTGGGACAAGTAAGAAAAAATATATATAGGAAAAAATAAACTTTCTTACTTTGTAAGAGCTAATCTCAGAAAGTACCAATCCGATTTGAATAATTCTTCTTGTAATAAATAGCCACATTCAACGAGAAAATATAGGCTACTTTTATTTTATCTTTCATCCCGAAATTCCCACGGGAACAGACACAATGCGGTTAAAATCGCGGGACGCTGCTAGTACATTTATAAAGCCAATCCGTACCATAGACTTCAATCTCTTCACATAGACCCTTCTTACACTTAAAACCTCAACTCATTGTTATAGCGTCCACTAATTTTATAACAATATTTCAGTGTTAAATATTATGGGCATGTGCATGTCTCTAAGGGTTGCACAAAGATTCTTAATTTGATTTGGCGCCTAAACTTACTTAAAAAAACCGGCTAAGTGCGAGTCGGACTCGCAGTCGAAGGGTTCCGTACCATTCATTATCTATTAAAAATTATTAGTATCGAGCAAGAAACGGTATAATTGTTATATTTTATTTTTAGTATTTGTTGTTATAGTGGCAATAGAAATACATCATCTGTGAAAATTTCAACTGTCTAGCTATCACCGTTCTTGGGGTACAGCCTGGTGACAGACAGACGGACGGACGGCCGCGAAGTCTCAGTAATAGGGTCCCGTTTTTATCTTTTGGGTACGGAACCCTAAAAACAAATGACGTTCGTTTGAAATGATGTTCTACTGGTTTTAATTCAAAATGGTGTTCTATTTGATGCACTATAAAGTTCAATTTTGAAGGGACTCATTTTGTTTCTTAAACATATTTAGGTACTAAATTGATTTATGAGTTTTTGTGCAATCTGCTCTAAATCATATTAATATATTATTTTATTACGCATTGGTTTTTTCGCGGCACAGAAGTTTGTTTTAGTAAGTATATAAACAATTATTTTAGGGTCCCGTTTTTACCCTTTGGGTACGGAACCCTAAAAAACACTGTCAAATATGTGGTCAAATACCCTATTGCAGTATCATATTGTAATGAAACTAGATTATGAATGTTATTTATGAAATAAGTGATTTATTAGCGGTTTGACTGTATCGTTTTTAATTGAACTACATAGTTTGTTGATAGACTAACTACATTCACAAAGCCATCATACTATCAATTGAAACGTACGTTAATGTCATTATTATTTATTTAAACGGGAACTTACGTACGACAGAGGTTCCTGCTGAGAGTCCCTCAACACGTTTCGGTCACATTCGGTGACCTTCATCAGGAAGTGGGTGAAGCGACAGCGACAG
Source organism: Cyclophora albipunctata (assembly GCA_963082685.1). Classification (NCBI taxonomy): domain Eukaryota; kingdom Metazoa; phylum Arthropoda; class Insecta; order Lepidoptera; family Geometridae; genus Cyclophora; species Cyclophora albipunctata. The sequence continues at coordinate 3,909,109 of OY720142.1, forward strand.
TGTGTCTCCCCGCACTCTTTTTTCGTTTAAATAAATAATTATTCACAAAGCCGTTCATTGATAAAATCTTCCTTCTTCTTCTTAAAGATGAATAAAATCTTTTATCTACACTAATGTTGTAACATTCTACTTATGTTTCCAATACTTGACTTATAATTACTACTGTTATAGCGCAGACAACTAAAACACTCAATTTAAGCAATTGCACATGATGTTATAATGTCCACATCGATATCGTAAAATCTCATTATAACATCGCACCCTGCGAGGCGCGCGCCCTGCGGCCCTGCGCGCGCAGCTGCGCTCTCATTGGTTAGATTTTAATGGCGGCAAGTTCACTGTGACAATACACGTACGCGTGAATTTAATGTATCGCAATGTGTTTTGTTTTTAAAATTTTGTTTGATTAATTGCATAAGTGAAGATAAAGTAGTGTATGCAACTGCATATAACACGGGTATTAAAACACTCGTTACTATTATGAAACTCGCTGCGCTCTGCTTCTTTATATGACAGTTGCATAAACTACTATAAGATACCTACTAATATAATAGAGTTTGATTTTGTTTGTTTGAATAGACTAATCCCATTCGAACTATTCTTTTGGTATAGGATAGTCGCAATCAGGAGGAAGGATACAGGCTATATTTTCCCTGAAATTCCCACAGGAATGGGCACAATTCGGAAGATAGCGAGTAAAATTTTGGCCTAATTTTATTTCAATTTGCAAGTTACAATATAGACATAATATTAGTTTTAGGAGTACTAAAACCAGTTGTAAGTACGAAAAAAAAACTATTTTAAAAGACGAATGTGACCTGAGAGTTAGGTTGTTTGGAGGTCCAGCCCACCTCTATAATGGGCAAATAAACTGCTGGTTATCAGAGTGCCTGTCAGACAATGCTATTAAATTGTACAAATTCATAGCATTGTCTGGGTAGGCCACAGACAAGTAACCATGAGGCTGACATGACCAACCAGGGTGGTCGAAGCCTTGATAAAAATCAGAATAAAAAAAATAAAAAAAGACGAATGTCCCCTTTGAAGGTTCACCTTGTCTCCGACACCAGGGTTGGACTTACCTACTCGAACTTACCTACTTACCTTATCTCCATATTTTTTTCCCACAATTCCCACGGGAATTGGATTAACGCCAGTGAAACTCGGATTTCTATTCGACTAAATAGAAAATAAAAAGTGTATTTTCTTTTTGTAATAAAAACGACAAAATAAATGCTTAGTCGAATTTTAATCTATACTAATATTATAAAGAGGTAAAATTTTTAAGTTTGTGTGTTAGTATGTTTGAGGTAATCTCAGGAATTATCAGTCCGATTTCAATCATTCTTTTTGTAATTGATAGCCACATTTAACGGGAAGCTTATAGGCTATTTTTCATCCCAAAATTCCCACGGGAACGGGTACAACGCGGGTAAAACCGCGGGCGCTGCTAGTTATTTTAAAAATGTTTTATTGGATTATAAAATGTAGGTAAAGGTGGGGTGGCACTGATAGCGGTTGAATTAGGGACTAACGCCGGTAAAAAAAGCCAAAAAGTCTACGAAATAAGGGTGTTAAATGCCATTCGTATCGGCCGGCTCGGACGAAGGCGCAACGCCGGGCGACGGCGAAACGAGCCGTTTGTCGATTCGCATTCGTCGTTTCCCACTGCTACCGAAAAAGCCGGCTGCTGATCGGCGACAAGACGAGTAGTGTGGTGATACGCACTCGGCTTAAGCCGATTCCGCGTCGATAAATGTGGTTAGACCATAATCGGTAGATATCATTTGAACGTGCTAATCTCAGAAACTACCATTCCGATTTAAATAATTATTGGTGTAATGGATAGCCACATTCAACGGGAAAGTTATTTTCCATCCCGAAATTCCCACGGGAAAGGCCACAACGTGGGTAGAACCGCGGAGCGCTGCTAGTGTAAATAACTTCAACTCTACCTCTGTCGTGATGTTATTTATTGGTAGATTTTTTATTAATTACTCGCTTCTTCTTCTTCTCATCGAGTGGATGGTCAACCTGACCAATCCTGGTGTCAGAGTAATTGAGCCGCCAAAGGCCTCTGACATGGCTCAAGTAACGACTACTATCCGTAGAAAGTAACCGGGACCGACGGCTTAACGTACCCTCCGAAGCACGGAATCATCTTACTTTTCGGGCAATCAGGTGATTCAGCCTGCAATGCCACTAGACCACGGAGGCTGTTAAATTACTCGCTCAGCTACCCCAAATCTGTTCATCAAAAAAACAAATTCGATATTTTACCCGCTAACCGCTCCGCTCGCTCAAATCGCCAACTTATCAAATCGCTCCCCGCTCAAACTACCACCACTACAAATTGTATAGGATTCTATACAGACAACAGTTAACCCACATTCGTCGTTTTATGGTCAGCATTAACATAACTATAACGTGTACTTTTGGATATAGGAAACGTTAGCGCAAATAATGAATGGATTTTATGCCATTTTGGAGCTTATGCAGTTTTGGACGTGCGGTGTTTTTGGTTGAAGACAAATTGGCGTTTTTGTATTTTTATCTATATTGAGGATGTGATATAAATATTAACTGATAAATAGTAATATATTATATTCGTTATTAACCTTAACAGTATACTTTAGAGTTATGCTTATTTATTGACAAAATATTAGCTTAGTACCTACAATAAAAAATATAGTATTAGCTCTGTAAGTAAAGGCCTCTCATGTCGCTGAAGATATCAGTACAGTGAGGAGGATGTCGTAGTCACCACGCTTGCTAATGCGGGTTGATGACCTCAAACTCGAGCCATGTTTGAAAAGTAGGAAACGTGCTTTAGGTCGACCTTTGAATTGAACCCGGGTCTTCAGGCGAGCGCTCATATCACTAGACCCCCGAGGCGTTGTATGTAACCAAAATTTTTATTACAAGCAAACTTCGAGCTTACTTTGGGTCTAATTAACCGTGAGTGAATTTGTCCGGGTGTATTTATTTTTACTTATTCACTTCAGGCATACCTAAGAACAATATTAAAGCCCCTTTAAACCAACATTAAAATCGGTCAATTCATTGAGGAGCTAAAACGCCACAGTGACACAATACAAATCGAACTTAAAACACCTTCAATACTTCAAAAAACGGCAAACAATCACATTTGTTATAGCGGCAATAGAAATACATCATCTGTGAATATTTCAACTGTCTAGCTATCACCGTTCTTGAGATACAGCCTGGTGACAGACGGACGGACAGACAGACAGCGTAGTCTCAGTAATAGGGTCCCGTTTTTACCTTTTGGGTACGGAACCCTAAAAATCAAAGACCGGCCATCGAACGAAACCACTTCAACTACAAAGTGTTACAATTCTTTTATCTGACAGATAAGTCGAGTAGGTGAGCTGTTAAATACTTGCTAATATCTCCAATACGCTGCTTATCTGAGAGTAGGTACTTGAAACTTATGGCAGGGGTTCCCAACCTTTTTGTAGCTTGGACTTCGAAGCATCAACTTGTACAAAGATCCCGTAATTTATGTGAAGATTCGTTGAATTTCATAAATAAAAAGTATGTTCGTGTAAGCCAACCCTGGTGTTGGAGATTTTAGACCGCGTATAGGCTTCCGGCATGGTCTAATGATGGAAACAATCGGGACTGACTGCTTTACAAGCCCTCCGAAGCAAAGTAGCGCTCAGTTAGAAATGAGCTCTACGCTTGAAATATTGGTTATGTTTCAGATAAAAGTCGAATAATTTAAATTTAGTCTTCTTTGGCAAATAAGCCTAAAAGAGCACTGATAGTATAATTGCCAGTAGTGTGGGAAAATGGTGAATCAATAATTTTTATATCATTTTTATCCGTGGACCACAGGTTGGGAACCAATGCTTTATGAGTTTGAAGAGATTCTTTCGACTGTGCCTTTTATTTTAACGACGCCGACTGTAAAAGAGGCGTGTTAAGTGTTTTGGCTTGAGCATGTTGTCATCTGTCTATAATAATAAGTTACTGCCCCTGCCTCGCGGTGTTACTCGCGTTATTTCCCGAGGGAATTTCGGGATAAAATGTATGCCATTTCCTATTCTGATGTATATAATCTTCCTCGGTTATCTTCAATTAATCAAGATTCAAATAGGACATTCTCGATTAGGCGTGTCCTATATATAAATATTGATTAGCAGCGCCCCGCGGGTTTTCCCGCTTTGTGCCCGTTCCCGTGGGAATTTCGGGAATTCTTACATATAAACCTTCCTCTTGAATCACTCTATGTATTTAAATAAACCGCGTGATTCAAGTGGAAGGTTTATATGTATAAAAATTCCCGAAATTCCCACGGGAACGAGCACAACGCGAATAACACCGCGGGGCGCGGTAAACGTAGTTTCAATTGAAAATGAGTTGTGTTCTCTTAAGAAACCAGTATGTTTATGTTGTAATAATATGTTTGTTTGTTATCAGGGCTCCCCCCACGGCTCTGTGATGTCGTGCCAGTCGCTGGCGACGCGAGCCTTCACCGACACCGACGACAAGATGACGCATTGTAACACTACCACTTTTCAAAGGTAAGTTCTCTACTACATAATAACTATCTGCGCCCCGAGGTGTTACCCGCGTTGTACCCGTTCCTCCTCCTCACTGATTACAGCATCCTCCTCACTGTACTGATGACAGTGAAATGATTGCCCTTTGCCCAGCAGTGGGACATAACTTTAAATATCATGAATACTGAAGCTACTTTAATAATTTTCAGATCAGTGCGTTTCAGTTCTGAATCTCGCAGTTCGACCCGGAATTCAAACGATGCAGCCAAGAAGGAGAGTTCAGGTAAACGATCCCGCCGGAATTTCGGGATAAAATATAGTCTATATCCTTTCTAGAAGATATTCTAAGTGTGTACAAAATTTCATAAAAATTGGTTTTGTGGTTTAGATATCGAAGCGTATCAGACAGAGGTCTGTGCCTTTCGGTACCCTTTCCCGGCGGAATTTCGGGATAAAACATATCCTATGTCTTTTCCCGAAGTATTATCTATGTCTGTACCATAGAACTAGCAGAGGACCGAGAGGTTTCTATGTCTATGGTCTGCGGTAAATTTCATAAAAATTGGTTCAGTGGTTAGAGTCATGTTCTTAATGCAATTCTCTCCCACTTATTAATGTCATGTTATTTCGACTAGGTCAGTGACCAACTCTGGTGTCGGGAGTTTTAGACCGCCTAAAGGCCGCCGACATTATCTAACGATTGAAACAACCGACTACTTAACATGCCCGAAGCACGGTAGCGTTCAGATAGAAATGAATGTCATTATCGGCCACCCATCTTTGTAGTCTTGGTAGCTTAACATTCGCAATGAGCTAACATGAAACTAAGCCACGAGCGCTATTCAATTCAATTTTTGTTTGATTGCCAGTGTCAGTGTGCCCGTTAGGCGTAAACAAGATGGGGAAAGTTTATTCGGTATTATTGTCTTGATCGGTAGGTTATGAATATCCCGAGCAGATTATCCTAAAACAAGACACAAATATATACATAGATTATACATACCATAACATCACGCAAGACAACATAAAACAGGTATTTATGTACTTGTCCGGTTGGTGTCAGGAAGCTCTTGACAGAGCTGAATGGAAGAAATGGGGGGAGGCCTTTGCCCAACAATGGGACACTTAGGGCTTTAATAATAATAATAATACAAGGGCATACAAAATACAACACATAGCCACGAGCGCTATACTAACATCCTCCACTTACCTGACATCTATCATTCCAGGGTGCATGTCAATGTCAACATTGACGCCGACTCCGATGTCGTCAACCCCGCCAGCTATGAGCCAATCAGCGCCGCCAGCTTCCACCACCTTCGACTTGGACGAGACGGTGAGTCAGATTGATACTCTAATAATACCGAGTGCCCCTGAGAGTCGGTCAGGACCTCGAGTCCAGCGAGCCTTCCCCGGTCGGAGTGGACCCCAAGGGGGCGCAGGACTCTCGGCTCTGGCTTGCCTTCACCGGCCGGCCAGAGGGGGGTCGTTAGAGGCACAGTCGATGTCGGCTGAGTGATCCGGGGGTGGAAGTGTTAAAGGGCATAACGCCGCGAGTAACATTTAGAGAAAGCGCAGCATACCTATCTACACCCCCGAGTCGCCCGCACCGATGTTGCCCCCTTGCCCTCTGTACGTCGTGAGGAGAATTGGGCATAAACCACCACGCTTGCCAAATGCGGGTTGGTGATCTCAAACCCGAGCCATGTTTGAAAAGTAGGAAATATATTTTCGTTTGACCCAGGAATTGAACCAGGGACCTCAGTAGTGGCAGGTGAGTGCACATGCCACTAGACTCCTGAGGCGTTAGGCGTTTTGTTGTTGACATTATAATGTCTCGCTTAAATCGTTCACTCTGCCATCACTAACCACAGCATTAACTCGTATTGCAGCCGTCGCCGCCGTCGGCGTGCCGGTTCCCGAAGCTGGAGGAGTGCGCGCACTTCCACTACGAGCGCGTGGCGCTGGGCGGGCTGCGCGTCGACACGCTGCCCGCCGACACGCCCGCGCCCGCCGACGGGGAAGGTGAGGCGCCCACGGGGGTAGGGCTGGAAGGTACTCTTTGTACCGGTTAGAGGGAGATTAAGGGGTGGAAAGTAGTCTTTGTACCGGTTAGAGGGACATTAAGGGGTGGAAAGTAGTATTTGTACCGGTTAGAGGGACATTAAGGGGTGGAAAGTAGTCTTTGTACCGGTTAGGGGGACATTAAGGGGTGGAAAGTAGTCTTTGTACCGGTTAGAGGGACATTAAGGGGTGGAAAGTAGTCTTTGTACCGGTTAGAGGGACATTAAGGGGTGGAAAGTAGTCTTTGTACCGGTTAGGGGGACATTAAGGGGTGGAAAGTACTCTTTGTACCGGTTAGAGGGACATTAAGGGGTGGAAAGTAGTCTTTGTACCGGTTAGAGGGACATTAAGGGGTGGAAAGTAGTCTTTGTACCGGTTAGAGGGACATTAAGGGGTGGAAAGTAGTCTTTGTACCGGTTAGGGGGACATTAAGGGGTGGAAAGTACTCTTTGTACCGGTTAGAGGGACATTAAGGGGTGGAAAGTAGTCTTTGTACCGGTTAGAGGGACATTTAGGGGTGGAAAGTAGTCTTTGTACCGGTTAGGGGGACATTAAGGGGTGGAAAGTACTCTTTGTACCGGTTAGAGGGAAATTAAGGGGTGGAAAGTACTCTTTGTACCGGTTAGAGGGAAATTAAGGGGTGGAAAGTACTCTTTGTACCGGTTAGAGGGAAATTAAGGGGTGGAAAGTACTCTTTGTACCGGTTAGAGCAGTGATGGGCAAAGTACGGCCCGCGGGCCAACTCCGGCCCGCGAAGGTATTTAATCCGGCCCGCCAAAGGTCCATCGACATGGACAACACACGATATGGAGTATATGGCCCGCTATAGTTACGTTTTAACGGTCAAGAAGTATAAAGTAGATTTTACTTAGTAGATTAATAGATGCATAATCTATAGGTGAAACTAAACTAGCCGCGTAGTTCATGTGTTGCGTAATACGGGGCGCAAAGCGTGGTGAAATGAGAGGCGCGGGCGGCGGGGTCGTTACCATGGCAGGGCCTTCGAATAAAAGTTAAATTTAATTACTATTTATGTTTCAATACTAATGTTTTTATTATTATTATGATTAGAAGCTTTCACACAAATGCATTTTTTCTATAATTCTGGCCCTCCTCTAGATTTTTTTAAACTTTGTGGCCCCCCATTAAAAATGTTTCCCCATCACTGGGTAAGAGGGAAATTAAGGGGTGGAAAGTACTCTTTGTACCGGTTAGAGGGAAATTAAGGGGTGGAAAGTAGTCTTTGTACTGATTAGTGGGAAATTAAGGGGTGGAAAGTACTCTTTGTACCGGTTAGAGGGACATTAAGGGGTGGAAAGTACTCTTTGTACCGGTTAGAGGGAAATTAAGGGGTGGAAAGTACTCTTTGTACCGGTTAGAGGGAAATTAAGGGGTGGAAAGTACTCTTTGTATCGGTTAGAGGGAAATTAAGGGGTGGAAAGTACTCTTTGTACCGGTTAGAGGGAAATTAAGGGGTTGAAAGTACTCTTTGTACCGGTTAGAGGGACATTAAGGGGTGGAAAGTACTCTTTGTACCGGTTAGAGGGAAATTAAGGGGTGGAAAGTAGTCTTTGTACCGGTTAGAGGGAAATTAAGGGGTGGAAAGTAGTCTCTGTACAGGTTAGAGGGACATTAAGGGGTGGAATACAGTTTTTGTTCCGGTTAGGGACACTACGGAGTAGAAAGTAGTGTTTTTAGCCGAAGCACCCATACCATACAAGGGGCAGTAGGAATAGGACCGGTTCACGGTCTTTGTGTGTGAGCACTCGTGACGTAGTCTGACTAAGCGATGTTAGTTCATTGCGATTGTTAAGCAACGTGCAGCTCGACCCCTACTTGGATGGGTGGCCGATAGTGACATTTCTATCTGAGCGCATCCGTAATTTGGAGGGCAGGTAAAATTGTCGGTCCCGGTTGCTTCAATCGACAGATCATGTCGGAGGCCTTTAGGAGGTCTAACAACTCCGACACCAGGGTTGGCCACTGACCTACTCGGACTTACTTTAGTATATGACTTCATCTCCTTTATATTCCAGGATGGATCTGCCTGAAAGTTCGCTCGCACGTGAACCAGTCGCCCGAGGAGTGCGAAGCGCGAGCGCTTAACGCGAGCTGGAGCGAAGCGAGCGAAGTGAGCGAATGGACGCTCAGCAGGAACCGGGAGAATCTGTTGCGATTGGACGATATGTTGCATAGGTATGTAGAGTTGCACTGCTTCGGTTGAGAAGTTGTTGAAAATGATCCGCATTTTTTTAACTGCTTTATAATTACTACCAGCAGCGCCCCGCGGTTTTACCCGCGTTGTGCCCGTTCCCGTGGGAATTTCGGGATAAAATGTAACCTATAGCCTTCCTCGATAAATAGACTATCTAACAGTGAAAGAATTATTCAAATCGGTTCAGTAGTTTCTGAGATTAGCGCGTTTAAACAAACAAACAAACAAACAAACAAACAAACAAACAAAACAAACTCTTCAGCTTTATAATATTAGTATAGATACACACAAAAAGACACCCCTCCTCCCCCGCTTGTGCGACCCGACGATAGGTTTCAAGATCCGGCAAAAAACCGAATCTACCCCTGCGTGTATCGTGTGAATGCATGCATTGAATGCGCTATATATACCACTACACCGGATCTGACATTTTGCAGTACGACCGGATCGGTTTCTAGTCGCAAAATCGGATGTCAACTTAAGCAAGATCCGGTTTTTTGCCGTGTCTTGAAACCGAATGCACGTGTGAACACATCCATTGAAATACTGTTGCCACTAAAACGAATCTGGCAAAAAACCGATTTGGTAGAGAAACACTCGACGCCGGGTGAACGTAGTGTAACAGTGTTCGCCACTAACCCCCTCGGTATGATTGACAGGTGCATCTACGACCGCAAGGTGTCGGGGCTGCCGGACCTGTCGGAGGGCCTGGCGCCGGCGCTGGGCGAGGCGGCGTACCGGCGCCTCATCGCCGACTACATGCACCACCTCTCCATCATCGCCGACGACTCCATCAACTGCGGGCCCGTGCTCAACTGGCTGCAGATGGATAACAAAGGTGGGTATTATAGATGAGATCCGTGCCAGACACGGTTCGACCCGCATCGGGAACGGATCCGTGCTGAGGGATAGTATAGTATAGACGTAAAGTAATAAAGGTCTGTATAGACGCAAGGGCAAACCGAGTCTGATGCGAGTCGATACGTGTCAGACACGGTTTCGGCCCCCGTCAGATACGGATCTGACCCGCATCAGAAACGGATCCGGCGCACATCAGACACGGATCCGACCCGCATCGGACAAGGATCCAACTTACGCCTGACACGGTTTTAGCTCACGTCAGACACGGTTTCGGCCCGTGTCAGACAAGGATCCGACGCGCCTCAGACACGGATTCGACCCGCGTCAGAAACTGATACTACCCTCATTTGCTGCAACAACTTACAGCTAAATTGATTTTACTAATATAAGTGTATAATTTATTATTTTTCAGGTCATAAACTGCTGGTGGCGAATGAGGACTCGAGTTCCATTAACACGCCGGCCGTCGCCGCCGCTTACTCGGTCAGGAAATATGTGTCGCAGGTAAAAACAATCCTTATATGTACATACTTTTTAAACTTCTCTGATTTGCACTCGTCATACTAAATGAAACGGGACTGTATGGCGTTAGAATATCACTACATTTATAAAACAAAGTCCCCGGCCGCGTCTGTCTGTCAGTTCGCGATAAACTCAAATACTACTGCACGGATTTTGACGTGGTTTTTTTAATAGATAGAGTGATTCAAGAGGAAGGTTTATATGTATAAAAATTCCCGAAATTCCCACGGGAACGGGCGCAACGCGGGTAAAATTGCGGGGCGCTGCTAGTTATATTTATGTTTGTTACTTTTTCGCGAAAAACCTACTGCGTAGTAGTTTTTTTGTTTACAGTAATACAGGTTATACATCAGAATACCACATGGGATACATTTTATCCTGAAATTCCCGCGGGAACGGCTACAATGCTGGTCAAACCCCGGGGCGCTGCTAATTTCTATAATATACTTATGTATTTTATGTTGTTACAGGCTCGAGATGAAATCAGTTTTGAAGTCGGTGACATGATATCAATCATTGATATGCCGGGTAAGTCTTCTTCATCGAGTGGACGGTCAACCTGACCAGTCCTGTTGTCAGAGTTATTGAGCCGCCAAAGGCCTCTGACATGGCTCATGTAACGACTACTATCCGTAGAAAGTAACCGGGACCGATGGCTTAACGTGCACTCCGAAGCACAGACTCGAACAGAGTCAACAATATGTGAGACATAGTTGTTGACGACGTCTGGGTGTCAATTATATATTGTTATTAAGTATTCGTGTATGTATATGTAGTAGTATCAGTGAGTTAGATTCCATAACACAAGCTTAGAGCTTACTTTGGGTCTAATTAACCGTGTGTGAATTTGTCCAGGTATATTATATTTTTAGCGTCCAGAGGACAGAACAATAAAAAAATAATAAACAAACAGATAATTTATTCTACTTAATTCTTAAACAATCAATTCTTAACCTAAAATCAACTAAAACGAATATTACCAAAAATATATAAGAACAAACCAAGAATAATAAATGACTCGAGCAAAACAATTAAACTAACAAAACAACCGTTAATATTTAAAGAGATGACGTAATGGACCGAAAGGCAATGCCAACGCATACAACCACACCCCACGAAAGCCAACCGTCAAATGAATCAACTGTGGCTCCGCTCCGGCTTATATGGCGCCGTCACCACCCCAGCCCAATACGTCACTCAGGGGATAATACGGCCTCTCCTGACCGTGCACCGTCCCCGGTCGCACTTCGGATGCCTTCCTCGGGAGCTGGTGAGGGCGCTGCAGCGGGAAACTCGCCATCTCCGTCCGCAGGGTGATCACTGCGGGCTGCAGAGGTGCTCGGGCCTGCTGATGCGCTTGAACTGTCATCTGCGTAGTCAGCTTCAGGATCTGGCAAAAGGGATGTTGTTAACAACGTACCAAAACGTACCCACCTGCCTAGTCTCACATCCATCTCACAATCAAGGCCCTCATTCAAAAATTTACTCATCATAGTCAAACTAAAACACTTCACACTCAAAAGTATGCATACTTCATCTGACAATATGTCTCTTTCATTCTCATACTTTAACTTGTACAAGTTGTCCCCCCCCACAGGACTGCCCTATCTGGTCACAGCCTGTCACACAGCACTGAGCCTTCGTCAGGACACAGTCTGTTCACCAGAACGGAGCCTTCACTCGGTTACCGTCTGAACGTCAGAACTAAGCCTTCGTCAGGACATAGTCTGTACACCAGAACTGAGCCTTCGTCAGGACACAGTCTGAACACCAGAACGGAGCCTTCACTCGGTCACCGTCTGTACACCAGAACTAAGCCTTCGTCAGGACATAGTCTGTACACCAGAACTGAGCCTTCGTCAGGACACAGTCTGAACACCAGAACGGAGCCTTCACTCGGTCACCGTCTGTACACCAGAACTAAGCCTTCGTCAGGACATAGTCTGTACACCAGAACTGAGCCTTCGTCAGGACACAGTCTGAACAGCAGAGCGGAGCCTTCACTCGGTCACCGTCTGCAACGCCAGAGCGGAGTCTTCACTCGATCACCGCCTGCACGTAGATTGCCAGGTCGAAAAGCCTGCACGCATGCCTGCCACAGGACACGCGTCTTCTACGTTACACCGACTGAGCCCCATTTTTCAGCTTCAGTTCGCAGACTCAAATCACACGTGCCACTATAACACACATTATAAAGCACAAATTAGGACTTACTGTCAAAAAATGCAGCACAACTCTCTGGACACCATTCGCCTTTCCAAGGCACCATATACTGAGCAGCGGCTTGAGTAGTCTTGCCTCTCGCTCCGCACAGTAGTTTCAGCTCGTAACGATCCGCTGGCAGTACTCGAATCACACGGTATGGACCCCTCATACCAGAGTCCAATTTACCAGTGGATTGAGAGTATTTGATGACGAATACTTGGTCGTTGAGCTTGTAAACTCTCGGCTGGTGTCTGTGGCGATTCTCACGAGCATCCTGGCGGCCTCTGTTTGTATCGAGAGACGCCTTGGCAGCATTCCTGCTGAGTTCCCTCATGGCTTCCCGATTAGGGCTGGAGTGTTCGACAGCAACATCGCGGATCAGTGCACGAATCACCGGAGTAGTCGCATTAGTCCCAATAAGGAGATACAATGCGGAGTACTGTGTGCTCTTTTGTTTAGTTACATTTAAAACTAATTGAATTTTACATAAAAAATCTGACCATGTTGATTTCTTATTATTACTTTCTACTCTAATTAAATTAAGAACTGTCCTTACATAACGCTCGGCTTGCCCGTTCGAATGGTGCATTTCGGGCGTTATGTAATGAATCTCACAACCCATTTCAGAAACCCAATTATTAAACAAGGATGACTCAAACATCCGGCCCCTATCACACACTATTAGTGCAGGCGTACCGAATAAGGAAAGAGCATTATTAAATACACGTTTGAGTTCATCTGCGTCTTGTCTGTACATCGGGTACAGAAGGCAAAACTTTGTAAAAGAATCGACAATAACTAGAACGAACTTGTACCCGTTAGATTCGGGTAAGGGTCCCAATACATCCATATGGATTGTATTAAAAGGAATATCAGTCTTTTGCCAAGATGTTATAGGCTGTTGAGGAGCCCGTGGTACACGTTTTTTGGACAGGCAAATAAGGCAATGTGACGTGTACTTACGAACAAACTGTTTCAGACCCGGAAACCAAAAGTGTTTCAGAATAAGGTCATAGGTCTTGTCAGCTCCGATGTGCTCGTGCTCGTCATGGAAAACGCGAAGTAAACTTAATCTGTGACCTTTCGGTATATAACACAGCAAACGCGATTCTTCACCGCTCGGTGAATAACGATAATAGAGCACATCGTTCTGACATACGTACCGCTGCGAGTCCAGTTGACCATCCCTCAGCTTTTGAATGAGGTCCAGGGTCTCGGAGTCTGCTGCCTGAGCCATTTGAGCCCAGTTCAAAGGTCTCTCAATGTTGTTGACTTGCAACGTTGGTGGATTTCTACTCAGATAGTCCGCGTGGCCCATGAGCAGGCCCTTCCGATATTCAATGGAGAAATTGAAATCCTGTAAGTAAATCCACCAACGTGCAACTCTTGGGAGAAGATCCTTCTTACGCTCGGTGGCCTTCAAGGCGTTGCAGTCTGTCACAATTTTAAACACAATACCAATCAAGTAATGACGAAAATTCTGCAAAGCCTTGACGACCGCCAACGTTTCTAGCTCATATGAATGATACCTGGGTTCTGCGCCCTGCGTGACTCGGCTGAAATAGGATACCACCCTTTTGTTACCGTCTTCATGAGTTTGCATGAGCACAGCGCCGTACCCTGCGCTGCTAGCATCCGTGTGAACCTCGGTGGGAAGGTTCGGATCAAAAATTGCAAGTATAGGTTCACTTGTTAGACGTTCTAACAGATATTGTCGGACCTGTTCCTGCTCAGGTCCCCATTCAAATTTAACGTCTTTTTTTGTGAGTCGGGAAATACTTGCAGTTTTTGTTGCGTAACCTTCGATGTAACGCCGAAAGTACCCAGCTAGACCTAGAAATTGGCGTACCTGCTTGACGTTCGTAGGTGTAGGCGAGTTGACGAGTGCCTCGATCTTATGTGGGCTCGGCCTTACCTGACCACAGCTGATGATTCGGCCTAGGTATTCAACTTCGGTGGTGAGGAAGGAACACTTGCGTAAATTAATTGAAAAACCGGCTTCAGTTAGAACCTTTAGAATTTTACGCAGTAACGCAATACCTTCCTCAATGGTTTCGCACGGTACTAGTACGTCATCGATGTAAACCAAAACAGCACCTATCTCTATATACGCACGCAACGCTCTATTGATGAGACGCTGGTACACAGTAGGAGCATTACATAACCCGTATGGCATTTTCAAGAACTCGTAATGAGCCTCCGGTGTGACAAAACCAGTTTTGTGTATTGAGTCCTCAGAAAGCAGTACCTGGAGGAAACCGGATGCCATATCTAAAACTATGAAAAATTTGGCCTTACCAAGTCTATCGATGTGATCATCTATTAACGGCAATGGGTATTTGTCCTTAACTGTTATGCGGTTAAGTGCGCGAAAATCTACGCACATACGGTCTGTACCGTCTTTCTTTTTAACTAAGATGATAGGGCTAGCGTACTCTGAATTGGATTCCCTAATTATCCCTTTTTCAAGTAAATCCTTACAAATCTCACGTACCTTGAGTTTCTCCTGGTATGACAATCGGTATGGGTGATATGTTACTGGCACATCACTAGTTAAAGTGATGTGCATTTTACCGGTATTGACAGTTGTGGTTGCCGTACCAGATATTAAAAAGGAGGAGAACTCGTATATAACAGCCATCAAATCATCTAATTCTTTCCCTTGAAGAGGTGTATTTATCTTGACCGGCTCTTCGACCGCTACCGCGTTAACGCTCAACGTCCTATCTACCGTATGGGTCAAGTACTGTTCATACTTCGTACGGACATAAGTCACACCGTCGCGATTGAGAACGTCAGTTCCAATAATAAAAGGCGTATTCATGCAAGACGCGGGTACTATGATAAAATTAACATCCAGCGCGATGTTACTAAACTCGACCGTCAAAGTTACGTACTCGCGAGCTATGATCCCGTCAACACCGATTCCCTTTAGAGTACAACGGGTTGGCTTACGCGAACAAGAAAAGTACCTAACCACATCTGACGAGATCAGGGACACATTGAGTGCGCCACTGTCAATGAGAACGTCCACCGGTATACCCTGAATTATTGCCGTGCTTACATCACTGTTACCTTCAGTTAGTTCATGACAAAGGTTAACTTTCCGTTGGTTACTAGCCTCCGATCTAGCCTTAGCGAAGCAGTCAGTCTCTTGGTGCCCTAGCTTTTTGCAGAACTGGCAAATAATCTTCGGATTATTACTACTTTCGGTTGAAGTACGATTCTTAGGGCATTGATTCCTAAAATGACCACGTGATCCGCACGTGTGACATTTAACGTTAGACCGAGCCGTTTCACCTGAGCTTTTCCTCTTGACCGGACCATTGAACGACCTAGGTCTATTAAAATTGCGATTAACAAACGTACTAACAGGTTTAACATATGTAGCGAGAAACGACACAATGTTATCGGTTGTTAAGTCAGCGTTTTTAGCCGCCGCTTGCACTTGCACGTCACTAATACCGAAAATTACAATCTGCACCATTAGTTCTTCGCTCAACCCCTTTATAACCCTTAATTTAAGTAAAGAACGACGTGCATACTCTGCGTACGAAGAAAACTTATCAGACTTGGTGTTAATCACGTCATGGAGGATCTGCGCGTAGTTAATCTTTTGAGGGCACAACGATTTAAATTCTTTCACGAAATTAGACCACGACCGATCGTTAGTTGACCACTCGGCTAGCCAGGTTTTGGCATCCCCGGTCAAGCAGTGAGCGACACGCGAAAAACATTCCAAATCGTCCCACTGATTCGTCTGCCTAGCACGCTCGACTTCGCCGCACCATGTTTCGAAGTTATTTACCGCGGGGTCAAACCTCGAAACAAAATAATTACCCGACTTATTCTTTGCCAACGATGACAGCACGCCTATCAGAGTCTCTGCAGTTGTCGCAGTGTTATTCTCAACCGGAGGAGTGCTGTCACGCAACGACGAAGTGATTTGTGATCTGACAGTGGTACTAGCCTCGATAGCAGATAGTCGCGACATAATGGAGCCTAGCGTCTCGCTAAGTGAACTGTCACGTCCACGCGGTCGCGAACTATTTCGGACACGACGTGATTCCGGTGTATATGGTCTGGACCTAACGCGAGAGCCGTGTCTACCGCCACTATGCGAGCGCGAGCGCGAACGGGACCTACGGTGCCGTATGTAAGAACGACTGCTGTCACGACGCGAACGCGTTACGCTTCCATCGCCGGATAACCTCGATCGTCCTCCACGACGCCTGGGAGGCGTACGTGGCCTTGACGAACGCGGCATTTCAATTCAAATATCAACGGTTGCCTGTTTTGAAAAGATTCCCAACTATAGTGTAAGCAGAGGGCCAATCCCACTTCTGATTTTAGCGTCCAGAGGACAGAACAATAAAAAAATAATAAACAAACAGATAATTTATTCTACTTAATTCTTAAACAATCAATTCTTAACCTAAAATCAACTAAAACGAATATTACCAAAAATATATAAGAACAAACCAAGAATAATAAATGACTCGAGCAAAACAATTAAACTAACAAAACAACCGTTAATATTTAAAGAGATGACGTAATGGACCGAAAGGCAATGCCAACGCATACAACCACACCCCACGAAAGCCAACCGTCAAATGAATCAACTGTGGCTCCGCTCCGGCTTATATGGCGCCGTCACCACCCCAGCCCAATACGTCACTCAGGGGATAATAATATTATTATAGTGTTTCTCCTCGGAGTCACGGGACAAGCCCGGTCTTTTTGAGAGGCATGCGAGGGGATACAGATCCAACTCGTAGAGGCCCTTTGGAGATGTTTAATGTAATGGAGTACAACTGCAGGGACACACTCCCGACCACATCAGTACAACATGTCCGGGAATGTGTACCTGCAGAAGTAGGGACTATTATAAGTAAAAATGAAAGAAAAAGACTGGGCTATGGAAATGAAGGTTGGATGGACTGGAAATGGGATATTGCAAAGAAGTCGGCACCTGCCATAACAAGTGGTATACAAGTTATTGGCGGCAGGGCTCGCCGCCCGCTGGATGGGCCCCCCGAAACAGCCGACGTAGAGACGGCAAGGGGGCAACATCGGTGCGGCGAGAGGGGGTGAAGAGAGGTGTGCTGCGCTTTCTCTTACGTTACTCGCGGCGTTATGCCCTTTAACACTTCCACCCCCGGATCACACAGCCGACATCGACTGTGCCTCTAACGACCCCCCTCTGGCCGGCCGGTGAAGGCAAGCCAGAGCTGAGAGTCCTGCGGCCCCCTTGGGGTCCACTCCGCCCGGGGAAGGCTCGCCGGAGACGAGGGCCCTGACCGACTCTCTGGGGCACTCGGGAATCGCCCGTGGTGTCGCTACTCACCAACAGCTCGCCACAAGCTGCCCTGCGGGCTTTATATTATTATTATTATATTATTATTATATAATACAAGCTTTGAGCTTAGTTTGGGTCTAATTAACCGTGTGTGAATTTGTCCGGATGTATTTATTTTATTTATTTGTATACCAGGTCCGAACGAGTCCCAGTGGTGGCGCGGCAAGCGCGGGTTCCGCGTGGGGTTCTTCCCGCACCAGTGCGTGGCCGTCATCGGGGACAAGGTGCCGCGCAACATGACGCAGCCGCCGCCCATCGTCGGGTCCGTGCTTTACCACTACATACTATAAAACAAAGTCGCTTTCCGCTGTCTGTCCCTATGTATGCTTAGATCTTTAAAACTACGCACCGGATTTTGACGCGGTTTTTAAATAGATAGAGTGATTCAAGAGGAAGGTTTATATGTATAAAAATTCCCGAAATTCCCACGGGAACGGGCACAGCGCGGGTAAAACCGCAACGCGCAGCTGGTTAATTAGTAGTAGTATTAGCCTGTAATGTCCCACTGCTGGGCAAAGGCCTCTCATCTCACTGAAGATATCAGTACAGTGTAATCTACAACGCTTGCCTAATGCGGGTTGGTGATCTTAAACACGAGCCATGTTTAAAAAGTAGGAAACATGTTTCTGCTCGACCCGGGAATTGAACACGAGACCTCGGTAATTAATAAATGATTTGGTACTTACACTATTTAAACTATCACGATATGAACACATTGTTATTAACACTAATCTAGACGGGACTTAATCGCGAATAAAAACATTTAATGCATACCTCAACGTTCCGGTCGTGTTGCAATGGCCGTGTTCACGAGGGTACTGGATTGCGAGTGTTGTTTACACTATTTGGTTGAAGGGGCGCAATCTACCCACATCAACCAAAATGTTATTAGGTCCGTACTCCACTGCACTAATTAAGGTCCACGACACACTACACGTGAACACGGCCGTTGCGACACGACCGAAACGTTGAGGTATGCGTTAAATGTTTTTATTCGCGATTAAGTCCCGTCTAGATTAGTGTTAATTAACAATGATTTAGTACTGTTATTTTCAGAGAGATGAGAGGCCTTTGCCCAGCAGTGGGACGTTACAGACTTCACTTTACTTTTTTTTAGTATTAATCTGAACATTCCCTCCAGCTCAGTGGCCGTGGCTCCTATAAAGCCGGTCCTCCGTAAGCACGGCAAGCTGATCTCCCTGTTCCGGAGCTTCATCCTGTCCCGGCCGTCGCGCCGGAGTCTGAAGCAGCAAGGCATCCTCCGGGAGCGGGTGTTCGGCTGCGACCTCGGGGAACATCTCCTCAACAGCGGATATGATGGTCAGTTGGGGTGGTTGGGGTTTTATGGGGTTTTTTGAGAAGTATGGCGTTTTTTTGTTTTTTTTTTGCAGTTTTTTTGGCAGTTTTTTTTTGTTTTGTGCGTTTTTTTTTCAGTTTTTTTTTATAAATTAATTATTTCGTCTATTCTCACAGAGAATATTGGCCCAATCTCACAAATATAATGAGATGGTCCATTCTCACGAAATTGTATGCTTGGTCTATTCTCACAAAAAATCTTGAGGCAGAGTCACAAAAAAAATCTTGGGTTATTCTCATAAATAATACTTGGTCCATTCTCAGAAAAAATAACTTGGGCCATTCTCAGAAAATTATTGTTGGTCCATCCTCACTAAATATTTACTTGGTTCATTATCACAAAAAAATAAAAATGGTCCATTCTTTAAAAAAAAAGGTCAATTCTTACAAAAAAACATGGTCCATTCTTACAAAAAATACATGGTCCATTCTTGAAAAAGACATGGCCCATTCTTTAAAAAAAACATGGTCCATTATTACAAAAAAACATGGTCATCAGCCACTCTCACATAATGCTTCTCTTTCCCCGCAGTCCCGCTGGTGCTGGTGGAGTGCGCGCGCGTGATCGAGTCGCGCGGCGCGGTGGACGGCGTGTACCGCCTGTCGGGCGGGTCGGGCTTGACGCAGCGTTTACGCGCCGCCATCGACGCGGGGCACGCGCTGCCCGCCGCGCCCGACCTCGCGCGGGACCCGCACGCCGTGCCCAGCCTGCTCAAGATGTACTTCAGGTACGGGACATGTGACAGGTGACAGGTGACAGGTGACAGGTGAAACACCATACGTGATAGATAACATATTCTGTGTGGGTCATGCGTTAATGGTATGTACTTTAAGTCACGGGACAGGTGTACTAGTCTCTGCTGATGTTTTCTGATTCGGTGAACTTGAATTTTGTTGATTTTTTTATGTTCTCAAACCCGGCACCGTGTGCAGGGAGCTGCCCAACCCGCTGTGCACGTACCAGCTGTACGAGAGCTTCGTGTCGGCCATGCAGGAGCCCGACGAGGGCAACAAGCTGCGCGCCGTGCGCCAGACCGTCGTCAAGCTGCCGCCGCCGCATTATAGGTGAGGGAAAAAACAAAAAAATAATGTTAATGGTACAAAAAAAAATGCACTTGAGTCTGTGGTAAAAAAAAAACAAAAAATTCTAAAGTAAATGACAAAAAAAAATTTGGTAGACGATTTTTACAAAAAGAAAACAATATAGGTAGGTGAGTTTCTGGGAAGAAATAAATAAATGCCGCGATGGAATTACACCTAATCCTCCGCACTGTACTTATGTGTGTATCTTTAGTGAGACGAGAGGTCTTCGACCAGCAATGGGACTTTACAGGCTAATACTTTTGAAGATTGTTCCTCCTATTCTCCTTCATACTATACTCCTGTATAACTCGAGTATGGGCCGCAGGACGCTGTCGTACCTGATGCGTCACCTGCGGCGCGTGTCGCTGCTGGGCGCCGTGACGGGCATGACGCCGCGCAACATGGCCATCGTGTGGGCGCCCAACCTGCTGCGCGCGCCGCGCCCGCACCACGCGCTGCAGGGGGTGGCTGTGCAGGTGAGGGGGGAGGAAAGATGGCAGGAAAAAGGGGGGAAATGGCGGGGAAAAAATGGCGAGAAATAAATGCGGGGATTTTGGCTTAAATGATGGGGGAAAGGAGTCAGGGGAGAAATGGTGGGGAGGGGAAGAGGGGGGGGGAAATGGTGGGGAAAAATATGGTGGAAAAAATGGCGGGGATTACAAGGCGGAGAAAAATTTGTGAGAAAAAAGGGCGGGGGGGAAATGGTGGGAAAAAAAAGGCGAGGGAAAAATGGCGAGAAAAAAGGAGGGAAAGAAATGTCGGTAAAGCAGCGGTAAAAAATGGTGATAAAAAAGGGACGGAAATGGAGGGGAAAATATGGTGGAAAAAATATTTTGAAAAAAAAATTGAGAAAAAAGAGGAAGAAATGGCGGGAAAAAATATTTAAAAAAAAAATGGCTGGGATTACAAGGCGGAGAAAAATTTGTGAGAAAAAAAGGGGCGGGAGAAAAAAGGCGAGGGAAAAATTGGGGGAAAAAAATGGCGTGATGTTTTTTTGCAAAAAAGGTGGGGGAAAGGCGAGGGTAAAATGTTGGGCGGGAAAATGGCGGGGCAAAAACGGCGCGAAAAAATGGTGGATACCAAAATAAGAGAATGAAATGAAATGGAGGGAAAATATAAAATAAAGTCGCTTTCCGCTGTCTCTCTGTCCCATACATAGGGACGCTTAGATCTTTAAAACTACTCAACGGATTTTGATGCAGTTTTTATAATAGATAGACTAATTCAAGAGGAATGTTTATATGTATAAAAATTCCCGAAATTCCCACGGGAACGAGCACAACGCGGGAAAAACTGTGGGATAGATAGACTAATTCAAGAGGAATGTTTATATGTATAAAAATTCCCGAAATTCCCACGGGAACGGGCACAACGCGGGAAAAACTGTGGGATAGATAGACTAATTCAAGAGGAATGTTTATATGTATAAAAATTCCCGAAATTCCCACGGGAACGGGCACAACGCGGGAAAAACTGTGGGGCGCTGCTAGTATATTACTACAAATAATCTACTAATTAAAATAATGTTATTGCAGGCGGTGGTCACTGAGTTCCTGATCTGCTACGCCGAGGAGTTGTTCTCACAGGAACAGGGAGCTGATTCGGGCCCGGAGTCTATAGAACAGGTGCGTACAGTCCTACTAATATTATAAATGCGAAAGTTTGTGACGATGGATGTATCTATTTTTTTGGATTGGCACAAAATGTGGACCAATGTCTATAACTTTTCCGTTGAATGTGGCTATTCATTACAAAAAGAATTATTCAAATTGGATTAGTCGTTTCTGATATATCCCTTACAAACAAACGTACAAAGTATACCGCCTTATTCCCAAAACGACATTTAACTTAAATAGTGTTTTAAAGTGTTCTGTTTCTTTCGCTCTTCGGCTAATAGCGAGTTTAGGCCCATCTCGTAGCCAGATTTGGTAGCTAGCTACGAAATGATAAAAGTGTTTTCCCATCTTGTAGCTAGCTACTAAATGGGAACGATCTATTCGGTAGGTTAGGGTTATTTTTTTTTTACTAGTTAAAATCCTAAATCTTGGACTTTCGAATTCCTATTTCGTAGCCAGCTTCGAATCGGGATTATTTCTCCCATTTGGAAGCTAGCTACCAAATCTGGCTACGAGATGGGCCTAAACCTAATAGCGTATGTCGGAACGGGACAAACCATTTGATAGCTACAGTGGAATGAATAAGGCCCATAATATTTGTTATTTGTTACTTTCAGGAGTCTGACAGCCAAGTGGAGCTCCGGGGCTCCGACACGAGCGGGCGGAGGCCTAAGAGCTTACCCGTCAACCCGCCCACCAAACTACTGAGGTATGTTACACGTTTTATCAATTTGACTATTTATGCCTTCGATCAACAATACACAACTAGATGTCGGGTCGGCGCAAAAAATACGTCTCGGTGAATAACGCCTCATTTGAAAAGTGAGGCGTTATTCTCACTTATTTTATTCATAAGATTTGCTACTTTATTGCTAGGTGTCATGGTTGTAATTAGGTTGAACTTCGAACTGTTTTAAAACTTTTTTTCAGTTCGGTAGTAAACAAAATAAGCTGTCACACGTCATCCACGCGGACAGTATTCAGCTTTGATTTTGTACGTGACCCGATATCTAGTTGTGTATTGTTGATCGAAGATTTATGCCCTTTCCCGTAGAAATTTCGGGATGACAAATTTCCCATAACATTACTGTTGAAGAAGCCGTCGGTCCCGGTTACTTTCTACGGATAGTAGTCGTTACATGAGCCATGTCAGAGGCCTTTGGCGGCTCAATGACTCTGACACCAGGATTGGTCAGGTTGACCATCCACTCGATGAAGAAGAAAACCGTTGAATGTGGCTATCCGTTACAAATATAATTATTCAAATGTGACTGGTACTTCCTGAGGTTAGCGCGTTCCCCCCTGTAACTTCTTAAATAAGAGAATGAAACTAAAACATATATATGATGTACATTACTCTCTCTTTCTCTCCCTCTCTCTCCCAGCAGGCTAACACTACTACAGATGTAGTGAATAATCCTTTCCTTTCGTATTTTCTCGGAAATGTTCGTTTTTGTCTTACTACTTCACTCGCACTCAGTACCCATCGAGACAACAGTTTGACATTTGACATTGATAAATAAAGTATGCGATTTATTTGATACCTACACGTAATTTAATAATACAGTAATTCATAGACACATCGGCACCATTCGGGTGTTATCGTTGTTCCGAGTTTTGCCGATAGGAAAGGATTATTCACTACATCTGTACTTGTTATTTTAAAATATCTTGAACAATGTATTAAAGTGCCTCTCTCTCTCTCTCCCGCAGCCTGGAGGAAGCCCGGCGGCGCGGCGGCGGTTCGAGCGGCGCGGCGCCCGCGCTGCCCGTGTGCGGCACCATCGCGGCTGCGGCAGCTGATACAACACAGCTGCGGCCCTCCGCCTCGCACAAACCCAAGTACATCGAGGTAATAACGTACTAATGTTGCATTCAAACTACGTTCACGGATACACTTCGCTTTTATTCAACACTAGCAGCGCCCCGCGGTTTTACCCGCGTTGTGTCCATTCCTGTAGGAATTTCGGGATGAAAAATAGCCTATCTTACTCGTGGATAATGTAGCTTTCGAATGGTGAAATAATTTTTAAAAACGGTCCAGTAGTTTTTGAGCTTATTCATTACAACCAAACAAACAAAGTTTTCCTCTTTATAATATTAGTGTAGATTTTTATATGACGTTTCGGCTCTACAGGAACCGTGCTCACAGAAGAAGAGGCCGAAACGTCAGATAAAAATGTAAAATAACAGCGAAGTGTATCCGTAAACGAAGTTTCAATTCGTAGTGTGGACATTATCAATTTTGGCAGTAGACAATTACAAATACATAGTTAATTGTGCAAAATCAATTCAAAGAAAATTAAAAATAAAGAAGTTTCCTGTAACTGGTCAAAGGCCTCTCGTCCCCCCTCAGATATCAGTACAGTGAGGAGGATGTCGTAATCACCACGCTTGACTAACGGGTTGGTGATCTCGAACACGAGCCATGTTTGACAAGTAGGAAACGTGTTTTCGGCCAAGTCACACAACATTAACTATAAATAATAAAGAAATCGCAGTAAGGAACCTTAAACTTGGCACCACTTTGTCTAGATTTCATTAATTTTTAGAGATAAACAAGCAGCTCCATCGATACCGCGGGGCGCTGCTAGTGTTAAATAAAAGCGAAGTGTATCCGTAAACGTAGTTTCAATTCGAAGATTGCATGTCAAAATAACTCATTAAACCATACAAATATGTATTATAAAGAAGTTAAATTTGTAAGTTTATTTGTTTGTATGTTCGAGGTAATCTCAGGAATTATCAGTCCGATTTGAATAAATCTTTAATGTAATAGATAGCCACATTCAACGGAAAGGTTATAGGCTATGTTTCATCCCGAAATTCCCACGGGAACGGGTACAACGCGGGTAAAACCGCGGGGCGGTGCTGGTCTTTACTAAGGAACAACAAATGTTTGTTGCAGGTGGGATCTGGACCTGATAATCTACCTCAATACCACACTGTATTGGAGTTACCTTTGAACGGTGAGTTTGTCATTCATTCATTCATTCATTCACTCGAGTAGGTCAGTGGCCAACCCTGGTGTCGGAGTTGTTAGACCGGCTACAGGACGACATGGTCTGACGATTGAAACGACCGGGACCGACTGCTTAACGTGCCCTCCTCGTCACGGTAGCGCTCAGATAGAAATGCCACTATCGGCCACCCATCCAAGTAGGGGTCGAGCTGCACGTTGCTTAACAATCGCAATGAACTGACATCGCTTAGTCAGACTACGCCACGAGCGGTACAACGGGGAGTTTGTGTACTTTTTAAAGCACAGTGTTGGTTTATGGCACCTTTTCCTCGGAAATTAGCCTCGTTACTTATTTATCGATACTAATATTATAAAGAGGTAAAATTTGTAAGTTTGTTTGTTTGTATGTTCGAGCTAATCTCGGGAATTACCAGCCCGATTCGAATAATTCTTTTTGTAATAGATAGCCACATTCAACGGGAAGGTTATAGGCTATTTTTCATCCCGAAATTTACATGGCAACGGGCTCAACGCGGGTAAAACCGCGGGGCGATGCTAGATAGTTAATATACATATCAATCGTAGCATAGTCTGAATAGTGTGGACATTATCAATTTTTGCAGTAGATAATTACAAATACATAGTTAATTATGCAAAATCAATTTGAAAAATTAAAAATAGAGTTGTATCCTGTAACTGGTCAAAGGCTTCATCTCACTAGATATCAGTACAGTGAGGAGGATGTCAAACACGAGCCATGTTTGAAAAGTGAGAAACATGTTGTCGCACCCGGGAATCGAACCCCAGTCTCGGCAGGCGAGTCGACATACCACTAGACTATCGGAGCTAGGCGAAATGAATAGATTGTTACAAAAATATGATATGTGCTCAAAATTCCTTATATAATAGGAAGACACTGTGCTATATGTCTGGGGGCAAAGGCGCCCCCGCCAAGTCGAGCGCGAAGCAAACACTGCCGTACCATCCTTTACTGGAACCATTTCGCCGCATTTTCAGGCCCCTATTTGAGAACCTCTGGATAAGACCAGAGCGTAGAAATTTTCCTCATCCAGTAAGCTATATAGGACGGGGGCACTGCCGTGCCCCCAGATCCCATCAAAAACATAACTAAATATTATGTATATATTCTATTTTTTCTTGATTGTCCGAAAATGTGGATCAATATCGTCAATTTTCCAGCCGAGGACGACTACTCCTGAAGAGGAAAAAGGTTTATTGATTTTATTTCTTTCTTACCTTCTTACCCTATCTCTAAACTTTTTCCTTTTCAGGAGTAGTCGTCTTCGGCTGGTAAATTGACGACATTAGTCTACATTTTGGGAAATTTAAGAAAAAATAGAGTATATATTGTATGTTGATTGACGGTTGTTATGGTGTGTGCAGGTCACAAGCGGGGCGTGAAGCGCTCGCCGTCCGGCTGGCGCGGGCTGTTCTCGCGCTCCAAGCACCGCGCGCGCACGCAGCCGCCGCCCACCCCGCCGCCCGCGCCGCCCGCGGTAACACTCACACCGACCTATAGTGATATCATACACTACATACTATACATACAAGCACCGCGCGCGCACGCAGCCGCCGCCCACCCCGCCGCCCGCGCCGCCCGCGGTAACACTCACACCGACCTATAGTGATATCATACACTACATACTATACATACAAGCACCGCGCGCGCACGCAGCCGCCGCCCACCCCGCCGCCCGCGCCGCCCGCGGTAACACTCACACCGACCTATAGTGATATCATACACTACATACTATACATACAAGCACCGCGCGCGCACGCAGCCGCCGCCCACCCCGCCGCCCGCGCCGCCCGCGGTAACACTCACACCGACCTATAGTGATATCATACACTACATACTATACATACAAGCACCGCGCGCGCACGCAGCCGCCGCCCACCCCGCCGCCCGCGCCGCCCGCGGTAACACTCACACCGACCTATAGTGATATCATACACTACATACTATACATACAAGCACCGCGCGCGCACGCAGCCGCCGCCCACCCCGCCGCCCGCGCCGCCCGCGGTAACACTCACACCGACCTATAGTGATATCATACACTACATACTATACATACAAGCACCGCGCGCGCACGCAGCCGCCGCCCACCCCGCCGCCCGCGCCGCCCGCGGTAACACTCACACCGACCTATAGTGATATCATACACTACATACTATACATACAAGCACCGCGCGCGCACGCAGCCGCCGCCCACCCCGCCGCCCGCGCCGCCCGCGGTAACACTCACACCGACCTATAGTGATATCATACACTACATACTATACATACAAGCACCGCGCGCGCACGCAGCCGCCGCCCACCCCGCCGCCCGCGCCGCCCGCGGTAACACTCACACCGACCTATAGTGATATCATACACTACATACTATACATACAAGCACCGCGCGCGCACGCAGCCGCCGCCCACCCCGCCGCCCGCGCCGCCCGCGGTAACACTCACACCGACCTATAGTGATATCATACACTACATACTATACATACAAGCACCGCGCGCGCACGCAGCCGCCGCCCACCCCGCCGCCCGCGCCGCCCGCGGTAACACTCACACCGACCTATAGTGATATCATACACTACATACTATACATACAAGCACCGCGCGCGCACGCAGCCGCCGCCCACCCCGCCGCCCGCGCCGCCCGCGGTAACACTCACACCGACCTATAGTGATATCATACACTACATACTATACATACAAGCACCGCGCGCGCACGCAGCCGCCGCCCACCCCGCCGCCCGCGCCGCCCGCGGTAACACTCACACCGACCTATAGTGATATCATACACTACATACTATACATACAAGCACCGCGCGCGCACGCAGCCGCCGCCCACCCCGCCGCCCGCGCCGCCCGCGGTAACACTCACACCGACCTATAGTGATATCATACACTACATACTATACATACAAGCACCGCGCGCGCACGCAGCCGCCGCCCACCCCGCCGCCCGCGCCGCCCGCGGTAACACTCACACCGACCTATAGTGATATCATACACTACATACTATACATACAAGCACCGCGCGCGCACGCAGCCGCCGCCCACCCCGCCGCCCGCGCCGCCCGCGGTAACACTCACACCGACCTATAGTGATATCATACACTACATACTATACATACAAGCACCGCGCGCGCACGCAGCCGCCGCCCACCCCGCCGCCCGCGCCGCCCGCGGTAACACTCACACCGACCTATAGTGATATCATACACTACATACTATACATACAAGCACCGCGCGCGCACGCAGCCGCCGCCCACCCCGCCGCCCGCGCCGCCCGCGGTAACACTCACACCGACCTATAGTGATATCATACACTACATACTATACATACAAGCACCGCGCGCGCACGCAGCCGCCGCCCACCCCGCCGCCCGCGCCGCCCGCGGTAACACTCACACCGACCTATAGTGATATCATACACTACATACTATACATACAAGCACCGCGCGCGCACGCAGCCGCCGCCCACCCCGCCGCCCGCGCCGCCCGCGGTAACACTCACACCGACCTATAGTGATATCATACACTACATACTATACATACAAGCACCGCGCGCGCACGCAGCCGCCGCCCACCCCGCCGCCCGCGCCGCCCGCGGTAACACTCACACCGACCTATAGTGATATCATACACTACATACTATACATACAAGCACCGCGCGCGCACGCAGCCGCCGCCCACCCCGCCGCCCGCGCCGCCCGCGGTAACACTCACACTCTTACACCCTACACACTACACATACACGTCCGTTGGCACAGTGGCAGTGAGAGCGGTACTGTTACTGTTAGACCTAAACTAAGCTCTATGCTTGTATTATGGAATCTAACTCTCTGATGATATTGTTTATGTCTGTGCCAACGGGCTTGTCTAATATGCCTTCTATGCTTGCCGGGTTGCTATCTGACATATCATAAATGACATTTAACGTATATTGAGTGTGTCACTTGGTGTCCCAGGACGAGGCCATGTCGAGCCCGGCGGCGGCGCTGCGGCCCGTGAAGTCGTGCGAGTCGCTCGCCTCCGACTCGGACACGCTGCCGCCGCTGGCGCGCCGCCCGCCCGCCGCGCTCAAACAACACACTAGGTATACTCATATTCATATATTAACTAGGAAACATCATACCTGATCGCCCGAAAAGTAACACGATTCCGTGCTTCGGAGGGCACGTGAAGCCGTCGGACCCGGTTACTTTCTACGGATAGTAGTCGTTACATGAGCCATGTCAGAGTCCTTTGACGGCTCAATAACTCTGACACCAGGATTGGTCAGGGTGACCATCCACTCGATGAAGAAGAAGTGGCAGTAGAGAGCTCGTTATATAGTCTGCACATGCGAACGATGGGATTAAAGTAAGACGTTGTTATACACACTGAGTTGAAATGGTCTATAACGTCGGTACCTGTAATTAATATTAAAGTTAATTGATTTTAATAATGATGGGGTATCCAGCTTAGCGTGTACAATTTTGTATAGAATTAAAAAATCTTGTTGTTTTCGGTCTAACTTCTAGAGATTCAACTTTGAAAGTCTTCAGCCTGTCAGAATAAGACGCGAGTTTACGACCGTAGCCAAACCTGTACGGCATGATCTTGAGGCAACGTCTCCGGACTCTTTCAATGTTTTTAGTGTCTACTGCATAACAAGGAGACTTTATCACTGAACCATACTCGACAATAGTTCTAACCAAGCTTTAAAACAAAGCAAGAAAAGTCTCCGCCTTTTTAAATTGTTTAGTAATCCTAGTGACAAATCCCAGTAACTGCAAAGATCTTTTTGATATAATGTTCATAATGTGGTCTTAAACTAAGATGTGAGTCGAAAAGTACACCTAAATCTTTAACAACACTTTTTCTCTGAAGAATTTGATTATGAATGGTATAATCGTGTGTGATTTTTTTTATTTTCTTAGAAAAAGTTGTAACAAAACATTTATTGACATTTAAATACATTTTGTTACCTTCTGACCAGGTTGCTATTTCATTAAGATCATCTTGTAGGACGGCATAATCATTTTTACTTCCGATAGATCTAAATATCTTCAAGTCATCTGCGTATAGAAGACAGGGGCTAGAAAAGTCCTTAGCAAGGTCATTTATAAATATTATCAAAAATAAGGGCCCTAAATGGGAGCCCTGCGGCACTCCAGAGGTAATAGGTCGCGGACCTGATGTAAATCCCTTCAGTGCTACCAGCTGGCTCCTATTTTCTAAATATGCTTGAATCCACCTTAAAAGATTTCCATGAACAAAAATGACGACATTGGTCCACATTTTGGGACAAGTTAAAAAACTAGAGTATAATGTCCCACTGCTTGACAAAGGCGTCATCACTCCGAACTTATCTGTAAAATTAAAGTAAAGAATTAGCCTGTAATGTCCCACTGGTCCCATCTCAGCTGGCCAGCACTGCGACACGTATCACAGTGATCTTCCTCCCGGCAGGTCGTCGTCCGTGGACTCGTACTTCGAGCCGTGGGTGTCGGAGCTGGCCGCCATGCGGCTGCGCCTGGCGCCGCAGGAGCGCGACCACCACATGTTCAGCGAGGAGGACGACACGCAGCTGGTGCAGGTGCGCGCTCACTACTACTCACTTACTACTACTCACTTACTACTACTCACCTGGCGCCGCAGGAGCGCGACCACCACATGTTCAGCGAGGAGGACGACACGCAGCTGGTGCAGGTGCGCGCTCACTACTACTCACTTACTACTACTCACTTACTACTACTCACCTGGCGCCGCAGGAGCGCGACCACCACATGTTCAGCGAGGAGGACGACACGCAGCTGGTGCAGGTGCGCGCTCACTACTACTCACTTACTACTACTCACTTACTACTACTCACCTGGCGCCGCAGGAGCGCGACCACCACATGTTCAGCGAGGAGGACGACACGCAGCTGGTGCAGGTGCGCGCTCACTACTACTCACTTACTACTACTCACTTACTACTACTCACCTGGCGCCGCAGGAGCGCGACCACCACATGTTCAGCGAGGAGGACGACACGCAGCTGGTGCAGGTGCGCGCTCACTACTACTCACTTACTACTACTCACTTACTACTACTCACCTGGCGCCGCAGGAGCGCGACCACCACATGTTCAGCGAGGAGGACGACACGCAGCTGGTGCAGGTGCGCGCTCACTACTACTCACTTACTACTACTCACTTACTACTACTCACCTGGCGCCGCAGGAGCGCGACCACCACATGTTCAGCGAGGAGGACGACACGCAGCTGGTGCAGGTGCGCGCTCACTACTACTCACTTACTACTACTCACTTACTACTACTCACCTGGCGCCGCAGGAGCGCGACCACCACATGTTCAGCGAGGAGGACGACACGCAGCTGGTGCAGGTGCGCGCTCACTACTACTCACTTACTACTACTCACTTACTACTACTCACCTGGCGCCGCAGGAGCGCGACCACCACATGTTCAGCGAGGAGGACGACACGCAGCTGGTGCAGGTGCGCGCTCACTACTACTCACTTACTACTACTCACTCACTACTACTCACCTGGCGCCGCAGGAGCGCGACCACCACATGTTCAGCGAGGAGGACGACACGCAGCTGGTGCAGGTGCGCGCTCACTACTACTCACTTACTACTACTCACTTACTACTACTCACCTGGCGCCGCAGGAGCGCGACCACCACATGTTCAGCGAGGAGGACGACACGCAGCTGGTGCAGGTGCGCGCTCACTACTACTCACTTACTACTACTCACTTACTACTACTCACCTGGCGCCGCAGGAGCGCGACCACCACATGTTCAGCGAGGAGGACGACACGCAGCTGGTGCAGGTGCGCGCTCACTACTACTCACTTACTACTACTCACTTACTACTACTCACCTGGCGCCGCAGGAGCGCGACCACCACATGTTCAGCGAGGAGGACGACACGCAGCTGGTGCAGGTGCGCGCTCACTACTACTCACTTACTACTACTCACTTACTACTACTCACCTGGCGCCGCAGGAGCGCGACCACCACATGTTCAGCGAGGAGGACGACACGCAGCTGGTGCAGGTGCGCGCTCACTACTACTCACTTACTACTACTCACTCACTACTACTCACCTGGCGCCGCAGGAGCGCGACCACCACATGTTCAGCGAGGAGGACGACACGCACGCGCTGCAGGTGCGCGCTTTCAATCTATACGAGTTCCACGACACAGGAACCACATTCGATACACTTCACTTTCAAATAATCGACTTGAAAAGTAAATAGAGGCGTTTAGATAATAGGCAATATTTGTTCCAGGGTGACTCTCTCTGTTCCACTCCTCCCGAATCAGGTCTTTGCAGCGTTGAACCTTCACCGAGGAGGAATCTCCACGTGGATATAGAAGCGGCGGCCGAGCTGGCGCAGAGGTATGTAACAGACAGACAGACAGACAGAGCAGAGGTATGTAACAGACAGACAGAGCAGAGGTATGTGACAGACAGACATAGCAGAGGTATGTAACAGACAGACAGACAGACATAGCAGAGGTATGTAACAGACAGACAGACAGACATAGCAGAGGTATGTAACAGACAGACAGACAGACATAGCAGAGGTATGTAACAGACAGACAGAGCAGAGGTATGTAACAGACAGACAGACAGACAGAGCAGAGGTATGTAACAGACAGACAGAGCAGAGGTATGTAACAGACAGACAGACATAGCAGAGGTATGTAACAGACAGACAGACAGACATAGCAGAGGTATGTAACAGACAGACAGACAGAGCAGAGGTATGTAACAGACAGACAGACATAGCAGAGGTATGTAACAGACAGGCAGACAGACAGACAGACAGACAGAGTTACTTTCACATTTATAGTATTAGTTAGGAACTTCTCCATCGAGTGGATGGCCAACCTGACCAGTCCTGGTGTCAGAGTTATTGAGCCGCCAAAGGCCTCTGACATGGCTCATGTAACGACTACTATCCGTAGAAAGTAACCGGGACCGACGGCTTAACGTGCCCTCAGAAGCACGGAATCGTCATTAGTTAGAATTAGTAAATGGATTATAAAACAAGATCTTTTGTCCGTACATCAGCAGAGAAGAGATTATTATCTCTGTTTTATACAAACTGTGGATGTGGAAAAGGGTTGGTACAGCGCCAGCTCGGTCAAGGCCTAGGGCAGTACTCGGCTTAACAGCCTCCGTGGTCTTGTGGTTTGAGCGGTTCCGGGTTCGATTCCCGATGGGGAAAATATCTCGCAAAAATCTCTTTGTAAGACTGCCCTCAGTTTGGTTATTGCATTGCAGGCTGAATCCCCTGATTGCCCGAAAAGTAAGAAGATTCTGTGCTTCGGAGGGCACGTTAAGCCGTCGGTCCCGGTTACTTTCTACGGATAGTAGTCGTTACATGAGCCATGTCAGAGGCCGTTGGCGGCTCAATAACTCTGACACCAGGATTGGTCAGTTTGACCGTCCACTCGATGAAGAAGAAGAAGAAGTACTCGGCTTTTGAAAGCAGACCTGATATTATGGTCCACAGCTTTCCATCTCTTTCCTACTCATATTGTAACTCCTTCTCTCTCCCCCAGCCGCCTCGTGCTGGACACCGCGGCGGCCTCGCTGCGTTTCATCGACGGCGAGTCGCCGCGCGCGCCGCCCGAGAAGAGGCACAGCAACCGCCCGCCCTCGCCGCACCACACAGACATCGCCAAGAGGTGAGCAACGACATCTTCTTCTTCTTCTTCTTCATCGAGTGGATGGTCACCCTGACCAATCCTGGTGTCAGAGTTATTGAGCCGCCAAAGGCCTCTGACATGGCTCATGTGACGACTACTATCCGTAGAAAGTAACCGGGACCGAAATTACCTTAACAAACTAAACTTTTACAGAAAATACGCACTAATGGCGTTTAATTCACCTATCATATTAGATATATCTTTTGACCAGTCCGTTGTCACAGTGGCAGTGAGAGCGCTCACTGTGTCGGGGGTTGCGGGCTCGATTCAACGGAGTAACAATATGTGAGACATAGTTGTTGACGACGTCTGGGTGACAATTATATTCTTAAAAAGTATTTGTGTATGTATATGTAGTAGTATCAGTGAGTCAGATTCCATAACACAAGCTTAGAGCTTACTTTGGGTCTAATTAACCGAGAGTGAATTTGTCCGGGTGTATAAGTCTCTCATCTCACTGAGGTTAAGAATGAAAAACTAAAATTTTTATAATTATTTCAGGTTATGTAAAGACAGAAACAGTAAGGGACCTCTCGTGACCGACTTCCCAGTCGCTTCGGCGAGCGTCAAACTCAGGTATATACATTATTATATATTATTATACAGGGCTGTTGGTAACTCGACGTATTCCGCCGAGGTCAGGCACTCATATTTATTACATAGCAAGTATTTTTGAATGTTTTATTACTTCTTAACCTTTATCACTGACTAGCAGCGCCCCGCGGTTTTACCCGCGTTGTGCCCGTTTCCGTGGGAATTTCGGAATTTTTTATACATATAAACTTTTCTTTAGAATCACTATATCTATTTTAAAAAACCGCGTCAAAATCCGTTCAGTAGTATTTGAGTTTATAGAGTTTACAGAGAGACAGACGCGGCCGGGGACTTTGTTTTGTATACATGATACAATTTTAGGAGTATCAGTAATGAAAAATAGCCTATAACCTTCCCGTTGAATGTGGCTATCCATTGCAAAAAGAATTATTCAAATCGGTCTGGTAATTCCCAACTTTACCTCGAACATACAAACAAACAAATAAACTTATAAATTTTACCTCTTTATAATATTAGTATTACTACACAAATAAACAAATAATCACTTAACATTTAATAGTCCAATTTTTAATTATTTTGTTACAAACTTCTAAATATGGGTATTTTTCCAAAAACAGCTAAATTCCAAATATCTTCAAAACCATTAACTTTCGGCCATACATTGGGGCGGTTAAATTTGTTGCATATATGACCCCCTACCTGATCCCGGCTGGAATACGTCGGGTTACCAATAGCCCTGTATTAACTATAACACATACGTACTGTCAGTAGAGTTGGTAATACGTTCATACTTACAGTGAAGTTGGAAAAATGTACTTTGAGGCGATATTTATTTAGTTACTTACAGCGCCCCACGGTTGTACCCGCGTTGTGCCCGTTCCCGTGGGAATTTCGGGAATTTTTATACATATAAACCTTCCTCTTGAATCACTCTATCTATTTTAATAAAACTGCGTCAAAATCCGTGCAGTACTTTTGAGTTTATCGCGAACAGAGAGACAGACGCGGCCGGGGACTTTGTTTTATAATATGTAGTGATATAATTTTAGGAGTATTAGTACCCGTTTCACCCGCGTTGTACCCGTTCTCGCGGGAATTTCGGGATAAAATGTATCCCATGTGCTATTTTGATGTTTAACCTGTATTACTGTAAAGTTTTATCCAAATTCGTTCAGTACTTTTGCGTGAAAGATTAATTAGATTTTTGAAACTCATTTTTGAAGTCTTTTAAAATGTTTATTATTCCAAAATTATTCATGCTTTTACCAAAATTTCAATATCGCTTCAAAATAGCCTATTCCAACTTTGCTTACACTACATAACACTACACATTTTGTATAAAATATACATAGTTATTTCCATTCTGTTGTGTGTTTGTTTGAATATAGAGTTTTTCGATGTTTCGCATCAATCATCGTCTGTCTAAATCGATTTCGTGACTCGAATGAAGTTAGATATTTTAAATAATACTTACATTAAATAGTATGGATTTTAAGTATGAAGATTACATTTTGAATTAAGACTACGTTTACAGATACACTTCGCTTTTATTTTATGACCAGCCCGTTGGCACAGTGGCAGTGAGAGCGCTCACTGTGTCGGGGGTCGCGGGCTCGATTCAACGGAGTAACAATATGTGAGACATAGTTGTTGACGACGTCTGGGTGTCGATTATATATTCTTATAAAGTATTTGTGTATGTATATGTAGTAGTATCAGTGAGTTAGATTCCATAACACAAGCTTAGAGCTTAGTTTAAGCCTATTTAAGCACGAGTGAATTTGTCCGAGTATATTTATTATTGTACATTTTTATCTGACGCGGTCACAGAAGACTGACGGTTCCTGTAAAGGAGCCTGAACTTCAATTAAAAATGTAAAATAAAAGCGAAGTGTATCCGTAAACGGAGTTCCAATTCAAAATGAGTAGTGTCCGCTTAAACTTAAGAAACCAGTAAGAAGAATACATAATTTTTAATCAACTAGCAGCGCCCCGCGGTTTTACCCGCGTTGTGCCCGTTCCCGTGGGAATTTCGGGAATTTTTTTACATAAAAACCTTCCTCTTGAATCACTCTACCTATTACAAAAAACCGCATCAAAATCCGTTGCGTAATTTTAAAGATTTAAGCATACAGACAAACAGACAAACAGAAACGAAACAGAGACGACTTTATTTTATACTATGTAGTGATAAATATAATAATTCTATCGAGTCACGCAATCAATTAAAAATCTATTCAATAATACAAAACCAACAATTAATTTTCCATAATATTCATTCACAACTAAAAAACGCTTTTCTAACACAATTACAGAGAACGACACTCACCGAAAAAATCCAAAAATCGATACAGCGGACTACATACTAACGAACTCATCGATAAACCCAGCTTATGTCGATTAAGTTGGCCAAACAAAGACGGCCATTCGACGCTTATCAAAATAGATTGGCCAATAGAAAACTCCGTCAGTAATCTGACGACAAGCACGCTTAACTCTAGCCCAGTCACTCCAGTCACGCCCGCTTATGACCAACTTGAAACCGACTCTGAGATAAGCGACTCGAACAAGCATACTATAAAGATTAATAGTACTGATTGCTTAAACTGCAATGAAGGTACGTGCCTGAAATGTGAACTGAAGGCGGCCGATTATGAAAACGTATCGCCTGAAGCCAGTTTGGTTGCTTCTGAAATTAGCTACCAGAATTTGAACAGGTTGTCAGCTGTTTCGTCGTCGTCAGACGACAAGAAGGATGTCAAAGTCATGACTTCGAGTCATGAAAGCTCGTCCACTTATTCTAATAGCCATGATGACTACGAATGCTACAATTTCAGCAGACCAAGCTACATAAATTTGAATACTTCGAGCAGTAAAAGTAGTCCTTCATCTCCTTTGAAAAGTCCCCTGAAAAGTACCATTAGTATCACTTTCAAGCCAAGCATAAAAGACGACTCAGATTCATTGTATGAAGATGTTAATGTTGATAAAAGTTTGTCCATAGTTGAGGATGCGAGCATTCCCCAGACTGACGCGAGCTTACCAACGCAAAACGCTTGCCAACCTGATTTTAATAACGATTTGATTATACTAGAAAGTCCTATAGACAATGCTGAAGTTATAGACCCCGATACCATAGACAGCGAAGATATTTATAATAAAGAAAATAATACAGATGTCTATAG
Source organism: Cyclophora albipunctata (assembly GCA_963082685.1). Taxonomy (NCBI): domain Eukaryota; kingdom Metazoa; phylum Arthropoda; class Insecta; order Lepidoptera; family Geometridae; genus Cyclophora; species Cyclophora albipunctata. The sequence continues at coordinate 3,946,364 of OY720142.1, forward strand.
CCAAGTGAAGTTTTTAAAAAAGAGCATAGAAGAAGTTAATGCTATGATTTTGGAGTTACCAGAGAATCAAAGTGTTGATATGCCTTACCAACCTAATGCTAGCGGAGATATTTTTGAAAAACCACAAAGTGATGTGTGCTTTGATTCCCAAATCAAAAGTAATCTCGAGAGACATTACGAGAATATTAATTTCGATAGCAACGACTACGCTAATATAAATGTAGATACATTGAACCTGTGTGACAAGTTAGAAATTAAAGAAGAATTACCAGAGAATGGTAACATTGTTAAAGAAAAGAATTTGAACGTGAGAGAGCTGGCGATACGATTCGAAAGTCCTACAGAAGCGAAAGGAACTTTCACTTTTGAGAAATTCAAAACGGAAATAAAATATCCCAGCTTAGAGAGAAAAGACAACGCTACTACAGTAGAAGTGAAAGACGATCCAAACTCTCCAAAAAGTTACAAACTAACCAAAAACTCGACAAGATCTCTAGACGAAAGTGCTTTTATCAAAGAATTCGGACCCAACAGTGACAGGAGAAAAAGTTTCGAAGTCAAAAAACCTGACTTAAATCTTAATCTAAATCTAAATACAAGCACAGACCATAAACAAGAAATAACTCCTACCACAGAGAACAAAATATCACTAATTCAGAGATTTAACGATAAACCAGTAGACATAAAACAGATACTTAACTTTGATACAGAGAAGAAGTTGAGCAGAGAACGGATAGAGAAATACAAAGAAGAGAGAAGACTGTTCCTAAGAGAGAAGTACAGCTCGCAGAGTTTCAGAAGTAACCCAGAGCAGTTGACTCGAATTAAAATTAAGAAAGAGAAAGAAGAGGACAAGCCGTTTGAGAGGAGGAATACGGTGGACTTAGGGCAGAGGATGCGTTTCTCGTTAGCGAAGAGTGCGAACAATCTAGACATTATACAGAGTCCGGCGCAGACGGAATGCGATGTTGACGATGGGAGATTTTACGAAAGGTGAGTAGTTTGATACTGCACTGGTAGATCAAGTCATGTTTCGGCTATGTGTGTGTAAAATGTGTAAATATTCCTTCGTGCAGACATACTAATACTAGCCGCGCCTCGTTACACCCTCGTTGTACCCGTTTCTACAGGAATTTCGGGGTAAAATATATCCCATGGGTTATTCTGATGTATAACCTTTATTACTGTAAAGTTTCATCCAAATCCGTCCTCTAGTTTTTTCGTGAAAGAGTAACAAACATAAAAACATACATCTGTACTTTTGCATTTATTATATTAGTGGGATAGGATAAGAATGAAATAAAATCACTAAACCTTTTTCCTCTTCAGGAGTAATCGTCTTGAACTGGAAAATTGACGACATTAGTCCACATTTTGGGACAATTAAAGAAAAAATAGAGCATATATTATATTTTGTTTGATTTTCACCACTCATATTAAAAGTAGGGCAGCAACGTAACAAAACGATGGTTGTATCCACCAATCAGTACAAAGATAATATATAAATCTAGCAGCGCCCCGCGGTTTTACCCGCGTTGTGCCCGTTCCCGTGGGAATTTCGGGAATTTATTTACATAAAAACCTTCCTCTTGAATCACTCTACCTATTACAAAAAACCGCATCAAAATCCGTTGCGTAATTTTAAAGATTTAAGCATACAGACAGACAAACAGTGTGACAGACACGAAAAAGAGACGACTTTATTTTATACTATGTAGTGATATCTTGTTTAGTGGAAAAGCACTATTAGAATGCGTTCCATTGAAGCAGAGCAGAGCTATGAGGAGTTCAATACACCAATCAGAACGCATCTAAATTGTCAAACAGCGCATTGACATTGTCAAACAACGCATTGACATTGTCAAATAAGGTATTGACATTGTCAAACAAAGCATTGGCATTGTCAAACAAGGCACTGACATTGTCAATCAAGGCATTGAAAATGTCAAACAACGCATTGACATTGTCAATCAAGGCATTGAAAATGTCAAACAAGGCATTGACATTGTCAAATAAAACTTTGACTCAAACAACGCATTGCAAATGTCAAACAACGCATTGACATTGTCAAACAAGGCATTGACATTGTCAAACAACGCATTGACATTTTCAAATAAAACATTGACAATTTCAAACAAGGCATTGACATTGTCAACATCGTTTCGTAATGTGATTCGCTGTGATTGGTCGATTGAGCTATGCACCCCTTTAATGGAAACGCATCTTTACAATCGAATAAGCTTTAACTAATTTCAAAATTTTTTGATTTACAGGAAAGAAAAAACCTCCCCGTCATACAATATTAAAGATATGACCGCACTGTTTGAACAGAAGAACCAAAATGGGACTAGTTAGAATTACATCACTACCTTTAATTTGTAGTCGGGTAAATGTAGTCTCGAATGTGTAGACAGATTTTGAATTAACGAAATTTGAAAAACAGACATTTACGTAGTGTCTTTCTTCAAAAAAATTAGAAAATAGACCTACAGTGACACTACGAACAAAAAATATGTATGTTTATTGAAATTAATATTAAAATCTGTCTCCATTTTATTAACTATTTAATGTATATACAATGTTTTGTTAAATTATAATTAACGTATTAAATTAAATTGTGTGTCTGTTCATATATTTCACTATTATTAATATCAAATTACTTTTGTTTGTCGGTCCTGGTTGTTTCAATCGTCAGACCATGTTGGAGGTCTTGAGGCGGTCTAAAACTCCTGTCAGGGTTGGCCACTGACCTACTCTAACTTATTTGACTTGCTTTTGTAATAAAAACCTGAATTTAAATACTTTTCAACCAGTTGTGTGTTACTTGAGCCTCGATAGAATCGTTTGACACATTGTGTATTATACAAGTAAACTGGCAGCACCGTTGTGCCCGTTCCCGTGGGAATTTCGGGAATTTTTATACATATAAAACTTCCTCTTGAATCACTCTATCTATTTAAAAAACACGCGTCAAAATCCGTTGCGTAGTTTTAAAGATCTAAGCATACATAGGGACAGACAGCGGAAAGCGACTTTGTTTTATGCTATGTAGTGATTATAATATCAAGAATCATTTGAGTATATTTTCAAATCAGACAAGAGTTAAAATAATATTAATAATAGTAAAATAAGTGAACAAAATACTCAGACTAAATAAAAAGTTTGCTAAGCTACACAGTGGAGCAAGGATAAATTACACCACGCGGTATAACGCATTTAATTGAAAAAAACCGGCCAAGTGCGAGTCGGCGCACGAAGGGTTCAATAGAAATACATCATCTGTGAAAATTTCAACTGACTAGCTATCACCGTTCTTGAGATACAGCCTGGTGACAGACTGACGGACAGAGAAGTCTCAGTAATAGGGTCCCGTTTTTACCCTTTAGGTACGGAACCCTAAAAAGTAAGTCGTAAAAGTTAAAGTAGTCGGGAAATAAAAAGTAAGTAATTACTTGCTTTATAAACGCGAAAAAAGCCGTGTGAATACGTTGACTATGTGTCCAAATTGCGTAAGTTAAAAAAATAATATCGGCTTCACTTTACCGTGCAAAGTGTTCTACTATTACTTTTTATTCGGTCTGAGTGAAATAAATTGTTATTATCTATTGTTAATTTATTTATTCTTTAACATGACAATTAAGTATTATGTTTTATTTTTAATTTACACTTAGATTAGTCTGTGGTTGATTTCATTGTTACTTGTGCGATTCGAATCTCATGCGAAGTTTGATGGGAAAATGTGTTAACTTAAGCCAATTTTCAAAGTCTCCCATATGTAACGCAGTGCCCCGCGTTGGGCCCGTTCCTGTGGGAATTTCGGGATATAAAGTACTCTATAACCTTCTTATTGAACGTGGCTATCATATGCAAAAAGATTTATTCAAATCTGACTCGTATTTTCAGTGATTGGCGCGTTAACCAAAATCAGTTTTATTTATATCGGTAACTACTAAAATTAACGAATTCTACCGTTAAAAAATTGGAATAATTTCAAGTCATAATATGTCTTTCTTACAGTAATTTTGGGATAAAACTTATCCAGTATACAACTACCATTCATGAACTACCTCTGTAGAAATTTTCACTCAAAAAGATGCAGTCGTTTTAGTGTCATAATGCTGAACACTGGGGCTTAATTTTCAATTTAATTTGACTTAGAGAGTAACTTCGTTGCCATATGTAATACAAGTAATATTTACATATGACCAAATACTGCAAGTTTATTAGGCTAGATGTTATTTCAAATATAAATTATTTGAAGAAGAAAATCCTATCAGACCCAACAGGCGGTTTCATTTCCGACATTTTCCCCGGTTCGATACCCGGGCGTACATAGCGTATTTTCAAAGATTCATGAGAGCAATTTTTATTATACTAAATGAAACGCGATACAGACCCGTTTCATTTAGTATAATGAGTGCAAACCGTGTGAGTTTAAAAAGTTTGTTAGCAATTTTTATTGTCACTAAAATAGATGACATGGTTGCTAAGAAAAGATATTCGTATCTTGTAGTTTCAGACATGCCTATACTGGCCGGTTTAAAAACCCATTCTTTATAGTAGTGAAGTAATACGGCCTGTAATGTCCCACTGCTGGACAAAGGCCTCTCATCTCACCTCAGATATCGCCCTTATGAACTTACAGTACATGGTCTATATTGCATTTATATTTTGTCGGAACCAGTATTTTAGACATAACTCCATTTTCTACTTTTAATCTAAGATTATTTTTAGTTTTTTATCTTCATTTTAGAATACAAACACATCACAATTTACAAAAAAAAAACAGTTAATTTAAACATTCTGAGAATCCATTCACAATATTGTCAAAGATTTTTTTTTATCTGTTTGCTTTTATACATAGCAGCACCCTGAGGTTTTACCCGCGTTGTGCCCGTTCGCGTGGGAATTTCGGAATTTTTTATACATATAAACCTTCCTCTTGAACCACTCTATCTAATAAAAAAACTGCATCAAAATCCGTTGCGTAGTTTTAAAGATCTAAGCATACATAGGGACAGACAGCGGAAAGCGACTTTGTTTTATACTATGTAGTGATTCAAGTTATTTTATCGTAGCGCTCCTGTCGTTGTTTGACACGAATGTAAGTTCATTGCGATTGTCAAGCAACGTGCAGCTCAATCCCAATATACCGTGCTTCGAAGGGCACGTATAGCTTCAGGGATGAAAAGCTGTCATTTTGGTATCAATTATTTTTTGTTTCTCTGCAGTTGTCATTTCCTTAATAAAAAAACCTGGGTATAATTAATACAATATCACAAAATATATATTAGATTGATTTATTAAATAGAAGTTATTGTAAATTTTGTAATAGAACACTATATACGTATGAATTATTAACAATACTCAATTCTTTACTCGCCTATGACCTATGGATCGCCTTAATAGTTTTGTCAAAAAATGTTCAGTTATTTTTGATGAACAGTCGAACATAACTGAACAGTTTTCGTGTTAAAAGTAAACAGACTGGATTTCTGCCAAAAATATATTTTTCATCTTCAATAATAAAAATATTAGATTATGAATGTAAATTACTAATATTGTAAATTAAGGAATTAATCTCATGAAATTTACCCTAAAATTTGGGAGATTTACTTCGGCAATGCCTTAATGTTGCCATATCTTGTAACCGGACTATAATCTCTATAAAATACCCTAAATTAAGTCAGAAAATTTAACCTATATTAAAGAAGATTATTATTACCCTAACAATGGGGAGATTGTGTATGTATTGGCAATACCATAATGTTGCCAGTTTAGGCAAATTTACCAAAATGTTTTCGCTTTAACGCGATGCCTAAAAGTGGGCTAATTGTACTCTTATGTATATGTACATTCAGCTAGATTTGCGTTGAACCAATTTTAAATTTTCTTGAGAAATTGTCACTAAGCAATTTGTATAATAATAACCATTTTTGTCCCGACGATAGGTGAACATAAACAATCGGCAAGCCATAGATTTAAAAGTTAAGTATTAATTAGCCTGTAATCTCCCACTGCTGGGCAAAAGCCTTTCATCTCACTGAAGATATCAGTACGGTGATTATAGGAGCGAAGTCTCGCAAAAGACCTACTAATAGTAATATACCTACTATAAGCATGTTTTCTCAAAATGGTTGATCGCAAATTTTCTAATTGTACTAGCTTTTAGTATTAAATGAATGGAATAAAATATTACTGAAATATTTATCATGGTTTTATTTATAGACTAGTCCCGCAGTTTTACCCAGTTAACGTGGGAATTTCGGGAATTTTTATACATATAAACCCTCTGGAGGAATCATTCTATCGATTGGTGAAAACCGCGTGAAATTCTGTGCAGTAGTATTTGAGTTTATCGCGGACAGACCGAGGACGCGGCCGGGGACTTCGTTATATACAACTAGCTGTGGCCCGCGGTTTCACCCGCAGCGCCCCCGTTCCCGTGGGAAATTTGAGATTTTTATTCCTTATTTTTCTTTTATATAAACCTTGTCCTGACAATAAGGAACACATTAAAAAAAGAATCATCCAATTTGGTGCAGTCGTTCTGAAGTTATGCGCTTAGCAACATATTCAGCGATTCATTTTTATATTATAGACTAGCAGCGCCCCGCGGTTTTACCCGCGTTGTGCCCGTTCCCGTGGGAATTTCGGGATTTTTTTTACATAAAAACCTTCCTCTTGAATCACTCTACCTATTACAAAAAACCGCATCAAAATCCGTTGTGTAATTTTAAAGATTTAAGCATACAGACAAACAGACGCGATAGATGTAGTGAAAATCATATTATATTATAGTACTAGCTGCGCCCCCGGTTTCACCCGCTTTGTACCCGTTTCCGCGGGAATTTCGGGATGAAAAATAGATGTTGGCCGATTCTCAGACCTACTCATTATGCTCACAGAGAATCGGTCAAGCCGTTTCGGAGGAGTACGCGAACGAACACTGTGACACGAGAATTTTATGTATAAGATAAGCTATCCAGTTTGTATAATCTATGGTAAAGTACGGTCGCGGAGCAGGAGAAAGTTAGTCCATTAGCCTTTACCTGTGACCTTAATCTATCTGTCCCTGTCACTAGTAGTCAATAACACGTCAATAATATCACTGTCTCACTCGCACAAAGCCTTCGGGCATAGTGAAATGGCAATACTATTGTGTAGGAGTGACAGAGAATAAATAAAGGCAATGGACGAATTTTTTTCCACTCCGTAAATATGACAATGATTTTTCACATGGATTTAATATACAAATTTTTCATTAAAATATTACGTCAATGTCAAATATTTGACATGAAAGTTCAAAGTTTCGAACTATGTGTTTGTAAACATTTATTTTTATATTTTTAGTTATTTTATTTTTAATATAGCTTTTATATATCAGTTTTAGATTCATTTTGTTGCTAAATTTATTTTAAAATGGCACCTAAGAAGGACAAGAAGGGTAAAAAGGTCAGTAATTCAAATTATTATTATGAATGCAAAAGTATGGATGTACACTAGCAGCGCCCCGCTGTTTTACCCGCGTAGTGCCCGTTCCCGTGGGAATTTAAGGAGTTTTTATACTTATAAACCTTCTTCTTGAATCACTCCATCTATTTAAAAAACTGCATCAAAATCCGTTGCGTAGTTTTAAAGTTCTTATCATACTTAGGGACAGACAGCGGAAAGCGACTTTGTTTTATACTATGTAGTGATTGTACATCCATACATCTGTTGTGGATGGGATTATAACACAAACGACGGCAAAGCTTTAGTTTTTAGGGGATGGCTTGATTTAAGAGCTGTTTAGAGGGTTTGGTCAGGGTAGGAATTATCAAGGAAACAAGACTCATAGGATTTGCCAGGGGCAGGGGGTCCTAGCCTCTTAACCACCCCTAGTCCTGTCAATAAAATTACGTCACTACCGGCGGTTAATGTTTGTCTGTTGAGCATAAAGTATTTATTTTCAGAACATGTACTAATGTGCTTTTTCTTTACAGGCGGAACCGGGTATGTTTACTAACTCTATGAGAAGAAAATACTTTTCTATTCTCACTAAATAAATAGTAAAATAAAATGTCGCGGCGTGTAGTGACCTTTATCTATCTTTCTCTGTCACACGCCCATAATAATATCATTGTCTCTCTCACACACACTGACTACGTCGGAGGCTTAGGCAATCTAAAAACTCGGACACCAGGGTTGGAAACTAACTTACTCGTAAGTCGTAATGAATGAATGACTCACACAATCTTGCATTGGCGGCGGCAATCCTATCGTCATAAACCACAGAGAATAGAATCACCGCCGCGCCGGAGAGCGCGTGGTGATTCTTTGCTATGCGTTGGCGGCGTGAAACGGCAATGCTATTTAGACCATAGAATCCTCTTCTCCAGTTCTATCATCTATACATAATAACATATCTAATCTGTGGTTCTATGACTATCGTGTACTAGAGAAAGAGACGAATAGATAAAGGTCAATGACCGAAGCTCTTCGTGATTCGCGACCGCGCGTCATCTACCTATAAGTAGGTATAGTAAAAGAAGAACGGATTACACTACCCACATCTGTTCAAACAGTAAGGTGAAAATGCTGAGAGGGAATTTGGTGAGAAAAATATGTGTGAAATATTACATTCATTCGACTTTTACCAGCTTGAATTCTTTCCACTGGCACTGGAGTTGATAGCTCCGGATTTTTATCAGATGTTGGCGCCTCAGCCCTGTAGCCGTCACGATCTGAGTGTTACTTCTGCGCTACCGTGTCTAACTTCAGCGCTACCGTGCTTTGGAGGGCGTTAAATTGTCGGTCCCGGTTGTTTCAATGGTTAGACCATGTCGGAGGCCTTTAGGCGGTCTAAAAACTCCGACACCAGGGTTGGCCTACTACTCGAACTATTTTTTTTTACTTCATATAAATGTTCTGCCACTAAAAATATAGCGCTCGTGGCGTAGTTTGACCAAGCGATGTTAGTTCATTGCGATTGTTAAGCAACGTGCAGCTCGACCCCTACTTGGATGGGTGGCCGATAGCATTTCTATCTGAGCGCTACCGTGCTTCGGAGGGCACGTTAAGCAAACAGTTGCTACCGTACTTCGGAGGGCACGTTAAATTGTCGGTCCCGGCTGTTTCAACCGTCAGACCATGCGTCGTCCTTTATTTGATCTAAAAACTCCGACACCAGTGTTGGCCACTGACCTACTAGAAATGAATGAATGTTTCCAAAGTCCTCTAATGTTCCTCCTTGTGTGCACAGAGCCCGAGCCCATAGATGAGTCCCTGCTGGCGACCACGGAGCTGGAACCGGAGCCCGAGGAGGTGCAGTACACCGACACCTCGTACACCAGCGCCTCCTTCGAGTCTCTGCCGCCTGTGGTCGAAGGTACACACTGTCAAAGTCAAATCTCTCTCCATATAACTATCTGGCCCCGCGGTTTTACCCGCATTGTGCCCGTTCCTGTGGGAATTTCGGGATAAAAATTTATTAGATCCGGCTAATCTCTGAAATGGCTGGACCGATTCTAACGGGACTGTTACTGGCAGGTAGCTGATGTATTAAGGAATAACTTAGGCTACTTTTATTTCAGAAAAAACAAATTACACGCGGACAAAGTCGCGAACACAGCTAGTCCCTTAGTTTGACCCACTAACCTTTTGTACAAGTTAGATCGATCACCTCATAGAGACATTCGCTTACAAAGTATTCCTTGAATTAAAAATACATAAAAACCGCATTTTATTGGTAAGATTTCATTTTTTGATAATTCTTTACGTCTGTGAGTTGCGTGATGTCTTTATTATTGGGGTAGGTACGAAACATTTTGAATTAATTAGGTATTTATTGTGTAAAATGTGAATTAAAATATGGGTCAGTTTTTTACGTTTTACAACAGACAGACAGAGAGACAGACAGACAGATAGACAGACAGAATGACAGATTATTATATATATTAGCGCTCTCGCTTCAATTAGGGTGAAGAGGCCACCCCCTGTTAGGGGTTGAATTCCCCAAAATTCTTTCTCAGTGCTCACTTACATCTTAAAGGAACCCCTGTACCAAATGTCAAGTTTCTAGGTACAGTAGTGTCGGCTGTGCGGTGATATCTACGAGTCATGTGATTCAATCAGCTAGGTTCGCCTGTAATTGATATTTTACTAGCAGTGCCCCGCGGTTGTACCCGCGTTGTGATCTTCTTGTGGGAATTACGGTATGAAAAGTAGCCTATAAACTTCCCGTTGAATGTGGCTATCCATTACAAAAAGAATGATTCTTATCGGACTGGTAATTGCCGAGATTCGTCTGAATATACAAACAAACAAATTTTACCTCTTTATAGTATTAGTATATATATTTGACCTGACCTATTAGGACAAAGCTTAGGTCCTATAGGTCACAATGAGTACTAAATGACCTGAAACAAGTTTTTGGTTCCTTATTAATTTATGTATCTTTATCTTTTTAGAGCCAAAAGATAAGAAAAAGAAGAAAGGGAAGAAGAAGGTAAGAGACTAGTTATTACTACGATTGAAACGATAACCAACAGGTCTTACACACAAACAAAAAACTTTATATCTTTTTATCTCTACTTTTCAAACATGGCTCGTGTTTGAGATCACCAACCCGTTAGTCAAGCGTGGTGATTACGACATCCTCCTCACTGTACTGATATCTAGTGAGATGAGAGGCCTTTGCCCAGCAGTGGGACATTACAGATATACTCTATTTAATTATCTTCGAATTAAAGTTGGTGCCTAGATTGTTAAGCAACTTGCAGGTAGGGCCCCGTTGCTTTACAATCGCGTTTTCCTCTTCTAATCCTACTCTTCATTACAGGAGGAGGTGGAAGAAGTGGCTGCAGCAGGGAGCGAGGTCTTCCAATGGTCTGAAGACTCTTTACCTCAAGGTAAGTGTGCCTTTTTTGGTTTTTCTAACTGCGCCCCGCGGTTTTACCCGCGTTGTGCCCGTTCCCGTGGGAATTTAAGAACCGCTCGGCCGATTTTGTGCAAACTTTACTTCTTCTTCACCGAGTGGATGGTCACCCTGACCAATCCTGGTGTCAGAGTTATTGAGCCGCCAAAGGCCTCTGACATGGCTCATGTAACGACTACTATCCGTAGAATTGCAGGCTGAATCACCTGATTGCCCGAAAAGTGAGATGATTCCGTGCTTCGGAGAGCACGTTAAATTGTCGGTCCCGGTCTTTCAATCGTCAGAGCATGTCTTCCTTTAGCCGGTCTAACAACTCCGACACCAGGGTTGGACACTGACCTATTCGGACTTATTTGTTTTAATGATTTTTTTCTTGCAGAGGAGGAGGTCCCCAAGGTTGAGGAGCTGCCTCCTGAACCGAAGGCTAAGGGGAAGGGGAAGAAGGGGAAAAAGGATAAGAACGTAGAGGAAATACCAGAGTTTGAAAAGGTACTTACTCTATATGACACTAGCAGCGCCCCGCGGTTTTACCCGCGTTGTGCCCGTTCCCGTGGGAATTAGTTGAACGCGCTCATCTCTGAAACTACCAGTCCGATTTCAATAATTCTTTTTGTATTTAATAGCCACATTCAACGGGAAGGTTATAGGCTATTTTTTATCCCGAGATTCAAACGGGAACGGGTACAACGCGGGTAAAACTGCGGGGCGCGGCTAGGTTAAAACTGTTTAATAAATCGAGCAACCAAACGCACGGCAGCACTCAGATACAATGTGGTTATGACTGTTCAAACATGCATTGATCAAACGTTTTTAGGACAAGTGCGAGTCTGACACCAAGGGTTCCGTCCCAATACGTAATTTGTAACAAAATAAATATCAATCCAGAAAGTACATATGGATTTTGAGCCTTATTTAAGGTAGTAATAAGGTCGATTTAACAAACTCGTCTTCTGCTGTGAAAAAAGCTGTTTTATATATAGAAAGTAATAAAAAAACATATATCTTTATTTATCAATATAAAAGCTGAAGACTAGTTTTTTGAAGGCGCTAATCTCAGAAAGTACCAATCCAATTTGAATAATTCATTTTGTAATAGATAGCCACATTCAACGGGAAGGTTATAAGTTATTTTTCATCCCGAAATTCCTACGGGAACGGGCACAACGCGGGTAAAACTGCGGGGCGCTGCTAGTTGACTAGGTATATTTATGTTTAGATTGGAATCCAAGCGAAGACAGAAGTAGTCAACGAAAATACTGAAAAACCAATATTCCTGTATCTCTGTCCTTTGTATCTACCTTTAACCCCTTTAGTAACTGAATACATTCTGTAAAAATGTCTAAAAAATAGTCTATCATTGAAAACATTAGGACAGTCTCGTGAAATTAAAATAACAACTTCAGTTTTAAATAAGTAAAATATATTATTCACTAGCCGCGCCCCGCATTGTACCCGTTCCCGCGGGAATTTCGGGATAAAATGTATCCCATATGTTATTCTGATTTATAACCTACATTACTGTAAAATTTCATCCAAATCCGTTCAGTCGTTTTTGCGTGAAAGAGTAACAAACATACATCTATACATCCATCCTCACAAACTTTCGCATTTATAATATTAGTAGGATAGGATAGTAGGAGTAGTAGTAGATTTACTGCCACAATAGGGTATTTGACTGATATTAAAAGTGTACAATTTGAGAGATGAATTTAGTAAAATAACTAAAACTATGATCAAAACTGAAATCAGAATCAAAATCGATTAATAATAAAGAAATTATAAGCTCTGAAAGATTCTCTCCTGTCTGATTCTGTCCCTTTCTTGCAAAATGGTGTTTTTATAATTATACCTTATCAACCATTTATTATATTATTTAAGTTGGGCAGAATAATCTTCTTCCCACGGGAAGAAATTCCCACGGGAACTGCTACGTTGTGGGTGAAACCGCGGGGCACAGTTAGTTATGAATATTTTATAGTTACAGAACCCCAAAACAAAGCTCAATAAGCTGATATTCTTTCTTTTTGCACGTAAAGTTTCCTTTACGATGTTTTACGGCACAATAAAAAGCTCCACCCTTCAAAAATATGCTTTTTTCTATATTTTTTATTCGATTCCGACACGTGAGATAGCGTGGCGTACTTTCGGCTGCGTTTGCGGTTGACCTCTTTACGACAGTAACTTATGGATTTCTTGTTGATTGTGCTGGTAGTATATAAGACATAACCGAACTCTTTTAAAAAAAATATTTTACTTGTATCTAAAAAAGTGGTTATTAATGTTATACTTATATTGTGACTAGCAGCGCCCCGCAGATTTACCCGCTTTGCTCCCGTTTCCGTGGGAATTTCGGGAATTTTTATACATAATATAAACCTTCCTCTTGACTCACTCTATCTATTTAAAAAACAGTATCAAAATCTGTTGCGCAGTTTTAAAGATCCAAGCATACATAGCGACAGACAGCGGAGAGCGACTTTGTTTTATACTATGTAGTGAAGATGATATAGAAAGTGGTAACTTTGGATGATCTGAAATTGGTCTATCGCCAGTTTTGTGGTTAGTACTTGACAAATATTTTTCTGTTTATATTTTAGTTTCGTATCGGTATTTCGTATTTAATTTTTGGTCGGAAACGTTGCATATGATAAAAGATTTCTAAACCGAAAATAATGAATATACAATTATATTAACTGAGCAATCGTTTTTAAATTACATAATACAAAAATATAAATATTTAATAACTTTTATAATAATACTAGCTGTGCCCCGCGGTTTCACCCGCAGCGCCCCCGTTCCCGTGGGAATTTTGAGATTTTTATTCCTTATTTTTCTTATATAAAAACCTTGTCCTGACGATAAGGAACACATTAAAAAAGAATCATCCAATTTGGTGCAGTCGTTCTGAAGTTATGCGCTTAGCAACAGATTCAGCGATTCATTTTTATATTAAAAATGTGAATTTTGAAAAAATACGTTTTAAGTGATGAAAACGCCGGTAAAATAAAACCGTTTCGTATTTGCTTCGATAGTATAAACAAATAATAAATAAATTTTAAAAATATAATAGAAATTTAATGGTGTTAATTTGAAAACTTAGAAAAAATACTTTTACTGCGACAATTTTTTTAATATTAAGACTAGCAGAGCCCGCGGTTTTACCAGCGTTGTGCCCGTTCCGTTGGGAATTTCGGGATGAAAAATAGCCTACAGCCTTCCTCGATAAGTGGACTATCCAATACTGAAAGAATTTTTCAAATCGGACCAGTAGTTCCTGAGATTAGCGCATTCAAACAAACAAACTCTGCAGCTTTATAATGTTAGAGTATAGATTTCATCAATACATTTACTAAGCTAAAAAAATACTATTACTATGCGTCAGTAAATGGGTAAATATATATATTACCTACACTAGTGTTATGCTGTGTAAAATTTACTTACTTTTCTACCTAAATTAACTTTTGACACTACAACAAGAAGTTGGCAATACAAAACTAGCAGCGCTCCGCGGTTTCACCCGCGTTGTGTTCGTTCCCGTGGAAATTTCCGGATAGCCTGTGACCTTCCCGTTGAATGTAGTTATCCAGTACAAAAAGAATTATTGAAATCGGGCTGATAGTTCCTGAGATTAGCCCGAACATACAAACAAAATTCAAAAAAATCTAATCTATATATGAGAAAAATACTGTTTAGTATTGTTCAAATCGGACGGCAGGTTTCTCCATAAGTAAATCTATAAAACCTTATCAAAATGGATAAAGCAATGTTAGCTAAAATGAACATCGAACAGCCGAAGAACTGGAAGAAGATGCCTAAGAAGGAGAGGGAAGCCTGGATGGAGCAGAAAATAGAGGAGTGGCGAGCGGAGAAGGAGGCGGAGAAGTGAGTTGTGGTCATAGTGGTTAGGTTATGTGGTTGGATTATGTGGTTTAGTTTATGTGGTTATATTATGTGGTTAGTGTATGTGGTTCGTTTTGTTTGGTAGTTTTTGTGGGTAGTTAATTCGGTTAGGTTGTGGGGTTAGGTTACGTGGTTAGTTTTATGTGGTTGGGCTATGTCGGTAATTTATTTGGTAGGTTATGTGGTAAGTGTATGGTTTTATGTGGTTGTTATTAAATGGTTACGTTGGATTAATATTCAGAATTAATGGATACAAGTTTGTTCATTTGGTCGCTAGTAGTTTAGAGGTTTAATGTGGTTAGTAAGTGGTTCAGATATTTGAGGTGGTTAGTTAGTGGTTCAGCGGTTTAATGTTGGTCGATATGGTTAAGGAAAAGTAGACGTGGTCAGTAAAAGTAACTTTTTGTGGTTAGTAATAATTATTTAATATGGTCATTATAATAGTGGTTTCATGTGGTCACTCACTATACAGGGTGATTTCGGAGTCGTGATCCCAACCATTTTTTTCTGACTCAGTAAATAAATGATTGCGATGCTAGGTACCTGTATTTATTTTAATTTAAACAAAGATGATTCGTTATTTACGTATTTTTATTTAAAAATGCGTGGTCACCCTACTTTTAATATTACTTGACATAAGTTTTCTTGGGAAATAGTAGGGTGACCATGATCTCGAATTATCGCAGTTTTTTTGCTGACTAAAATAGTCGCTGGTGTACTGTTAGTCCTAACCTATCGTGATGCTTAGGCGAAAGTAAGTTAAATTAAATGCTTCTTTCTTGCTCCACGACCCCGTAATCACCCTGTATAGTGGTCAAGTAAACGTTGACGTGGATCATAAATAAAAATCAAAAGGTTTGTCCCTTTCCGACATACGCTATTTACCAAAGAGCAAAAGAGACACAACACTTTATAACAGTGTCACAGTTCATCATAAGTATAAATAACTCATCTCTTACATGCTCATTAAATGTCATATGTTCTATCTCTCTCTTAGACAAGCAATCCTGGCGGGTGCGAAAGAGAAGAAGCTACGGCTCGCTAATGAGAGGGCAGAGCTGATGGCTAAAGACAATGCCGAGCAGGAGATCAGAAGAGATATTCTGCAGAAGACTTCGAATTTATTTACAAGTCAGTGTATACTTAATACTAGCCGCGCCCCGCGGTGTTACCCGCGTTATGCCCGTTCCCGTGTGAATTTTGGGATGAAAAATAGTCTATAACCTTCCCGTTGAATGTGGCTATCTACTACAAAAAGAATTATTCAAATCGGATTTGTAGTTCCTGAGATTAGCTCGAACATACAAACAAACAAATAAACGAACATAAAAATTTTACCTCCTTATAATATACTAGCAGCGCCCCGCGGTTTTACCCGCGTTGTGCCCGTGCCCGTTTGTATTTCGGGATGAAAAATACCCTATGACCTTCCCGTTGAATGTAGCTACCTATTACAAAAATAATTATTCAAATCGGACAGGTAATTCCCGAGATTAGCTCGAACATACACATAAACGAACATATAATTTTTTCCTCTATAATATTAGTATAGGTGATAAAGCTGAAGAATCCGATTTTAATAATTCTTTTTGTAATGGATAGCCACATTCAACGGGAAGGTTATAGGCTATTTTTATACCGAAATTCCCACGGGAACATTGATAAAACCGCGGGATGCTGCCAGTCTGCAAATATAGCTTAAGTTTTAAATTTTTATCAAGTTATTTAATTTTCCTTCTTATTTTCAGGATATGAAAAACAAAAGTTCCATTATTCTCACGAGAAACATCTTATGGCGGAAGTATGTATATAAATACTAGCTGCGCCCCGCGGTTTCACCCGCGTTGTACCCGTTCCCGCGGGAATTTCGCGATAAAAAGTAGCCTATGTCCTTTCTCAGGCTCTGGACTAACTGTGTACCAAATTTCATTCAAATCGGTTCTGCAGTTTTGGCGTGAAAGCGTAACAGACAGACAGAGTTATTTTCGCATTTATAATATTAGTTAAGATTTCAATCGACGCTCAAAATCCTTGTAGTTTCAAACTTGCCAATACTGGCCGGTTTAAAAGTCCACCCTGAATAAAATACTAATTCTCCATATCTAACCCTCAGCCCGTCAACCCCCAGTAGCAACATATCCTGATACTTAACCCCTAGCCCGTTAATCCTAGTGGCAACAATACCTCCGCTGCGACGGTCTCCCGGACCCGCGCATCCCGACGCAGATGAACACCTACATTCACGTGTGGAAGAACTGCAATAATACTGATGAAAAGGAGCTGCAGAAGAGATGCTATGAAGTGATACCGGTGAGTAGGTTCGAGTAGGTCAGTGGACAAACAGCCTCCGTGGTCTTGTGGTTTGAACGCTCGGCTCACGACCCGGAGGTTCCGGGTTCGATTCCCGGTGGGGATATCTCACAAAAATCACTTTGTGAGACTGTCCTCAGTTTGGTTAGGGCATTGCAGGCTGAATCACCTGATTGCCCGAAACGTAAGATGATTCCGTGCTTCGGAGGGCACGTTAAGCCGTCGGTCCCGGTTACTTTCTACGGATAGTAGTCGTTACATGAGCCATGTCAGAGGCCTTTGGCGGCTCAATAACTCTGACACCAGGATTGGTCAGGTTGACCGTCCACTCGATGAAGAAGAAGGTCAGTGGACAGCCTGGTGTCGGAGTCGCCTAAAGGACGACATGGTCTGACGATTGAACAACCGGGACCGACTGCATAACGTGTTCTCCGAAGCACGGTAGCGCTCAGATAGAAATGCCACTATTGGCCACCCATCCAAGTAGGGAACCGAGCTGCACGTTGCTTAACAATCGCAGTGATTTAACTTCATGTAACTACAGAATAATATTAAGCGTTTGACAAGATTGACAATCGGCAAGCGTGGTGATGACGACATCCTCCTCACTGTACTATCACCAGCCCGTTGTCACAGTGGCAGTGAGAGCGCTTACTGCGTCGGGGTTGCGGGCTCGATTCAACGGAGTGACAATATGTGAGACATAGTTGTTGACGACGTCTGGGTGTCAATTATATATTCATATAAAGTACTAGCTGTGCCCCGCGGTTTCACCCGCAGCGCCCCCGTTCCCGTGGGAATTTTGAGATTTTTATTCCTTATTTTTCTTATATAAAAACCTTGTCCTGACAATAAGGAACACATTAAAGAAATAATCATCCAATTTGGTGCAGTCGTTCTGAAGTTATGCGCTTACCAACACATTTTACGATTCATTTTTCGAGAAAGGTGCGCGTTTTCACCAACGTTTTGATTTAGTACGAGAAAATTCTTGTAGATGGCACTAGCAGATTCAAATAGAGGATAATGTGAAAAGCTTATCTATAAATTTGTGTATGTATATGTAGTAGGATCAGTGAGTTAGACTCCATAATACAAGCTTAGAGTTTACTTTGGGTATAATTAACCGTGTGTGAATTTGCCTTGGTATATTATTTATTACTGTACTGATATCGGTGAGAGGTGAGAGGCGATTGCCCAGCAGTTGGACATCACAGGCTAATAATCACTTTTTTAACAGATGCTTGAAATGTTGGAGGAACTGTGTGCCAACTCAAGAAACTACACGAAATTATTGGCTGAAAGTTATTTAGAGGTACATATTATTTCAGAATGAACTCATTTATAACCCCCGTTGTGCCTGTTCCCGTGGGAATTTCGGGAACTTTTATACATATAAACCTTCCTAAAAAAACTGCATCAAAATCCGTTGCGTAGTTTTAAAGATCTAAGCATACATAGGGACAGACAGACAGCGGAAAGTGACATTGTTTAATACTATGTAGTGGTAAAAAACTACAGTTCATACACATACCAAGTTTGAAATTGAATTTAATTTCACCTGTTCTGCTGTCTGTCAGTCAGTACTCACTTATGTAATAGTCAGTACTTACTTATGTAATAGTCAGTACTTACTTATGTAATAGTCAGTACTCACTTATGTAATAGTCAGTACTCACTTATGTAATAGTCAGTACTCACTTATGTAATAGTCAGTACTCACTTATGTAATAGTCAGTACTCACTTATGTAATAGTCAGTACTCACTTATGTAATAGTCAGTACTCACTTATGTAATAGTCAGTACTCACTTATGTAATAGTCAGTACTCACTTATGTAATAGTCAGTACTCACTTATGTAATAGTCAGTACTCACTTATGTAATAGTCAGTACTCACTTATGTAATAGTCAGTACTTACTTATGTAATAGTCTTTTTTATGTGATGATGCACTTAATCTTTCTAATAGGTCTTCAAAATCTTCCTAAAACCCTTAAACCTCCCACAGGTCCGCAAAGGCCTCCGTCTCCAACTCTCCGAAACCATCCAGCTGGCATCCTACACGATGCTCCGAGATCTTCAGAAGCACCTTAAGTTCAAGAGTATCAAGCTGGCTGTGTATGAGAAGGAGTTCCGCGCGCTGCGTCTCAACATATGGGTCGCGGTCCGGATGCCCACCAGGAAGCCGAAGCCTTTTGAACCGGACCCGTGAGTCAGTTGTATAAGTGTAAGATAGGCGGTGAGATCAGTGGTAAGATAGAAAGAAATATATGTGGGAAGATAAGCGGTAGGATAGAAAGCAAAATGGGGGGTACGATAGGTGGTGAGATGAGCGGTAAGATCGGTGGTGTGATGGGCGGTAAGATCGGTGGTGAGATGGGCGGTACGATAGGCGGTTAGATGGTTTATGCGTCAAGGGACTACAAGGTAAAATGACGAGGTATAAAAATGTCTACTGGTCTTATTTCGTCCCAGTATAATATTGACATGGTATATGTATGTCGATGTATAAAAATGTCAATGAGTAAAATTGTCGAAGTATAAAAATGACTACTTTAGTATTTTCTTACTATTCGGTAGGTTAGGGTTATTTTTTTTTTATCGGAATAGATCGTACTAACGGGCCTACATTTTTATACCTCGTCATTTTACCTCGTCATTTTACCTTGTAAATGTTTTTCTTTCTTTCTTTCTTTCTTTCTTTCTTTCTTTCTTGTAGTCCCTAGTCGCATAAATCTTCTTGCCATATAAGATGGAACTACATAATTACCTACTCAAGATAAGTAGACATTTTTATACGTTGTCATTTTTCATTTTAGACCAAGTAATTGTAGACATTTTTATACATCGGTTTTATTAGACTAAAGGTCGATTTATATCTACAGACATTGAGCGTGGCAGACACGTGCCGTGGCAGACAAAATGATATTCTTCCATACAGTAACTATTAACGTATTTATATCTATCGTAACGCGGCCGTACAGACGCGTACAGACACGTGTCGTGCCCGGCCAGTATTCTCGGAAAGAATATTTTGTCTGCGCGGTACATGTCTGTACGTGTCTGTGGCTCCTTGCCGGGCAGTGTGAATAGAGTATCGGAGCAATTCAATTTTGTTTAGTAAAATGTCAAACTGGTACCGGCTCATCCGAAAATATATGAAAAATTTTTTTTCATCGTCAACCATTTCTTTAAAGAGTGTCCAGTATTCTCCTTCTAATTTTCTTTTCTTAAGCATAGGATGTACAGCCATGCGTTTTGCTCTTTTTTTAGTTTTATCTTCTTCTTCTAACAATAATGCAATTATGGACAAATCTTCAATAGAGAAGTGTTTGAACATTTTCAATAACATGCTTTTTCTTCTAAAGCTATGCAGTAACTGCCAGTGAGAGCGGACGCCGATGACGGTGTCTGTCGGTAGCCGGGGTGTCTGTCACGGCACGTTTCGATACGTTACATATAAATAAATGGTGTCTGTGGGTGTCTGTCACGGCACGTGTCTGCCACGCTCAATGTCTGTAGATATAAATCGACCTTAAGACGTTTGTATACCTTGGCTTTATAATACTCAGACGAATTTATTTTCAGAAAGTAGACATTTTTATACCTCGTCATTTTACCTTGTAGTCCCTTGACGCATAAACCGGTTAGATATGTGGCGATAGGCGATATGAAAATGGTATGAGTGAAAATAAAATAAATAATAAGTTTAAAAAAATTGTAATGTTCCATATTATATAACATTTTTAATATACTAATATTAATTTCATACAGGCGTTTTCGGTTTAAGCGAACACTACTCATTTTGAATTACTACGTTTAGAGCCCCCGCGCACTAGGCGGCCGGGCCGCGCGGCCAGGTCGCTGCGGCCAACTATTTCTTCCACGACATATGCAAGTGCGCGCACTAGGCGACCGGCGGCCAGCGACCACGTATTGGTCGCGCGGCCAGCAGAAACATCGCGACTCAACACGCGGCCCGCCGGCCGCCGCGACCAACGAGATTCAACATTTCGAATGAAAGAGATCAGTGTGCGCGCACTAGCCGCAGCGGCCACACATTACTCCGGTCAATTTAGACATTCGAGTTTGCATAAAGTCCCAACAAGCTGAAAATCAGGAAAATTGTTCAAAACATAATTATAAACAATGTTTAAAGGTTCCCCATCATTCCCGTGTATGGAATTTTTTTTATTCAAGGTCAAAAGTCCAAAAAAAATTTTTATTCGCGAAAATCTGAAAAACGGTGCAATGTAGCAAAATAAAGTGTATGATGAAATGAAAGCTTATAAAATTCTCTATAACTTTAATTCTATCCACTTTTTCCATATTCCAAACCGTTATTGAACTACACGCTCCAGAAATGTCAAAATTAAGGACCTCGGGCAGGTAACTATGGAGCCTGCCCCAATGCTCAACAGTGACATGACCCATGTCATTTGAAAGGTCTTGAAGAGTTGTACAAGTTACTCCTAGACAGTTATATCGAATTCGATGGCCAACTCGGTGTTTTCGACCACCGAAGAATTACCACTGGAGGTGCTGTGGAGCCTGGACGGAATGCTCAACAGTGACATGACTTACGCATTTGAAAGCTCTTACAAGTCACTTTTTGATAGTTATGTCGAAATCGACGCCAAACTCGGTGTTTTCGACCACCGAAGAAAAAACACTAGGTGTATGTGCAATAATGTGCAGTTGACCCTGATCGTATTGCTCAACAGTGACATGACTAATGTCATTTGACAGCTCTTACAAGTCACTCTTTGATAGTTATATCGAAATCGCCGTCCAACTTAGTGTTTTCGACCACCGAAGAATGGAGTTGGGCTATGCCATACCGAAGTATCGACCCTGATCGTATTGCTCAAAAGTGACATGACCTATGTCATTTGAAAGCTCTTGAAGAGTTGTACAAGTCACTCTTTGACACTTATATCGAAATCGACCGCCAACGCGGTGTTTTCAACCATCGAAATATCGACACTGGGTGTATGTGCAGTTGACCCTGATGGTATTGCTCAACAGTGACATAACTTATGTCATTTGAAAGCCCTTGAAGAGATGTCCAAGTCACTCCTTGACATTTATATCGAAATCGACGGCTAACTCGGTGTTTTTTAACCAAAAATAAAAAAAATATATGTACACATTAGTTAATAAAGGACCTTGAGAAAATTCCATTTTTCGGTGGTCGAAAACACCAAGTTGGCGGTCGATTTCGATATACATGTCAAGGAGTGACTTGGACAACTCTTCAAGGGCTTTCAAATGACATAAGTTATGTCACTGTTGAGCAATACCATCAGGGTCAACTACACATACACCCAGTGTCGATATTTCGATGGTCGAAAACACCGCGTTGGCGGTCGATTTCTATATAAGTGTCAAAGAGTGACTTGTACAACTCTTCAAGAGCTTTCAAATGACATAGGTCATGTTACTTTTGAGCAATACGATCAGGGTCGATACTTCGGTATGGCATAGCCCAACTCCATTCTTCGGTGGTCGAAAACACTAAGTTGGACGGCGATTTCGATATAACTATCAAAGAGTGACTTGTAAGAGCTTTCAAATGACATTAGTCATGTCACTGTTGAGCAATACGATCAGGGTCAACTGCACATTATTACACACACGCACATACACCTAGTGTTTTTTCTTCGGTGGTCGAAAACACCGAGTTTGGCGTCGATTTCGACATAACTATCAAAAAGTGACTTGTAAGAGCTTTCAAATGCGCAAGGCATGTCACTGTTGAGCATTCCGTCCAGGCTCCACAGCACCTCCAGTGGTAATTCTTCAGTGGTCGAAAACACCGAGTTGGCCATCGAATTCGATATAACTGTCTAGGAGTAACTTGTACAACTCTTCAAGACCTTTCAAATGGCATGGGTCATGTCACTGTTGAGCATTGGGGCAGGCTCCATAGTTACCTGCCCGAGGTCCTTAATTTTGACATTTCTGGAGCGTGTAGTTCAATAACGGTTTGGAATATGGAAAAAGTGGATAGAATTAAAGTTATAGAGAATTTTATAAGCTTTCATTTCATCATACACTTTTTTTTGCTACAATGCACCGTTTTTCAGATATTCGCGAAAAACACTTTTTTTTACATTTGACCTTGAATAAAAAAAATTCCATACACGGGAATGATGGGGAACTTTTACACATTGTTTATAATTATGTTTTGAACAATTTTCCTGATTTTCAGCTTGTTGGGACTTTATGCAACCTCACCCTCATTTTTTGGTTTAAATTGACCGGATTACATGTTTTGTGCATACAGGATGTTCGATACGGAGCGCTTCATTATCGATATATTCAAGATCTCGCAAAAAGTTTTTTTAGACATTCTCATATAGTTAAAAAAATTATCTTCATATTGCAATACGTCTGGAAAGTATGTTTTCCGTAACAATGGGTGAATCCAAAATTTGATTTTTTCCTTTTTTTCTTTTGCTTTTGTAATAATAAAATCAGCGCAACAATAATTCCTTCTTCGACGTCCATTTTGGAGCACGATGTGAACTCAACTGACAAAATGAGGTCGCTACGTGGTCGCAGATGAATCGCAGCTACCGCGGCCAGGTCGCGCGACCCGGCCGCGCGACCCGGCCGCCCAATGCGCGGGGGCACTTACGGATACCTACACTCTGATTTAATTTTTCATTTTTATCTGACGCTTCGGCTCCTTTACAGGAACCATGCTCACAGTATTTTGTTATCGATTCCAAGATATTTATTGAATGTATCGCTATTGTAGAGAGCCGGTGGAGCTCCAGTTCCCCGAGATAAAGGTGGGGGTGAAGCTGCCGTGCATCATCGACGGCGCCAACGTGTGCGTGCGCGCGGCGCGCGCGCTCGTCGACCTCATCAGCGAGGGCACGCGCACCTACCCGCTGCTGGCCGACATGCCCAACCGATACGAGGGTACCCCATCCGCACTCATCATACTAATACTAGCAGCGCCGCGCTCGTCGACCTCATCAGCGAGGGCACGCGCACCTACCCGCTGCTGGCCGACATGCCCAACCGATACGAGGGTACCCCATCCGCACTCATCATACTAATACTAGCAGCGCCGCGCTCGTCGACCTCATCAGCGAGGGCACGCGCACCTACCCGCTGCTGGCCGACATGCCCAACTGATACGAGGGTACCCCATCCGCACTCATCATACTAATACTAGCAGCGCCGCGCTCGTCGACCTCATCAGCGAGGGCACGCGCACCTACCCGCTGCTGGCCGACATGCCCAACCGATACGAGGGTACCCCATCCGCACTCATCATACTAATACTAGCAGCGCCGCGCTCGTCGACCTCATCAGCGAGGGCACGCGCACCTACCCGCTGCTGGCCGACATGCCCAACCGATACGAGGGTACCCCATCCGCACTCATCATACTAATACTAGCAGCGCCGCGCTCGTCGACCTCATCAGCGAGGGCACGCGCACCTACCCGCTGCTGG
Organism: Cyclophora albipunctata; assembly: GCA_963082685.1. Classification (NCBI taxonomy): domain Eukaryota; kingdom Metazoa; phylum Arthropoda; class Insecta; order Lepidoptera; family Geometridae; genus Cyclophora; species Cyclophora albipunctata. The sequence goes on from OY720142.1 coordinate 3,970,967, forward strand.
CCGACATGCCCAACCGATACGAGGGTACCCCATCCGCACTCATCATACTAATACTAGCAGCGCCGCGCTCGTCGACCTCATCAGCGAGGGCACGCGCACCTACCCGCTGCTGGCCGACATGCCCAACCGATACGAGGGTACCCCATCCGCACTCATCATACTAATACTAGCAGCGCCGCGCTCGTCGACCTCATCAGCGAGGGCACGCGCACCTACCCGCTGCTGGCCGACATGCCCAACCGATACGAGGGTACCCCATCCGCACTCATCATACTAATACTAGCAGCGCCGCGCTCGTCGACCTCATCAGCGAGGGCACGCGCACCTACCCGCTGCTGGCCGACATGCCCAACCGATACGAGGGTACCCCATCCGCACTCATCATACTAATACTAGCAGCGCCGCGCTCGTCGACCTCATCAGCGAGGGCACGCGCACCTACCCGCTGCTGGCCGACATGCCCAACCGATACGAGGGTACCCCATCCGCACTCATCATACTAATACTAGCAGCGCCGCGCTCGTCGACCTCATCAGCGAGGGCACGCGCACCTACCCGCTGCTGGCCGACATGCCCAACCGATACGAGGGTACCCCATCCGCACTCATCATACTAATACTAGCAGCGCCGCGCTCGTCGACCTCATCAGCGAGGGCACGCGCACCTACCCGCTGCTGGCCGACATGCCCAACCGATACGAGGGTACCCCATCCGCACTCATCATACTAATACTAGCAGCGCCGCGCTCGTCGACCTCATCAGCGAGGGCACGCGCACCTACCCGCTGCTGGCCGACATGCCCAACCGATACGAGGGTACCCCATCCGCACTCATCATACTAATACTAGCAGCGCCGCGCTCGTCGACCTCATCAGCGAGGGCACGCGCACCTACCCGCTGCTGGCCGACATGCCCAACCGATACGAGGGTACCCCATCCGCACTCATCATACTAATACTAGCAGCGCCGCGCTCGTCGACCTCATCAGCGAGGGCACGCGCACCTACCCGCTGCTGGCCGACATGCCCAACCGATACGAGGGTACCCCATCCGCACTCATCATACTAATACTAGCAGCGCCGCGCTCGTCGACCTCATCAGCGAGGGCACGCGCACCTACCCGCTGCTGGCCGACATGCCCAACCGATACGAGGGTACCCCATCCGCACTCATCATACTAATACTAGCAGCGCCGCGCTCGTCGACCTCATCAGCGAGGGCACGCGCACCTACCCGCTGCTGGCCGACATGCCCAACCGATACGAGGGTACCCCATCCGCACTCATCATACTAATACTAGCAGCGCCGCGCTCGTCGACCTCATCAGCGAGGGCACGCGCACCTACCCGCTGCTGGCCGACATGCCCAACTGATACGAGGGTACCCCATCCGCACTCATCATACTAATACTAGCAGCGCCGCGCTCGTCGACCTCATCAGCGAGGGCACGCGCACCTACCCGCTGCTGGCCGACATGCCCAACTGATACGAGGGTACCCCATCCGCACTCATCATACTAATACTAGCAGCGCCGCGCTCGTCGACCTCATCAGCGAGGGCACGCGCACCTACCCGCTGCTGGCCGACATGCCCAACTGATACGAGGGTACCCCATCCGCACTCATCATACTAATACTAGCAGCGCCGCGCTCGTCGACCTCATCAGCGAGGGCACGCGCACCTACCCGCTGCTGGCCGACATGCCCAACTGATACGAGGGTACCCCATCCGCACTCATCATACTAATACTAGCAGCGCCGCGCTCGTCGACCTCATCAGCGAGGGCACGCGCACCTACCCGCTGCTGGCCGACATGCCCAACCGATACGAGGGTACCCCATCCGCACTCATCATACTAATACTAGCAGCGCCGCGCTCGTCGACCTCATCAGCGAGGGCACGCGCACCTACCCGCTGCTGGCCGACATGCCCAACCGATACGAGGGTACCCCATCCGCACTCATCATACTAATACTAGCAGCGCCGCGCTCGTCGACCTCATCAGCGAGGGCACGCGCACCTACCCGCTGCTGGCCGACATGCCCAACCGATACGAGGGTACCCCATCCGCACTCATCATACTAATACTAGCAGCGCCGCGCTCGTCGACCTCATCAGCGAGGGCACGCGCACCTACCCGCTGCTGGCCGACATGCCCAACCGATACGAGGGTACCCCATCCGCACTCATCATACTAATACTAGCAGCGCCGCGCTCGTCGACCTCATCAGCGAGGGCACGCGCACCTACCCGCTGCTGGCCGACATGCCCAACCGATACGAGGGTACCCCATCCGCACTCATCATACTAATACTAGCAGCGCCGCGCTCGTCGACCTCATCAGCGAGGGCACGCGCACCTACCCGCTGCTGGCCGACATGCCCAACCGATACGAGGGTACCCCATCCGCACTCATCATACTAATACTAGCAGCGCCGCGCTCGTCGACCTCATCAGCGAGGGCACGCGCACCTACCCGCTGCTGGCCGACATGCCCAACCGATACGAGGGTACCCCATCCGCACTCATCATACTAATACTAGCAGCGCCGCGCTCGTCGACCTCATCAGCGAGGGCACGCGCACCTACCCGCTGCTGGCCGACATGCCCAACTGATACGAGGGTACCCCATCCGCACTCATCATACTAATACTAGCAGCGCCGCGCTCGTCGACCTCATCAGCGAGGGCACGCGCACCTACCCGCTGCTGGCCGACATGCCCAACCGATACGAGGGTACCCCATCCGCACTCATCATACTAATACTAGCAGCGCCGCGCTCGTCGACCTCATCAGCGAGGGCACGCGCACCTACCCGCTGCTGGCCGACATGCCCAACCGATACGAGGGTACCCCATCCGCACTCATCATACTAATACTAGCAGCGCCGCGCTCGTCGACCTCATCAGCGAGGGCACGCGCACCTACCCGCTGCTGGCCGACATGCCCAACCGATACGAGGGTACCCCATCCGCACTCATCATACTAATACTAGCAGCGCCCCGCGTTGTACCCGTTCCCGCGGGAATTCCAGGATGAAAAATAGATGTTCTCCGATTCTCAGGCCTACCCGATATGCACACAAAATTTCATGAGAATCGGTCGAGCCGTTTCAGAGGAGGTCAATTACGCACCTCGTGACACGAGAGTTTTATATATTAGAAGATTATAAAGAGGATTTTTTTTAAGTTTGTTTATTTGTTTGTCTGTTTATTTGTTTGTTTGTTTGTTTGTTTGTTTGTTTGTTTGTTTGTTTGTTTGTATGTTCGAGGTAAGCTCAGGAATGATCGGTCCGATTTGAATAATTATTTTTGTAATCGATAGCCACATTCAACGGGAAGGTATAGGCTATTTTTCATCCCGAAATTCCCACGGGAACGGGTACAACGCGGATAAAACCGCGGGACGCGGCTAGTGCATATATAAAAAAGAGGAGGTAACAAACATTTCACAATGTTTCGTTGTCACAGTGTCAGTGAGAGCGCTCTCTGTGTCGGGGGTTGGGGGGTCGATTCAACGGAGTAACAATATGTGAGACATAGTTGTTGACGACGTCTGGGTGTTAATTAATATTGTTATAAAGTATTTGTGTATGTATATGTAGTAGTATCAGTGAGTTAGATTCCATAATACAAGCTTAAAGCTTACTACTTACGTATTGATATAAGATTATTATTTATTCCAGATTTATTCATCTTCAACGTAAAGGAACACATATCTACATACAACCTCAAGAAGGAACAAGATGAAATAAGAAGACTCTTCTACAAAGAACTCGGGCAGAAGATAAGGGAAATAGAGAACTTTTTGAAGGCCAACTTGTGAGTGTTAGAACGTGCACCCATTTTTGGATGTTACCCCATCTGTGTTTGATGGTGTACCCATTTTTTACTACAACAAACCACGTCAGAGGCCTTTGGCGGCTCAATAACTCTGACACCAGTATTGGTCAGGGTGACCATCCACTCGTTGAAGAAGATGAATACAACATAAAATGGGTACACCAATATAAAATAAAACAAATATTCCCACACAACAAACGTGATTTTTAGCCGTTTTTTAAAGTACGGAACCCTCCCTGCGTGTGTACGACTCGCACTTGGCTGGTTTTTAATTATAATTAACTGTTAACCCTTATCAAACGCTCGCAAACTCACGCGCGTTATGATAACATTCTCCTCACTGTACTGATATCTGTAGTGAGATGAGAGGCCTTGTCCAGCATTGGGACATTACAGACTTTTAACAGCCTCCGTGGTCTTGTTGTTTGAGCGCTCGGCTCACGATCCGGAGGTTCCGGGTTCGATTCCCGGTGGGGACAATATCTCACAAAAATCTCATTGTGAGACTGTCCTCAGTTCGGTTAGGGCATTGCAGGCTGAATCACCTGATTGCCAGAAAAGTAAGACCTTCCGTGCTTCGGAGGGCACGTTAAGCCGTCGGTCCCGGTTACTTTCTACGGATAGTAGTCGTTACATGAGCCATGTCAGAGGCCTTTGGCGGCTCAATAACTCAGACACCAGGGTTGGTCAGGTTGGCCATCCATTCGATGAAGAAGAAGACTAAGTCATAATTTATTTCAGGTATACTAAAAATGAGGCTGAAAAGGATGCCTTAGATCAATTGAATATGGCTGAGCCCCCATTTTTACCAGACCCAAGAACCTTTATAGCAGAAACCAATGGTAATACCTTCAACAATACACAACTAGATAACGGGTCACGTACAAAGTCAAAGCTGAATGCTGTCGCGTGGATATATACTTATACAGCTTCACTTGTTTACTACCGAACTGAGACAAGAGTTTTAAAACAGAAGTTCAACCTAATTACAACCATGACACATAGCGATAAAGTAGCAAATGTTATTCAAATGCAAATTCAATGGAGTAACAATATGTGAGACATAGTGGCTGACGACGTCTGGGTGACAATTATAATTTTTTATAAAGTATTTGTGTATGTATTTGAGTAGTATCAGATCAGTGAATTAGATTCCATAACACAAGCTTAGAGCTTACTTTGGGTCTAATTAACCGTGAGTGAATTTGTTTATTATTTTATTTATTTTTTACAAGTATTTATTTATTATTTTATTATTTATTTTTTCTCTTTTCAGCAATAAATTTTCAAAAATATCTCAAAAAGTGTTGGACTAGGACGAGGACTGGTGAAGTTAATTTAAGGAAATACAGGTGAGACATACATAGTATAAAACAAAGTCACTTTCCGCTGTCTGTCTGTCCCTATGTATGCTTAGATCTTTAAAACTACGCAACGGGTTTTGATGCAGTTTTTGAAGCGGCTCTTTCTAGTTAAATATAATTAGTTTTATGTGCATAACTTTATTTCAGTAATATTTGTTTAAATATACGTTTTTTCCGATTCAGTGGCGCCGTTCGCTACTTTATTGATGTACCCAAAAATATACCCAACGATGATAAAACCAGGATAATACCTCAGGATAAAACTAAACATTTCCTTCCAGAATCTGCGGCGGTGTCCTCAATCTGGATCTCCTGACGACTCCTCCGCAACCAAAAGCGATGAGCTATTCGGTCGTCTGCACCACTTGTGAGTATTTTGAACTATAACCACGTTTACGGATACACTTCGTTTCTATTTACACTAGCCGTTCCCGCGGGAAATTCGGGATAAAAAGTAGCCTATGTCCTTTCTCATACTCTGGACTAACTGTGTACCAAATTTCATTCAAATCGGTTCAGTAGTTTTGGCGTGAAAGCGTAACAGACAGACAGACAGAGTTACTTTCGCGGCCGTATTTTTATCTGACGTTTCGGTCCCTTTACAGGAGTATCACTACATAGTATAAAATAAAGTCGTCTCTTTTTCGTGTCTGTCTGTTTGTCTGTCTGTATGCTTAAATCTTTAAAATTACGCAACGGATTTTGATGCGGTTTTTTGTAATAGGTAGAGTGATTCAAGAGGAAGGTTTTTATGTAAAAAAATTCCCGAAATTCCCACGGGAACGGGCACAACGCGGGTAAAACCGCGGGGCGCTGCTAGTATACTTATATACTTAAATTAGTGTTCGCTTATATCTAAGTACCACTTGCGAGTATTCATATAAGTACGTAACAATTTAATTGACTAACATAATTTAAAACAGAAATAAAATACAAAAGTAATCTCTAAACCATTTTTATTAAAAACTAGCTGTGCCCAACGGTTTCACCCACAGCGCACCCGTTCCCGTAGGAAATACGGGATAAATAGTATCCTATATTTAATAAATTTAATAAATTTAATAATAATAATTTAATAAATTTTTTATTCATAAAAAGTATACAATAATAACTTAAATCTAGTTGCTGGGGTCCCCCTTTTAGGCGTTAGCCTGTGCCAGAAAAACCCCGCTCTTCCATGCAAGTTTTACATCTATACTAATATTATAAAGCTGAAGAGTTTGTTTTGTTTGTTTGTTTGTTTGTTTGTTTGTTTGTTTGTTTGTTTAAACGCGCTAATCTCAGAAACTACTGAACCGATTTGAATAATTCTTTCACTGTTAGATAGTCTATTTATCGAGGAAGGCTATAGGCTACATTTTATCCCGGATTTCCTACGGGAACGGGCACAACGCGGGTAAAACCGCGGGGCGCTGCTAGTTATTAATATATTGTACACTATTTGACATTTATTTCCAAAACTTAAATTTAGTTATCACTAATTTATATATTAGCAATACAATATTTATGAAAAACATTAATTAAGATTAAGATTACATTATTTTATACTTAGTATAATATAATAATCTATTTAACAATTAAATACATTAATAATTGACAAAAGTATAATTAAATTATTTAATTAATTTATGATTAATTTAGGTTTTTTATGATTAATTTATGATTAATTTTGGTTCATTATAATATTGATTGATTATTGTTTTTATGTTATCTACTATTTATTTTATTTCTTATACACTCTCACAATTTACTTAATTACTAACACACATAGTTTTAAATTATAAATTTCATTTACAAATAATCATACATTTTAAAAGTATTTTCACAATTTTCATTATAGAATATCTTCGACTTCATTATAGTTAAGTGATCTGATAAATTCTATTACTGTCATTTTACACTCGTACAGTTTTTTGCTATAGACATCTAAATGTTTATTAAAGTAATTGTAGAGCATCGGTCCACGTGTGAAAAACTGATGACTAGAAAATATTGTCTTTGTTTTAGGAGTACTAACTACTGCCTTTTTGCGTCTGGACACTGTTTTATTAGGTTCATATGTCAAAGTTTTGTGCATTTTTAGGATAGTCTGCATGATGTATAGTTTCCTAACTGTGAGTAAATTATTATTCTGATACAAACTTTCAGTCGGGTATCTACGATTTTTAAAGTACATTATTTTTAAGAGAGCACGCTGTGCTCGTTCTACTATAATGAATTTTGTTTTGGATGCTCCACCCCATACCGGTATGCAATATGTTATTATGGATTGTACCAGTGCTACATATATTTGATCCAAAAGATAGTTGCCTTCAGTAGCTGGTCTTGGCACAACATGTCGTAAAGTTTTAAAAATCCACATTAGTTTCCGAACTCTGCTTGTGACATATTGTAGGTGTTCATTCCAAGAGAGCCTATTGTCAACTACGACGCCTAAGTATTTGGTGTGATTAACTTTGGTTATCGTGGGACATTCACAAGCCGTTGATCTTGTATTATCACAGTGGTGAATTTTTATGTTAAAATTACCATCTGGTTTGGTACGAATATCAATACCAAAACACATGTAGTTGGTTTTTAGAGTATTTAGTGTAAAAAGATTATTTTCCAGCCATTTTGCAATAATTTTCAGACCATTCTCAGCACGAATCCTGACATCATTCCATGATTTGCCTGTGAAAACTACAGCTGTATCATCGGCGTAAGAAAATATATTGGCATTAATATCCAAGTTGCAGAGGTCGTTGATGTAGATAAGGAATAGAGTTGGTCCTAATACGCTACCTTGTGGTACTCCGTATGATACATCAGCATCCTCACTGGTAAAGTCACCAATTTTGACTCTTTGTCTCCTATTGCTGAGGTAGTCCTTTAATAACCTAAGTGCCATGCCTCGAATTCCGATTTTTTCCAGTTTTTTCACGAGGATGGAGATCGAGATGGTGTCAAACGCTTTTTTTAGATCTAAAAAAACAGCCATAGTTTTAATACCTTTATCTAACTTTTCTGTGATAAAATTACTTAAAGCTAACACTGCATCTTCAGTCGATATACCCTTTCTAAAGCCATACTGTGATGACGATATTATTTTAAATTTCTCTAAATAATTGAGCAATCTTGTATTAATAAGCTTTTCTATAATTTTTGATAAAGCTGGTAAGACAGATATTGGTCTGTAGTTGTTTACGTCGTCTCGATCCCCACCCTTGTGAACTGGAGTTATATTGGATTTCTTAGCGCATGATGGAAAAATACCTTTTTCAAAACAAAGATTAACGAGCCGCGTTATTATAGGTATTATTTCTTTTTTAACATGCTTCAGAAATCGCGTAGATATATTGTCCCAGCCTGGAGCACTGTCAGATTTTAAACTCATTAAAACTGTTTCAATTTCTGCATTGTCTGCGTCTAATAGCACTAGGGAATTTAATTGTTGAGATTTATTCTTTACCGATGGATGATTTACAAAAAAATGTTTTTGTTGTATATTTGTCGCCAGGTTTTTTCCTATGTTTGCGAAATATTTATTAATTGTATTAACAGATTCACCAGGGGATGATCTTAAGTTTAACAGTTCGTTAGTTTCAATTTTAGGTTTATTGGTATAAGTTATAGATTTCAGATTTTTCCAAAGCAGTTTATTATTTGATAATGAATTTGCAAGTAGCTCTCTGTCATGTTGTCTTTTGAGTTTCTTAATAAGTTTATTACAATAGTTTCTATATCTAGTATAAGTTAGTTTTAATATGGAGTTGTAGGGGTCATTACGACAGTTTTTTTGTAGTTTATTTCGATTATTTATGCATTTAAGGATACCAGGAGTTATCCATGGTTTTAAAATACGTTTACTTTTTGGGATACTACAGACGATCGAGCATACACTAATAGCCTCTCGCAGTTCTTTTATAAGAAGGTTATACAGTTCTTCCGGATTTTCACAGAGAAGAAGATTTTCCAAATGTTTACTTTTTAGATATACTAGGGATTTTTCAAAATCTACTTTTGTTTTAGTTTTGATTCTAGGGTATGTGTGTTTTATTTTCTTTAAGCACAATAATGTTGTGTTATGATCAGTAGTGGTGGTGTTCAGAATTGCAATCGTAGCCGATGCTTTACATTTATTAATTTTTATCATGAAGTATATATCCGTTATAAACACTAATCTAGACGGGATTTAATCGCGAATAAAAACACAAAACGAGGGTACCCTCGTGAACACGGCCGTTGCGACACGACCGAAACGTTGAGGAATGCATTTAATGTTTTTATTCGCGATTAAGTCCCGTCTAGATTAGTGTTTATAATGTGTTCATATCGTGATAGTTTAAATAGTGTAATCCTATATCCGTCTCCTGGTTCTAAGCTACCTCCCCACCAATTTTCAGCCAAATCAGTTCAGCCGTTCTCGCGTTATAAATAGTGTAACTAACACGACTTTCTTTTAGCGCTCAAATAGAATAGGGTACTCGACTGTTATTAAAAGTGTACAATTTGAGAGATGAATTTAGTAAAATAACTAAAATTATCATCAAAACTAAAATCAGAATAAAATCTATTAAAAAATAAAGAAATAAGCTCTGAAATATTCTCTCCTGTCTGATTCTGTCCCTTTCTTGCAAAACGATTTTTTGTATGCGACGTCTATGGCGCCCTAACTTTGTGACGTCACAGAGCTAGTAGTGCTGTTGCTGTCTAATCAGCAACTTTGACCGCCTGTAACTCTAGAAATAATAGCGATATAAAAAAACGGATTTTAGTCTCTTACTCGTGATAACAAGATGATTTAATAGAAAGTATAAAAAAACACTGACAAATATCCTATTGCCACTATCGGCCTCCCATCCAAATAGTGACCGAGCTGCACGTTGCTTAACAATCGCAATGAGCTAAACCACTGAGTGTTGTTTGTCTGTGGTGTCTAAATAAAACGCCATTTTAATTAAAATAATTTATTTTACATCTTAAAACATTGTTTATACAACCTATTTGCACTGTAAGGTATAAAGTAATATTAATATGTCCTACTTCAAAATCTTCTATTTAAAGTAATCTTGTTAACAGAAAATTTATAATTTTTTACCTTTCCGTCACGTCTTAAATATGACTAGCGCCCCGCAGTTTTACCCGCGTTGTGCGCGTTCCCGTGGGAATTTCGGGATTTTTTTTACATATCATCCTTCCTCTTGGAACATTCTATCTATTAAAAAAGACTTGAATATTAATAGCAGCGCCCCGCGGTTTTACCCGCGTTGTGCCCGTTCCCGTGGGAATTTCGGGATTTTTTATACATATGTATAAACCTTCCTTTTGAATCACTCTATCTATTTAAAAAAACCGCGTCAAAATCCGTTGCGTATTTTTTAAGTTCTAAGCATACATATGGACAGACAGATCTGACGATTGAATAACCGGGGCCAACAGTTTAACGTGCCCTCCGAAGCACGGTAGCGCTCATACAGAAATGCCACTATCAGCCACCCATCTAAAGCTATCCGAGCTGCACGTTGCTTAACAACCACTAAAGTAGCTATTAAGTAATTTTTTTTTACTAATATTATTAAAACGAAAAATATTTTAATAAAAACACAGTAATTCGCGAAAGAGCTACAGAACTACATTTTATCCCCAAATTCCTACAGGAAAATGGACGCTTTTAACAACAATCTTTCTTAAATTTATCCAAAAATACACTCTATATTATCTGTGCATTAGTATCACAATAGCTTGGCGGTCTCAGTGTCATAAATGACCTTTTCAATCGACGCCAGAAGAGTTCACGTTCAACGCCCTCTTTTGGCCAAACTATGTAAGTTTTTGTCAACATTAGATAGTGTAATGTGTTTGGACGTAATTTCCTAGGTATATCTTCTAGAAGCACTAAGGTTAGGTCTTCACGGCGTGTTTCTAGTAACCTGTAAAAAAACGGAAAATAAAACGTCTAAAATTATAATTTTACATATAAAAAGTTAGACGGTAATGTCACACTGCTGGGCAAAGGCCTCTCATCTCACTGAAGATATCAGTACAGTGAGGAGAATGTCGTAATACCTTGTCTAAAACTGACTAATCTCAGGAACTACCTATCCGATTTGAATAATTCTTCTTGTAATAGATAGCTACATTCAACGGGAAGGTTATATGCTATTTATCATCCCAAAACTCCTACAAGAGCGGGCACAACGCGGGTAAAACCGCGGGGCGCTACTAGCTAATAAGACATGAGAAGTAATCCATACCTGTGTTGCGCGACGTGCATTTCAAACTGGCACCATTTGCTCAGCAAGAACCGCTGTGAGATGATCAGCATGATGGAGCGAGAGCGGTCCATGCTGGACACGATATTCTCCAATATCGACTGCCCCACCTGTAATCAAAATATTATTATTACTGCCCTGAATTTGGTTAGGGCATTGCAGGCTGAATCCCGAAAAGTAAAACGATTCCGTGCTTCGGAGGGCACGTTTAGCCGTCGGTCCCGGTTACTTTCTACGGATAGTAGTCGTTACATGAGCCAGAGGCGGCTCAATAACTCTGACAGCAGGATTGGTCAGGGTGACCATCCACTCGATGAAGAAGAAGAAGAAGATCAAAGTATTATTGTTATTAGCAACGCCCCGCCTTAAAACCCCAACGCCTCGGTGGTCTAGTGGTATGTGCACTCGTCTGCCAAGACTGAGGTCCCGATTTCAACCGGGTCGAGCGAAAACATGTTACCTACTTTTCAAACATGGCTTGGGTTTGAGATCACCGAATAATATTATACTCTATTTTATCTTGTCCCAAAATGTGGATCAATGTCGTCAATTTTCCTGCCGAAGACGACTACTCCTGATGAGGGAAAAGGTTTAGTGATTTTTTAATTCTTACCCTATCTCTAAACCTTATTCCTCTACAGGAGCAATCGTCTTCGGCTGGAAAATTGACGACATTGGTCCACATTTTGGGACAAGTAAGAAAAAATAGAGTAGTCTCATAGGATTTAACCTGAAAGTCACGTTCATGGAGACAAGCCCTGATGGTTCCGTCGGCCTCCAGCTGTGGTATCAGATGGTCCAGGACCCAGCCTCTGTCCTCGTTGCAGTAGGAGACAAACACGTCGAAATGAAATATGGCGTCATCTGGAAAAAAAACCTTTACAGTAAAACGTATAGGTTATACATCAGAATAACACATGGGATACATTTTATCCCGAAATTCCCGCGGGAACGGGTACAACAGGGTAAGAAACCAAACTCACCATTAATAGCCTCACTATTATGCACCAAACCCAACATGGCGGAATTTCTCATCGTTATGAAACAGTACCTAAAATTCCTTCTAAAAACATATCCAAACAACATCACAAAGAAAACAGCCGGAATCAGAGTTAACATGAGATACAATCTGTTCCAACTCTGAGCCACCACTTGATCGTAATCAATGTCTCTCGGTGTTGTATTACAAGCATCGACTTGGCTAAACTCTACAGACTGGCTCTCTGGTAGCTTCAAACACATGTATGTCAACGGATGGTAGTCCAAAAGAACAAATTTTCCATTCAGCTCGTATGTCATATCATCGCAGTGATCAGGAACGCACTTTGGTATCATTTCCTCTCTCTGATCTATGATATAGTTGAAATCTTCAAAACCAGTATGATAAGCTATCTTTGGATCAGACTCTTTCATATACAAGCTATTCAATTTGTAATTTGTTGTATAATTTTCGTTAAATAACGCCATATTGTAGAATTCTCTTGAATAACAATTGCAGACAATGAAATTTCCTGATAAAGCCAGGTAGGAGATGTTGGCAACGTCTAATAGAAGTCCTTCGGAGATTAAGTTGATGTTGTTTTCTTTCAGAGATAATAATTTTAGGTTCCGCATCAAGCTGTACGTTGGGGAAAACCATGCCGTTAATCTATTTTTATCTAAGTTTAAAATTTCTAAGTGTTTCAACGATTCCGCTATCATTGGGCTCACAGATCGAATTTCATTTGACGATACATCTAAGATTTCTAGTCTATGGAATCCTTTGAAAATGTCCATTGATTGAAGACCTATTTCTTTTGCGTAGAGTACTCGCAAATGTTTTTCAAGGCCTTTCAAAACTTCCTTATCAGAAAATATGCCTTTATTATTCGAGACATCTAAAATTTGAATTGAAGTTTTGTTAAATATATCTTTGGGTAGTTCTGTTAGGCCTGTACCACACAAAGACAATCTAGTCATTCTAGGTCCTAATTTAGATATAATCCCGTAATTCCTAGCTATTAGTCTGGTAAACGACAAATCTAGTGACTGTAAATTTTTCAAAAGTGCCAATGAGTCGTACGCTTCGGGATTCAAAAGAGCCGACCTTTCGTGATTGTCAAGCGCGTAATTTTTGCTCAAGTCTAAATGTTTCAAGCTTTTCAAGCCGAAGAAAGCTTCACTGTCTAAGTATGTGATTTCGTTGCTGCCGAGGTATAGAGCTTCTAGTGCTGGCATGCCCATAAATATTTTGGAGTCCAGTATTTTGATGGCGCATGAGCGGAGATCTAGCTCTTTTAATCTTCTGAAGTTGACGTCTTGTAAACCAACAGACCATGCCACTACGTTTTCTAAAAAAAAAAAAACTACACTAATTATATATACGAGAAATCAATGCCACTTTTCGTTGTAATGGTATAACTCCTGAAGGGCTCACCTATCCAAACCTAATGTTTAGGCTTTGTTCGGACTATTTAGTATACTCTATTTCTTTTGGATTGGCACAAAATGTGGACCAATGTCGTCAATTTTCCAGCTGAAGACGATTGCTCCTGAAGAGGAAAAAGGTTTAGTGATTTTATTTCATTCTTACCCTATCTCTAAACCTTTTTCTTCTTCAGAAGCAATCGTCTTCGGCTGGAAAATTGACGACATTGGTCCACATTTTGTGCCAATCCAAAAGAAATAGATTATAGATGGTTTATGTGAAGCACAAAACGGTCGAGCGGTTCTTAAATTCCCACGGGAGCGGGCACAACGCGGGTAAAACCGCGGGGCGCAGCTAATGAATTATTAAAGGTATGGTTTTTGAAGGAGATTCAAAATAGGAGTATAAAATTAAATTATAAAACTACTAGCAGCGCCCCGCGTTTTACCCGCATAGTGCCCGTTGTCGTGTGAATTTCGGGATGAAAAATACCCTATTACCTTCCCGTTGAATCCGGCTATCTATTCCAAGAAGAATCATTTAAATCGGATTGTTAGTTTCAGAGATTAGCGCGTTCAAACAAACAAACAAATAAAAAAGACGTGTGGCACTCGGGGACTGCCGCGGTGAAGCTATTGCATAGCATTTTGTATCAACTCATAACATATTGCTTATCATCTTGGGGATCCGCTGCTAAAACGGTTATAATACAAGCAGAAAGAGCCCAACGATCGGTCCTCAAGGTGATGTTAAAGAAACCGCGTAGATTCCCTACACTAGAGTTATATAGAGAATGTGGAGTACTCAGCATCCGCCAGCTCTTCTTTCTTAAGATATTTTTACTAACTCATAAAACAGTTTTATCCTCTGACAGCTACACAAACATGCTAAATCGTAGAGTTTATAGGTTACCCACGTCTACAGTGTCAACTAAATTTGCTAAGCGATTTGGAGAATCCGTAAAGTGCCATATTTATAATGCAGTGATTAGATACTGTGGAACTGATATAAAATGCCTTAATAATGGACAAGCCAAGTATGTTGTACAAAAATGGTTAAAATCCCTGTCGTACGATAAAACGGAACAATTGCTTAAAGTGATTCAATAATAATTTTAAGTAATGTAAAATTGGTAATTATAATGTAATTAGTATATAAGTTTTCGTTATTGATTGTAGTTTAAATGATATATATATTTTTTTTTTGTATTGTCTCAATTCTATTCTATAAGCAGGGGGCGAATGTATATTCATATTAGTTAATGCTTCCCAGGCACCCACGATACAGGCCTTGCCTAGTGTGGATGCCATCGCTTAACGTTTATAATTGAATCTATCAGCGTAGATGCAAATATTAATGTTTAGATTTAAGGTATTTTTGTTAATTGTATCTATAATTTGTGTCTTTGCTGTAAATAAATATTTTTTCATTTTTTTTTCATTTTTCAACTTATGCAATTATATTTGATATATTTGATATCTCTTCTCTCTCACCCCACCCGCCTCCTCTCTCTCACCCCTCCCGCCTCCTCTCTCTCACCCCCTCTCTCACCCCCTCTCTCACCCCCCTCTCTCACCCCCTCTCTCACCCCTCTCTCACCCCCTCTCTCACCCCCCTCTCTCACCCCCCTCTCTCACCCCCTCTCTCACCCCCCTCTCTCACCCCCCTCTCTCACCCCCTTCTCTCACCACCCTCTCTCACCCCCTCTCTCACCCCCCTCTCTCACCCCCTCTCTCACCCCCCTCTCTCACCCCCTCTCTCACCCCCCTCTCTCACCCCTCTCTCACCCCCCTCTCTCACCACCCTCTCTCACCCCTCTCTCACCCCCCTCTCTCACCCCTCTCTCACCCCTCTCTCACCCCTCCCTCACCCCCTCTCTCACCCCCCTCTCACCCCCTCTCTCACCCCCCTCTCTCACCCCCTCTCTCAACCCCTCTCTCACCCCCCTCTCTCACCCCCTCTCTCACCCCCTCTCTCAACCCCTCTCTCACCCCCCTCTCTCACCCCCCTCTCTCACCCCCCTCTCTCACCCCCTCTCTCACCCCCTCTCTCACCCCCTCTCTCAACCCCTCTCTCACCCCTCTCTCACCCCTCTCTCACCCCCATCTCTCATCCCTCTCTCACCCCCTCTCTCACCCCTCTCTCACCCCCCTTTCTCATCCCCTCTCTCACCCCCCTCTCTCATCCCTCTCTCACCACCCTCTCTCACCACCCTCTCTCACCACCCTCTCTCACCCCCCTCTCTCACCCCCCTCTCTCACCCCCCTCTCTCACCCCTGACGAACTCACTCACGAACTGAAACGACGTTAGACGATGCACGGCCTTCAAGCCACACCTCCTTCCCGTCGGATCGGGTAAGCGTGAGGTTTTTTCGTTACGGAATATTTGGATTTGGTCCCCGCGCTCAAGGCCCGCGATAGAAGCTATGCAATAGCTTAAAAATCCAACTCTTCAGCTTTATTATTTTACTAGCAGGGGCCCGCGGTTTTACCCGCGTTGTACCCGTTACCGTAGCGGTTTCAAGCTGAAAAATAGCCTATAACCTTCCCGTTGAATGTGGCTATCCATTACAAAAAGAATCAATTGAAACGGTATGATATGTGCGTTTTAATTTCGACCACCATTTTATAAGTTCAGCAAAAATAATTCAACACTAAATTCAAGTTATCTGCCTTTTATTTTCGACGACTGCTTCATCGGCCCATTAGCTCAGTTGGTTAGAGCGTCGTGCTAATAACGCGAAGTTCGCGGGTTCGATCCCCTCATGGGCCACTATTATTTTTGTATAGAATACAAAACTTCGGGATGAAAAATAATCTATTACCTTGCCGTTGAATGTGGCTTTCCATTACAAAAATAATTATTAAAATCGGGTTGGTTTATTATATTACAAACAAACAAACTTACAAATTTTACCTCTTTATAATATTAGTATAGATTGTCAAAAAGGCCCCATTTCGGCAAAAATAGTTCTTCGTACGTCTCAAAAGAGTTTCTTTTAGGACAAGAGTCCTTTTTGGGACATTTAAACTTCTCGAAAGGAAAAAAACGAAGGCATTTCAAAATAAAAAATCGTCTCAAAAAAGAGTTTCTTTCAGACAGGAGTCTTTATTGGGACATTAGAATTTTTCGAAAAAGAAAAAATATATCCATATTACCGCCTCGCCTCAAAATGTCTTTTGGGACATTCCAATTTTTGAAAAAATAAATAAGTATAAGTATCAGCCTGTAATGTCCCACTGCTGGTCAAAGGCCTCTCATCTCACTAGATATCAGTACAGTGAGGAGGATGTCGTAATCACCACGCTTGACTAACGGGTTGGTGATCTCAAACACGAGCCATGTTTGAAAAATCAGACACATGTTTTTTCACGACCTGGGAATTGAACCCGGGACCTCAGTCTTGGCAGGCGAGTGCACATACCACTAGACCACCGAGGCGTCGAGGCGAAAGAGAAATAAAGTATTAAAATTACCTCGTCTCCTGATTTCCACACTGTTCGTGATCACAGTCGCGTCGCTGGCGTTGAAGTGCACGTCATAGGCGCCGTCATGACTGATGTCATCGAAAGAGTTCCCATACAGTGTCAGATACTGTACAGTCTCCGACAGAAACTTGCCGTTCGCATCTCTGATGGAAAACATCTGTAATTGGATAATAATAATCTCTACATAGTATAAAACAAAGTCCCCGGCCGCGTCTGTCTGTTCGCGATAAACTCGAATACTACTGCACGGATTTAGAGCCTTTTTTTATATACTTATTTATTTATTTTTAAATAGATAGAGTGATTCAAGAGGAAGGTTTATATGTATAAAAATTTCCGAAATTCCCACGGGAACGGGCACAACGCGGGTAAAACCGCGGGGCGCTGTAAGTAACATAATATACCCGGACAAGTTCACTCACGGTTAATTAGACCCAAAGTAAGCTCTAAGCTTGTATCATGTAATCTAACTCACTGATACTACTACATATACATACACAAATCACTACATAATATAAAATAAAGTCGTCTCTTTTTCGTGTCTGTCACACTGTTTGTCTGTCTGTATGCTTAAATCTTTAAAATTACGCAACGGATTTTGATGCGGTTTTTTGTAATAGGTAGAGTGATTCAAGAGGAAGGTTTTTATGTAAAAAAAATCCCGAAATTCCCACGGGAACGGGCACAACGCGGGTAAAACCGCGGGGCGCTGCTAGTACTTAATAAGACTGAGGTCCCTTGTTCAATCCCGGCGAGCGAAACACGTTTCCTACTTTTCAAACATGGCTCGGGTTTGAGATCACCAACCCGTTAGTCAAGCGTGGTGATTACATCCTCCTCACTGTACTGATATCTTTAGTGAGATGAGAGGCCTTTGGCCGGCAGTGGGACATCACAGGGTAATATTACTTACTGTAGTAGGAATCCTGGTGAGCCTACACCTCGCGATACTGAGGTATACTACAGAAGCGTTGCTCTTCATCTGTTGCATGGCCCTCTCAAGAATCTTAACGGGGTTGACGCTCGCTGAGAGGTCGTAAGCTTCGTCTAATTCTGAAAATTTAGGTTAATCAAATTTAACTTAACATTTTTTTGTATTATTATTATATTATACTAGCTTAGCCCCGCGGTTTTCGTTCGAATTTCGGGATAAAATGTATCCCACGTGTTATTCTGAAGGCGCGATTCCACCAGTGTGCTGAACTGTGCGGCACTGTAATGCACAGTGTGCGACACAGATGTTCACTCTGGTCGACTCACTCTGACAAACAATAACAAATTGTATGCGAACATTCTAGAAATGTTCGCGCACATCTGTTTATCATTGTGCGCGCACACAAGCATGCAGTGGACTCGTGTCGACGCGTACACGCTTTTGTTCGCGAACTCAGTCTTGCTTCCGCCACCGGAGCGAAAACATTTATTTGTACGCGCACATTTTTAACAGAGTTAAATATGGATTGGACGAATGATAAACTTGCCCGTCCATATTAACAACTGAAGACAGAACTCTTCTCAGTGAACATGTTCGTGCACAAGTGTGCCACACTGTGCGATTACAAAAGTTACGCACAGTCTTGCCGGTGGAGCCAGAAGATAAACTCGACACAAGCTAGTACGTGCAATGCTGGAGTTGTGCACAAAATGTTTGTAAACAAATGTGCCAAACACTATTTTGGTGGAATCGTACCTTTATGTATAACCTATATTACTGTAAAGTTTCATCCAAATCCGTACTGTAGTTTTTGCGTGAAAGATCAACAAACATTTATCCATACATACATCCATCCTCACAAACTTCGGCATTTATATTAGTAGAATAGGACTTAGATGGATATATGTACTTCCTTCTCACTGTACTGATATCTTCGGTGAGATAACAGGCCTTTGCCCAACACTGGGACATTACAGGCTAATAGTACTATAGAAGATATAGCATTGTACTTACGCTCGTGTCGTAGCAGCACCCCCTTGGCGTCTACCCAGGACTGTACCTCCATCATATATCCTGTGAGACATTTCGGTGGAGGCCAGTTGACAGCGCTCAGACGAGGTACCAGGCAGATGTGTAGCCTGGAATCAGAAGGGATGATTCAATAAATAATTTAATATACCCGGACAAATTCGCACACGGTTAATGAGACCCAAAGCACCCAAAGTAAGCTCTAAGCTTGTGTTATGGAATCTAACTCACTGATACTACTACATATACATACACACATATATTGATAATCTATAAATATAAAAATCAATTCCACTTTTCGTTGTAACTCAAGAACAGGCTCACCTACCCAAACCAAATGTTTAGGCTTTGTTCGGACTATTTAGTACATGGTTTATGTGAAACACAAAATCGGTCGAGCGCTTCTTTAATTCCCACGGGAACGGGCACAACGCGGGTAAAACCGTGGGGCGCTGCTAGTAAGAATATACAATTGACAGTCCTTATCGTAAATCCTTACAGTGGTGTTTGAATTTATTGCGGACAGACAGACTGACAGACGCGGCCGGGGACTTTGTTTTATACTATGTAGTGATATATAGTTACAATATACTTACAAAATGAATGAGAACAAAATTTTCATTTCAATTCTTTAAACATATGGGACGCTATCTACAATCCACAGATTATATCGAAACCACTTCTATTATCACATCACAGGAACAATCAAACAACATCACCCTTTTTAACAATAGGTTAAAAAACTTACGAACACTTTTTTAAACACACAATTTAGATAAAATATCTTTTAATTCGATAGTTTTGTGAATGTTTTCGCGTTTGTATTTATGTTTAATTATTTTTATATTGTATGACGTATTGTTGAATAAATACGTATATCTAAATGTGACTGTAAAGTATTATCTATTGATATCGATAGGCTATCTTATCAGTATTGACTAGTGCGTGTACCTTACTTCAGTCTTTTAATCTGTTTTGTATTCACTATTCACAGATGAGTAATCTCGTATCACTACATAATAAAACAAAGTAGCTTTCCGCTGTCTGTCTCTATGTATGCTTAGATCTTTAAAACTACGCAACGGATGTTAATGCGATTTTTTAAATAGATAGAGTGATTCAAGAGGAAGGTTTATATGTCCACGGGCATGGGTACAACGCGGGTAAAACCGCGGGGCGTTGCTAGTTGTTGATAAATGATATAAATGACATCTTTTTCTTTATTTAATAACGCCTTGGTGGTCTAGTGGTATGTGCAATTGCCTGCCAAGACTCACGTCCCGGGTTCAACCGGGTCGAACGAAAACATGTTTCCTACTGTTCAAACATGGTTCGGGTTTGAGATCACCAACCCGTTAGTCAAGCGCGGTGATTACGACATCCTCCTCACTGTACTGATGACAGTGAGATGATGCCTTTGCCCAGCTGTGGGACATTACTTACTTAACTAATGGGACGATTATTGTCCCCAGTCATGCTGCCCAAGACTCTTCAACCAATGAAGTATCAGGTCCAGTACCGCGCCCCCGCACCGCCAGCCCCCGGCGTCACGCGCACCCCCGAGGAGATAGAGGCCGAGATGAAGAAGACAGAGGCCGAATACGAGAAGCTGGCTCTGGTCTTTATAGAGTAAGGACTACAGCCTCGGTGGTCTTGTGGTTTGAGCGCTCGGCTCACGACCCGGAGGTTCCGGGTTCGATTCCCGGTGGGGATATCTCACAAAAATCACTTTGTGAGACTGTCCTCAGTTTGGTTAGGGCATTGCAGGCTGAATCACCTGATTGCCCGAAAAGTAAGACGATTCCGTGCTTCGGAGGGCACGTTAAGCCGTCGGTCCCGGTTACTTTCTACGGATAGTAGTCGTCACATGAGCCATGTTAGAGGTCTTTGGCGGCTCAATAACTCTGACACCAGGATTGGTCAGGGTGACCGTCTACTCGATGAAGAAGAAGATAGAGTAAGGAGTTCTATCCGTGATCTAGACACGCGGCAGCGTGTCAAGCCAAGTTCAAGCAAAGGAACGGCTAGCCAGCGCCGAGTGTAATATTACACGAACCATTTGGTGCCACTTTTGACCCTTCTATAACTCAAAACCTATTTAACGTAAACACATGAAACTTCGTGTGTTTAATTATATCCATTAGGACATCTAGAAACCCAAATTTCATGAAGCTAGCTCAAACGGTTATAAAGATATGAACGTCAGAAAGTCGTAAATTTTAGTATTGACTGACTGACTGACATATAGTACCTAAACCTAACCTACTTCCAGATGACCTAGAAGGATGAAATTTGGAATCTAGCTCGGTAATTGTGTGTAAGCGTAAGAAAAAATCTAAAAATATAAAATAGTTAAAAATTGGGGGGGGTCCCCATACAAAAAATATATTTTTTAATTGTAGCGTTGGAACCGTTACTAGCAGATATTTGAAACTATCCCAATATATGTATTATTATATTTGCTATTTAACTGCAATATAAACGTAAAGTTAAGTAAAAAAAATAAGTGGTGTCCCCATTCAAAAAAACTTAAATTTCGCGCTAAACAACCGGCCAACGGTGTGTCGTCGGCGGCGCGCGGTAGGTACTTATGACGCGGTCGGTCCACCGTCGCCCCAGCCAATCAGCGTCACGCTCTGATGAATAGTACACAATTATAAGCGGTAGCGATTTGGTAAAAATTTAGCGGGTCGGTTGGTTTATACCTGCATGGTAGTAAAGCGATGTATTATTGTTACCGATATAATGTATGTATTGACTAATGCTGGTTGAACTCGCTCGCGCCTTGCACTTGTAGGCTAAGGACTCACGAAGCGGTTTTCACCCGTGCCCGCCGCGGTTGCGGGCCCGCAGCCTTTGTAGAATACAGATATTTATGTAAAAACTTAAAGCACATTTCACGACGCGTTTTACGCCCGCGGCGTGTGCGATTGTTTGCGGGTCCCGCTGCTCCAGCGGTCATCTTGTACCGGCGGGCGCGGGTCGCGGTCCCGCAGCCGCGGCGGGTTGCACCCGCGCGTTCTGCGGTCGGTTGCACCCGCGCGTTCTGCGGTCGGTTGGCGGGCGACCGCGCGTGGACAGTGGGGGGCGGGGGGGGAGGTTAGAAATCCGACGCCATTTTGCAGTGACTTGTTATTACTCGTTGCGTAGTAGTTTCTGGTGTGTGTCCATGACGGTCTGGAACTCAACTGATCGTTTAACCTCCCGTCTTGCGATTATCAACCGCCAAGTTTGCGGGCGATAATTGCAACCGCGACGGCTGCGTAACCGCACAAAACTCCGGTCTCGTGAGTTTTGAAAATAAAACTCCATTCCGCCACCGCGGCGGGCACGGGTGAAAACCGCTTCGTGAGTCCTTACTCGTACGCGGGGGCAGCGCGCGGCTCACAAGTGCTATACGATACAATTTAAAATGCGAACGAACCAAAGTACCTATGCAGCGGAAACGCAAGAAAAAACAATAAATATCAATACCTAGTTTTCTTTACAAAAAGTAATGATATCCCACCAAAAACATAAATGTAAAAAAGGAGAGCCAAGTTCAATACAAAAATTATGCATGGCTATGGGCTTCGCTGCAAAAAGAATGGAGATCTAAATGAGGGCCAAGTTCTAGGCAATATCTCAATATGTATTTAAAGGAACAAAATAACATTATGAACAAGTATTAAACTCTATTTCTTCTCTTTATTCGATACCTATGACAATTGCTGTTATTTAAAAATGTGAGATCTTAAAGTGGGTTAGATTTAACTTGGCCAGTTTGTTGTTATATGTTGAATAACTTTATAAAATGACTGCTGTAATGAAAACTGGTCAAGTCAAATCTAACTCACTTTAAGATATCACATTTTTAAATAACAGCAATTGTCATAGGTATCGAATAAAGAGAAGAAATAGAGTTTAATACTTGTTCATAATGTTATTTTGTTCCTATAAATACATATTGAGATATTGCCTAGAACTTGGCCCTCATTTAGATCTCCATTCTTTTTGCAGCGAAGCCCATAGCCATGCATAATTTTTGTATTGAACTTGGCTCTCCTTTTTTACATTTATGTTTTTGGTGGGATATTATCCTACTAATATTATAAATGCGATAGTTTGAGATGTATGTATGTTTGTTACTCTTCCACGAAAAAACTACTGGACGGATTTGGATGAAATTTTACAGTTATATAGGTTATACATCAGAATAGCACATGGGATCTATTTTATCCCGAAATTTCGTTGGGAACGGGTACAACGCGGACCAAAACCGCAGGGCGTGGCTAGTATACACATTTATTACAAGCACACACCGCGGTGTTACCTGCGTTGTACCCGTTCCCGCGGGAATTGCGGGATAAAACATATCCCATTTATTATTCTGATGTATAATCTATATTACTGTAAAGTTTCATAAAAATCCGTTCTCTAGTTTTTCGCGAAAGAGTAACAAACATCCATCCTCACAAACTTTCGCATTTATAATATTAGTAGGAGTCCTAGGAGTTATTAAGCTATTGCATAGCTTCTATCGCGGGCCTTGAGCGCGGGGACCGAATCCAGAAATTCCGTAACGAAAAAACCTCACGCTCCCCACTCCGACGGGCAAGGAGGTGTGGCTTGAAGGCCGTGCATCGTCTAACGTCGTTTCAGTTCGGCAGTCTTCGACACGGCGTTGTGTGCGATTAGACGTATTAAATTATAATTGCATAAGTTGATACAAAATGCTATGCAATAGCTTTACCGCGGCAGTCCCCGAGTGCCACACGTCTTTTTTTTATTTTTGTCCCCGTTGATTCCAGTCTCCCCCACAACGTGATGTGGACTGAGCCCCCTGTCGTGTGTCAGTGGCAGGAGGCGAGGAACCTCTGGACGAGTAACTATGTCAACGATTACAAATACAATGAGGACAAATTGTCGCTGCAGTTCCGGACGGGAGTGCTGTGTGAGTAATTCTACTAATATTATAATTTAGCGACGCCCCGCGATGTATCGGTTCCTGTGGGAATTTCGGGATAAATTGTATCCCATGTGTTATTCTGATGTATAACCTATATTACTGTAAAGTTTCATCCAAATCCGTCCAGTAGTTTTTTCGTGAAAGAGCAACAAACATACGTCCATACATCCACACTTTAATCCATCCTCACAAACTTTCGCATTTATAATATTCGTAGGAAGTAGGAAGTAGGATCATAATATTACATAGTAGGATAGGAAGTAGAATGCGAAAGTTTGTGAGGATGTGTGTCGTTAATTTTCCATTCGATTGCTCCTGAAGAGGAAAAAGGTGCAGTTATTTAATTCTTACCCTATCTCTAAACCTTTTTCCTCTTCAGGAGTAGTCGTCTTCGATTGACAAATTGACGACATAGGTCCACATTTTGGGACAAGTAAGAAAAAAAAAGAGTATATGTACGTATGTTTCTTACTCTTTCACGAAAAAATTGGGTACGCTTGACCCTGTAAGATAGATTTTATCAAGGGATACTAGTGGTTAAGGAAGGTATCAGATGATGCTTTTGGGAGGAACTTCAGCCTCTTAGGCCTCCTTGATGTACCACTGTTGTCTCTTTTCCTTTTCTAGTGGGAGTAAGCAAGGAATAATATCTTTTTCTTTCAGGGCCTATCGGTATCGCAGCGTTAAGGTATAGCAACATGCCGTACCAGGGATGGGACGTTAGGCCAGATCCTAAAAGGTGGGTTCTTACTTTGTGACTCGAAGAATGGTTCATGTTAATCTTCTTCACTACATAGTATAAAATAAAGTCGTCTCTTTTTCGTGTCTGTCTTTGTCTGTCTGTATGCTTAAATCTTTAAAATAACGCAACGGATTTTGATGCGGTTTTTTGTAATAGGTAGAGTGATTCAAGAGGAAGGTTTTTATGTAAAAAAAAATCCCGAAATTCCCACGGGAACGGGCACAACGCGGGTAAAACCGCGGGGCGCTGCTAGTTCTAATCTTATATATAAAATTCTCGTGTCACAGTGTTCGTTCGCGTACTCCTCCGAAACGGCTCGACCGATTCTCATGAAATTTTGTGAGCATATCGAGTAGGTCTGAGAATCGGCCAACATCTATTTTTCATCCCGAAATTCCCGCGGGAACGGGTACAACGCGAGTGAAACCGCGGGGCGCAGCTAGTATATGTATAAAATTCTCGTGTCACGGGGTGCGTGGTTGAACTCCTCCGAAATGGCTCGACCGATTCTCATGAAATTTTGAGTGCATATCGGGTAGGTCTGAGAATCGGACAACATCTATTTTTCATCCCGAAATTCCCGCGGGATCGGGTACTACGCGAGTGAAACCGTTGGGCGCAGCTAGTAATATATACATTTTAGTTTTGGTTCTAGTTCTGGTATTAGAGTAATAAATATGTTATTGTACTAGCAGCGCCCCGCGGTTTTACCCGCGTTGTGCCCGTTCCCGTAGGAAATCCGGGATAAAATAGCCTATAGCCTTCCTCGATAAATAGACTATCTAACAGTGAAATAATTATTCAAATCGGTTCAGTAGTTTCTGAGATTAGCGCGTTTAAACAAACAAACAAACAAACAAAACAAACTCTTCAGCTTTATAATATTAGTATATGTTATATTAGTTAGAGGCCTTTGGCGGCTCAACAGCTCTGACACCAGGATTGGTCAGGGTGACCATCCACTCGGTGAAGTAGAAGAAGTTAAGATTGCTATGCTACGTCGCATAGCAAATTGCCATAGCTTATCAATATTCTTTGATTTGTTTTAAATGTAATCTTAGAAAAACTATGTATGGTTAGTTTAAAAAAAAAATTATAATTTTAGAAAATCTATGATAATTTATATCTAAAGTAAATTTAATTATATTAGTTCAGATTGCTATGCTACATTGCATAGCAACAACCATACCTAACCAAAATTCTTCCCATCAGTCAATCTTGTGGTTTTCAGTAAAGGTGTACTAATAACAGTGACGGGTGTATGTATTACTGTCACGTGGCTGTGCTTGGGGAACACGGTGCGGCTCACGTGGATCGCCAACGCAACCACCTCCGCGTTGAGGGAGCATTTCAACAAGCCTTACAGTGTCAAGAAGATGACCCAGGTTAGACTGGATTGAGGTATTGTACACTCCTTTTTAGGTTCCGTATCCAAAGGGCAAAAACAGAACCCTATTACTGAGACTTCGCTGTCCGTCCGTCCGTCTGTCACCAGGCTGTATCTCAAGAACGGTGATAGCTAGACAGGTGGTACATTCAGGAGAGCCTCTTTGGGGCCAAAACTGAATAAAAAGATGAATCTGTTGCTTAAAGGTGCAATCAGACGGTTCCTGTAAAGGGGCCGAAACGTCAGATAAAATCTACACTTTATATAATATTATAATGAGAAAAAAAATTGTGTGTTTGGTTGTAATGAATAGGCTCGAAAACTACTGGACCGTTTTTAAAAATTCTTTCACCATTCGAAACCTACATTATCCACGAGTAACATAGGCTATTTTTCATCCCGAAATTCCCACAGGAATGGACACAACGCGGGTAAAACAGCGGGGCGCTGCTAGTGTAAAATAAATTCGGAGTGTATCCGTGAACGTAGTTTTAACATCGCAAACTACGCCATGAGCTTGTACACTTGATTCCAGATTATGCGGGAAGCGTCCTGTGATTTCTTCCCGGATTTCGACGGGTACAGTCACGTGGAGGACTCGTGTCCTAAAGAATGGGTGTTGGAGAGACACAACTACCACGCCATGGCATTCCTGTCGAGGGCTTACAACTTTCAGTGGAGCCGGTGCGTCTGGGTAGCTCCCGCTCGGAGTCAACAATATGTGAGACATAGTTGTTGACGACGTCTGGGTGTCAATTATATATTGTTATAAAGTATTTGTGTATGTATATGTAGTAGTATCAGTGAGTTAGATTCCATAACACAAGCTTAGAGCTTACTTTGGGTCTAATTAACCGTGAGTGAATTGGTCCGCGTTTATTTATTTATACTAACCAAGCTAACCGTCATCTTTAATGACTTTTAATTATTATTATTATGCAGATGGAACGCGCAGGCGGGAACTCGAAACATAATACTGCAGCTACGAGAAGCAGTTGACACGAAACGAGAGGTAAAGTAAGGCTGCACTGCATTCGGCTTGACCCAGAATGATAGCTGCAGAGCTGCAGATTGCAACTGCAGCCAACATGGCGGCTGCAGTCCACTGCAGCCTGCGGTAGCCTCTATTATTAGTAGACTTGATGTGGCTGCATAATTTATTTATTGGAACGAAGTTCCTTATCGCGCGTTGCGAAAGGGGGCTAGACGGAAAAAATGGTAACGACATTTTTTAGGCCAGAGAGGGACAGACAGAGAAACTTGCGCACGCCAGAGAGAGACAGACACAGAAACATGCGCGGCGCGCATGTTTCTCTGTCTGTCTCTCTCTGGCGTGCACATGTTTCTCTGTCTCTCTCTCTCTCTCTCTTAAAGAAAGCAAGCTAGATATTTTCGTTTCGTCTTTCTATTTCGCATTGAACAGTATGGTGTCGCGACGATTATTTTTGTTGATAATAAATAAACTTCGTTCCATCCGGGTGTCCCTTGACACCTCTCAAGTTTTTTTACTTTTAATAAAATAGGAACCAATAGGTCAATAGGTCTGCAGTCTGTCGACATTCAAGGTATGTTTTCGGTAGCGACTGCAAGCAGCAGTGTCGCCGCGCTCGACATTTAATAGAGATTCATAAAAACCAGTAGTGGTTCCTTGCGGATGGCAGTTGCTGCAGTCGCTACTGAAAACAGACCTTAATGCCTGCAGCTGCAGTTCACTGCAGTGCAGCCTGTTCTTCGCGGTTTTTCCCATTATTTGCCGTAATTATCTGTTGTATATGTGTTTTTATTTCAGGGTAAACTGCAATTGCTTTACGTAACGCCACAAAGGGCTATGATATTGAAAGGCAATGAAATGATGCAAGAACTCGATGCCACACCTATGATGGGTTTTCCGGTAAGCCGATAATAGCAGCGTCTCGCGGTTTCACCCGCGTTGTGCCCGTTCCCGTGGGAATTTCGGGATGAAAAATTGCCTGTAACCTTCCCGTTGAATCCAACTAATATTATAAATGCAAAAGTTGGTGCGGATGGATGTATGTATGTTTGTAACTCACGAAAAAACTACTGGACGGATTTGGATGAAACTTTAAAGTAATATAGGTTATACATACATCAGAATAACACATGGGATACATTTCATCCCGAAATTCCCGCGGGAACGGGTACAACGCGGGTATAGCCGCGGAGTGCTGCTAGTGACCGATATGTGTTTTTGCGTGAAAGAGGAACATACATCCAAACAGCCTTACAAACCTTCGCATTTATTATAAGGATGGGTGGCCGATAGTGGCATTTCTATCTGAGCGCTACCGTGCTTCGGAGGGCTCGTTAAATTGTCGGTCCCGGTTGTTTCACTCGTCAGAGCATGTCTTCCTTTAGCCGGTCTAACAACTCCGACACCAGGGTTGGACACTGACCTACTCGGACATACTTTTAGTTGGTCATCGAGTGACCACGGTTCCTGTAAAGGCGCCGAAACGTAATTTAACAATCACTACATAGTATAAAACAAAGTCGCTACTTTTGTCTGTATGCTTAAATCTTTAAAATTACGCAACGGATTTTGATGCGGTTTTTTGTAATAGGTAGAGTGATTCAAGAGGAAGGTTTCTATGTTAAAAAAAATCCCGAAATTCCCACGGGAACGGGCACAACGCGGGTAAAACCGCGGGGCGCTGCTAGTGTAAAATAAAAGCGAAGTGTATCCGTAAAAGTAGTTTTAATTCAAAAAAGGTCACCGTAAGCATATACAATACAAAGTATAAGCCTGTAATGTCCCACTGCTGGGCAAAGGCCTCTCATCTCACTAGATATCAGTACAGTGAGGAGGATGTCGTAATCACCACGCTTGACTAACGGGCTGGTGATCTCAAACACGAGCCATGTTTGAAAAGTAGGAAACATGTTTTCGCTCGACTTGAGAATTGAACCCTCTGTCACACACCACTAGACCACCTTGTAAACATATAACTCTTGGTTTCAGTTCTTCCCAGACCTGTTCACCCTGAACATGACCTACGGGTCGGTGGACGCCAGGAGAACCGCGTTCGCGATGAAGTACAGGCTCGTAGAAACAGTCTTCGATATGCTACAGGAACTTAAAGTGTCCAGCTTTTCGTAAACTAAATTTGTTCAGAATCAAAATGGTTGCAAATTATGCTTTTTATGTTAATATGTTCCATTAAAGTCTAAGCCGTGACGGACTTTTGTCTGTCTGCTTACAACAAACTGTATTATATAAAGAACAAGTGATTAAACATTACCCAATACAATTAAATGTTTTTTTTGTAACACTAAAACTAGCGCTATCTGCTGATGAGGGGATGAACTAATGTATGTTTTGCTCTTCTAGAACTTTGTGGAATATTTCTATTTTTTAATCTATAATATAAAAATGAATCGCTGACTCTGTTCCTAAGCGCATAACTTCAGAACGATTGCACCAAATTGGATAATTCTTTTAGGTTTTTATATAAAAAAAATAAGGAATAAAAATCTCAAAATTCCCACGGAAACGGGGGCGCTGCGGGTGAAACCGCGGGGCACAGCTAGTTTGTAATTTTTATCTTTTTGTGCATTCGAAAAAATTATTTATTCATACTTCAAATGTGGAGTGGGTGTGGGTTTAAAATATCAGGTTGTAGGTAACTACGTATCTTTTTAATGTAAGATTAAAGAAGTAAAAATAAAGTATTAATGTCCCACAGCTGGGCAAAGGCCTCTCATCTCACTGAAGATATCAGTACAGCGAGGATTAGGCATAATCACTACGCTTGCCAAAAGCGAGTTGGTGATCTCAAACTTAAGTGTAGGGCCACATCTGCGGAACTTACGGCGCCGAACCTTCCGCTAAATACGCTCGTAATGTATTTCAAGTTATCTATGACACATCAGTACGCGGCGTAATTTCGACTGATGTGTCATATAGCGGAAGGTTCGGCGCCGTACGTTCCGCAGATGTGGCGCTACACTTAATGTAAGATTAAAGAAGTAAGAATAAAGTATTAATGTCCCACAGCTGGGCAAAGGCCTCTCATCTCACTGAAGATATCAGTACAGCGAGGATTAGGCATAATCACTACGCTTGCCAAAAGCGAGTTGGTGATCTCAAACTTAAAATGTGTCAAAATTGTATGTCAAATAAAACCACAATATTATACTATAAACAAATTTATGTATTTTAATGAATAAAAAAACTAAAAACTATTATTAAAAATAGAACTCCCGCCCACGATGAAAATAAAAAAGTTATTTTACAAAAAAAAATATTTTGCGTAACAAATTTTTATTACCTTAAATAATGATCTTTCACACGCTCACTTATAACATATGGCTTATACCAAAGTTACTGTTAAATCACTAAATTGAATCAGTAATACAATTTCAATAAAATAAAATTTAAAAATAAGTAAAATTTGTACCGAAATAGCTTTCAATTCTGTAAAAATACAGTAAGTTTAGTATAATTGATTATTACTTTTGTAACTTAAAATATATAACTTATTTTAGGTTAAATTTGAATGTTATATAATTTTAAGTTAAAGTATGAAATAATCCATATTTTATAAGTAAGCTAGTGTCTGCTAAACAGTGGCAGTTTTTTAAAATATGTATATACATCTATATATTTTTTAAGCTAAATACATAATTAAAATTAAAAAATGCCCCACAAAGAGTTTTTAAAATTTTCTTAACGAAGGCATTTTCTTCATAAATCCAAAATTAAATCTAATGACCCCTAGAAATTAATTGGATGGGGTTTCAAATAAGGGCAGTTTAAAATTATACCTTCTACCCTCATTTTGAAAACATACTTTATATTACTAGTTTTACGAGTCACATTAGGAAAACAAATTTTTATGTGATTCAGTTTTTTTAAAGCATTGAGAATTGATTTTTTTTCGTTTTTAAAACAAATGAGAAACAAAGACTTTCAAATAATTTAAATTAAGTCTCAACAGTTACTGATCACAGACATTTTTAAATAAAAAAAACTAATATTTTTCGAAAAAAATCAATTCTCGATGGTTACAACACACTCTATGTATTTTTGGTTTTTATGTCATAATTTAAAAAAAAAACTATTTTTAGGCTGACGGTACACGTTCAATCTATGATATCAACACATCATTTACAGTTCAGTATAGAATATTATTTGTAGATGACAAATTCTATCTTCAACATTATTCATTCATTAAGCAGATAGCGTATTCGTTGGCCAATTAGCTAGTGTAATTGCTTTTGAGGTCTTAAGCGGGATTTACATTACGAAACTAGTGTCATGCATGATGATACTAGTTTCGTGAAACTAATTTCAGCACATGTGAAACTACTTTCGTTTAAATTTTAGTGTCGTGAAATTATCAGTATCGCGGAGATAATGGCCCTGTCAATATCATAGCTATTGCTGCTGCTGTCTTTGAAATGCTGTCGCGACACTAGTTTCGCGTCGCATTCACATGATGAAACTAGTTGCATGACACTAATTTCACCTAAAAATCGCGCAGGGCACGAAACTCATTTGCATTCATGAAATTAATGCATGCATTACGAAAATATTAAATTACATGTGAAACTGTTGTTAAACTAATGTCACGAAATTAATTTCATGTCACTAATTTCGTAATGTAATTCCGACTTAACGCCCAGAGACGCTTCAAATTCTCCCTTAGTAGAGATTTAATGAGTGATATTGACATGGAATGTTTGAACAATTCATTTAGTCCGTTTTCGTAATTTTAGTTACGTAATTGGCTACGAAAAATGAATTATTTTTCACTGTTTCATAATTGATTATCAAACAAGACTTCATTTTCTGTTTTAGTAATTGATTTTCGTAATTAACTACGAAATAAGATTTTATTTACTGTTTTCGTACTGATATGCTAAGATACTATATAAAAAAATAACCCTAACCTACCGAATTGCGTGTATTTACGAGTAATTTGAGTATTTTCTTTGAGATTTAGAAGGGAATGAGTTTTGTAATTAACTACGTACGAAGAAAAAAATTTAGATTACGATAACAGCAAAGAAATTCTTGGTTGATAATTAACTACGAAACAGCGAAAAATAATTCTTCTTTAGTAGCCAATTACGAAGTGCAACCGTTAGTTTTTAGAATACTATTTTTGTTCAAATTTCGAATGACTGATACATCAAACTCATCAATACTTTACTGACACTAAAACTGAAAGTGTAACGTCAGCCTTAATTAGAGTGTTTCTGTCATACAATAAATATATTGAAATAAAATTTATTTACACAAAGTAATATAACATATAATACACAATTAAAAGAAATATCGTTTCTCTTTACATAATGTAGTTTTGTTGATAGAGAAAGCGTTACAGCGTTACTGCGGCGTAAACGCAAAGGTTTTCTGAAAAGTAGTCGGGGCTGTGAAAACCCCTAGTGTTTTTAGATCGCTTGTATATTGAAATAACTATTGTAAGTCTTTAGTAAGTTAGTAGGTTAGTGGCCAACCAACAGTTTTTAGACCGTCAAAAGGTTCCGACATGATCCAACGTGGTCCAACGCGATCGTAGATCCCACCACTCGTGGACAGACACTACTGCGAAAGAATGAGTACAGATGTAGTGAATAATCCTTTCCTTTCGTATTTTCTCGGAAATGTTCGTTTTTGTCTTACTACTTCACTCGCACTCAGTACCCCATCGAGACAACAGTTTGACATTTGACATTGATAAATAAAGTATGAGATTTATTTGATACCTACACGTAATTTAATAATACAGTAATTCATAGACACATCGGCACCATTCGGGTGTTATCGTTGTTCCGAGTTTTGCCGATAGGAAAGGATTATTCACTACATCTGTACAGTTATACCATATTCAAATCCCGAAAGTTGAGAGTGCGTTCCCGTTGAAGCGGAGGGGAGCGGAACGGACCAATCACAAAGCATTACGAACACTTTTTGACAATGTCAATGCGTTGTTTGACAATGTCAATGCGTTGTTTGACAATGTCAATGCGTTGTTTGACAATTTCAATGCGTTGTTTGACAATGTCAATGCGTTGTTTGACAATGTCAATGCGTTGTTTGACAATGTCAATGCGTTGTTTGACAATGTCAATGCGTTGTTTGACAATGTCAATGCCTTGTTTGACAATGTCAATGCGTTGTTTGACAACTCAGTCCCAATATGACCGTTACAAGTGAACTTGATCAGTTCATCTTAATCCCTAGTTCACGAGCTCAACCGAGAACGAAACTTCAAAATTCATTCACAAAAACCGAGGTCATTGAATGTGGTTCGAGATAGAAACGGTAAATTTGTGTGAGGTCACATTCGTACAATTTCCACGTTCGTACAATTCCACATTCGTACAATTTTTCCTAAATTGTTTTCCAAATTCGTACATATACTTACTATTCGGTAGGTTAGGGTTATTTTTTTTTTTACTATTTCCATAGTTATCGGTTTTATAGCACCTATTTGTACGAATGTGGAATTGTACGAATGTGGAATTGTACGAACGTGGAAATTGTACGAATGTGTCCAAAGTCGTAAATTTGAACCTAAGTGGGCGGAGCTGTGCCGAGCTAAACGGACCAATTACACACATTACGAAATGATATTGACAATGTCAATGTTGTGTTTGACAATTTTAAGGGGTTGAGATTGAGCACAGCTCTGCCCGCTACCCTTATCACAGCTTACTATAAGCGCTTTCTCTATATACCGGATTTACAACCGATGGTACATTAAATCTATGTAAAACTTCATTCATCTTATAGTCAACAATTGATCTCAATAAACAATTTAAGATAGCAATAAATAAGTATGTTTGAAGCAAATATTGCATTGCTTTAATGTCAAAAAATGTCAGATTAGAATCCGGTTGTGACATTTGACATTTATATACCAATTCTATGTCATTATTACATATAATTGTTGGTAGATATATGTCATGAGATCAATCGTTACATGATATAAACTAAATGCGATTGTTAGGGGTGTCTAAGCGTCCATATCAACTTGTAGCCATAAGTGGTCAGTTTTAGTGACGGCCACTGGTTATGGTCAGTAGTGGTCACCTTTAATTGACTCTTGTGGTCAATATGGATGTAATTGGCGACCAATGTCATCTAAACTAATATTATAAAGCTGCAGAGTTTGTTTGTTTGTTTGAACGCGCTAATCTCAGGAACTACTGGTCCGATTTGAATAATTCTTTTTGTGTTCGAAAGCCACATTCGAGCTGAAGATTGTAGTTAATTTTTATCCCGAAATTCCCACGGGAACGGACACAATACGAATAAAACTGCGAAGCGCTGCTATTAGTATTACTATTTGAACATTACTCAGTTGATTACGTATTAGATTAACAAACATAGATAAAAAAAACCATCGATTAAAATCGAGCCATTTAAATGGAACAGTTTATAAATAAATTACCCAATTCCACATAACGTGTGTTGTTTGATCCATGAATTATTTCAATATGGTTTATAAAACATATATGAATCCATAGAGTTAAATTCAAGGACACGGTTTAGGCAGGCCTTACACAAGCAATAAAAGTTTCTATGCAACTTCTTTTAGGTTAGTGTCTAACTGTAGTGTCAGAGTGATCGGATTTGGTGTCAGAGTGGTCAACTATAGTGTCGTGGTCAAATTTTATGTCAAAGTGACCAACTTTAGTGTCAGATTATTCAACTTTTGTGTCAAAAAGACCAACTTTAGTGTCAGAGTTTAAAAAACAGCCTAAGTCTTTGAAACTTCGTATAGATCAGTGGCTAACCCTAGTGTTTATTTACTATACCACCTCTAGAGGGAGATAGCTGGCTAGTTTGGTTTTGTATAGCGTTGTCTCTCTCACGTAACAGGTGTCAAGTTAGTCGCTAATTAGTATTAGAATAAAACAATATTGCTAGTGTAAATCCAGCCTTATGTTAAAAAATAAAAAAGCATGTTTTATTTAATTTAAAAAATTAAAACTAGAGGATTATCTGTACTTACTATTTACAATATATGAATGATTTTTATGTATACACAATGCCACAGCGTGAGATATGATATTAGAAAACTTTTTTATTTATTTTATTAATTAAATAAGTTTTTTGTCTGTACGTTTGCTACCAGCCTTCTTAATTAAAAAATATCTACATTGTGATAGTGCGTTCGACCAGAAACAAGATACTTTTTTTTTTAATCTACATATTTTCTCCCTTGTAGCCGCCGTTTTAAAAGTTTTTTGTCTTTTTACAAAGTTTTTCTAAGATTATCTACAAAATAGTGTTTAAAAAACCCAACAGCGTTAAAATCAAGCGCAGTTATTCAATGTCAAATTATGACATATGACAAGTGACATGTGTCAATATAAATGTGAATGTCAAATATCGGATTTCGTTACAAAACATTTTTTTTCATCTTACACTTTCGATAGAATAACAAAATATATTATCAATTTATCGAATAAGTAATAATATTTTATCAATTTTTAACCCGCAATGTCACTTTATTAAACGTTTCGCGTTTCAATTACTCATATTTGTATAAATTCATATTACTTTAAGATCCATATAGTTCGTTCCTATATGTCAATTTTACTCGAGAAAAAAACACAGCAAAATTAACTAGAAATCAATTAAATATAATGCCAACGTAATATTTTAACACCCGTTAGTTTACAATCCAACTGGTAACATTATGAACTGTCGTCAGATTGTGAACTGTCACTTTTTACAATTTAACGCATAATTTTTCGTAAGTTCATAATATGTGCATAGCTTTCGTAAAATTGTAATCTTTCAACAAATAGCGCGCTGATTGGTGTTATATATAAAATAAAACCTTAACTACTGCGAAATAGAGTTTATTTTTAAGTAAACGTATTTTTTGACAGTTGACAGATAGAATGTCATTGATTGGATACGATGCCAACTTTGTCGTTTCGTTCACAATTTTATTAGTTAGATTATAAACCAACGGTATTTACGATTTTACGGTGACATATATATTTTAACGGCTGATTTATCTTACCTCTCATAACTGTAGGGTCAAACATAATTGAGATTTGACAGATTAATCTGACACACCATTAGTTCTAATGACAGTACAATCTATAAATATAAAAAAACAATAGTTCGTTTGTCTCGCTAAAACTCGAGAACGGCTGGTCCGATTTGGCTAATTTTGATCTTGAAATATTTGTGGAAGTCCAGGGAAGGTTTTTAAGGTGAGAAAAGTCATTTTTTTTTGGCGGTCTGAAGGTTGCCGGTTCTGATAGTTTTCAATAAAAATATTTTCATACTTGTGCAACAATTTCGACTCAACAATAACGATAGATCAATTTTAAAATGGCTGTTAACTTTAGTAATATAATGTATGTATATTGGAGTTTGTAAGTAGCGGTGCGTCGAGCAGCTAGCATGCCAGTAACTAAGTAGTAACAGCCGTAACTAGAATGCTAGTACAACAGTGCCAATCATGTCAGTTACTGTCCGTCAGTCCAGCAAATAGCATGCCAGTTACGTAAGTCTATCAGCCCAGCAAGAGTAACTAAGCTACAACTATCACGCATAAACTAGCATGCCAGTTACTGACCGTTTTACTGGCATAAATGTTTCCGTTAAGACGAAACCACATGTAAACCTACCATCCCAATGTCAGGTATCCACGCCACCTATTGTCAACTCTTGTCAACACAAATGCTTGACAAGTTGTTCTAAAACGTCATTTTTCGTCAAATCCGCGAAATCAGCCGGTTTGCCCCTTTGTAATATCTCTATTGTGTTCCTAGATTCAATCTGTTTCAGATGGTATGTTAGTTTGTTTTCAGGTAAAGGCTTCAGGGGCCTTGCGACGTTGAGACTGGTGTTTTTCAGTGCTCGAGCCAGAGTTTTCAGGAACTTCGACCATTGTCTCTCGTTGGCTGTTGCTTCTAAAGTGTTTATTAGGAAGGACGCCTTTTCTATGAGTGCGCACACGCAGGACAGGGTGAACTGTGGAAGAAAGAGTAGTATTAT
This sequence comes from Cyclophora albipunctata, assembly GCA_963082685.1. Taxonomy (NCBI): domain Eukaryota; kingdom Metazoa; phylum Arthropoda; class Insecta; order Lepidoptera; family Geometridae; genus Cyclophora; species Cyclophora albipunctata. The sequence continues at coordinate 4,008,359 of OY720142.1, forward strand.
TGGAGTATTGAAGACTTGCTGCGGTTCCTGTGGGGATTTTGGAAAGTAATTGATATTCGACTTGGGTTTTTAACTCTGTGTTCGATGTCATTATTATTTGTTACACATTTGACATTTATTTATTTATTTATTTCAATTAAAACGGGAACCCAAACATCAATTGAAAATACTCACAAACTAAAAGCTTAAATCACAATAATAAAAAATAATAAAAAATTAAAGATATCATAATAATAAAAACAGAATATAAAATATGAACAATAATAATTACTGGTAACAGGCAAAACATACAAACAAACTTGAGATATATATATATATGGATGTCACATATGTGAACGAAACTTGTTGAGGGACACTCAACAGTAACCTCCGTCGTACGTAAGTTCCCGTTTTAACAAATAATAATCCGTGTCATTTTGTGTCGAAATCGGTTCGGCCGTTTCGGTTTTGGCTGAACTTTTCAAACGTGGCTCGTGTTTGAGATCACCAAACCGTTAGTCAAGCGTGGTGAATACGACATCCTCCTCACTGTACTGATATCTTTAGTGAGAGGGCTTTTGTCCAGCAGTGGGACATTACAGGCCAGTAAAAAATAGATACTATAACTTACCGAAGTGGTGAGACAATAAGGCGTCCTCGCGGGATCTAGGGCTTCTGATAACAACCCGCAGGACTCCAAAACGGGAGACCAACTGGATGTGCTCTCAATGTACCTGTTAAATAGATAATTATGATGTACTAACAGCGCCCCGCAGTTTTACCCGCGTTGTGCCCGTTCCCGTGGGAATTTAGGGATGAAAAATAGTCTATAACCTTCCCGGTAAATGTGGTTATCTTTTACAAAAATAATTATTCGAATCGGACGGGTAATTCCCGAGATGTGTCACTGATAGTCTGTCAGCGTGTCGTGCGTCACCTGGCGTAGTGCACGCTGAGCGCGGCGAGCGAGCCGTCGTCGGGGCGGCGCGCGAGCGCGGGCAGGTGGCGCACGCAGCGCGCCCACACCCAGCGGCAGCGGCTGTCGGTGCACACGCGCGACACGAACCGGCTCACCAGCGACTGCGGGGGAGAGGGGTTACAATACACTACAACACAGATACAGAGGTAAGTACATACGTTCATCTAGGTCAGTGGCCAACCTTGATGTCGATTTTAAACCGCTTAAAGAAAGACAGAACGATTGAAGCAATCAGGACCGACAATTTTTCGTGCCCTCCGAAGCACGGTAGCGTTCAGATAGAAAGAGAGAGGTAATAAGTAGAAAGAAGTTGGAAATTTAATGGTCTGAAAGGGGAAATACATTACAGAGTTGCTTATTTAAAACGGACAGTATGGGCAAGTCTAAAACTATAAGTACGAAGATCTTTTCTAAGCAATCATCCCGGCAAGCATATCACTAACGACAAAGGTTTTTAGACAAACTTCTCTACATCTACATGCAACGTCTCTCGTTTTTACTCTCAAGTAAGACTTAATGCATCAAAAATGTGTCAAACATGTCACTGTCATACAATATCCAGCCAGCGGAATGAACAGTCGAATTGAATGAATGATCCGGTGTTGCAACGTCGAATTATTAGGCAATATATTAGTGGCAACATCGGATTCTCTATCTAATCTCTTGGGATGAGTAGAGATATATGTCTTCGTTTCTATGCTTGCCGGGCAGGATTGAATTCGAAATGGAACTCGAAATAAATGAATGATCAATCCTACTAATATTATAAATGCGAAAGTTTGTGAAGACGTATGTTTGTTACTCTTTCACGAAAAAACTACAGGACGGATTTGGATGAAACTTTACAGTAATATAGGTTATACATCAGAATAACACATGGGATACATTTTATCCCGTAATTCCCGCGGTAACGGGTACTAATAAACTTACTCTCCCTTTCCTAACGGTCAACATCTGCGCTAGTTTCTCGCCCATCAGCAACCCCATGAACATCTTGTTGATCAGATCATCTTTGTCTTCATCGAGTAAGTTCTTCACCGGCGCAGGCTTCTGTACCACGGCTAAATTCACTACCTGCAACGAGAAAAAATAACATCACTACATAGTATAAAACAAAGTCGCTTTCCGCTGTCTGTCTGTCCCTATGTATGCTTAGATCTTTAAAACTACGCAACGGATTTTGATGCAGTTTTATTTAAATAGATACGAGTGATTCAAGAGGACGGTTTATAACTTTTAAACAATCCCAAAATTCCCACGGGAACGGGCACAACGCGGAGTGCTACTAGTTATGTATAGTTTAAGGTTACCCGACTGCCTACCAAAAGCGAGTATTTCTTACTAACCTGTCATTTTTATTTTTTACCCGACTGCATACCTAAAAGAAGATAATGTCAACGCCAACATACCTGTCTCTTGTCGATGGTCTCGCTCTTGGGACTGTCTTGTTTAGGCCTCCGCTGCACCGACTCGATATTTTTCAAAAACACATTGGACTCATCTTCGTTGTCATTTTCAATCTCTTTCTGGGCCGCTTCTAGTTGTTTCTGCTTTTCTTCCCTTTCCTGTGTGGTAGGAATGGAAAAATATTATTTTAAAAAAAATATATCTTCTTCATCGAGTGGATGGTCACCTTGACCAATCCTGGTGTCAGAGTTATTGAGCCGCCAAAGGCCTCTGTCATGGCTCATGTAACGACTACTATCCGTAAAAAGTAACCGGGACCGACGGCTTAACGTGCCCTCCGAAGCACGGAATTTCACGGAACGTTTCGAGCGAAGTACACCGCTCGTGGTCACGGGGTGACAATCGGGTACGTATTATAATAAATATGGTATATATTCTAACGCGATACAGACCCGTTTCATTTAGTATAATGAGTGCAAATCGTGTTAGTTTAAATCCTAACTAATATTATAAATGCGAAAGTAACCCTATCTGTCTGTCTCGCTTTCACGCCAAAACTACTGAACCGATTTGAATGAAATTCAGTACACAGTTAGTCCAGAGCCTGAGAAAGGACATAGGCTACTTTTTATCCCGAAATTCCTGCGGGAACGGGTACAACGCGGGCGCAACCGCGGGGTGCGTAATAAATACCTTAAGTATGAGCGCATTGGATATCGCCAACGGATCGTTAAGTTCTTCAAGCCGCAATAAGATCAGGTAAAGAGCTTCTATGTCGAGCAGGAGTTGTTTCGTACGCTTCAGCTCTCTGGGAACCTGAAACAGACAAGCATAAGTCAATTTCATCAATAAAACCTTCGATAGATACACAACTAGATAACGGGTCACGTACAAAATCAAAGCTGAATGCTGTCCGTGTGGATATCTATACTAATATTATAAAGCTGAAGAGTTTGTTTTGTTTGTTTGTTTGTTTGTTTGTTTGTTTGTTTAAACGCGCTAATCTCAGAAACTACTGAACCGATTTGAATAATTATTTCACTGTTAGATAGTCTATTTATCGAGGAAGGCTATAGGCTACATTTTATCCCGGATTTCCTACGGGAACGGGCACAACGCGGGTAAAACCGCGGGGCGCTGCTAGTATACTTATACAGCTTCACTTGTTTACTACCGAACTGAGACAAGAGTTTTAAAACAGAAGTTCAACCTAAATACAACCATGACACCTAGCGATAAAGTAGCTAATGTTATTAATAAAATAAGAGCTCAAGTTTCAAGTGCGCTGTTATTCACCGAGACGTATTTTTTACCCGATCCCGTGGGAATTTCGGGATAAAATAGTCTTAGTTACTCCTTGTTACATAATTTATCTGCCAGTGAAAGTTCCGTCAAAATCGGTCAAGCTATTTCAAAGATTAGCCGGAACAAACAGACAATCAGACAAAAATTATTTTAAAAACATTGTTTTGGTAAATGTATTGTGTGTATCATATGCACTTAGTAGAAAGCGGTTATTTTAATATTACAAACAGACACTTCAATTTTATTTATTTGTCATATATATAGATGTATATATTTTGCCACAGTCAAAGAGAAAGCATATAGGACACATTTCATCCCCGAATTGCCCCGGAAACGGGTACAAACCGGGTAACACTCACCTCGGCCGGGTTGCTGGTGCTGGCGACGCTGGGCGCGCGAGAGTGTCTCTGAGTCTGCTGCTCGCCCACCACCTCCACGTCGATTATCTTACGAGGCGCCGTCACGCTGCCGCACTGGGGAAATTATTTAAAAATGTATTCAATCCTAACTAATATTATAAATGTGTAACTTAACCTAACCTAACTAATAATATTAAACTCTGTCTGTCTGTCACGCTTTCACGCCAAAACTACTGAACCGATTTGAATGAAATTTGGTACACAGTTAGTCCAGAGCCTGAGAAAGGACATAGGCTAATTTTTATCGCGAAATTCCTGCGAGAACGGGTACAACCGCGGGGCGCGGCTAGTAAATAAATAAATCATTTATTGAATGACAAGGCTAATTAGACCCAAAGTGAGCTCTTGAAATTTATCTCTAATTTTCCAAAGCAACTGGTACCAAGCAGCTAGTCCTACTAATATTATAAAGTTTTTGAGGAAGTTTGTCACTCATTCACGAAAAAACAACTGAACGGATTTGGATCAAACCTTACACTAATATAGGTTATACATCAGAATAACACGTGGGATACATTTAATCCCAAAATTCCCGCAGGAACGGGTACAACGCAAATGAAACGGCGGGGCGCGGCTAGCGGTCACATTTCACCCCCCAATTCCCCCTTGAACGGGTACAACGCGGGTTCTTCTTCATCGAGTAGATGGTCAACCTGACCAACCCTGGTGTCAGAGTTATTGAGCCGCCAAAGGCCTCTGACATGGCTCATGTAACGACCACTATCCGCGGGCTAGTAAGCTAGTGTCGTCACCTGTAACTTCCCGAGCGAGTTCTCGAACTGCGTGGGCACGTAGGTGCGCGGCGCGTCCTCGCTCGTCGAGTTGTGCCGGTTGGAGTTGTGTCGCTCGCGCCGCTGCGTCTCCTGTTTCACGCCTGTTGATCAAGTATCACTACATAGTATAAAATAAAGTCGTCTCTTTTTCGTGTCTGTCACACTGTTTGTATGTCTGTATGCTTAAATCTTTAAAATTACGCAACGGATTTTGATGCGGTTTTTTGTAATAGGTAGAGTGATTCAAGAGGAAGGTATTTATGTAAAAAAATTCCCGAAATTCCCACGGGAACGGGCACAACGCGGGTAAAACCGCGGGGCGCTGCTAGTAACAAATAATTAAAAGATTTTGATGCAGTTTTTTAAATAGATAGAGTGATTCAAGATGAAGGTTTATATGTATACAAATTCCCGAAATTCCCACGGGAACGGGCTCACCGCGGGTGAAACCGCGGGGCGCTGCTATTATATTATATCTAAGCACGTACCGCCGCTGTAGAATGGATGGTTCTGTTGGTTCACTTTATGCGCTTCCTTCACTCCCTCCTTCTCCTTCTTCGCTTGTCGTTCTAAGAATACCTGAAACCAATAAAATTTTATTAATAGTTATTACTACATAATTGCAGTTTGACACAATTTATGTCAACTAGTGTGGATTTTGACAACTGCTTGGCTAATTTGTTGACAGCCAGACATTGTCAACAACTATATCTCACATATTGTTACTCCGTTGAATCGAACCCGCGACCCGACACAGTAAGCGAACACATGCCACTGGGACAACGGCCGTGCTGATGCACTGCATCTAGTACCACTAGAGTAGAAATATATACGTTCTTGACATTTGACAAGCCCGTTGTCACAGCGGCAGTGAGAGCGCTTACTGTGTCGGGGGTTGCGGGCTCGATTCAACGGAGTAACAATATGTGAGACATAGTTGTTGACGACGTCTGGGTGACAATTATATATTCATATAAAGTATTTATGTATATACATGTATGTAGTAGTAACACTAAGTTAGATTCCATAACACAAGCTTAGAGCTTACTTTGGGTCTAATTGCCCGTGTGTGAATTTGTCCGGGTGTATATAATATTGGAACGAAGTTCCTTATCGCGCGTTGCGAAAGGGGGTTAGACGAAAAAAATTAAGACGAAAAGTTGTAACGACACTTTTTGCGTTAGAGAGAGACAGACAGAGAAACATGCGCACGCCTGGTTTCTCTGTCTGTCTCTCTCTGGCGTGCCCATGTTTGTCTCTCTCTCTCTCTCTCTCTTATAGAAAGCAAGCCAGATATTTTCGTTTCGTCTTTCTATTTCGCATTGAACAGTGTGGTGTCGCGAAGATTATTTTTGTTGATAATAAATAAACTTCGTTCCATCCGGGTGTCCCTTGACACCTCTCAAGTTTTTTTATTAGTATGGCAATAAACATATATTATTTACGTTTTATCAGTATAATACTTACGGTGTAATAGAAGTCATGTATGTATGGCGTGCCGGTGTTAAGTTGTAACATCTGAATGTTTATCAGCCACTGTTTCTCTCTCTGCGTCATCAGGCCCGCGTACTCATCGCAATCAGCAAGCGATTCTTCGTCTGTTAAAATAGACCTGAAATAGTTGTTACAATCGGTTTAGAAATAGCGTGAGGATGTATGTATGTTTGTTCCTTGTTCACCACAAAGCTACTGAACGGATTTGGATAAAACTTTTCAATAATGTAATATAATAATATAATCACTACATAGTATAAAACAATGTCGCTTTCCGCTGTCTGTCCCTATGTATGCTTAGATCTTTAAAACTACGCAACGGATTTTGACGCAGATTTTTTAAATACAAAGAGTGTTTCAAGAGGAAGGTTTATATGTATAAAAATTCCCGAAATTCCCACGGGAACGGGCACAACGCGGGTAAAACCGCGGGGTGCTGCTAGTATAAAATAATCAATACTAATATTATAGAGCTGCAGAGTTTGTTGTTTGAACGCGCTAATCTCAGGAACTACTGGTCCGATTTGAAAAATTATTTTTGTAATGGATAGCCACATTCAACGGGAAGGTTATAGGTTACTTTTCATGCTGAAATTAGCACGGGAACGGGTACAGTGCGGGTAAAACCGCGGGGCACTGCTATATATAATACTAGCAGCGCCCCACGGTTTTACCCGCGTTGTGCCCGTTCCCGTGAGAATTTCGGGAATTTTTTTACATAAAAACCTTCCTTTTGAATCACTCTACCTATTACAAAAAACCGCATCAAAATCCGTTGCGTAATTTTAAAGATTTAAGCATACAGACAAACATACACGAAACAGAGACGACTTTATTTTATACTATGTAGTATATAATATAATAATATGTATGAAAATCTCACCTGTTATTACTGCCATTATTGGTATTATTAAAAGTTCCGTTCATTTGCCTCTGATTGACAAAATTTTGATTTATATTATTAAATTGACCATTTCTATTCAACATGGGGTGGTGATTCGCGTTGTGGTAACTATTAAACTGTAACATAGGGTGTGTACTCTGAATCAACTGCACTAAATTCTGAGAAGTCAAATTTTGATTTTTGTTATTAAAAACTCTAGTTTTTTTCTGATCTTTCATCCCTTTTTGTGGCGACTGGTTCATATTTTGACCCATCTGGTTCAAATTGCCCATTTGGTTCACATTTGCACCCATTGAGTTTAAATTTGGACCCATCGAGTTTACATTTGCACCCATTTGGTTGACTGAGCCCATCTGATTTACATTTGCGCCCATTTGGTTCATTTGTTGAGTATTCTGATTGTTTTGATGATTATGTTGAATATTCATTTGTTGTTGATTCTTCATTAACATTTGTTGATTTAATATCATGTTTTGTTGAGGTTGGTCGTTGGATTTTGGAACGGGGCCCTGTAACAAATAAAAATATATATCTAAACTAATATTATAAAGAGGTAAAATTAGTGTTTGTTTGTTCGAGCTAATCTCGGGAATTATCTGTCCGATTTGAATAATTCTTTTTGTAATTGATAGCCAAATTCAACGGGAAGGTTATAGGCTATTTTTCTTCCCGAAATTCTAATGGGAACAGGCACAACGCGGGTAAAACCGCGGGGCAATGCTAGTAATTAATAATTAATATAATATATATTAGTGGCAGCCAGATCCAGCGAGCAGGCGACGCGGCAGACCGAGGCGCAGGTGGCGGGACGATCTCGACGCATACCAGACCAACTGGAGAGAAGTGGCCCAGAACAGGGATACATGGAAGGAATGGGGAGAGGCCTTTGCCCAGCATTGGGACACAAACGGCTGATAATAATAATAATAATATATATAAAAATCGTGGTTCGTTAGTCTCGCTATAACTCGAGAACGGCTGGACCCATTTAGTTGATTCTAGTTTTGAAATGTTTGTCGTAATCCAGGAAAGGTTTAAACCGTAAGCAACGTGCAGCTCTAGTCCCACTTAGATGGGTGACCGATAGTGCCATTTCTATCTGAGTGCTACCGTGCTTCAGCAGGCACGTTAAATTGTCGGTGCCGGTTATCAATTGTTGGATTACATCGAAGGCCTTAGGGCCAAAAAACCCCCAAATTAGGGTTGTATAATTAAAATAAGCTATTGTAAAAATACTTACACGAAAATTATGGTTATATTGGTTCATGTTTGAACTATAATTCTGTATGGGCATATTCATCCCCGGGGGAGGTGCCATCATCCTATTCTGACCCATAATGGGGTTATATTGACCCATCTGACCAAATTGCCCACCATTAGGCATCTGGCCCATATTATGACTCGAATTTTGACCCACATGGTTCATACTGTGCGTCATTTGACCCATATTTTGTTGCATTTGATTATGACTTTGACCCATGTTCATATTTTGGCCAATTTGGTTCGGCATCATTTGATTTTGGCCAATCTGGTGCATGTTCTGTGTCATCTGGCCGTGGTGGTTCGGAAATTGGTTGTTTTGCATGAATTTGTTTCTGCCCATCTGATTTTGGGGCATTTGGCCAACATTTTGTTGCATTTGGCCGATGTTTTGACCCATCTGACCAACATTCTGCCCCATTTGGCCAACACCTTGTCCCATTTGGCCAACATTCTGTCCCATTCCAACATGGTTGGACATATGGTTGGTGATTGGCGGTTGCTTCAATAGCTTGTTGAGCGACTGGTTCATTTGTTGCTGTGGCGCAAACGGTAACGGCAATGGGCCTTGTAACCCTGGAGGTCGTTGAAGGATTACTGGAAACCGGGGCTGGAATTTTGAAAATATGTAAAAATAAACTAAGGGAAGTATGTAAGCTTCGATCAACAATACACAACTAGATAACGGGTCACGTACAAAATCAAAGCTGAACGCTGTCCGCGTGGATATACTCGTATACTTATACAGCTTCATTTGTTCACTACCGAACTGAGACAAGAGTTTTAAAACAGAAGTTCAACCTAATTGCAACCATGACATCGAGCGATAAAGTAGCGAATGTTATTAATAAAATAAGAGCTCACGTTTCAAGTGCGCTGTTATTCACCGAGACGTATTTTTTTGCGCCGACCCGATATGTAGTAAAGCTGAATAGTTTGTATCGAGTTTGTTTGAACGCGTTAATCTCAGAAACTACCAATCCCCTCTGACACGGCTCATGTAACGACTACTATCCGTAGAAAGTAACCGGGACCGACGGCTTAACGTGCCCTCCGAAGCACGGAATGATCTTACTTCGAGCAATCAGATGATTCAGCCTGCAATGCCCTAACCAAACTGAGGAAAGTCTAACAAAGAGATTTTTGTGAGATATCCCCACCGGGAATCGAACCCGGAACCACAAGGCCACGGAGGCTGTTTGATAGGCTATTTATCATCCCAAAACGACGAAATTCCCACGGGAACGGGTCAAACCTTGGGGTGTCGTTAGTAAGTAATTAGGTATTCGTCTCACCTGAAAAAAGTTGTTGAAATTCTGTTGCTGCGTTTGTTTCTGACGTATTTGTCGTTCTAGCTCTTCCACGGTGCACACATTCTTTAGGGGTTGTAAGGGTGGTGGCTGTAAAGGTAAATAAATAAGGCTTATTATGGTATGACTAATAATATAACAAAACAAATACCTCTTTATAATGTTAGTATATATATTCTAGGTTGCAAAAACCGCCCTGGACTTGGCGACCCTCAATATCATTACTCACAATAGTTGAAAAAACAACTTTTAAACTCAAGGTAGATCGCGAGGTACCTATACTCTATTTTTTTTCTTGTCCCAAAATGTGGACCAATGTCGTCAATTTTCCAGCCGAAGACGATTGCTCCTGAAGAGGAAAAAGGTTTAGTGATTTTATTTCATTCTTACTCTATCTCTAAACCTCTAAACCTTTTCCTCTTCAGGAGTAGTCCAGGGCGGTTTTTGCAACCTAGAATATCTATACTAAGATTATAAAAAGGTATTTGTAAGTTTGTTTGTTTGTATTTTCGAGCTAATCTCGGGAACTACCTGTCCGATTTGATTAATTTTGTAACAGATAGCCACATTAAAGGGAAGGCCATGGGTTCCCGGAACGAATCCCCGAATGGGTTCCCGGAAGAACGGGCACAACTCGGGTAAAACCGCGCGGTGCTGGTAGTATTTATTTATCTAAAAGAAATGCCTCCGTGGTCTAGTGGTTTGAGCGCTCGGCTCACGATCCGGAGGTTCCGGGTTCGATTCCCGGTGGGGATATCTCACAAAAAAAATCACTTTGTTAGACTTTCCTCAGTTTGGTTAGGGCATTGCAGGCTGAATCATCTTTGGATTGCCCGAAAAGTAAGATGATTCCGTGCTTCGGAGGGCACGTTAAGCCGTCGGTCCCGGTTACTTTCTACGGATTTGGCAGAGGACAGAGGCCTTTGGCGGCTCAATAACTCTGACACCAGGATTGGTCAGGTTGACCATCCACTCGATAAGAAGAAGATCTAAAAGAAAGTCGTGTCAGTTACACCATTTATAACTCGAGAAAGACGGGACCGATTTAAATTTCCCGCACTCTCCTGTAATGTACCATGTATTTTGTTACTGTTCATGTACATTAAATAATAAACTGATATAATATCGACAAACTGACCTGTGGTAGTGGATCATGTCTCCATACGCTGGAGCCGATGGTGTGGAGGTGAGGGGCATCTGTCTCATCCAGCACCAGTTGAGAGAGAGACGCCTCTGTAAAATACAATATATTTATTTAATTAACTAATTAAACTCTAGTCTAGTGGTATGTGCTCTCGCCTGCCATAACTTAGGTCCCGGGTTCAATTCCCGGGTCGAGCGAATGTTTCCTACTTTTCAAACATTGAGGTAACCAACACGCATTTGGCAAGCGTGTTTATTAAGCCTACTCCTCCTCACTGTACTGATATCTTCAGTGAGATGAGAGGCCTTTGCCCAGTTGTGGGCTTATACTTAATTTTTTACTATTAAGTAGTATTAGTGGGCGCCCATGCCGCGAACCCACTGAATAGGGGGTGGTTGACACCAGCTGCCCGGAGTAGGACTCACCTAGCTGCGAGTTAGCCAAGTCGTCGATGCCGGCGTCGTTCCTGCGGCTGCTCTCCAGCTGGTGAGCCAGGTGCTCGTGTTCCACCTCCCAGTCGAACTCGTCATCTGCAGCAGATGGGGGGGGGGGGGGGGGTTAGCAGATGCAGCAGTTGGAGATTCAATCTACACTATTATTATACAGTTTTTAACTTTGTTTGTTTGTAAGTTCCCTGAAACTACAATGAAGAGAATAATTCTTATATAAAAAAAATTTAATACACCTAGAGCCCGTGAGCCCCAGACCTCCGTCATTTTATAAAAGCTGGAAGTTTGTCAGCGCATGCTCCCAACAAAGGTAAGAACGATGGCCCTTTATGAAATTTGGGTGTCAGTAAACTTCATAATGGGCCATCATCTCCTCATCATCCATCATCATCTCCACAGGTACCATGGCCACAGAAGACTGACCACGGTTCCTGCAAAGGGGCCGAAACGTCACATAAAAATGTAAAATAAAAGCGAAGTGTATCCGTGAAAAATTTAACTCACTTCCGTGCCCGAAGGTCTCATCGTTGAGGGCATCGTACTCTTCCTCCGAGCCTTCCCCTCCGCCTTCATCATCATTCAAGTTCTGGAACAAAAATATACAAGTTCGAGGATTTTATTCAACTAACTAGCAACGCCCCGCGGTTTTACCCGCGTTGTGCCCGTTCCCGTGGGAATTTCAAGAATTTTTATACATACATATAATGTATCCCATGTGTTTTTCTGATGTAAAGTTTGATGAAAAGTTTAATCCAAATCCGTCCTCTAGTTTTTTCGTGAAAGAGTAACAAACATACATATATACATCGTTACAAACTTTCGCATTTATAATGTTATATATTAAGTAGGACCAACTTATTACTTGCTAATACAATCTATTTTGACCCGAAAAATTCCTCCGCGAAATAACCAGGCTAATATCACTACATAGTATAAAACAAAGTCGCTTACCGCTGTCTGTCCCTATGTATGCTTAGATCGTCTACGCATCTACGCAACGGATTTTGACGCGGTTTTTTAAAATAGATAGAGTGATTCAAGAGTAAGGTTTATTTGTATAAAAATTCCCAAAATTCCCACGGGAACGGGCACAACGCGGGTAACTGCTAGTCTTCCATATAAAAAGGTTATTTCCCTACAATAAGTAATGAATATCATTCGTACAAATCGGTTGTTCCCCTAATAAGTTAAGTTTGTGAAGGTCAGTGGCCAACTCTGGTGTTGGAGTTTTTAGACCTCCTAAAGGTGACGACATGGTCTAACAATTGAAGAACCAATTAAATTCCTAGTTTACAAAAAGATTCACATGCCTATTGCACAATATTAAGTAACAAAATGTTTTTATGAGGCTTTTTATAACTTTCATTTGGATATTTTTTCTGAATCAATGACTCAGAACAAACATATCAGCTTTCAAGTAAAATTTTTTTATCAAAATCAGTTTAACAGTGGTACCATGCTACAGATAGACACACAGAAACACAGACATAATTAATAAGACAATTATGTTTTTCTTCTAGCTGATACCGTCCCACAGCTGGGCAAAGATCCCAAATTGTCAAACCTGCCTGCATATTCATTATAAGGTATGAAAAACTTTATTGACATTACTGAGAATTATAGAAAAGGGGCCGTCCATTCACATGATGGTTTTTTGGCATGTACAACAACATATTGCATGTTTTTTTATGCACAGCCCCCCAAAAGGAATAGTTAAATTACAGTTATTTAATTTCAAATTGAACCAATTAAAGATTTCACTAATTACATGAGTAATCGCTTTCCCATGGGTATTTCTGGGAGAATTACATTCCTCATGAATATGTGGCTATCCAATGACTTGAATGAGAACAAGTAACACATTGAAGCACAAACAAAAATACGAATACATGCATACAAACACATGCTACCTACTAAATTATTAATGTTATTGGGTAAACACTAAAATAAAGAAATAGTAGGCCTATATTTTAAATAAACACATGTAAAATGTTATGTTTTCATTTTGTTACATATTGAGAGACAAATTACTGCTAATTTAATTAATAATATAAATTTTAAAGTTGATTGTAATCTCAATACTTCTAAAAGTAGATTACATTGTAATATACTTATCACATATGTATATAACAAAATTTTAACACAATACAATAATATATTGGTAAATACTTAGTAATGAAGTTGCCACATAAATTATATCACAAATATATCGCCAATAACAACGTGTATGAGTCAGACTGAACTAAAATGTACATCTGGCGATTCTATAGGATTCCTATAAGTTTCTCACAACTTTTGCCGCTTATCACACGCTTAACAACTCATGAATAACCGCCGTTGATACATTGTACGTGTATTACAGTGAAAATTACGCGTTTATCGCGAAAACAAGGATTTATACACAAACAAATCGTGTCGAACATACGTTTACGTTGTATAGTTAAGATAGATATATCTATGTATTATTTACAGCTAAAATCTCACGTTTGTAGCACTGTAGTATAATGTAGAACGGGGATAGAGGCACAAATAACAGTTTTAAAGCACCAAAATGTATCTACAGCCCAGAATTTGGGAGTAAAATACATATTTAAAGAAGCATAGTGGCGTGCTGGCATTCGTCTTAGATCACCAATATATAACATGTTATACATCAAATTAATGGTTGTAATACGTAGAATACGAATTTAACTCACCGATAACGATGTATCGAACCCAAAGAAAGAATCTGCCATTGGAATTTTTCATAAATCATGGACATAAATGACATGACTTGTCACGCTACATATGTCGCAATGGCGATGGCGGACAGCGGCCATGATAGTTTTCTAGTGATGTGACAATTTATGTGGGCGGTGCACTTTCTCTCCTCTATGGGCGTACCATAGAATATAGTTTTAGTCGATTATTTCCGTTGTTAAGCCAATCAAACGAATCAAACAAGAGTTAAAGGGTTAAAATCTGTCAAATGTCAGCTTTTTCTTCTGTCATTGTCTATGCGTCAAATGTCAAAATTGGGACCAATTTTGTCAAAAAATCTGTTGCTTTGTTTTGTTTATTTATTTGCAAAAATCGCGATTCATTTTATGGTCACTAATCAGGATCAAACACAATCACAAATATTTATTAAATGTATTTTCAAAAGGTAGTTTTAAAACACACAAAACAACATAGAAGTAAAATTCAATTAATACTCACTCACATAGTACAAAATTCAAATTAGATTTTTCTTCAGAAAGTGTATCAATCAAAGTATGTAACTTGAAAAATAATTCGCCTCTGTTTCGTAACAGTACTGAAATCTATATTTAAATATTTAACAATACCTCGCCTTCATAGATACATATTGCATAAGCACAAAGTACACCTGTATTATGTTAACAAGTTAAGGAATTTTGTAAACTAAACACTTGAGGATATATAAGTAAGAATAACATTATAGAAACTCGTCATTTGAGAAAGGATTGTCGTTTGTCGTAATTTAATGTAAGTAGAACCAGCTTATTATTTTGTGATCATCTGTAATCGCGTAAGATAGCATTAATAGTGTAATAGTTATGCATGTTGTGGCAGCTATAGAGAGTGCAATGAGGTGTAAGTTTGGTGCTAAGTTTAAAGTTATCCTTCACTGGTTGTAAACAAATAACTAGAGAACCGCCTCCGTGGTCTTGTGGTTTGAGCGCTCGACTCACGATCCGGAGGTTCCGGGTTCGATTCCCGTTGGAGATATCTCACAAAAATCACTTTGTGAGACTGTCCTCAGTTTGGTTAGGGTATTGCAGGCTGAATCGCCTGATTGCCCGAAAAGTAAGATGATTTCGTGCTTCGGAGTTGGTCCCGGTTACTTTCTACGGATAGTAGTTGTTACATGAGCCATATCAGAGGCCTTTGGTGGCTCAATAACTCTGACACCAGGATTGGTCAGGTTGACCATCCACTCGGTGTAGAAGACGAAGAAGACTAGATAAATAAATTGAGATAGTCCTGTTGTAATATTCTAGATCTGAACACATTATATCTATACTAATATAAGGCCTAACAGTTTGTTTTTTTGAACGCACTAATCTCACAAAATACCAATCCTATTTGAATACCTAATTCTTTTTGTAATAGCCACATTCAACGGGAAGGTTATAGGCTATTTTTCATCCCAAAATTCCTACGGTAACAGGCACAACGCGGGTAAAACAGTGGGGCGTTGCTATTATAATATATGGGGTCAGGTTTTTAATCCTACTAATGCGAAAAATTGGGAGGATGTATGGATATATGTTTGTTGCTCTTTCACAAGAGAACTACTGGATGGATTTGGACGAAACTTTACAATAATACAGATTATATCAGAACACATGGGATACATTTTATCCTGGAATTCCCGAACGGGTACAACGCAGCGGCTATTTTATTTTATAACTAGCAGCGCCCCGCGGTTTTACCCGCGTTGTGCCCGTTCCCGTAGGAAATCCGGGATAAAATGTAGCCTATAGCCTTCCTCGATAAATAGACTATCTAACAGTGAAAGAATTATTCAAATCGGTTCAGTAGTTTCTGAGATTAGCGCGTTTAAACAAACAAACAAACAAACAAACAAAACAAACTCTTCAGCTTTATAATATTAGTATAGATTTCGGTACCTACTATTACCTAGTGCAGCAATGGAAAATTTGTACTGGAAATAAATCATAGTAGGAAGTAGGTGCATATAACATATATTAAATATTATTTATTAGTGTAATAAACATATAAAAATTGCTTGGACAAAAAATACTATCCTACTAATATTATAAATGCGAAAGTTTGTGAGGATGGATGTATGTTTGTTGCTCTTTCACGCAAAAACTACTGAACGGATTTGGATAAAACTTTACAGTAATGTAGGTTATATATTAGAACAACACATGGAATGCATTTTATCCCGAAATTCTCGCGGGAACGGGTACAACGCGGGTAACACCGCGGGGCGCGGCTAGTTAATCTATACTAATATTATAAAGCTGCAGAGTTTGTTTGTTTGAATGCACTTATCCCAGAAACTATCAATCCTATTTAAATAATTCTTTTTGTAATGGATAGCCACATTCAACGGGAAGGTTATAAGCTGTTTTCATCCCTAAATGTCCACGAAAGGCTATCTATAAGGCTATCTACTACAAAAAAGTTATTCAAATCGTATTCGTAGTTTCTGGGATAAGCTCGTACAAACAAACAACCTCTTCAGCTTTATTGTATTAGTACTTATAGATATTTAGGGTTCCGTACCCAAAGGGTAAAAACGGGATCCTATTACTGAGACGTCACTGTCCGTCCGTCTGACACCAGGCTGTATCTCAAGAACGGTGATAGCTAGACAGTTGAAATTTTCACAAATGATTTTCTATTGCCGCTATAACAACGAATACTAAAAATAAAATAAAAGAAATATGCAAGGGGGGTCCCATACAATAAACGTGATTTTTTTTGCCGTTTGTACGGAATCCGTGCGCGTGTCCGACTCGAACTTGGCCGGTTTTTTCTCTCATAATTAACAAGTTTGTAACAATAATGAAAATATGTTTTCTCACCAAGATGAGAAATAATTAGCATAATATGATTTTTGTAATTAAAATTACATATTTATATTTAAAATCATTACTTGTTCTGTGTTGCGAGAGATAACATTCTTGTATATGTTATCTATTTAAAGCGCCTCGTAGTCTTTTCCGCGTTGTATCCCGTGGGAATTCTGGGATAAAATAGTATAAAGACCCTATCCGCCTTCACTACATAGTATAAAATAAAGTCGTCTCTGTTTCGTGTCTGTTTGTCTGTATGTTTAAATCTTTAAAATTACGCAACGGATTTTGATGCGGTTTTTTGTAATAGGTAGAGTGATTCAAGAGGAAGGTTTTTATGTAAAAAAAATCCCGAAATTCCCACGGGAACGGGCACAACGCGGGTAAAACCGCGGGGCGCTGCTAGTTATTAATAAACGCGGTGTAACTAAAACAGTGTTATAAAGTGTTTTGTCTCTGTTGCTCTTCGGAAAATTGCGTACGTCAGAAAGTGACAAACCATTTGATAGCTAAACTGTTCATAATACGCGTTTATTAATATGGCCCTTAGGGCGCCTGTCCATTGACGCGGAGCGAGGCTGCGGACGGAGAAACGGACAAATATAAACCTATAGGATTGCGTAAAATCTCCGGTCAGATATTATCCGTTTCTCCGTTTAATATTATTTATCCGTTTCTCCGCTCCGCAGCCTCGCTCCGATTCAATGGACAGGCACCCTTAGTGTTAGTCTATTGTATAACCTATATTTCTGTAAAGTTTCATCGAAATATATATACATATACATTATAGGTAATGAAAAAGTTACAGATTAAAATAACTTTTACATAACCGACTTATTTAATCATGTTTAAACAATTACGCAATAAGTGTGTATGCTGTGTTCTAGCTCTCAAACAGATAAACCGATTTCGATGCGGTATTGAATTTACACATTACTAGCAGCGCCCCGCGGTTTTACCCGCGTTGTACCCGTTCCCGTGGGAATTTCGGGATGAAAGTAGCCTATAACCTTCCCGTTGAATGTGGCTATCCATTACAAAAAGAATTTTTCACATCGGACCAGTAGTTTCTGAGATTAGTGCACTCAAACAAACTCTGCAGCTTTATAATATTAGTATGGATTTTTCTTTCGATGATGTCATTCCAGTTTTTATATTTAATTTTGTGTTTTAATTTTCAGAATTCAAAATGTCCTGCCTGATTAATGTTGAACAAGGGACGTTGCAAGGCAAAGTATGTGAGACATTTTATCAAAAGAAGTATTACAGTTTCGAAGGAATACCTTACGCGAAACCGCCTGTGGGAAAGCTAAGGTTTAAGGTAATTCAACGTTTAAATGTTTACTAGCAGCCGACGTGCGCCCGTTCCCGTGGGAATTTCGGGATTAAATGTAGCCTATTACTTGCTCTTGGAAGTGACTTGCTAAAATAAAAAAAAATATTCAAATGGGATTCGTAGTTTCTGAGGTAAACGCGTTAAACAATTTAGCGATCTTTCCGTCCGTACGGCCGTCCATCCGTCTGTCACCAGGCTGTATCTCAAGAACGGCGATAGCTAGACAGTTGAAATTTTCACAGATGATGTATTTCTATTGCCGCTATAACAACAAATACTAAAAATAAAATGAAACAAATATTCAAGGGCTCCCATACAACAAACGTGATCTTTTGCCGTTTTTTAAAGTACGGAACCGTGCGAGAACCCGACTCGCACTTGGCTGGTTTTTTTTATATTCCTAATCCATAATAATTGTTTGTATTCAGAACCCACAACCACCCGAGCCTTGGGAAGGAATCTTGGACGCCACTAAACCAGGAAACAAATGCATCCAAGCCAATCCTTATTCTACAGGCACTTTAGACGGCTCGGAAGATTGTCTATACCTCAACATCTATACCCCATCACTACCTTCCGAAAAAAAAGAATCATTGCCAGTATTTTTCTACGTCCATGGCGGCCGGCTAATTTTTGGACATGGCAACTATTATACCCCAGATTATTTATTAAAACAAGACGTTATTCTGGTCACCCTAAACTATAGATTGCACGTTCTAGGATGGCTTTGTTTAGACATACCGGAGTGTACTGGCAATATGGGTTTGAAGGATACGGTTTTGGCGCTAAAATGGGTTCATAAAAACATAGACAAGTTTAATGGCGATCCGTCAAATTTGACAGTTGGCGGAGAAAGCGCGGGAGGCGCTATGATCAGCTCTTTCATTACGTCAGAAATGACAGAAGGGCTTTTTAGCAAAATGATAGCGCTTTCTGGTGCTTGCATTTCTGATTTGTACATGGTAGATGAAGATCCTATAGAGAAGGCGTCTCAAATTGCGGATGTTATTGGCTTTAAAAGCAAAGACAAGTATGAGTTACACGACTTTTTTTTAAAAGCTACTGTCGAAGATTTGATTATGGGTTTTTCTGTTTGCGAATTGGGAAGGGAAAGCACGACGATTAATGCCTTTTTGTTGCCAGTAGTCGAGAAAAAATTTGAAGGAATCGAGCAATTTTTTTCTATACATCCCAGAGTTGCTATAGCAGAAAATAAATTCATCAAAGTGCCTTTAATTTTATCGTACAATTCCCACGAAAGCGCGTTATTTTTCAAAGGGCCAAGTGGAATTAAATATGAAACAGATTTCACCAAATTCATACCTCAGTATGCCAATGTGACAGATAAACAAACAAAAACCAAGATGGCGGACGCGATCCGCCATTTTTATTTCAAAAATAAAGAAATTAATGATAGTACTAAACATGAATACGTCAGATTAATATCGGATGCTTTTTTTATTAAAGATCTAATGATTTTCCCTGAGACTATGTCAAAGTTTTGGGACCAAATTTATTTTTTGAAATTCAGCTATTTTGGAAATATGCACACACGGGTTATGAAGAATATTGACATAAAGGGTGCTACGCACGGAGACATGATACAGTACCAGTTTTATAGGAAGAATAAAGCTGCACAATGCACAGAGAAGGATAAAGAAATTGTGGAATTTTTGAGCGAAAGTTTTTGCAATTTCATGAAAAATGGGTGAATATTATCTTTTCTGGAATTTAGAATGAAAATTAAAGTAAATTCGAGTAGTGTCCATCCATGGAGTCGGAGTTGTTAGACCGCCTAAAGGCCTCCGACATTGTCTAACGATTGCAACCACCGGGACCGACAATTTAACGTGCCCTCCTAAGAACAGGAGCGCTCAAATAGATATGCCACGTTTATGGATACACTTCGCTTTTTATTTTTCATTATAATCTGAAGTTTCGGTTCCTGTAAAGGAGCCGAAACGTCAGATTATAATCTATGGTCACAGAAGACAGGTGTTATGCGTCTATACAAGGAAAATTAAAATATCATTTTTTACAGAGAACCAACATGGCGGAATCAAAAAACAAAATGGCTGCCCTACACCAAAGAGAACAGATACACATTAAATGTAGGCGACGAGATAACTCTAGAAAAAGATTTGGACAGAGAATATCTGTTATTTTGGACTGAATTACAAAAAGCACATTGTAAATTGTAATATTTATTTAATATGTGAAGGGTTTTTAATTTAATTGTCTACAAAGTTTTGAATTGAAACTACGTTTTACGGATACACTTCGCTTTTATACACACACACTAGCAGCGCCCCGCGGTTTTACCCGCGATGTGC
The DNA here is from genome assembly GCA_963082685.1 of Cyclophora albipunctata. Classification (NCBI taxonomy): domain Eukaryota; kingdom Metazoa; phylum Arthropoda; class Insecta; order Lepidoptera; family Geometridae; genus Cyclophora; species Cyclophora albipunctata. The sequence continues at coordinate 4,029,003 of OY720142.1, forward strand.
CTGTCTCCGTGGGAATTTCGGGATGAAAAATAGCCTATAACCTGCCCGTTGAATGTGGCTATCTATTACAAAAAGAATTATTCAAATCGGACTGAAAATTCCCGAGGTAACCTCGAATATACAGACAAACAATCTTACAAATTTTACCTCTTTATAATATTAGTATTGATACAGTCTTCTGTGAGCACGGTTCCTGTAAAGGAGCCGAAACGTCAGATAAAAATGTAAGATAAAAGCGAATTGTATCTGTTAACGTAGTTATTTATTTAGTATCAACTATCAGTGAGTTAGATTCCATAATACAAGCTTAGAGCTTAGTTTGGGTCTAATTAACCGTGTGTGAATTTGTCCGGGTGTATTTATTTATTTAATTAGAATTAAAATAATATTAATTACGCAATTTATTCTTAATATGTCCAATAACTATCAATCGAATACTCTAATTAAACTCAAATTTGGTAGCTCATAATTCTAAATAGATTACGATTTAAAAAGCCCCCTACGCAAAAAAAGGTTGGACCGATTTTACCAAACATAGCTAACAACCACCGGAAGGAAACTGGCTTTGAAATGGAAAAAACTGCATCGAAATCGGTCCATCCGTTACTAGCTACGATACCACAGATAGACACATACGTCAAACTTATAGAGTTACAAAGGTTTATGGTATTATTAATTATACTTATTCTTAAGCATATTAAAGATTTTAGCTATCAAATAGTTTGTCCTTTTCCGACATACGCTAATTTCCAAAGAGCAAAAGAGACATAACACTATTTAGAAGTGTTTTAGTAAGAGTGATTATAAATGAGGCGGTTAGTGGTTAAAATTTTATATTTAGTAATGGGGTACTATTTATTAAACATCGGTTATATTACTATTTTTTTCTACTACTTATTTTTTTTTGTCACATATTGTGGACCAATGTCGTCAATTTTCCAGTCGAAGACGATTACTCCTGAAGAGGAAAAAGGTTAAGTGATTTTATTTCATTCTTACCCTATCTCTAAACCTTTTTCCTCTTCAGGAGTAGTCGTATAGAAGGAATTTAGAAAAAAATATTATAGCAAGAATTTTCTTTAAAAATCGCCATCTTTTTTTTCATTTTACAACTTTTTGAGATTTTTTTTAAATTAATCAATTATTTTGGTGAAATTTTTTATCCTGTGATATACAAGTACTTATGCATACCTACTCGTGTTGTGAAAAGATTAAATACGTTTTTTTTATTTTATGGTGATGAATAAAGTAATTTTTTATTAAATTAAACTTTTTATTATTTTCCTCTTCCCGCCTCGGTGGTCTTGTGTGCCAAGACTGTGGTCCTGGGTTCTATTCCCGGGTCGATCGAAAATATAATTCGTACTTTTCAAACATGGCTCGGGTTTGTGATCACCAACCCGTATTAGTCAAGCGTGGTGATTACGACATCCACCTCACTGTGCTGCTATCTTCAGTGTGATGAGAGGCCTTTGCCCAGCAGTGGGACATTACTTTTACTACTTCTATTATTCATTATTCATAGCCAAATAAAACCCGGTAATTAATTTAAATAAATTTATTTAACTAAGTACAATAATATAATTATAAAAATATGATGACTAAATAATTGTGATTCATTTAAAAACCATTAAAAAATAATTATTTATTGGCACGACCGAAGTATGGTACAGTAACTACAATTAAAAGACAAAATATTAATTAATTAAATGCTGACTTACATTTAAAAAGGAAAATATAATTAATTCTAAGAAAAAATATTGGCGCCAAAACGACAGAAACAAAATGGCCGCTTCGTCGCCATATTGATTGTAAATATATATTTTTTTTACGAAGAAAAATAGATTATAGAATTAATATAATTATAAAAGATTTAATTTACAACTTTGACAGTTCACCTACTATCAATGATTATCAGATGCTTTTCACCGCAGTTATTCTATGCTACGTTTGGTATAAGCCAAGCATATTGAACAGCATAGCAACGTTACCTACATAGCGATGGTATCATATCAAATATAGCTTAGCATATCTCTGGCCAAAAGGCATTCTTAACTCAATTGATTTCGCCTAATCCTCACTGTACTGATATCTTCAGTGACTCGAGAAGTCTTGGCCCAGCTGTGGGATATTACAGACACTTTTGATTAAAATAATATTGATAATATGATTGATATTGATGTTAAACATCCAATTATACCAAGATTACTGTATAATCAACAATGACAGCTATTGGAATGATGACAACTGTTGCTATGTTGTAGGTGATATATCACCTATAATTTTGGTATAGGTGATTCAGTCCAGCTGGCAAACGGCAACTATATTTTTCACCTAACTTGTCGCTAATATATTTATAGTGAAGTGATATTTTTATAGTAAGTTTCTAGTTTTTTTACAACCTTAAAACATAGGAAGACTGAAATTTTTTAAAGTATTTAATATTAACTGAGCTTTTAGCAAATCAAAATGGAATGTTTTTACTGAAATGTTGAGTAAAAAGGAATAATTTACTTTTAACATACCAACACTAAATTGACAGCTGTTAAGTTTGACACATGTCAATCATAGCTTGTCAAAAATTTAAGACTTAATTTCACATCTACTTTGAATACTAAAAATAATAGGTTGAATCACGATATTGCAAAGGTTTTAACAATCAAAGATTTTTCAAATGTGCATTAAAAAGCGCAGAATGTTAATTATTTTCCACTGACAGACGTATTCCAAGTGAAAACATTCCATACACAAGTCATCTCGCGCCAAAACTTACACAGACCATAGACAACATCTACTTTTTCCCGCCAAGCGACTCAAAGAAGTTTACAAACTTGTTGACTCCAATATTTTTGGGTAGATCATCCTCAGGCGGATCATTAGCCCTAATAACATCTTTAGGAGCCCCATTTTTGCTTTGCACCATCTTAATTTCATTTGACGTCCTCACTTTCTTGTCTATACCATTGCCATTATATTTCGGCGCCTCGTCTATTATCTCAGACACTCTTTCTGAAACTTTAGTTGCAGATTTCATTACTTCTACGCTGTCTACATTGTCGGTGGAAATCGGGTCAATAGATTTAATATTGCCATTAGATGATTCTACAATAGGCGACTCAACGTCGACTGAAGGTGACTCACTCTCAACAACAGGTGACTGACTATCGACTTTAGTTGACCCATCTACAACCTTAGGTAAATCTTCAACTATTTTATAAACTTCTTGAGTTACAAGCGGTGCTTCATCCGCGTTCTGACTAATTTCAGTTACAGTTATTTCAGCCTGTGTCTCACCAGATTCCGTAACGTAACTCTCTGTAATAACGACAGTTTGCGTTACGTTCTCCGTTATTTTAGTAACGTTCTCGCTGTAGTTATTTTCTGTAACGTAATCGTTTCTAGTTACTTCTACGTTGTTGGTTTTTGGGAGATGCCATAGTTTAAAGTGTTTGTTGTAAAGATCGTCCCAGAATTCCATTTTTTCTTTGTCAGGGTTGGTTCCCAGAGATAGCTCTGAACCGATGTTCAGATAATATAGGTTGTCCTTAGTAACTGGAAGCCAGGTGACTGTGATGTACTGGTTCTCTTCAGGAGTTGGGTTTCTGAAAAGATAAAAGATTTTATGAAATTTATTCATTTTGGAACAGGTAGTGAGAAGTCAGTGAGAAAACTTATCTGTAAACAGCTATTTTTTGACCTGGGTTTGTCTAAAATTAATTTCTAGATTGAGTAGTTTTCGCCTATCATCCTAACTACTTTCTAAATAATTGTAACAATACTCAAGCCAGTGAAATCCACTTTTCGATTGGATAAACTAGTTAGACTAATTAATGCAGTTAACAGTTAGTCACTGTAATTGTTAATCAACGTGCAGCTCGGCCCCTACTTGGATATAGTGGCATAGTTGGCGATAGTGGCATTTCAATCTGAGCGCTACCGTGCTTCGGAGGGCACGTAAAGCAGTCGGTCCTGGTCGTATAGTTTACACATTAGCCATTAGCCATGTCGTCACCTGGAGCACATTAGCCATGTCGTCACCTGTAGGCGGTCTAACAACTCCGACACCAGGGTTGGCCACTGACCTATACGATCTTACTTACTACTCGTACCATTACATAGCAAAACATATTCATTTAGAATTGAAAATTGAGTCACAGAAAAAGTAAAGTGGCCAAACGTCACATGAAAAAGTAAAACAGAGTGCAACCGTAAACATCATTTTAATCCGAAATGTGTAAGTATACTCTATTTTTTTGATTGTCCCAAAATGTGGACCAATATCGTCAATTTTCCAGTTGAAGGCGACAATTCCTGAAGAGGAAAAAGGTTTATATATAGGGTAAGAATGATATAAAATCACTTAAACTTTTTCCTCTTCAGGAGCAATCGTCTTTGGCTGAAAAATTTACGACATTGGTCCACATATCGGGACATTAAAAAAATAGAATATAGTTAGTATTTGCTTAAATTAAGAAACTATTAAATTAACTCACCCAGTCTTAGCAAAGTTAGTCCAAAGCCTGACCATTCTTTCTCTCATCTTCAAATCCTCCGAAGAAGCTTCGACCTCCTTCTGCAGATGATTCTTGAAGAGGTATCCCAAATCGTCCATATGCATCGCATGTTTTAGGCCCAAACTGCCCAAAAGTTTTCCAGAAATATTCAAATTGCCAACGTAATCAAATTTGTAGTAATATACAGGGTTGTTGGAGCCATGTACCAGATAGTTGACGTATCTATGTGTGTCAACATTTATGTATTTATCAGATAAAAGCTGGTAGTATTCGTGTAGGCTTTCCACGCCTGTAGTTTTGCCCTTAAAGTACAACTTTTCAAGATCTTTTACTATTTGTATGGCAGTCTCTGAATTCTTCTCTAAATGTAACTCCTCAGGTATGAGTTCTTGTAGGTCATCTGACTTTCTTTCACCAGCAAATTCTAGGGTAGTTGTTCCAATCATTGTCGGTATTTGGGAGACTCTGCCTGACGTAAGAATGTCTATGAATGACTCAGTGATCACTGCTTCTACTCCAGGGAACTGCTTTTCAACTACTGCGACGAAGCTGTTTGGTACATCCATGTGTGGGTTCATCTTTTCGTGCGCTTCTACAATATCTTTAGCAGGCGTAGAGGACAAAAACTCAAGAATATCATCTACATTTTCTGCGTCTGATCCTAAAATGCTGACCAGTTGTTTAGCATTCTCGATGGGATCTTTTTGGAAAGCAAAAGGGAATAGCCCATTACCAGATTGCATGATAGCTTTGCTGACCAATTTTTTGGACAATGGACTGGCAGTCACTACTGACACGGCAGCTCCCCCCGCGCTTTCTCCAAAAACAGTCAAATTTCCAGAGTTTCCCCCGAAATTGCCGATATTTTCCTTAACCCATTGCAACGCCAAGATCACATCCTTCATACCAGCATTCCCTGGAACTTCAGGTGTATTCAAACTAAGAAAACCCAGCACGCCTAGTCTGTAATTTATGGTGACTACTACCACGTCTTTTTCGACTAGGAAATCAGGGCCGTAGTAGTCAGTGTTGCCAGAACCGAACTTGAAACCTCCTCCGTGGATGTAAACCATGACTGGCAGGAAGGAGCCATCGAGATTGGGTGTGTAGACGTTGAGGAACAGACAATTTTCGTCACCAGCGTACTCTTTTGTGCCTATGGAATCGATTTGAGCTGATATATTCCCTTCGGATGTAGCATCTCTAACACCCTCCCAAGGTTCTATGGGCTGTGGTGCCTGGAAAGAAGGAAGACAAATATTTATTTTGAATCCTACTAATATTATAAATGCGAAAGTTTGTGAGGATGGATATGGCTATGTATGTTTGGTACTCTTTCACGCAAAAACTACTGAACGGATTTGGATGAAACTTCACAGTAATATAGGTTATATATTAGAATAATACATGGGATACATTTTATCCCGAAATTCCCGCGGGAATGGGTACAACGCGGGAAACACCGTGAGGCGCGGTTAGTATTATAAATGCGAATGTTTGTGGGGATGGATGTAGGTAGGTATGTTTGTTTGTTACTCTTTCACGCAAAAACTACTGTACGGATTTGGATGAAACTTCATAGTAATATAGTTATATACATTAGAATAACATGGGATACATTTTATCCCGAAATTCCCGCGGGAACGGGAAAACGCGGGCGTGTTATTATAACCTCTATTATTGTAAAGTGTCATCCAAATCCGTTCAGTAGTTTTTGCGTGAAATGGGAACAAACATACATCATCGCAAACTTTCGCATTTATAATATTAGCTATGACTAATTGTTAGTTCATTTTAAAGCCACCCAATCATTTTTATTTTAGTTTAAAAAATATGTTGTCAGTCTCACGTATTTTCCACTTATGTAAGACATCTCTTTATCTTATTTACTTAAGATAGTAGATATGTACCTTCTAGATACGTACAATCAACAAACACACAGAGATGTGGCGAAATTATTGCGAGTATCTATCTTAGATTATCACTACATAGTATAAAACAAAGTCGCTTTCCGCTGTCTGTCCCTATGTATGCTTAGATCTTTAAAACTACGCAACGGATTTTGATGCAGTTTTTTAAATAGATAAGAGTATTCAAGAGGAAGGTTTATATGTATAAAAATTCCCGAAATTCCCAGAGGAACGAGCGCAGCACGGATAAAACCGCGGGGTGTAGCTAGTATATTATATATTACCCGGACAAATTGACACACGGTTAATTAGACCCAAACTAAGCTCTAAGCTTGTAATAGGGAAACTAAATAACTGATACTACTACATATACATACACACATTCTTAATAGGAATATATAATGTACACCCAGACGTCGTCATCAACTATGTCTCACATATTGTTACTCCGTTGAATCGAGCCCGCAACCCCCGACACAGTAAGCGCTCTCACATGCAACTGTGCCATCTTATATCGTACTAGCCGTGCCCAGCGCGGCGGTGTTTCCTGAGTTGTGCCGTTCCCGGAATCTGATTTAAATATTTATTTTTGTAATAGCCAGATTCAACGGGAAGCGTATACGCTGTTTTTCATCCCGAAATTCCCGCGAGAACGGGCACAATCCGGGTAAAACCGACGCGGATAATCTGCACTAATATTATAAAGAGGAAAACTTTGTTTGTTTGTAATGAATAGGCTCAAAAACTATTGGACCGTTTTTAAAAATTCTTTCACCATTCGAAAGCTACATTATCCACGAGTAACATAGGCTATTTTTCATCCCGAAATTCCCACAGGAAGGGACACAACGGGGGTAAAACCGCGGGGCGCTGCTAGTAGACAATATACTTCTGTAGATTGTCAATAGACAGCTTACCTTAAACCTCAAGGATCCTAGAGGGGGCTTCGCATACGGTATACCCTGGAAAGAGTAGAATGCCTTCCCGGAGGGAGTGTTCACCACCTTCCCTTGAAGCTGGCCTTGTTCCACTTGGACGACTGGGGCTTCCGACATTCTGCCGCCGCTGTAACAAAATAAAAATAAAGTTTTTTAAAAAGGTTAAAAAACAAACAAAATGGTGTTTGGTATAAGAAGTTAAAATTTAAAAAATCATTAAGATATAAAAAAAAATTAAAAAAAGTTGGAATATAATTGAATTAAGTGTCCTGTTGAACCAGCTATCCAATTCAAAAAAATAATCAAATCAGTCTAGCAATCCCAAAGATCAAAACAGTCAGAGAGAAAATACAACCACCATGATTATGTGTTTGTTTGATCGCTTATCTCTGATACTAACCGTCCAATTTGGATAATTCTTTTTGTATTAAATAGCTACTTCCAAGAGGAAGATTATAGTATATTTGTATCTCCAAATTCCCAAGGGAAAAAGCATAAAGAGGGTAAAACCGCGAGGTAATCACTACTTATTATAAAACAAAGTCCCCGGCCGCATCTGTCTGTCTGTTAGCGATAAACTCAAATACTACTGCACGGATTTTGATGCGGGTTTTTAAAATAGATAGAGTGATTCAAGAGGAAGGTTTATATGTATAAAAAATCCCTAAATTCTCACGGGAACGGGCACAACGCGGGTAAAACCGCGGGGTAGTATTAGTATAATGTTAGTTGGTTTATAAATCGAATTTAATGGTAAAAATAATTAATTATCATATAATATCATCTGTTTTAGTAGATTACAAGGGCTTTAAAGGGCTATAGAACAGATAACATAAAAATATGCGATTGTAGATATGAAACGCGTGTCATATAGCATACAACTAGCAGCGCCCCGCGGTTTTACCCGCGTTGTACGCGTTCCCGTGGGAATTTCGGTAATTTTTATACATATAAACCTTTCTCTTGAATCACTCTATCTATTTAAATAGAGTGTTTCTTTTTGACGCGGTTTTTTTTAATAGATAGAGTGATTCAAGAGGAAGGTTTATGTGTATAAAAATTCCCACAGGAACAGGCACAACGCGGGTAAAACCGCGGGGCGGTGCTAGTCATTAATAAAACTTACCAAGCAATATATTAAATTATATAATAAAGTAATATATAATATATATACACTATCTCCGCCTACCCACTTCACGCGCAGAATTCCAACTAAACAGTTTTTGGTGAATTTATCTAAGATAAAGAAACTATTGATAAAATATTTGTGTTATGTTTCGTAAATGTCTGTGAGTAAGATGGCGATCCAAAGTTTAATAATAACCTAGTGACTAACTCACAGACGGTAAGCCCTAGACTTTCATAATAGGGCGCTATTCCCTCTGAGCTACGCTATGCTACAAAAGGTACAAGCTTAGCTACGAAACAACACTATTTTTTCTTATAAAACTTAAAATTTTGACTAATGAGGTCGTTTTTTCACCCGAAGACGATTCATTTTGAAGAGGAAAAAGGTTTACAGCTTCATTCATATACGATAGCAGCGCCCCGTGGCTTTACCCGCGTTGTTCCCGTTCCCACGGGAATTTGGGGATAAAAGTAGCCTAAGTTGCTCCTTGTTACATCAGTTCTCTGCCAGTGAAAGTATCGTCAAAATCAGTCCAACCATTTCAAAGCATTAGCCACACAGACAGACAAATTAAAAATAAAAATGTTGTTTTGGTAGTTATATGTATCGTGTGTATATTTATATACACTTAGTAAACAGCGGTTATTTTAATATATCAAACAGACACTTAAATTTTATTTATTTGTATAGAGTATATCGACTAATTTTGACCTGTACAAACCTTTAACAATATAACGTAATCTTTTACGTTAAGAGAGGAAGAGGAAGGCCAAGAAGGGCATATGCAGACCAACTGAAGGAAAGAGCAAAAGTCGTGTCGTACGAAGAGCTGAAGAGGATGGCAGATGACAGAGGAAAGTGGAAAGAACTCCATCGACAAGAGCCCAGCTCTTAAGTTTAGAAGAATATTTGCGTTAATTCATAATCTGTCCGTAGCAAGCAGTACGCATCAAATGTGCATGCATTGTGATTTGTTAGTTAAGCTCGACTTAAGACCAATCACACGCATTGAAATTGTCAAACAACTCATTGACATTGTCAAACAACTCATTGACATTGTCAAACAACGCATTGACATTGTCAAACAACGCATTGACATTGTCAAACAACTCATTGACATTGTCAAACAACGCATTGACATTGTCAAACAACGCATTGACATTGTCAAACAACTCATTGACATTGTCAAACAACTCATTGACATTGTCAAACAACTCATTGACATTGTCAAACAACGCATTGACATTGTCAAACAATTCATTGACATTGTCAAAAAACGCATTGACATTGTCAAACAACTCATTGACATTGTCAAAATCTTTTCGTAAAGCGTTGTGATTGGTCACAGCTCCGTTTCGCTTCAAGCGAATCGCATAGTAATCTTACCATATAAATAAAGAATTATTCCTTAAGACATCTTTGCTTTCTGAGTAAAGTCTGAACATTCTCGGTTTATTTTCCCTCTTTTTTTCTACTTTCCATTCAAATAAAGTTAAATTTCTAGTCAAATCTTCGCTTAAAGAATCGCAAAAGTTCGACCAAACGTTGTTATGTTGGTACTGCTGAACGAATTTTGATATTTTCTTGTTTACAGGCTTTTTTCCGAGCGTTAAAAGTCTAGATTCTCGAGCTAATAGATAGCGGAGTGCTGTCCTTTTTAATATTATTAGTTCTTCTAGATTTTTGGCCATAAAAAGATGATTTTCTTAAAAACTTAGGTAAAAAATAGGTTAAGTTTTTAGATTGGTGCTACACAACAATTTTTTTCTTATGTTGGTAACAAATACTGAAGAATAATATTTTTAACGATTTTGTTTCAAAATCAATTCACTATTTCACTACTTTAATGTTGATTACAGAGGATGGTTATGTAACGACTATGTTTTAGCTTAAAAACACTTTAAAAAATGTCCACAATACACTTCACTGCGAAACTTTACACGAAAAGTCCAATCAAAATGTCTTCTTTCTAAAATGGAGCACTTCACTCAACTTCATTGCATTTAATCACGTTATTAAAAAAACAAAAAACACTCAAATCATATTTGTAAAAAGAACGTCACTTTTTCTAAATTAAATCGACTAAAATATATTTTTTATTTCTCTAAATTAAAAAACAATAGACACTTTATTTTTTTAAAAGAGGACAAAGCAACGCCTGTATGTCTATAATGCCTAGGTGACGTTAACTATTATCTAAGGAGGTTTTCAAGATCAATTATCACCTCATGACAAGATAGTGATGTTACTATATTATCACTACATAGTATAAAACAAAGTCGCTTTCCGCTGTCTGACCCTATATATGCTTAGATCTTTAAAAATACGCAACGGATTTTGATGCAGTTTTTTTAATATATAAAGTGATTCAAGAGGAAGGTTAACAAGTATAGAAATTCCCGAAATTGACACGGGAACGGGCACAACGTAAGTAAAACCGCGGGGCGCTGCTAGTACTATAATAACATAGATTTGAACGGTAATACGAGTACCAAATGATACAATTTTGGAAAATACCAGATATAAAAATGTAACGTTTTCGAGTGAAAAGCTGGCAATTAGGACTTCTGATGAACCTTTACAGTAATATAGGTTAAACATCAGAATAACACATGGGATACATTTTACCCCGAAATTCCCGCGGGAACGGGTGCGAGGAACACCGTGGGGCGCGGCTATTACTTATAATTTTTTTAAATAAAGAATTAAATTGAAATTGATGCATTTAACTTACTTAATTTTACTATTTTTTTATTGTTATTTTTTCATTTACCAAATGTAAGTGCAGAGCTTAATCCACCAATTTGACAATTTTGATGCGTTGAGCTCCCTAACCTATTTTCTGTTTGTTTGCAAAAAAATGCGCCAAAACGGGACAGCGAACAAAAATGGCAGAAACATAACTGTCAAACTGATAATGTCAAAGCACGTGGCCTAAAGAATGTTACGTGAGCCATCCATTAGATTCATTGAACGGTCGTGACTCGTGAATAATGCAACGTATTTAACTATTTAGTAGTTAACTGTGAGGAAAATAGACAAGTTGGCAAGTGACCAATGCGTACTTCCCTTAGTACTAAGTAAACTTCTTAAAAAATTATAATAAATGACTTTATTAAGCGAAAAAGAGACTTTTAGACTTAAGACAAGGTTTTTTGTTAATTTACTTCAAATGTCAGACTTTTAGGATGCATTTTCATTCAAGCGAAGCGGAGCCTTTATCGAGCAATGACAACGCATTGCCATTGTCAAAATCTTTTCGTAATCTTCTCCTCTTCTTCTTCTTCACCGAGTGGATGGTCACCCTGACCAATCTTGGTGTCAGAGTTATAGAGCCGCCAAAGGCCTCTGACGTGGCTCATGTAACGACTACTATCCGTAGAAAGTAACCGGGACCGACGGCTTAACGTGCCCTCCGAAGCACGGAATCATCTTACTTATCGGGCAATCAGGTGATTCAGCCTGCAATGCCCTAACCAAACTGAGGACAGTCTCACAAAGTTATTTTTGTGAGGTATCTCCTCCGGGAATCGAACCCGGAACCTCCGGATCGTGAGCCGGGTGCTCAAACCACAAGACCATGGAGGCTGTTTTCGTAATACGTTGAGATTGGTCAGTTTACTTCCGCACAGCTCCACTCCGCAACACACCCTTAGAGTTTTTAGGGTTCCGTATCGTAAAAGGATTACAGCTTAACCCCTATATGTTCTCTCCCTCATCCGTCAGTCTGTCTGCACGTCCTTTTATATGAATATCGAAACTTAGTAACATACTAAAGGTATGACACTATAAAGCAGTCGGTCCCGGTGGTTTCAATCGTCAGACCATGTCGTCCTTTAGCCGGTCTAACAACTCCGACACCAGGGTCCACTGACCTACTCGGAAGGAATGAATGAATGAATGAATGAATGACCCGTTTATTAAAAAAAACTTCAGAGGTGTCAAGGGACACCCGGATGGAACGAAGTTTATTTATTATCAACAAAAATAATCGTCGCGACACCACACTGTTCAATGCGAAATAGAAAGACGAAACGAAAATATCTAGCTTGCTTTCTATAAGAGAGAGAGACAGACAGAGAAACATGCGTGCCGCGCATGTTTCTGTGTCTGTCTCCCTCTGGCGTGCGCAAGTTTCTCTGTCTGTCCCTCTCTGACCTAAAAAATGTCGTTACCATTTTTTCCGTCTAGCCCCCTTTCGCAACGCGCGATAGGGAACTTCGTTCCAAAACGTGTATTAAATAAAGTGATTTAGTTTTTTATATTACATGTTGCAAGTGCTTTACAAAAGCTGTGTTATTTATAAAATAAATATGTTATTTCAAATTGTTAGTAAGCGTTTAACCCAATTTAATTTGTAATATTTTTTGGCGGCATTTCCCAAGCTCAAAATTCTTTCAAAAACTTACCGCAAATCATCCAAAAACTCGTTAACGGCATTTATCATTTTATTTGAATTATACTGAAAATAAAATAGGATTTTTTATAAGTATAAATAAATAAATATTTATGCTATATGCCTTATACTTTATATCTATTAAGTATCTATGTTATCCTATACTAATTATTCTATGGTTATATAGTGCTATTTATTATTTTTCATTCATTTATAGTAACTATAGACTATTTCTTATCCCGAAAATCCCACGGGAACACAATGCAGGTAAAACGGCGGTGAACTATATTACCACTATCTATATAGTTGTTGCTACGTATAGTCTGCGGTATCTATAGATGGTGTGATAACGTCTGATAAGAAACATTTGTAATGATTGATGAGTGGTTACATTACGGGCGGTCCTTGTAACCTAATCGGCAGTCTCAGAGCTATAGAAAGAGTTTTATAAACATAGTTTCATGTAAATAAATGTCAGATCTTCACTACATAGTATAAAACTAAGTCGCTTTCCGCTGTCTGTCCCTATGTATGCTTAGATCTTTAAAACTACGCAACGGATTTTGACGCGGTTTTCAAAAAATAGATAGAGTGATTCAAGAGGAAGGTTTATATTTATGAAAATTCCCGAAATTTCCTCGGTGCCGGACACAACGCGGGTGAAACCGCGGGGCGTTGCTAGTTAACAAAATTTAGGCGTGAAACCATCATCGCCCCCCGTCGCATCGGGCCGTCGCGCCCGCGCGGAGACCCGTCCGTACGTAGCACTTGTGTATGAAACCGCGCGGGTGCCCGCTTAACGCAGTTTCAGGCCTTAAGGGGCCCATACACGGTAAGATTTATCTGTACGATCCGTCGCGTCAAACCGATCGAAACGACGAATCGATGGTGTATGGTGAGTGGATGGTCACCCTGACCAATCCTGGTGTCAGAGTTATTGAGCCGCCAAAGGCCTCTGACATGGCTCAAGTAACGACAACTATCCGTAGAAAGTAACCGGGACCGACGGCTTAACGTGCCCTCCGAAGCACGGAATCATCTTCCTTTTCGAGCAATCAGGTGATTCAGCCTGCAATGCCCTAACCAAACTGAGGAAAGTCTCACAAAGAGATTTTTGTGAGACATTATCGCCACCGGGAATCGAACCCGGAACCTCCGGATCGTGAGCCCAGTGCTCAAACCACAAGACCACGGAGATTCTTATACAAAAGTGAACCGACGCGTGCGCACGCGGCGGGCGCACGCGACGGGCGCGTACGCTTAACGCAGTGTTCAACCTTACACATTGTTATTAGATCCGAACGTAAAGTAAATATTATCACAACTACAGATTAACTATTGCATAACATTATATAACCTTATTTCAAAATAGACCTATTAACACCTCCTTGGATTTACTTTTTAAATGTTCAAATGAGGCACCTAAGGGAACAGCCTCCGTGGTCTTGTGGTTTTAGCGCCCAGCTCATGACCCGGGGGTTCCGGGTTCGATTATTCCCGGTGGCCGGTGGGGATATCTCACAAAAATCTCTTTGTGAAACATTCCTCAGTTTGGTTAGGGCATTGCAGGCTGTATCACCTGATTGTCCGAAAAGTAAGATGATTCCGTGCTTCGGAGGGCACGTCAAGCCGTTCGGTCCCGGTTACTCTCTACGGATAGTAGTCGTTACATGAGCCATGTCAGAGGCCTTTGGCGGCTCAATAACTCTGACACCAGGATTGGTCAGGGTGACCATCCACTCGATGAAGAAGAAGATGGTGTAGTTTGACTAAGCGATGTTAGTTCATTGTGATTGTTAAGCAACGTGCAGCTCGACCCCTACTTGGATGGGTGGCCGATAGTGGCATTTCTATCTGAGCGATATCTTGCTTCGAAGAGCACGTTAAATTGTCGGTCCCGGTTGTATCATCAGACCTTTAGGCGGTCTAAAAACTCCGACACCAGGGTTGGCCGCTAACCTACACGAACTTCTTCTTCATCGAGTGGATGGTCACCCTGACCAATCCTTGTGTCAGAGTTATTGAGCCGCCAAAGGCCTCTGACATGGCTCAAGTAACGACTACTATCCGTAGAAAGTAACCGGGACCGACGGCTTAACGTACCCTCCGAAGCACGGAATCATCTTACTTTTCGGGCAATCAGGTGATTCAGCCTGCAATGCCCTATCCAAACTGAGAGCAGTCTCTTTTGTGAGACATTATCGCCACCGGGAATCGAACCCGGAACCTCCGGATCGTGAGCCGAGCGCTCAAACCACTAGACCACGGAGGCTTTCACTCGAACTTATTTAGTACAACCCATCTAAGAGTGCTGTACGTTGCTTAACAAACGCAAAGAACTAACATCCCCTCAGTAGGTGTGTACGTCGTTATATTTTACTAGCAGCGCCCCGCGGTTTTACCCGCGTTGTGCCCGTTCCCGTGGGAATTTCGGGAATTTTTTTACATAAAAACCTTCCTCTTAAATCACTCTACCTATTACAAAAAACCGCATCAAAATCCGTTGCGTAATTTTAAAGATTTAAGCATACAGACAGACAAACAGTGTGACAGACACGAAAATGAGACGACTTTATTTTATACTATGTAGTGATTCTACCGCCCTAAAATACACGCGTCATACATTATACAGAGTAGTATCGATTTTGGCTAACTGACCTAGTTCGCAAATGTACTACTGTTTTCTTACGAAAGTTGAAATGTGGCTAATGTGGTCAATTTTTCAGCTGACGATACCTTCTAGCAGAATAGGGTATTTTTAGGGTTCCGTACCCAAAGGGTAAAAACCTTCGATCAACAATACACAACTAGATATCGGGTCACGTACAAAATCAAAGCTAAATACTGTCCGCGTGGATGACGTGTGACAGCTTATTTTGTATACTACCGAACTGAAAAAAGAGTTTTAAAACAGTTCGAAGTTCAACCTAATTACAACCATGACACATAGTCCAATAAAATAGAAAATCTTATGAATAAAACAAGTGAGAAAAACGCCTCACTTTTCAAATGAGGCGTTATTCACCGAGACGTATTTTTTGCGCCGACCCGACATCTAATTGTGTATTGTTGATCGAGGGTAAAAACGGGTCCCTATTACTGAGAATTCGCTGTCCTTCCTTCCGTCACCCCCTAATTCCCCTATTGTCCCACAGCTGGGCAATGGCGTCTTTTCTCTAAGATATCAGTACAGTGAGAATTCCTTCTGAACAGGAAAAGGTTTAGTGGTTTCATTCCTTTCTTACTCCGTTACTGAACTCTTTTTCTAAATGGAAGGTGATTTTTCTGTCATAAAAGGTTTTTGCTCTCAAAGACTTTTTTGTCTCTAAGAGACTTTTTTGTCTATCACAGACTTGTCTCTCAAAGACTATTCTATCTATCACACACTTTTATCTCTTAAATACTTTTTTTGTCTCAAACAGACTTTTTGTGTATCAAAGAGTTATTGTCTTTAACAGACTTTTTTGTCTATCAAAGACCTTTTTTCTCTCTAACAGACTTTTTTGTCTATCACAAACTTTTCTATCTCTTACAGCCTTATTGTCTGTCAGACTTTTTGTCTGTAAGACCAAGAATTTATACTGACAACTTTTGACTGACTAGAGACAGTCTTGTTCACGTCTAACTAGTCAGTTTAAAAACTGTTGTAATTACATTGTGCTGGGGCTCTTATTTAGCGTTTATAATATTTATTTAGTAGAGTTCAGCTACGTTAATGTAAGCTAGTAATTTCCCACAGGACTTGATAATATAAATAATGTTTTGGTACTTTTTTAGGGTTCCGTACCCAAAGGGTAAAAACGGGAACCTATTAATGAGACTTCGCTGTCCGTCCGTCTGACACCAGGCTGTATCTCAAGAACGGTGATAGCTAGACAGTTGAAATTTTCACAGATGATGTATTTCTATTGCCGCTAAAACAACGAATACTAAAAATAAAATCCCATACAACAAACGTGATTTAGGTACGGAACCCTCCGTGCGCGAGTCCGTCTCGCACTTGGACGGTTTTTAAAATGTTTAAATTAACCCAATTAAGAAGGTAAAAAAAAAAGTAATTTAGTTTATCGACTGACTAACCTAACAGTGCCTCACGGTTTCACCCGCATTATTACCCTTCGGGCGGGAATTTTTAGATAAAAGTAACCTATAACCTTCCCGTTGAATGTGGCTATCCATTACAAAAAGAATTATTGAAATCGGATTGGTAGTTTCTAAGATTATCGCGTCCAAACAAACAAACAAAAAAACAAACTCTTCAGCTTTATTAACACTACATATTATAAAACAAAGTCCCCGCCGCGTCTGTCTGTCTGTTCGCGGTAAACTCAAATACTACTGCACGGATTTTGACGCGGTTTTTTAAATAGATAGAGTGATTCAAGAGGAAGGTTTATATGTATAAAAATTCCCGAAATTCCCACGGGAACGGGCACAACGCGGGTAAAACCGCGGGGCGCTGCTAGAATTAGTATAGAGGCAGATATGATAGCAAAATTCAAGTGATATCTTATACGCTACTTTTCATCCCGAATCCCACGGGAACGGGTACAACACGGCTTAATAAAGTTGCGTATTATTTACAATTTGTTTTTGTAATGGAATATCATAAATAGACACAAGTTACAGGAAATAATAAATTAACTTGGACAAGGAAAATAAAACGAGCACTGATGTAAGTATAACAAATATGTATTAGCAACTAGCTCCACCCCGCGGTTTTACCCGCGTTGTACCCGTTCCCGTCGGAATTTCAGGATGAAAAGTAGCCTATAACCTTCCCGTTGAATGTGGCTATCCATTACAAAAAGAATTTTTCAAATCGGACCAGTAGTTCCTGAGATTAGCGCGTTCAAACAAACTCTGTAGCTTTATAATATTAGTATACTAGCAGCGCCCCGCGGTTTTACCCGCGTTGTGCCCGTTCCCGTGGGAATTTCGGGATAAAATGTAGCCTATAGCCTTCCTCGATAAATAGACTATCTAACAGTGAAAGAATTATTCAAATCGGTTCAGTAGTAGGTATCTGAGATTAGCGCGTTTAAACAAACAAACAAACAAACAAAACAAACTCTTCAGCTTTATAATATTAGTATTGATTACAACGAAAAGTGGCATTGATTTTTATATAAAGAGATTTCATTATCATGTCTTTGACGTAACGTTGCAAAGTAAAAGTAGCATTTTAAGATCATTGGACTTTCAACAAACATACATTCACTTACAATAAAATAAGTTTATGTTGTTGCATGAGATGAAAGTTATTTCGTACATATCACTACTTAGTATAAAACAAATTCGCTTTCCGCTGTCTATCTGTGCTCACATATACTACTAGCAGCGCTCCGCGGTTTTACCCGCGTTGTGCCCGTTCCCGTAGGAATTTCGGGATTTTTTATACATATAAACCTTCCTCTTGAATAACTCTATCTTTTAAAATAACCGCGTCAAAATCCGTTGCGTAGTTTTAAAGATCTAAGCATACATAGGGACAGACAGACAGCGGAAAGCGACTTTGTTTTATACTATGTAGGGACGACATAATACTCGTACTCCAGTGACTCAGTAAGCTAATAAAAGCAGAATCATTAGAATCGTAAACTATAGGAAATGTGTAATCGTTTTCTCGGAAACATAAAAATACTACACTCATATGTATGCGTTTGTTCATTCATAATTTTAACTGTAGATTATTATTTTCTACGGATAGTAGTCGTTACATGAGCCATGTCAGAGGCCTTTGGCGGCTCAATAACTCTGACACCAGGATTGGTCAGGGTGACGATCCACTCGATGAAGAAGAAGAAGAAGACTATAGATTGTACCGCTCGTGACGTAGTTACACTAAGCCATCTTCGTACATTGCCATTGTTAAGCAACTAGCAGCTCGATGGGTTGCCGATATTGGCATTTCAACCTACGAAAGATACCTAGCAAATTTTCATCCTCAAATTCCCCAAAACGGGTACAACAGCGAGCATTAAAATTCAGTTGCAAAACACGACTCATTGCAATAACATAAATTATTTTAAGACAATCGTATCCAGTTTTGCCTTCCTTACTTGGTCTGACCTTCGGATAGCTTGCATGAAGTCGATACGACACGTACTAGGTACGTAGGTAATAAGTCAGGTTACCTAGAACGATTACTGAGTGAATTACATCGAGTTTACTAACTGCTTGTGAACTAGACAGATTGTTGCGTGTAGCGTTTCCATAGAATATACCCGGACAAATTCACTCACGGTTAATTAGACCCAAAGTAAGCTCTAAGCTTGTGTCATGGAATCTGACTCACTGATACTACTACTTACATATACATATACACAAATACTTTATAAGAATACTAGCTGCGCCCCGCGGTGTTACCCGCGTTGTACCCGTTCCCGCAGGGAATTCGGGATAAAATGTATCCCATATGTTATTCTGATGTATAACCTATATTACTGTAAAGTTTCATCCAAATCCGTTCAGTAGTTTTTGCGTGAAAGAGCAACAAACATACATCCATACATCCATCCATACATACATCCATCCTCACAAACTTTCGCATTTATAATATTAGTAGGATTAGTAGGATATAATTGTCACCCAGACGTCGTCAACAACTATGTCTCACATATTGTTACTCCGTTGAATCGAGCCCGCAACCCCCGACACAGTGAGCGCTCTCACTGCCACTGTGACAACGGGCACTGTGTCATTATTATGTCAAAATTATGCCAAATATTGATGTCAATAATATGTCAAAATGATCTATCAGCGCTACCGCGCGGAGGGCACGTTAAATTGTCGGTCCCGGTTGTTTCAATCGTCAGAGCATGTCGTCCTTTAGCCGGTCTAACAACTCCGACACCAGGGTTGGCCGCTGACCTATACGAACTCACTGCAGTCAATTTGACTGCATTTTTGCATATAATAGAATATGACATATCATTTGTGCTTCCTTCAATTGTTTCAAATATGGCGTCTGGCTATTGTCAACGTGTTATTATTATTTTAATCATCCCTTATATAGAGTTGTTATATTTTTAAGCCGATGTAAAAAGAGGGGTGTTATTTGTTTAGCACGTCTGTAGGAACATGGCAGTGCAGCAATGCCCCGCGGTTTTACCCGCGTTGTGCCCGTTACCATGGGCATTTTGGGATGAAAAATAGCCTATAACCTTCCCGTTGAATTTGGCTATCCATTACAAAAATAATTATTCAAATCGGACTGATTATTCCCGAGATTACTCGAACATACAAACAAACAAAACTTCCAAATTTTACCACTTTATAATCTTCTAATATATAAAATTCTCGTGTCACGGGGTGCGTAATTGAACTCCTCTGAAACGGCTCGACCGATTCTCATGAAATTTTGTGTACATATCGGGTAGGTCTGAGAATCGGACAACATCTATTTTTCTTCCCGAAATTCCCGCGGGAACGGGTACAACGCGGGTGAAACCGCGGGGCGCAGCTAGTATTAGTATAGAATTATAGATAATATGGTTGTGGCTATCTTTTACAAAAATAATTATTCAAATACCAGCCAGCCAGTCTTAAGACTGTTTAGACTGCGATAAGACTGCGACAGTCTTAACGTGTATGGAATGAAACAATCAAACAAATATAGACACAAGATGTTAAATAAATTAATGTATTTACATATTGATAAGTCCAGTCATCGACCAGAGATAGTATAACATAAATTATTGAGCAAATAACTTCTGATAGATAGGAAGCAAAACTTCCCAATACAATAAAGTTTTATGTCTGCTTCAAACTTATAGTTTCACAAGAAGTGCTCCGCGGTTTTACACGTGTTGTGTCCGTTCCCGCGGGAATTTCGGGATAAAATGTATCCCATGTGTTATTCTGATGTATAAACTATATTTCTGTAAAGTTTCATCCAAATCCGTTCAGTAGTTTTTGCGTGAAAGAGCAACAAACATACATCCATAAATACATCCATCCTCACAAACTTTCGCATTTATAATATTACTAGCAGCGCCCCGCGGTTTTACCCGCGTTGTGCCCGTTCCCGTAGGAATTTCGGGAAATTTTTTACATAAAAACCTTCCTCTTGAATCACTCTACCTATTACAAAAAACCGCATCAAAATCCGTTGCGTAATTTTAAAGATTTAAGCATACAGACAAACAGACAAACAGCCACGAAACAGAGACGACTTTATTTTATACTATGTAGTGATAAGTAGGATAGTATACACAGATGTCATAAATACAGGAGATATGGCAAGGAGGCGTGGCGCTTGCGAACGCATCTAGCCGCAAAGCGGCTTGTTGCCAGTTTCGGCCATTAGTCGAATGCCAACTTGCGACGTCTTCACTGCTCGTGATTTTTTACAAAATGCCGCGTTGTACAGTGGTTGTTTGCAAAAATAACACCTCTATTGTGAATTATACGAAAGATGGCATCTCATTGCACACGTAAGTATAAAAATATGATTGTTTTTCTTATTAAATTCATTAAAACATTACTTCGTGATACTAGAAACACGATAAAGTACCAAAAGCAATTATTTTCATTAGGAACTAAAACCATTGTTTGCTTATACACATCGATCAATGAATCGCCTGGTCTAATAGCGCAATGGAAAAGTGTTTTACTGATACTCTCACTCACACGATAGTTTCGTGAAGCGGGTGCTGCGCCACACTGGTTCCAATTAATGAAATCAGGGACATAGAGGTCGAAGTACGAATTTCAATCTGATTTTTTGTAATTAAGGTCTTTGAGTGATTCTAAGCCTATTTTATAGAATACGTTTTTTTGAAATACCTGCCCGTTTCCGAGAAAAAAAATGTTAAGTTTTTAAGCTATTGCATAGCTTCTATCGCGGGCCTTGAGCGCGGGGACCAAATCCAAAAATTCCGTAACGAAAAAACCTCACGCTTACCCGATCCGACGGGAAGGAGGTGTGGCTTGAAGGCCGTGCATCGTCTAACGTCGTTTCAGTTCGGCAGTCTTCGACACGGCGTTGTGTGCGATTGTGCGTTGGGGGTGAGAGAGGGGGTGAGAGAGGGTGGTGAGAGAGGGGGGTGAGAGAGGGGGTGAGAGAAGGTGGTGAGAGAGGGGGTGAGAGAGGGGTGAGAGAGGGGTGAGAGAGGGGTGAGAGAGGGGTGAGAGAGGGTGGTGAGAGAGGGGTGAGAGAGGGGTTGAGAGAGGGGGTGAGAGAGGGGGTGAGAGAGGGGGGTGAGAGAGGGGGTGAGAGAGGGGGGTGAGAGAGGGGTGAGAGAGGGTGGTGAGAGAGGGTGGTGAGAGAGGGTGGTGAGAGAGGGGGGTGAGAGAGGGTGAGAGAGGGGGGTGAGAGAGGGTGGGAGAGGGGGGTGAGAGAGGGTGGTGAGAGAGGGGGTGAGAAAGGGGGGTGAGAGAGGGTGGTGAGAGAGGGGTGAGAGAGGGGGGTGAGAGAGGGGGGTGAGAGAGGGGGGTGAGAGAGGGTGGTGAGTGAGGGGGTGAGAGAGGGGGGTGAGAGAAGGTGGTGAGAGAGGGGGTGAGAGAGGGGGTGAGAGAGGGGGTGAGAGAGGGGGTGAGAGAGGGGGGTGAGAGGGGTTGAGAGAGGGGGGTGAGAGAGGGGGTGAGAGAGGGGGGTGAGAGAGGGGGTGAGAGAGGGGGTGAGAGAGGGGGGTGAGAGAGGGTGGTGAGAGGGGGGGTGAGAGAGGGTGGTGAGAGGGGGTGAGAGAGGGTGGTGAGAGAGGGGTTGAGAGAGGGGGTGAGAGAGGGGGTGAGAGAGGGGGTGAGAGAGGGGGTGAGAGAGGGGGTGAGAGAGGGGGGTGAGAGGGGGTGAGAGAGGGGGGTGAGAGAGGGGGGTGAGAGAGGGGGGTGAGAGAGGGGGTGAGGGGGGGGGGGTGGGAGGTGGGTGAGAGAGGGGGGCGAGAGAGGGGGGCGAGAGAGGGGGGTGAGAGAGGGGGGTGAGAGAGGGGGTGAGAGAGGGGGGTGAGAGAGGGGGTGAGAGAGGGTGGTGAGAGAGGGGGGTGAGAGAGGGGGGTGAGAGAGGGGGGTGAGAGAGGGGTTGAGAGAGGGGGTGAGAGAGGGGGGTGTGAGAGGGGGGTGAGAGAGGGGGTGAGAGAGGGGGTGAGAGAGGGGGTGAGAGAGGGGGGTGAGAGAGTGGGGTGAGAGAGAGGGGGTGAGAGAGAGGAGGCGGGAGGGGTGAGAGAGAAGAGATATCAAATATCTATACTATCTATACTAATATTATAAAGCTGAAGAGTTTGTTTTGTTTGTTTGTTTGTTTGTTTGTTTGTTTGTTTAAACGCGCTAATCTCAGAAACTACTGAACCGATTTGAATAATTCTTTCACTGTTAGATAGTCTATTTATCGAGGAAGGCTATAGGCTACATTTTATCCCGGATTTCCTACGGGAACGGGCACAACGCGGGTAAAACCGCGGGGCGCTGCTAGTAATATTATAAAGCTGAAGAGTTTGTTTTGTTTGTTTGTTTGTTTGTTTGTTTGTTTGTTTAAACGCGTAATCTCAGAAACTACTGAACCGATTTGAATAATTCTTTCACTGTTAGATAGTCTATTTATCGAGGAAGGCTATAGGCTACATTTTATCCCGGATTTCCTACGGGAACGGGCACAACGCGGGTAAAACCGCGGGGCGCTGCTAGTATCAAATATAATTGCATAAGTTGATACAAAATGCTATGCAATAGCTTCACCGCGGCAGTCCCCGAGTGCCACACGTCTTTTTTTTTTTGTATGGAGAAAAATCGTTTTCTTTATTTATTTCATAAACGGGCAGAGACGTTAAAACCAAACCTTAAAGGGATTAAAGAACACATAATTCCTTGCATTTTGTTCGAAATCATCTACTCCATATCTCTGCCCGTTTAAAAACGGCAGGCGTTCCAAATTTTTTTTTTCTTTTGTGGTTTTTTTGGTTTAAATACGCTTGAATGAATACTTAAATAGCAATATTGTAATACTAGTACTTCATTCCATCGATACAAAATGGAATTGTAATATTAATAGCTTAGGTAATTTTATACCTACATACCTGCTATGTTACTTTTTTACCTGGGTATTGTTTTGCGTAGAGGCTTTTGCAAGGCCGAATATGTTTTATTGTTCACGTTACCTGGATAAGATAAGAAAAGAGGGCACTTACATGTTACAGGTAATCAGGTAACTTACCTGATTAGTTGTTTTCAAAACTGAGTCACTCGTTCCTCGGATCCTAAAGTATCAACACGTACCTACACGCTCTTTACCATTAATATGTCTCAGTTTAAATCAAATTTGGATATATATGTGCTACTGAAATCAAGTGGAAATATCAAAAACAGTGATATATTGTGCACTACGTTTTTAAATCAAATAAACGTTGAAGTTTCTGCTGAAGATCTTAGAATTCTAAAACAGTTCACAAGAACATATGTTGCAAATTTACACAAGAGATGGTTGCAAGCAAATAGATGTCAATCTAATTTTTTCACCAAGAACACCATATTTGATGTCAATATTTGCGAAAGAGAATTTGGATGTCTCAAGCAATGGAAGCCAGTCCGCAGTCAGATGCTGCTACAAATACTCCAAAGAAAGCCATCTGAGACCCACCAGAGGATCTATCAAACAAGCATAAAAGAAGGTGCCTTTCATCTCTTAAAAACCACTCCGAAGAAGAATTACTGTCTGCATTATTAGATAGATTGAAAGACAATTAGATTGACATCTATTTGCTTGCAACCATCTCTTGTGTAAATTTGCAACATATGTTCTTGTGAACTGTTTTAGAATTCTAAGATCTTCAGCAGAAACTTCAACGTTTATTTGATTTAAAAACGTAGTGCACAATATATCACTGTTTTTGATATTTCCACTTGATTTCAGTAGCACATATATATCCAAATTTGATTTAAACTGAGACATATTAATGGTAAAGAGCGTGTAGGTACGTGTTGATACTTTAGGATCCGAGGAACGAGTGACTCCGTTTTGAAAACAACTAATCAGGTAAGTTACCTGATTACCTGTAACCTGTAAGTGCCCTCTTTTCTTATCTTATCCAGGTAACGTGAACAATAAAACATATTCGGCCTTGCAAAAGCCTCTACGCAAAACAATACCCAGGTAAAAAAGTAACATAGCAGGTATGTAGGTATAAAATTACTTAAGCTATTAATATAACAATTCCATTTTGTATCGATGGAATGAAGTACTAGTATTACAATATTGCTATTTAAGTATTCATTCAAGCGTACTTAAACCAAAAAAACCACAAAAGAAAAAAAAAATTTGGAACGCCTGCCGTTTTTAAACGGGCAGAGATATGGAGTAGATGATTTCGAACAAAATGCAAGGAATTATGTGTTCTTTAATCCCTTTAAGGTTTGGTTTTAACGTCTCTGCCCGTTTATGAAATAAATAAAGAAAACGATTTTTCTCCATACAAAAAAAAACTTAACATTTTTTTTCTCGGAAACGGGCAGGTATTTCAAAAAAACGTATTCTATAAAATAGGCTTAGAATCACTCAAAGACCTTAATTACAAAAAATCAGATTGAAATTCGTACTTTGACCTCTATGTCCCTGATTTCATTAATTGGAACCAGTGTCCATTGTTAGGTAGATAATTAGAGATGTGATGTCACTTTTGAGGTTGTCGATATTTTATATCGATCCTACTTAGTTCGAATGATTACACAAGGGAACAAAATTAGACTTTTTTTGCTGCATGGAACTTTATAGCTGTTGTTTACTAATGTGAGGTAAAAATGATATAATTAATTATTGAAAACACAATTCATTACTATTTCTTGATTACTCGACTTATTATTATTATTGAATCAAGTATGGGTTTTTAATTTATTGCGGTACTCTTACACATGTATCATTGATATCATCATCATCATTCACACCTTTTTAATATTTTAGCTATCCGAAGGATCCAAAAATAAAAGAAAAGTGGATAAATGCAACAGGAAAAGGTCCAAACTGGTTTCCCACAAAAAATAACACGATATGTTCGTCTCACTTTGAGCCTAAGTGCTTTCAACCATTGAAGAAAGTTCGTCGGCTCTGAATTTCATCGATACTATTTTTTCTACGATTCAAATTCAAATTCAAATTCAAATCAATTACCTCTTCACATCACTAGTTGCGATGTGTGTTTATTGTCTGTAGCTACAGGTAGAAGCCCCGCCCCCTGTATGCATGTGTTCTATTACTGAGTTTATTAGTGTTGCTGTAAGTTTCTTTGTGTGCGGGAGAAATATGAGCTCGTGTGCCGTTCTTATAGTTTTTGCTTTTGTGTTAGTGAATTAAGTGGGGAGAACACGGCGACATCTGAACACGAATACATTTGTTTACAAAGCATATCTCCTGTATTTATGACATCTGTGATAGTATAGGATTCGGATCTACACCCTGCAAGAAGCCGCGAGACTTTTGAAAGTAAGTAGGTACCTACTAGGTAAGTTGGTAAAGCTACGTGTCCGGCGAACCCCGAGTAAGGCCTTACAGCCCCTAGGGGTCGCGACCCACAGATTGAAAAACACTGCACTAGACCACAGAGCGAGAATGAATGAATGAACACACTTGACCTTCTTCTTCTTCTTATCGAGTGAATGGTCAACCTGACCAATCCTGGTGTCAGAGTTATCGAGCCTCCAAAGGCCTCTGACATGGCTCATGTAACGACTACTATCCGTAGAAAGTAACCGGGACCGACGGCTTAACGTGCCCGTCGAAGTACGGAATCATCTTACTTTTCGGGCAATCAGGTGATTCAGCCTGCAATGCCATAACCAAACTGAGGACAGTCTCACAAAGTGATTTTTATGAGATATCCCCACCGGGAATCGAACCCGGAACCTCCGGATCGTGAGCCGAGCGCTCAAACCACTAGACCACGGAGGCTGTTACTTGACCTTGAATACTGTCAAAGTTTTGAATGAGATCTGCGATTGTTCTAAGTTATCATCAATCGCTATATGACTCATTCACACTCGCGGTTTTGAGAACCATACGATCATCGGAATGTAGGCTGAGTCACGCGTGTGTGACTCTCATTTGTGATAGCGCGAATTATTGTACATACTGTAGTTTTACGATACGTTTATTTTCATCCAAAATTCCCAAAGAAACAAGCACAACGCGAGTAAAACTGCGGGGCGCTGCTAGGAATATTTTGCCCCGTAGGTACTTTGCACAGGAATGGGAATATGGCGGGTATAGTAAAAAAACCACGGAGAATAGCATATCTATACATATCTTAATCTAATCTAATATATAAAATCACGTTGTGCGTAATTGAACTCCTCTGAAACGGCTCGACCGATTCTCATAAAATTTTGTGTACATATCGGGTAGGCCTGAGAATCGGACAACATCTACCTATTTTTATCCCGAAATTCCCGCGGGAACGAGTACAACGCGAGTGAAACCGCGGGGCGAAGCTAGTCTTATATATAAAATTCTCGTGTCACAGTGTTCGTTCGCGTACTCCTCCGAAACGGCTCGACCGATTCTCATGAAATTTTGTGAGCATATTGAGTAGGTAAAACCGCGGGGCGCTGCTAGTAACACATAAAACAGAGTACAATGCGTCTGTTTCAGTATATAATGGTTACTCCATCATCCATGTCTAATGTGGCGCACAAACCGTGAAGAATCGAGATCGATATTCGAGTATTTATAGAAAATATCACAATCACAGAATCCCAGTCTCACTCGCCGTCACGTTCAGTGGAAAACTCGGGGTAAGTGAGTAAGTATAAGTAAGTATAAGTAAGTAAGTGAGTGAGTGAGTGAGTGAGTGAGTGAGTGAGTGGGTGAGTGAGTGAGTGAGTGAGTGAGTGAGTGAGTGAGTGAGTGAGTGAGTAAGTAAGAAAGAAGTACAAGCCTGTAATGTCCCACTGCTGGGCAAAGGCCTCCTGAACATACATGCGAAATTATAAATGCGTAAAATAACTCTATCAGGCTATCTGCTCCTTCACGCCAAAACAACTGAACTGATTTTAATAAAATTTGGCACAGATCAATAATACTTAGTTTACGGTTACCATCCCACTGTTGGGCCTGCCCCTATTCCCGCCACTCTTCTCGATTTTAAGCCGCCAACTTGTGGCTGAGACGAATCCAAAAACTAAATAATTATCTACAAAATTGGACCAGCCACTTAGACCAGCCGTTCTTTCATGTAACTTAGGATATGTTACTTGGTTTAATAATGGTCGAAAATATTCCCCATTGAACCAAGTTGAGAACTAAGAAACCATAGACCACGATAGAACGAGAGTGAAACGAAGAGGTTTCTATTATCTATCTATACCATAAATAGACACAGTGACACGTCAAACTTCAAACTACCCAATTCCACGTCAGACATACAATTTCAAAGTTACTTTCAACCAAGGTTTCAACAAAAATAATACTTATGAAAGTATTGCAGTGAAGTCATAACATAAGAGTAAATACAGATAAGAATATAAGAACTGTAGACGTTGCGATAAGCGTGACAAACAGACGTAATCTCGCTTATTATTATATACTATTAATGTATTTAACAAAAAACAAATATTAAATTGTTGTAGTGAAATTACTCTGTGGAGCTACAGCCAAGAGGTGTTAGTGGAGAACTTCTGTAGCAATCAGAGCTATGGCCTGTCAAGCTACAGCCAATCAGAGCTATGTGCTGTCAGGCTGCAGCCAATCAGAGTTGTGTGTTTTAGCTTGCAGTCATTAGAGCTACGTGCTGTCATGCTGTAGCCAATTAGAGTTATATGCTGTCAGACTACAGCCAATCAGAGCTATGTGTTTTCATCTTGCAGTCATTAGAGCTATGTGCTGTCATGCTGTAGCCGATTAAAGCTATGTGCTGACAGACTGCTCACAGTGTCGACTGCATTCGACAGGCACCTTACAGGTTGAGCTGGCACGTTAACTCGTGTTTTATTGATATCGGACACTCGCAACATGCTAACTCGATCGATCTTATTAAACACCCATTGTTACCCTACTAAACTCACACATCTACGAGACTAGTATCACTACATATTATAAAACAAAGTCCCCGGCCGCGTCTGTCTGTTCGCGATAAACTCAAACACTACTATGCACGGATTTTGACGCGGTTTTGTGTAATAGATAGAATGATTCAAGAGAAAAGTTTATGTGTATAAAAATTCCCGAAATTCCCACGGGAACGGGCACAACGCGGGTAAAACCGCGGGGCGCTGCTTGTGATGGTATATATTATGATGAGGGGTATTTGCAATTTTGTTTGTATATTCGAGGTAATCTCAAGAACTACAAATCCGATTTTAATAATTCTTTTTGTATTGTATTCTTACATTCAAGAGCAAGGTCATGGGCAAATTTTTATCCCAAAATTCCCAAGGGAATAGACAAAACGCGGGTAAAACTGCGGGGCGCGGCTAGTATATTCATATGTAAACAATTATAGAAATAATTTGAAAACATTCGTTTGCAGTACTTTTTGATAAAAGACATGACGTGACTGTTTAAATACTTCAATTAAAACGTAAAACCTTGATCTTAAAACAGTTAATTGTACTATTGACATTGTTCATAGATGTGGGTAATGATTTTTCACACGAAATTATGCATTTTGTGACCTACTTCAACACCTTCACTACATAGTATAAAACAAAGTCGCTTTCCGCTGTATATCTGTCCCTATGTATGCTTAGATCTTTAAAACTACGCAACGGATGTTGATGCGGTT
Source organism: Cyclophora albipunctata (assembly GCA_963082685.1). Lineage (NCBI taxonomy): Eukaryota > Metazoa > Arthropoda > Insecta > Lepidoptera > Geometridae > Cyclophora > Cyclophora albipunctata. The sequence goes on from OY720142.1 coordinate 4,058,593, forward strand.
TTTTAAATAAATAGAATGATTCAAGAGGAAGGTTTATATGTATGAAAATTTCTGAAATTCCCACGGGAACGGGCACAACGCGGGTAAAACCGCGGGGCGCTGCTCGTTGTACTTAGATGTGGGTAATGATTTTTCACACGAAACCAAGTAAAATCGTATCGAAAAATCGTACATAATCTATTTCTTTTGGATTGGCACAAAATGTGGTTAAATGTCGTCAATTTTCCAGCCGAAGACGATTGCTTCTGAAGAGGAAAAAGGTTTAGAGATAGGGTAAGAATGAAATAAAATTACTAAACCTTTTTCCTCTTCAGGAGCAATCGTCTTCGGCTGGAAAATTGACGACATTGGTCCACATTTTGTGCCAATCCAAAAGAAATAGAGTATATACCTATATATACGATTTTTGACCTACTTAAATAATACTGTAGGTACACCTATCTATACTAATATTATAAAGCTGAAGAGTTTGTTTTGTTTGTTTTTTTGTTTGTTTGTTTAAACGCGCTAATCTCAGAAACTACTGAACCGATTTGAATAATTCTTTCACTGTTAGATAGTCTATTTATCGAGGAAGGCTTTAGGCTACATTTTATCCCGGATTTCCTACGGGAACGGGCACAACGCGGGTAAAACCGCGGGGCGCTGCTAGTAACAATATAATAAAGCTAAAGAGTTTCTTGTTTTTTTTTGAACGCGCTAATCTCTGGAACTATCAATCCGATTTGAATAATTCTTTTTGTAATTGATAGCCACATTCAACGGGAAGGTTATAGACCATTTTTCATTCCGAAATTCATACGGGAACAAATGGAACGGGAAACTGTGGGAATAGTGTGTTTACGGCATTTTGGCTCTCACGGAATGGACCGATTTCGATGCGGTTTTTTTTTGTGAAATTCGGTCGAGCCGTTTTTGCACGAGGTGTTTAAAAAAATATTGTAATGGGTTGAGAGATTCAAAAATAGATATTTTTATAGGTTTTTAAAACATAAATATCTCAAAAATCGGTCTATGTCAAAATATATCAAATAGTTATGCAACATCTAAACGTAGGTATAAAAAACGTAGTAAATTAAATGTCATCAAATAATAATTAAAAGTTATTTCTATTTACATTAAAAATCATTTTATTGGTCGTTACGTGAGCACCCAACACAATTTTTAAAAAAGAGTTAAAATGTGAACTAAAGGCTTGCCTAGTGAGAACATTCAAATTTGTTATTCCATCGACAAATTGTACATGTTATGAAGACTTTTTTTTTATAATTTAATTTTAAGTCTTATCTGTAGGTACCTAACTAAGTGCATTTTGTTCGAAATAAATATTTTTTCATTTTTATTTTCTAACTAACTATGTGGTCGTTTTTCCAGCCGAAGACAATTCCTTGTGAAGAGGAAAAAGGTTTACATTTGCACTACATAGTATAAAACAAAGTCGCTTTCCGCTGTCTGTCCCTATGTATGCTTAGATCTCTACAAGTACGCAGCGGATTTCGATGCCGTTTTTTTTAAATAGATAGTGATCTATGAGGAAGGTTTATTAATAAAAATATTCCTGAAATTCCCACGGGAACGGGTATTACGCGGGTAAAACCGCGGGCGCTGCTGGTCAGAAAAAGACAGAAATAGTCTATGAGCTACATTCAAAGTAAAACTTTCGTTCTCACAATAATTCAAATTGTTTTTAATGGTTATTTATTTCATAGTTACTGCAACAGGAAACATAAATTGAAAAATGTATGACCGCACCCAGCTTATTATTATTTTTCCCGTACGGAAATAATTATTATACTAATGTCGGACACCCTGCAAATGGTTGAACAATCCCATAATCTTCGGAATATCGTTTTTTTTTTTAATTTAGTGTCTATAAATAAGTTACAACCTTTTTTCACAAATAAAAATAAACATGCCATTTTTTGTCAGGTTGGTATGGTAATTCTAATTAGTTTTTTTTATTCTACCCTACTACTTAAAATAATATTTCTTTAAATTAAAAAATCATAATCGTGCTGTTAATAGCTAAATAATGTAATGGGTAAAGCATTTTAACCAAATATTTGATCAGAACCGGCCAAAGCTGTATAGTAAGTTAGATCATTATGTAAATATGTAAAAAATACCGTAAAAACAACATTTAAAATCGATAAATAAGTCATTCAAAATGCAATATGGGGTAAACTACGCCGGCGGAATGAACAAGAAACCCAAAGAAACGTACACTTAAAACATCTATAAAATTTTATATGCATAAAACCTGTTTCGCAAAAGTCTCACATTTTCGCGCGGCTAAGCAGCCGGCAAACTTTTTTTTTTCAACACCAATGTCAATGCATTTACATTATAATGCCAAGTACAACACAAAATAAAAATATCGATATAAATAATGAAATAAAATTACTCACCAGGACTTTCACAATTAAATTGATAATTTAATTTTCCAATAGGAATTTATTTTATTGATTCAAATCGCAGTCGGAGTGGCGCACTCGTGACCAAGCGGGCATTAACACCACCAATGCAGCCAACCAAACATGACTGACGTTTATTGACATGGTTGACGTCATGCTGTACCATCGCTGATATGTCAATGAAATGACATTGACAGTCGGTAAGTTCTGACAGAATTTCGGTAGTGTTGGCATTTTGCAGCATAATCTTTTTTTGCGTATAGATTATTTTAGTCGATTTAATTCGGACGAGTGGATACTTACACATTTCATTTGCGTTTTATTTCTATTTAATAAAATTTATTCTTATTTTTTATTAATGAGAACGAGTACTACTCCCACTGCAGACAGTTAACAGACAGTTTCAAATATCTCCCTACTTCTGCGCAAGTATCAATCAATGCGAGTTTTTACTCTCCGCTATCCACGTCCAAGCTCAAAATGTACATTAGAATATTCCATCAACTTACTTTGTACAACTGTAAGTCTTTGTATGATTATTCCATGGAGATGTAGCACTAAGCGTAAATCGATTTTTATTTTCTTACCTCAATCGACTTATCCCACATTTACACTTTTAGATGTCAATGATAAATTACTAAAGATCAGAAAGTAGGTAAAATCATTAAGTTGATTAATATAGCCTTATTAATATACTCTTTTCAGTTTATGCTGTGGGGATTTATAAATATTTATTACATAAACTTAATAAATCAAATCGATATTTTATGCTAGTCGATTATTACCTGACCTTGTTCCACCACTAGTGTTGTGATTGTTTGATTTGAACTCGTTTGTTGGTAAATCGAAAAAGTCGTTATTCGTTCGTTTGGCTTTTCATTTTCAACCGCCATTTCAGTTCATGTTTAATTCTTATTTGTTTTAATATTTTCTTGTATTTAATTCAAGTGTTGTGAGATCCTAGAGTGAAACAAAGAGTTATAATTGCAAGGTAAGTGTTTAAATAATAAATCTAACGGTTAGTTATGAAAATACTTGAAAGATTCAAATTTTGAATCAACTACTTATGAATGGATTTCTACAAAAATTTTAGGCTTATTAAAAGAATTCAGATTGTATGTTATTGTAAGCCTTCGGACATAAGCGATGTACTCCCACTGCTGGTGTTAGAGAAACTGTTTAGGTATGCGGTAGTCTTAGCTGTCTCACCAAGGGATTTCGCATACATTTCTGAGCGCTATACTTGTAGGATAATATCGCGCATATTTATGTACACTACTATTCAACAAGACATCAGTCAACGCATACTGCTCGGCGCACTAGCTGCGGAACTTGATACTACCTATTAATAAATGTTACCTGAGCAGAACCCGCTGTATGTTTGTATACCCTCTATTTCTTTTGGATTGGCACAAAATGTGGACAAATGTCGTCAATTTTCCAGCCGAAGACGATTGCTTCTGAAGAGGAAAAAGGTTTAGAGATAGGGTAAAAATGAAATAAAATTACTAAACCCTTTTCCTCTTCAGAAGCAATCGTCTTCGGCTGGAAAATTGACGACATTGGTCCACATTTTGTGCCAATCCAAGAGAAATAGATTATACAGTAAATAAATAAATAAATAAATAAATACAGTGGTAGTGAATACTGCATATATATGAATAGGCCTTTATAGAGATACTAGAAGTGTACCTCGGTTTTGCACGTGTTGTACCCGTTCCTGTGGGAATCTCTATAAATATAAAGTAGTCATTATGGTGAAAATTGCATGGCAATTTTTAAGTATTTTATTTCAGTATTTTCATTACTAAAAAAATTTTTTTAATTGGACTGTTAGTCCATAGGTAGCACAATCAAACTACAAATAAATACTTAATCAATTAAAAAACAACTTAAACTACATAAAAATGTTTCTCTTATAATTTCAGCGGATATTTCTAGAACTAATAAAGATTTCAGAAAGTTCTAAATTATGTCTTCTTTGGACGATCGCTTGTTGAAGCTGAGAGAGGAGAGGATAGCCAGAGAAAAGGCGAGGATTGAGAAAGTATGTATTTACTAGTTTAAAGCAATGTCAGTTCATTGCTATTGTAAAGCAACATGCAGCTCACCCCCTACTTGGATGGGTGGCCGATAGTGGCATTTCCATCTGAGTTCCTTATTATTTACCGCCTTGTGGTTTTACTTACGTTGTGCCTGATCCCGTGGGAATTTCTGGATAAAAAGTAGCCTACAAACTTCCTCTTGAATATACATAGCTACCTCATACGAAAAAACCTAATTACTCTTTATAATATTAGTGCCAATGTTTAATAATAATAATTAGATTCATCAGTCAACTAAAATTTCCAATTCCAGCTCCGTGAACTTAATTTGAAGAAATACAGTAAATCCGACCCGCCGACCCCTCACTCGCACCCGCTGGTAAAATCTGCCAGTGTTACAAACATCAAAAATGCTCCTGTTAAAAATCATGCCCACGTATACAGGAGGCCTACCACTGCTCCGATAGCAACTAGAGCTAATAGCGTAGCGGCTTTTGCTCATAGCACTGCTAAATATACAGCTGGAGCCACTTCAGGCAATGCTACAGCTAAATCTGCTATAAAATTACCAGCCATAGTCTTTCCGAGGAAATCTATAGCATCAACAGCAAAGTCGGCTGCTGCTGTTTCAAATTCAGGTAATACTAGTACTGCTCTCTCTAATTCAGTAAAAACTATGGGTAATGTCAGCAATGTAAAAAAGATTGTCAAAGTAAATGACATTACTATCAAAGATAATAAAACTAGTCTGTTGAGATTGAAGAAAGATTCGAAAGATGCCTCTAAAGATCAGCTATATTCGAATGGACACACGCATATGTCAACTATAGTTGAGGAGAGCGGTAAAACTGACAATAAGGTAAAGTTTGATGTGAATAACGGACCAAATCACGTCAGTAAAGTAAAAGCCAACGTCAGTAGTGTAAAATTTGACGTCAGTAAAGTAAAAACAGATAACAAAGGTGACAAAAAGACTGACGAGATTGACCAAAGAGTTTTGAAAGAGATTAAAATAGTGAAAGATTTCAAAAGCAACAATTTGTCAAAACTTGCTATGAAGAATTCAATGAGAAAAAGCATGTTTGTGGCGCCAACTAAATCTTTCGAAAAACCAACTTTAGCTCGAAAATCTATGATACCAAAAACGGACACAAAATGCGAATCCGTTTTTGAAAGATTGTACAAACCGAAAACTGACGTCAAGAAACCGGTGACTGACGTAGAAAAGTTAAAAGACCCTAGTTATTTAAAAAAGGTCATTAGGAACTCCGTTCTGATTACAAATAAGAACCCTGCGAAGGCCGTCAGAAGGTCTATTTCAGCTGTTCACTTTAAACGAATTGGCCGCAGTGAAATTGACAACTGTATCCACAAATGGTCGTCAATCGGTGATAAACTCGATAAAGCTCATCTGAAACCAAGCACTGACGTCATTGAAGAAGAAACCGTGACGTCAGCAGTCAAAAGCGAAGCTAAAAGAATTAGATTCATGACTCCTATGTCCAATATGATGACTCCGAGACCCGAGGAACTGCAAGCTAGACTCAAAAATTGGCTTAAAAAACGAGGAAAGTCTTTAGACTCGTATCACCATCTGCAATGCTTCGGTATTCACCATCTGAGTAAGGAACCGCCACCGCAATTTGATCTCTATGACGAAGAGAATAAAGAGAATATTGCAAGGGACTCGGACAGTGATGATGGGTCATACACGGAAAATATGAATGATATTACAACTGACCAACACACTGACTCGCATAAGATAGACATTGATCAATGGAGGTGTGTCAGTATTGTGAGTGAAAGTGTGGACTTCAATGAGAGCTGCAACTTCAATGAAAGTACAATAACTTCAGCGGACACAGTGGCTAATTCAGAGGAACTGGTTACTGGAGCATTGAATGATTTGGCCGATATGCTGAGAGAGGTATGTGCTATTGAATCTATATACATACTTCTGTCATACAGATATGTATACCCTATTTTTTCTAGGCGTTAAAAATTACTCTAAACTCTTCCAATATTGCAGGGTTTCGACTGGGAGCAATCCGCGCGTTGGCTGCGAGCGATACGATCGCGTTTCCCCTATATCAGCGATACCGCAGCGTATTGGGAGTGTCGCGCTGCGTTGGAGGAGGGCAGAGGAGACCTACCCGCGTCTGTGCAGTGCTGGGAGGAAGCTATTGCTAAGGGGACAGAGGTTAATTTAAAACAGTCGTTCATTCATTCTATTTATTATTACAGCCTCCGTGGTCTTGTGGTTTGAGCGCTCGGCTCACGATCCAGAGGTTCCAGGTTCGATTCCCGGTGGGGACAATATCTCACAAAAATCTCTTTGTGAGACTGCCCTCAGTTTGGTTAGGGCATTGCAGGCTGAATCACCTGATGCCCGAAATGTAGTAGATGATTCCGTGCTTCAGAGGGCATGTTAAGCCGTCGGTCCCGGTTACTTTCTACGGATAGTAGTTGTTACATGACCCATGTCAGAGGCCTTTGGCGGCTCAATAACTCTCTCCAGGATTGGTCAGGTTGACCATCCACTCGGTGAAGAAGAAGATTCATTAATTTCGAGGTCAGCGGTCAAACCTGGAGTTTTTAGACCGCCTAAAGGTGATGACAGACATGGTCTGACCATTGAAACACCCGGGACATGCCACTACTAACTAACTAACGATGAAGGAAAGTCTCCCACGCGACTGCGCTTTTGTCACATAAGGGACTCTCCCTAACCATGAGACATTTTACATATTAAACACTCCGCGGTTCCAAATTCCATCAAGATTGGTCCAAAAATAATATATTACACTCGGACTAATTCACTCACGGTTAATTAGACCCAAACTAAGCTCTAAGCTTGTGTTATGGAATCTAACTCACTGATACTACTACATATACATACACAAATACTTTATAAGAATATATATTTGACACCCAGACGTCGTCAACAACTATGTCTCACATATTGTTACTATCTTAAATCAAACTCTAATAATACAAATATCTTACTGTTACTGTTGGCCGTTTCTTTCTGCGTGAATATAATCTTCTTCTTATCGAGTGGATGGTCAACCTGACCAATCCTGGTGTCAGAGTTGTCGAGCCGCCAAAGGCCTCTGACATGGCTCATGTAACGACTACTATCCATAGAAAGTAACCGGGACAGACGGCTTAACGTGCCCTCCGAAGCACGGAATCATCTTACTTTTCGGGCAATCAGGTGATTCAGCCTGCAATGCCCTAACCAAACTGAGGACAGTCTCACAAAGTGATTTTTGTGAGATATCCCCACCGGGAATCGAACCCGGAACCTCCGGATCGTGAGCCGAGCGCTCAAACCACTAGACCACGGAGGCTCCACGGTGAATATAATAATATATATACATATCTTTCTGTTCAAGTAATCAGTACTGATATTATTTAATTTCCACAGCGCTCAGTGGTTGAAGCTAATTTAGACCAGCTTTTAGACAAGTTTATGCAACTTAAGCTGAGTCCAGCGAGTGGGAACAACCCGCCCAATCCCAAGATGGTGGATGTCAAGAACGTATTTAAGAGTACTATCATTCGCTTTGCGGTGCAACAGGCGAAGCTGTGAGTATTATTCTACTTCCTACTAATATTATTAATACGAACGTTTCTTTCTGAGTATGTATGTATAATATCACTACGTAGTATAAAACAAAGTCGCTTTCCGCTGTCTGTCCCTATGTATGCTTAGATCTTTAAAACTACGCAACGGGTTTTGTTGCGGGGTTTTTTAATAGAAATTTTTACCTCATAATATTAGTTTAGATGTATACTATTGTCTTTTTCAGGCGAGAATCCCAAACGCCGATCGTAACCGTGACTCCGGTCCGCCGCAGCGGCCGCCTGTCGCACCGGCCCGCGCCGCGGACCTGCGAGTCTCTGAGACACGCGAGTCGACTCGCGCCGCTACACAGATTCACGCCCAACAAGAATCTGGTCACTTCTCCTTGAGTATTCTACATGCTAAGTTCAGAGTAGCATGTTTATACTAGGTACATGTTTATACTAAAAAACCGGTAAATGCGAGTCGGACTCGCAGACGAAGGGTTCCGTACCATTCATTATCTATTATAAATTATTAGTATCGAGCAAGAAACGGTAATAAAATCACGTTTGTTGTATGGGAGCCCCCTTGAATATTTGTTTTATTTTATTTTTAGTATATGTTGTTATAGCGGCAATAGAAATACATCATCTGTGACAATTTCAACTGTCTAGCTATCACCGTTCTTGAGATACAGCCTGGTGACAGACGGACGGACGGACAGCGAAGTCTCAGTAAAAGGGTCCCGTTTTTTCCCATTGGGTGCGGAACCCTAAAAGTAAGTTCGTGTAGGTCAGTGGCCAACCCTGGTGTCGTTGTTTTTAGACCGCCTAAAGGCCTCCGACATGGTCTAACGATTGAAACAACCGGGACCGACAATCTAACGTGCCCTCCGAAGCTGGTAGCTCTCAGATAGAACTGCCACTATCGGCCACCCATCCAAGTAGGGGTCGAGCTGCACGTTGCTTAACAATCGCAATGAACTAACATCGCTTAGTCAAACTACGCCACACTTGGATGGGAGGCCGATATTGGCATATCTATCTGAGCGCTACCGTGCTTCGGAGGGCACGTCGGACCCGGTTGTGTCAATCGTCAGAAGTTTTCCTTTATTTAATTACAAGCAGCGCCCCGCGGTTTTACCCGCGTTGTGCCCGTTCCCGTGGGAATTTCGGGATAAAATGTAGCCTATAGCCTTCCTCGATAAATAGACTATCTAACAGTGAAAGAATTATTCAAATCGGTTCAGTAGTTTCTGAGATTAGCGCGTTTAAACAAACAAACAAACAAAACAAACTCTTCAGCTTTATAATATTAGTATAGACTAGTCCCACTGGGCAAAGGCCTCCCTACCCTCTCTCCACCTTTCTCTATTAAGTGCTAGACTGGCCCAATCGTCCGTGTCCAATAACTCCGACACCAGAGTTGGCCACTGACCCACTCGAACATATTTATTTTTGTACATTTATTCTTATTCAATGGACATACATATCTTTGTCTCTGTCACTCAGGCTGTTTCATTGCCGAGTGACAGAGACAGTAAAATAAGTTCTAGTGATAGAGATAAATAGATAAGGGTCAATGAACGGAATTGTTCCTGTTTCGCGACCGTGCTTTATTCTGACTTCTTATAAGATTGTGATTAAGTTTTGTATAAATCATTATAAAAAAAAATAAAAAAACATTATTATGTATTCTTCCTTTTAACCTTTCGCGATTAGATACGCGCTGGTGCCTGTATTACACGTTGTTGCCCACTGTTGGGATACCAAAGTTGGAGAATGTGGGATTTAATTTTAATTTATTATTATTTTTATGATGATTGTGTGTGGCTTTAGCAATATTTGTATTTGTAAGGAATTTAAATAGATGATAATAAAATTATGTGCTTTATATTTTTTATTTTGTTGTTTTATTCCACTAAGGGCCAACTCACACCGAAAGAGCGGCGAAGGGCAGCGGAGCGGAGCGCAGTTTCAGTGTCATGAGAATTTTAACTTAATTTTTATTATTATAAATACTATTATCGCATGAGAAACTCGAACGAGGCGCGCGGATGCCCGCGGAGCCGCAGGAATTCCGGCGAATTCCATAAACGGAGCCGTGCGCCTGCGCGAGCATTCTCGGGAATTCCCGAGAACACACGAGCAGTCACGAGCGGCCGCTGGCAATATCCCGCCCCTCGCCCCGACGCCCGCCGCGTGCGTCTGTTGTGCGCGGGCATTCGCTATTTCGCATTCATTCCTTGCAGTGCAACGAATACAGAAGTAATGGAAATGGATGAAGAAAAGCTTATTTATTTGGTGCAAATGTACGACTGCCTGTACAATATAAAATCAAGGCATTACAGCGATAAACATATGAAAAATAACGCTTGGCAAAAAGTGGGCGCTGAAATGAATATGTCTGGTATGTATTAGTTTAATTATTTTTATTTGAGTGGTAGGTATTTAAACGTACATCAAAAAAAGTAATTTTTGTATGCAAAAGTCATATATTATTTGTCTCGCAATAGAGGAAAAAAAGTAATGTAGTATTGATGTACATTTTCGAATTATCTGCAATACTAGTTTTGCTAAACATTTAGTTTATTTTGTTGTGAAGTAATTTATTTGATATATATTTATATATACATATTTGAGAATAAATTGATGTGAGATTATTTTCATTTGATGTGCAATTAATAATATCCCATTTATTTGATTCACTGCTGAGCTGGGAGCAAAAGAAAAACGTATATAAATAGGTATGTATTTTTATTTGAAAATTAAAATAAATCATTTTTTTATATTTTAATTAAAATTAAAAATAACTTTAAATTGTTGCGATGTCGTCAGCAAATTGTAGAACTCGTTAGTTTACATACGGCACAGTCTTTTGTAAAACTTGACACCATTTTGATGTTAAATCTATTTAACTACGGGAAATCATTTCGTTTTGCCAAGAAACTGCACCACAAGAATTAAAATAAGTCTTAAATTTATCTCTTATACACATAGCATTTTCTTGGGAAACTGAACCCTCTTGAATATTTTGTAATATACTATTTATTGGCACTGTTTCATTTATGTTTTCAAATATTTCATCATTTCTTAGGTAATTATGTAAACAAGTGCACGCTAATATCAAAATGTCTAGGTATTTGGGTTGCATTCTAATTCTCTTTTGAAAAACCTCAAACTTTTGTGTTAGTATTCCGAAACTGCTCTCTACAATACGTCTTGCACGGCTCAGGCGATAATTAAATATTTTCTTCTCGACGTCTGTCGACACTTGGTTTCCAGGAAAAGGTCTCATTATGTGTTTGTGTAACGGAAAAGCCTCATCTCCAACAAAAACATGTGGCAATGCTTCTGTCGTACCTGGCAAACATTTATTAGGTGGTATATCCAGTGTATTATTATTCAATGATTGTCCTAATCTGGAGCTGCTTAAAATGCCACTATCACTATTGCGACCATATGCTCCAATGTCGACTACAACGAATCGATAATTTGCATCGGCAATGGCTAGCAAAACTACACTGAAAAAATTTTTATAGTTATAAAATTGACTGCCGCTGTTCCAAGGTGCTCTTATATTAACATGTTTGCCATCTATGGCTCCTATACAGTTAGGAAAATTCCATTGAGTTTCAAATTCTTTTGCTAGTTTGGTCCATAACTCAGCTGTTGGTTTGGGCATAACACGCGGCCGTAAATACTTCCATATCGCGGAGCAAGTTTCGTGAACAATTTGAAGTACAGTACTATATCCCATATGATACTCGTGAGCTAGCGCTTTGAAACTGATAGCAGTAGTTAGAAATCTGAAACAAAATTTAATTATTATCACCAGTATAAGTTACACATATCGACAAATCAAGAGTAACAGCCCCGGTAGTTTGTCTACTTTTGTCCGTGTGTGTATATTATTATGTTACCATCATAAAAATTAAAAACCATAAAACATAACAAGATTGTTATATTAATAAGTATATTACTACTATTTTCAGTGGATGATTGCCAAAAGTCTTGGAAGAAATTACGAGATAGTTATAGAAAGGGCATTTCATTAAGAGAGAGTAGAAGTGGGTCAGCTAGAAAAGTAGAACGCCCATTAAAATTTGAAAAAGAATTAGAATTCATAAAACCCTTCATGAAAAGCAGGAAACAAATTTCAAATTTAACTAGTTCGCCAGAAGATACAGATATTACCACAGATGGCGAATATCAGTCTATGTCCCCAAGACCGCAGTCGCAGCTTCTACCCTCACCACGGCCACATTCGCAGTTATCATCGTCACCACGGCCACAGTCGCAGTTATCACCATCACCACGGCCACAGTCGCAGCTATCAAACCGGACCTCTTTATCCAACGAACAGCCTCTCAAAATGTCAAATTTATTGTTCAAACAATATATTGAAGAAAAGAAAATGGAAGATAACCCAACTATTAGCTTTTTCTTAACCATGGGCCGAACTGTGAAAACAATGCCTAAAAATATTCAAGCCAAATTAAAAGGAGAAATTTTTCGCCTCATAAATGAAACGGAAATAAGACTTGCCGATGACACCGGTGGTAACATGACACGAGATACAGCTGAATTCGACTTATCTGTCACAGGAAATAATACAACCATATCACCTTCTTCAGAGTATCCACTGGAAACAATCAGTATCAGTCCTAGATCTGTGGCAGAAAATTACAATGAAACAAACATTCCAACCACATCCTTTTCATACACACCATCAATAATACCGGCTGCAGAAAACAAAACTATTACATCTTTTTCATACAAACCATCCAAAATACCGTCGACTTCAACAAGTTATCAAGAAACGAACACAGAAAATATCTACGAGACAAACTCCTCACTAAGCTCATTCGACCCACCTCCGTCGCCTTATATACCACACGCTGTGTCGAAATCACAACAAAGATCCTCTGAAGAGGATTATGAAACCAATTTTATCAATACGACATTTGACTAATAAAGAACTGTTGCCTAAATTTTCTTTCAAACAATGTTTTTTTTGGAGTGTTGTTGATTGGAGTTAATGTTGAACAATATATAACAATACAATTGAATATAAATATACTTTTTACTTATTTACTCACCTGAGGCAGACCGATAGTCTTTCTTCAGCGGGAATAGCCAATCTATAATTGGTATTTTGTTTTTGAATATGTGGCCTGAGAATTTCCAACAAACTTTCAAATTTGTTATAGTTCATTTTATAATAGTCATAATGAATGCTAGGATACAGATGTAAATTTGTGCAAAATGTACGAAATTGGCCAAACAAATGTCTTTTCTTCCACACGTCGTGTACCCAAAAGTTTCTTTTTCTTTTAAATCTTTCCCTCCTTATGTCTTCGGCCTCTTCCTCTTCTATTATATGTGCAATAATAATTAAATCCAAAATACTCATTTTCACTGCATAAACACAAGTTTCCTCGAGTTTTATTGAAAGTGAACTGCGCATAGAACGACCCGTGAATTCATCGCGTGCGGGCTCGAGATGGCGCGCGGTGTCCCGCGACTTCTCGCGCATTCCAGCGACTTCTCGAGCAGTCACGGGAATCCTCGCGCCTTCTCTACCGAGCGGGTCGCTGCGCTCCGCTGCCCTTCGCCGCTCTTTCGGTGTGAGTTGGCCCTAATTGTCTTATCAATTTGAATTAAATTAGAAATTCCTCAAGTTGAAACAGCGCTATCTTTGAACATATAATCGAACTAATTAGTAAGGCAACTCACCGTTAGATGTCGCTACTAACTTGTATAAACGCCATCTAGTATCGAGTAGCCAAACTATTTGATTACCAATGTTGCCAGCACTAAAATGACACTCACTTCCGTTCTAATTTTTAGATGTCAAAAATTCAATTTCCTTTCCTTCCTTCTTCTAGTGGCAGGCCTGACAGAGGTACTATGTCAATTTATTTTTCAAATATTGTTATGTGCCGCGAGTAAATTATAAATATTTCGTCAATTATTGCATTTTTGCGCTTAGTAATTAGTGGTAAACACAAAGAGAATAATTTTCTTTGTGTTTGAGTGTAATATTTTTGTGCGGTTGTGATATATTGTGCTTTTATTCGTTGGATAGTTACAGCTGATTTGCTTTCGAGAATTTTGAAAGTTTATACCAAGTAAGTGCTTCAATTTATTTCTTTTAACTTTAATAATACTTATTAAAGTCGTGTTACATCATTTCTACGTGATTTAACTTATTTCTTTCGAATGTAAAACTTATTTATTTCAAAATTACTAAGTTTTGGTCTTCTGATTTTAACTTGATTTTAATCAATTTTCACATGTCTTTTACAAAGTAACTTAGTTAAGTAATTATAATAAATTTAGATCCTATTTTATGCACATGGTCACAGTAGAATTATTTTAAAATATTATGCAATGTTCCATATTTTTAGACACTAGAATACTTAATTATTTGTTAGAGAATTATTTGCATAGAATAAAAAAATTACTAGAATATTAATTTATTATAAATAATTTGACTAAATATAAATGCAAAATTTAATGTAGGAATACTGTACTGTATTTAAAAAAATATGAAATGACTTGAAAGACTAATAATTCTACATCTACCCAAAATTTAATTTAATTTAAACTACCCCCATTTTTGAATTCTATTCAGAGTGTAGCAAAGGGTGTATCAACATTTAAAATGAGATCATTCTAAAAACATACCTTTTAATATACCAAAATAAGTATCAATATATTTTATAATCTAATGAAAAGCTTGAAAACTAACTTTGAATTTTCTACTTACTTACAATCTGTTCTTTATAAGTTTTATAACATTACTGCCTCTGCCCTGAGCTTTTACCCTACCTTTTCTCATTCCTGTGGGAATTTTGAATTAAAAATAGGCCATAACCATCCTATTATAAGTGGCTCTCTTATACAAAAACATGTATTCAAATCCGACCAGTATTTTCAGCGATTAATGCAATCAAAGAGAAAAACAAGCTTCATTAAATAATAGTAGTAGCAGTTACTCGCGGTTTTACCCGCATTGTACCTTTTCCTGTAGGAATTTTGGCAGGAAAAGAAGTCACAAACCTTCCTCTTGAATCACTCTGTATGTTGGTGAAAACCGCATCAAAATTCGTTGCGTAGTTTTTGAGAAAAGCAATTACATACAGATAGACAGCTTTTGGGGTTTTTGTTTTATGATATGTAAAGTTATAATATAATAAAACATTAGAAAATAGATTGATCTGCTTTTATAAATATCACAATAGGAAGTAATGATTCAATTAGTAACATCCCACAGCTGGGCAAAGTCGTCTCATTAACAAAGATATCAGTACAGTGTGGAGGATTAGTCCCTCATTATAGTAATGCTTTGTGCTTTGTGTTTTAAATCCTTCTGATCCGTCAATAATTTATATCTACCAACTAGTAGCCCCCGCAGTTTTACCAGCGTTCTGTCCGATCCTATGGGAATTTTGGGATAAGAGAAGCCTACAACCTCTCCGTTGTTGGATAGTCCACTCATCGAGGAAGGCTATAGGCTATTTTTCATCTCGAAATTCCCACGGGAACGGGCACAACGCGGGGTAAAACTGCAGGGCGTTGCTAGTTTGATATAAAACAATCAGTTGTATTTGTGAGAAACCTTTTTATTTATAACTAGCAGCGCTCCGCGGTTTTACCCGCTTTGTACCCGTTCCCGTGATAATTTCAGGATGAAAAGTACCCTATAACCTTCACGTTGAATGTGGCTATCCATTACCAAAAGATTTTTTCAAATCAGACCAGTAGTTGCTGAGTTTAGCGCGTTCAAACAAACAAACTCTGCACCTTTATAATATTAGTAGATAGGCATATTCAAAAGGAAGGTTATTGACCTTGTCATTGAACTGCGGTCATTTTTTTTAGGTCTCATGTTTATTTTAATCATGGCTGGTATGTCTTATTATCCTCACTCTGTACTGGTATCTGTAACGAACTGTTTTTGCCCAGCTGTGGGACATTAAAGGCTATTCATTACTAATTTGTTGTATTAATTTGAATAAACATTGATTAGGTATTATATATTATCAACAGCCGCCGTGGTCTAGTGGTTTGAGCGCTCGGCTCACGATCCGTAGGTTCTGGGTCCGATTCCCGGTGGGGACAATGTCTCACAAAAATCTCTTTTGGCCCTCAGTTTGGGTCCCGTTTTTACCCTTTGGGTACGGAACCCTAAAAATATCGCCAACTAAATTCGAATTAAACACAAAACCGTGTGACGCCCATACATTGCGTAATATTGTAAAATATGTACCTTCATATGTTATACCAAAGTCAATGAGTAATAAAAATCACAGACTATTAGGTAGGTATATGGGATTTCCCCAGTGACAGATATTATCACTACATAGTATAAAACAAAGTCGCTTCCCGCCGTCTGCCCCTATGTATGCTTAGATCTTTAAAACTACGCAACGGATTTTGATGCGGTTTTTTTAAATAGATAGAGTGATTTAAGAGGAAGGTTTCTGTGTTAAAAAATTCCCGAAATTCCCACGGGAACGGGAGCAAAGCGGGTAATACCGCGGGCGCTAGTACTAATATGATAAAGCTGAAGAGTTTTTTTTGTTTGTTTGACTGCGCTGATCTCAAAAACTACCAATCCGATTTGAATAATTCTTTTTGTAATGGATAGCCACATTCAACGGACATATTATAGGCTATTTTTCATCCCGAAATTCCTACGGGAACGGGTACAATGCGGGTAAAACCGCGGGGCGCTGCTAGTAATGTATAATTTGAGGAAAACACTCCTTTCTGTATTGTAACCAGATTTCGGTTTTTATTAGCTTTTTTTATTTGACCTTTATATGGCAATACTAGCAGCGCCCTGCGGTTTTACCCGCGTTGTGTCCATTCCTGTGGGAATTTCGGGATGAAAAATAACAGTTACTCGTGGATAATATAGCTTTTGAATGGTGAAAGAATTTTTTATCCAGTAGTTTTTGAGCCTATTCATTTACAAACAAACAAAGTTTTCCTCTTTATAATATTAGTGTAGATAATAATTCGGGCATAAGTACTTGATACATCACTATTGCTAAGCAACGTTCCTCTCGGTCCCTAATTGGATGGGTGGCCGATAGCAAATGTTATATCTGAACGCTTCGGACACAACGTACTGGGTATTATCTTGCATCCTTGAGATGGTACGTTATGTTGTCGGTTCCGGTAGTATAAATGACTAGCAGCGCCCCGCGGTTTTACCCGCGTGGTGCCCGTTCCCGTAGGAAATCCGGGATAAAATGTAGCCTATAGCCTTCCTCGATAAATAGACTATCTAACAGTGAAAGAATTATTCAAATCGGTTCAGTAGTTTCTGAGATTAGCGCGTTTAAACAAACAAACAAAACAAACTCTTCAGCTTTATAATATTAGTATAGATTGGACAATGTCAGAGATTTTTCGCCTCTTTTACATGACATTTACACATGAGTCAACGTTAAGTGAACCATATAATGTAATCTCTAATCTTATATATAAAACTAGCTGCGCCCCGCGGTTTCACCCGCGTTGTACCCGTTCCCGCGGGAATTTCTGGATGAAAAATAGACGTTGGCCGATTCTCAGACCTACTCAATATGCTCACAAAATTTCATGAGAATCGGTCGAGCCGTTTCGGAGGAGTACGCGAACGAACACTGTGACACGAGAATTTTATATATAAGATTCTCGTGTCACAGTGTTCGTTCGCGTACTCCTCCGAAACGGCTCGACCGATTCTCATGAAATTTTGTGTACATATCGGGTAGGCCTGAGAATCGGACAACATCTATTTTTCATCCCGAAATTCCCGCGGGAACGGGTACAACGCGGGTGAAACCGCGGGGCGCAGCTAGTAATAGTATGTATATATAGAAGTGTTTCAATTGTAGGTAAATATATATATACTAGCTGAATATGTTATTTGTTTGTTGGTCCATATGCTAATCTACAATACCATTATAAAGAGGAAAGATTTGTATTATTGTGTGCGTGTTTGTAATGAATAAACTCAAAAACTACTTGACCGATTTGAATAATTCTTTTTGTAACGGATAGACATATTCAACGGGAATGTTATAGGCTATATTTAATCTCGAAATTCCCACGGGAACGGGTACAACGCGGGTTAAACCGCGGGGCGCTGCTAGTCTGATATAAAACAGTCAGTTGTACTTATTTGTGAAAAACCTTTATAATGTATGATTAGAAGCGTCCCGCGGTTTTACCCGCGTTGTGTCCATTCCTGTGGGAATTTCGGGATGAAAAATAGCCTATGTTACTCGTGGATAATGTAGCTTTCGAATGGTGAAAGAATTTTTAAAAACGGTCCAGTAGTTTTTGAGCCTATTCATTACAACCAAACAAACAAAGTTTTCCTCTTTATAATATTAGTGTAGATTAGCAGCGCCCCGCGGTTTACCCGCGTTGTACGCGTTCCCGTTGTAATTTCGGGATAAGATGTATCCCATTAGTTACTCTGTTGTATAACCTATATTACTGTAAAGTTTCATTCAAATCCGTCGACTACTTTTTTCGTGCAAGAGTAACAATTATAATATTAGTAGGCTTCGTTTGAACATAAAATCATCACAAGGAAAATACTTTAAAAAACGTTATCACTACATACTATAAAATAAAGTCGCCTCTTTTTCGTGTCTGTCTGTCTGTTTGTCTGTCTGTATGCTTAAATCTTTAAAATTACGCAACGGATTTTGATGCGGTTTTTTGTAATAGGTAGAGTGATTCAAGAGGAAGGTTTTTATGTAAAAAAAATCCCGAAATTCCCACGGGAACGGGCACAACGCGGGTAAAACCGCGGGGCGCTGCTAGTAATAAATAAACAAATAAGACATCCAAACATTATACAAATGGATCTAAGCATCTTTAATTGAGCATTACTTACGCCAATTGACATCAATTTAATGTGTAATTTATGGATGGATGGATGTATAACCGCCCTCGCTTTGCTACGGGTCAAAAGACCACCCCCTGTTAGAGGGTTGAATTTGGCAAAATCATTTTGAACTACTCACTTACATCATAAAGGAACCCCTGTACCAAATGTCAAGTTTCTAGGTACAGTAGTGTCGGCTGTGCGTTGATATAAGTCAGCCAGTCGGGTTTGCCTTTAATAACTATACTCGCAGCGCCCCGCGGTATTACCCGCGTTGTGCCCGTTCCCGTGGGAATTTCGGGATTTTTTATACGTATAAACCTTCCTCTTGAATCACTATGTATTTAAATAAACCGCATCAAAATCCGTTGCGTAGTTTTAAAGATGCATACATAGGGACAGACAGTGGAAAGCGACTTTGTTTTATACTATGTAGTGATCGTTATTTTACTAAAGGATAGTTGCATTCAACGGGAAGGAAACAAAGTTTTTTTTTTTTTTTTTTTTTCTTTAACCTATATCGTCCCACTGCTGGGCAAAGGTCTCCCCCAAACTCTTCCATCTTTCCCTGTCCTTCGCGGTCTCCCACCACTCGCTGTCGAAGGAGACAAAGTTATAATCCTCTAAAAATAGTAAAGATAAAAATGTTTAATAAAGTATTTCACAACAATTTTCACGCACCTGTAAATTTATACATCTGTACAAACATACTGCTACATTCATATTATCTTTACTGAGAAAAAATTATGTGTTCATATATTGTGTAATATATATGGCAGATCTTTGCTATTGTGTTCTGCGTTTTGTAGTTAGTGGTTACGTGGTAGCACTCATGGCGTAGTTTGATTAAGCGATGGTTCATTGCGATTGTTAAGCAACGTGCAGCTCGACCCCTACTTGGATGGGTGGCCGATAGTGGCATTTCTATCTGAGCGCTACCGTGTTGCGGTGGGCACGTTAAGCAGTCGGTCCCGGTTGTTTCAATGGTTAGACCATGTCGGAGGCCTTGAGGCGGTCTAAAAACTCCGACACCAGGGTTGACCACTGATTTACTCAAGCTTGCTTTTTAGGGTTCCGTACCCAAAAGGTAAAAACGGGACCCTATTAATGAGACTTCGCTATCCGTCCGTCACCAGGCTGTATCTCAAGAACGGTGATAGCTAGACAGTTGAAATTTTCACAGATGATGTATTTCTATTGCCGCTATAAAAATAAATACTAAAAATAAAATAAAAAAAATATTCAAGGGTTCCCATACAACAAACGTGATTATTTGCCGTTTTTTTAAAGTACGGAATCTTCCGTGCGTGAATCCGGCTCGCACTGGGCCGGTTTTTCTGCATTTGCCTGCACGAATCTTTCGTTTTACAAGAAATGTATCTAGGTATTTTACGTTTAAACAATATCATTACATTTATTATACTTGTTCTCTTTACCTACTTATGTTTACGTGGTTAGTGAAAACAGTATATTTACATTTTGACATACCAAGACAATAGTATACTGTAAATATGAAATAATAATGATTAGGTAGTTAATTACTTAACCTAGTTTGATAAAACTTTGCAACAATACTAACTAATATTAGAAATGCGAAAGTAACTCTGTCTGTCTGTCTGTCTTGCTTTCACGCCAAAACTACTGAACCGATTTGAGTGAAATTTGGTACACAGTTACTCCAGAACCTGAGAAAGCACATAGGGTAATTTTTACCGCGAAAACATTGTGGTTATTTTTAAAACTACTCGACGGATTTGGATGAAACTTTACAGTAGTGTAGGTTATATATCAGAATAACACATGGGATACACGGGAGAGAGATAAGGAGAGAGAGAGGGAGAGAGATAATTATCAAATCAAACCGTATATTTATCGTAATAAATATACGAAGAACACGACATTATAATATGTAAATGCTTATTTAATTACTACTTAAGATTCTTATCGAAAAATAAATAATATAGAGCTGCAACCTTTACAAAACAAATAAGAGAAAATATATCACAAACATATTTATGTAGGATCAGTTAGACGCCTCGGTGGCCTAGTGGTATGTGCACTAGCCTGACTGAGGTCCCGGGTTCATTCCTCTCACTGAAGATGTTAGTACAGCGAGCAGTACACGTGATCACAAGCGAGCACTAATGTAAAGTATCGTCCTATAAGACACTGCAGATCAAAGTCCTCTCACTGAAGATGTTAGTACAGCGAGGAGTAATAAGACACTGCAGATCAAAGTCCTCTCACTGAAGATGTTAGTACAGCGAGGAGTATACGTGATCACAAGCGAGCACTAATGTAAAGTATCGTCCTATAAGACACTGCAGATCAAAGTCCTCTCACTGAAGATGTTAGTACAGCGTGGAGTACACGTGATCACAAGCGAGCACTAATGTAAAGTATCGTCCTATAAGACACTGCAGATCAAAGTCCTCTCACTGAAGATGTTAGTACAGCGTGGAGTACACGTGATCACAAGCGAGCTCATATCTAAAGCATCGTCCTTGTAAATCAAAGTCGTCTCACTGAAGATGTCAGTACAGTTCTCAAAGTATATTAAGTAATCCTTATAATTCCCATAACTGTGGTAATGATAAGTCCATTGTGTCTGATAACAATCGGTAGAGAGGAAAAAGACACTTGGGTTATGCTTACAAACTCTATCGTGTTTATCATTACCGTATTATACTGTCTACTGTTTTGAAAATGATATCTGAGAAACCTGTCCACTTAGTAGTAGCACAGGTTAAGCCGATCATTTGACAAGCCCGTTTGGCACAGTGGCAGTGAGAGCGCTTACTGTGTCAGGGGTTGCGGGTTCGATCCCCGCCCGGAGTCAACAATATGTGAAGACATAGTTGTTGGCGACGACGTCTGGGTGTCAATTATATATTCTTATAAAGTATTTGTGTATGTATATGTAGTAGTATCAGTTAGTTAGATTCCATAACACAAGCTTAGAGCTTACTTTGGGTCTAATTAACCGTGTGTGAATTTGTCCAAAGTATTTATTATTATTTATTTTATTTATTTATTACGGCATTACGGCTGTCCGGCATCACGCCGCATGTTGTGTTTCGACGCAGCTACGCATGGATATAATAATACGAACCAGCAGCCCGGGTTGTACCCCCATTGTGGCCGTTCCCGTGGGAATTTCGGGAATTTTCATACATATAAACCTTCCTCTTGAATCACTCTATATATTTTTAAAAGACCGCATCAAAATCCGTTGCGTAGTTTTAAAGATCTAAGCATACATAGGGACAGACAGCGGAAAGGGACTTTGTTTTATACTATCTATACTAATATTATAAAGCTGAAGAGTTTGTTTTGTTTGTTTGTTTGTTTGTTTGTTTGTTTGTTTGTTTGTTTAAACGCGCTAATCTCAGAAACTACTGAACCGATTTGAATAATTCTTTCACTGTTAGATAGTCTATTTATCGAGGAAGGCTATAGGCTACATTTTATCCCGAAATTCCCACGGGAACGGGCACAACGCGGGTAATGTAGTGATATATGAAATCAATCGAGGTTCGTTAGTCTCGCTATAACTCGAGAACGGCTGGACCGATTTAGTTGATTCTGGTTTTGAAATGTTTGTCGTAATCCAGGGAAGGTTTAAACGGTAAGCAGTGACGGAATGAATGCGGGTGAAACCGCAGGGCACAGCTAGTTAACTTAAATTAAAGAAAAAATAAAAATCAAGCGATCTCATTAAGTATATTGCGTTGTCATGGCAACTAAAAGTTGACATTTTGAATGCCTTTCGACTCGACAGATTGAGGTCGACTAGATTGTCAAAAAATTCAGCCGAGATTTGACCCACTAATGAACGGGTCAAGTTAAATACCTAAAAGCGAAAGTAAAACGATGTAAAACATAAATAACTAGCAGCGCCCCGCGGTTTTACCCGCGTTGTGCCCGTTCCCGTGGGAATTTCGGGATTTTTTTTACATAAAAACCTTCCTCTTGAATCACTCTACCTATTACAAAAAACCGCATCAAAATCCGTTGCGTAATTTTAAAGATTTAAGCATACAGACAAACAGACAGACAGACACGAAAAAGAGACGACTTTATTTTATACTATGTAGTGATAAATATACCCGGACAAATTCTCATACGGTTAATTAGACCCAAACTAAGCTATAAGCTATGGAATCTAACAACTATGTCTTCACATATTGTTACTCCGTTGAATCGAACCCCTAACCCCCGACACAGTAAGCGCTCTCACATACCACTGTGCCAACAGGCTTGCCACATTTAAGAGGAAGGTTACATGCTATTTTTCATCCCGAAATTCCCACGGGAACGATCACAAGGCAGGCAAAACCGCAGAGCGTTGCTAAAGTAACTAGTATTCCATTAGTACAATAATTCTAGTCTCTAATTTATCTATTGCCATTCAGCAATGACCCACTTACTGCCCAAATTAGTGAGACCTTTCATTACTATTGTATTTAACGACTGTATAGGTCTTTTTATACTGGTTTTTATTGCATCTTTTTATCTTGGTATAAGTGCTCTCATCTGTACATATCTGTTACGGGTCGACGGGTTGACACGTGTCATGTGTACATACTCAACTGATAATATAAAAGCGAAAGTTTAGATTTAGTGACAGTGACCCGCGATTTTACCCGTGTTTAGCCCGTTCTTGTGGGAATTTCGGGATGAAATTTAGTCTGGAAGATTCTTCTTAAATGTGACTATCACTACATATTATAAAACAAAGTCCCCGGCCGCGTTTGTCTGTATGTCTGTTCGCGATAAACTCAATTACTACTGCACGGATTAAGACGCGTTTTTTTAATAGATAGAGTGATTCAAGAGGAAGGTTTATACGTATAAACATTCCGGAAATTCCCACGGGAACGGGCACAACGCGGGTAAAACCGCGGGGCCCTGCTAGTTTAATACATAACGAATGATTGAAATCGGACTAGCAGTTCCGAGATGAGTGCGTTCAT